>CAWUFW010003249.1:1200000-1882863 GCA_963921515.1 Calotriton arnoldi
TTGAGCGAAGGCGCAAATGGGAAGAACTCACCCAACAGACTAGGGAATTGGAGCAGATGCACCAGCGAACAGGAGCCCCTCGAGTGTGGAGACAGCTTAAAGCGGTATGCCAACAACTTGCAGCCATTGACCAGGACAGGGCAGAATTCGCAGCCTTGCGGCTAAGACATGCTTATTATACCGGGGGGGATAGATGCGGGCGCCTGCTAGCCCATAAGTTGCGCGAGACTAGACAGCAGCACAAAATACAAGAGATTCTCCGAAAGGACGGTAGACGAGTCACGGAGGACGCAGACATGGCTGACGCATTTCGTGATTTTTATGCTGACCTGTATGCTAGCTCTCCACTAGAGAGCTCAACTGGGGAGGCCTTCCTTGACTCCGTCCTGCTACCGGCGCTAACTAGAGATCAAGCCGAATGTCTCGACAGAGACATTCGACCGGAAGAAGTTATCTCCGCCATCTCGCGTCTTAAGCTAGCGAAAACGCCTGGGCCGGATGGCTTTTCCGCTGTCTTTTACAAGACATTCTGTGCACAACTCGTCCCTCTCCTCACCCGCCTTTTTAACTCCTTCTCGGAGCCCGGTGCGATTCCAGGGGATCTTCTGGAGGCCTCTATAGCAGTAATTCCCAAACCAGGGAAAGACAAATCTCAGTGTGGGGCATACCGCCCTATCTCCCTTCTTAATGTGGATCTTAAATTATATACTGGGATTTTGGCTTCCCGCCTCGCACCACACATGACTGGGCTAGTTAACCCGGATCAGGCAGGCTTCATCCCGGAACGCCAAAACTCTGATAACACTAAACGCACCTTGCATCTCATTGAAAAAGCCACACGCACACAGGGAGAATACATGATGCTGGCTATCGACGCCGAAAAGGCGTTCGATAGGGTCCATTGGCCTTACCTGGAACTAGTCCTAGAAAGAATGGGGGTGGGCATGAAATTTCGCACATATGTGTTGAATTGCTACAAGTTTCCGATGGCCACGGTTCGAGTCAACGGATTTACATCTCCCCGGTTCACCATTGAGAGAGGCACCAGGCAGGGGTGCCCTTTATCGCCCCTCCTTTTCGCTCTTTATATGGAGCCATTGGCGCAGAGGTTGAGACTCAATCCATTGATTACAGGGATCAAATTTGGCGGTTATGTCCATACGATAGTCTTTACGCAGATGACGTCTTGATTTCGTTATCTAATCCACGAGACGCGCTGCCTGCATGCCTAGAGGATCTAGATTTTTTCGCACGAGCTGCCGGGTTCAAAGTGAATATGGACAAGTCGGTGGCCCTAGATTTGTCTTTAGAGAAATCCACTCGGGAACATTTGCAGAGTTTGCTCCCTATCCAGTGGGCGGCGAACACGATCCAGTATTTGGGGATCCAGCTAGCTCCCTCCCTCACGGAAACGGCTATTTCTAACTATACCATACTGCAGCAGAAGATTCGGCGGGAACTGGGGCATTGGAAACATTACCCTTTGTCGTGGTTAGGCAAAGTAGCTGCAGTCAAGATGACAATCCTTCCACAGATCCTATATCTATTTCGTACTATCCCTCTCAGACCTCCCGCTGGCTGGATTCAGCAAACACAATCAGAACTGGCTCAGTTCATATGGAACGGTCGAAAACCGCGTCTGAAACAGAGGCTGGCGACGCTTTCCCCGGAGGGGGGAGGACTCGGGCTCCCAGACTTATTGCTCTACTTCCAAGCTGCTCAACTGCGTCTTTTGGTGGAGTGGAGCCGATGGGAGTCAGAGAAACACTAGTTATTCCAGGACCAGGCGGTGGCTGGCAGACCTTTGCAGGAAATTCCGTTTCTTCGCAAACAACATAGACCCCCTAACTTATACGCTTCACATATCACAAGGGTCCCCATGGAGATATGGGATCAAACCAATGTTAAACACGAACTTACCACCTTCCCGTCCCCACTTACTCCACTGATGGACAACCCAGATTTCACTCCGGGTATGGATAAGATGGCTTTTGCGAGGTGGCGACCCTCTGGGTGTCGATACCTCTACCACATGTATGCAGCTGAAGGAGTTATCCCTTTCTTCCAATTCAAGCAAGAATATGGCATGCCAGAGTCGGAGAGACTACGATATTTGCAAGTACGACATTGGGCGCTAAGTGACCAGGTCCGTCCTGTGGCGGATAGACACCTCCTCCCCTATGAACACTGGCTTATTACACGCAAGACAGACAAAAAGCTGATATCCGATTTATACAAGATGCTACAGGTCAGATTCGCTCACACCTACAGCTCCGGGAGGGCGCGCTGGGAGAGGGAATTGGGCAGGTCACTCAGTCATAAGGAGTGGGAGGGCATATACTATAGAGCACGACACTCCGCATATCACATGGGACTCACAGACACCCTTACTAAGATTGCAACCTACTGGTACTACACTCCTGAACGTATCCATGCCATGGACCACACTAGAGACGCAACGTGTTGGAGGGGCTGTGGACAGGTGGGCACCTTGGTACATCTCCTTTGGGACTGCGTTCACCTCCAAGCCTATTGGAAACAGATATTAGACGAAGTAGATGTGCATTTTGACACAGAGATTCCACGATTCCCCTCATACGTCCTCCTGGGCCTCCCAAACCCTCTGACCTACCCACTGCATTCTCGCAGAGGCCGCCTGATAGCAATAGCACTGGGTTCAGCAATGCAAAATATACTTACACACTGGCGGACAGCCCACATCCCGACCTTCAATGTCTGGCTCCACCGTCTGTGGCAGGTACTTGGTATGGAAAAGCTTACGTTGACTATGGCAGGGGAGGGATCTAAGTATATCGAGCTGTGGCAGCCC
This sequence comes from Calotriton arnoldi, assembly GCA_963921515.1. Taxonomy (NCBI): domain Eukaryota; kingdom Metazoa; phylum Chordata; class Amphibia; order Caudata; family Salamandridae; genus Calotriton; species Calotriton arnoldi. The sequence goes on from CAWUFW010003249.1 coordinate 1,202,831, forward strand.
TTCTTGTTCTTGTTGGCCTCTGAATTCCGGGAAGTCACTTGCCCTCAATACCTCCGTTTACTGCGTCTCTCTGATACGGGACAGATGACACAAGGCTAGAATGCACGAATGGCCTAGATAGTATAGGTGGTGGACTTGGAACACGGGTGGGGGGTGGGAAGGGTAGAGAGGGGTTCAGGGGTTTTCTTGGAGTTTTGTTTTATTTAGTTCTTTATAGCATACACAATGCTTTCTTGCAGTGGCACGAGCCTGTTCTAGTGCTGATAGGCATAGCCTGTCTTTTCGAGTCCTGGACTTAGCTCTGTTACAAGATACGATGGCCACATCTGCATGTATTTTTGTCGTAGGTGCTGTAAAATTTTCCAATAAAAAGATTTAATACTAAAAGAAACGTGTGTTGGTAACAGACGTGAATTCTCACATGTGTCCTATTCATCATCAGATTCATCTACATCCAAATCAATGCCCTGTAACAGTACTGCCTCTGTCCATGTTGCATACATGATCGTATCTGCTTTGCCTGTCGTACCCACAAAACATGACCAATGCAGCCTTGTGCAACACAAGACAATCCTGCTAGCAAATGTGCTAATTTTGCACCCACCACTTGTGTGACACATTCCCAAGGCCACGTTTATACCCACAACATCATGTTCTCCATGGTTTGCTGACAATATTTTCTCTGCAGATCTCACAAGGGTGTGATAAGACAATTGATGTGGTCTGATCCAACATTGTGTATGCGGCAGACTGACGCTCCAAAAAAGGCATATTTGTCCAAATGCAAATTTTTCAATCTCATCATACCTTACCCACAATCAGCCATGTCATAGAGCAATTGTGATTTTAAAACAGTGTTGCAGTCATATGGTCCTTCACATACATTGTGAAGTGTCAACATGTGATTAGACCCTTGCACAGTAGTGCCAGACATGTTTGTACATCAGGCAGTGAGAAAAAATACTTTTATTTAATTTTCTTAAAATCATAAAAGGGTGGAACAAACCACCATGATATGTACAATGAAACTCAATTAAGCTGGATTAAAATTATAATAAAACATTTATCTAAATAGTGAACCACACATGATGTAATTGATTCCAAGGACCAACGTTTTTGTGATAAGACACTTCAGCCAGTGCTCTTTAAGATTGTTCATAAGCGTATCTATTCCTCCGGCTTGGGGTAAAATGCTTGTGCTGAAAAAAGAAAAAATCAGGCAGTGTGTTTTGTCATGTATCCTGCATTGGGCAGCTCACATAGGGGCATATTAACAAGGGCCAGCGATAATTATCGCTGGCCCCACATAGCGATAGGAATATTATCGCCGGCTATCGCTGAAAATTATCGCCATGATAACGCTATATTTACAATGCAGAGCGCTATGGCGATAATATTTCAGCGATAGCGGTGTTTGCCGTGGAACATCGCTGGTTTTCCAGCGATGTTCCATGGAAAACAGCGATAACATTGCTGATACGACCCTGTGGTCGTATCAGTATAATCCACCTACCATTATTAGTATGCCTTAGTCTGGAATTTAACAGATGTTAAATTCCAGCGTTAAGGCCGAGGTAGCGCGATTTTTTTTATCGCTGCACCTCCTTGTTAATATCGCAAAGCTGCCTTCGCGATATTTTCATGTGTTGTTTTCACAGCCACGCCTTCTTTGCATCTCATTAGCGATGCGAGGCGAGGCTGTGGAAAAACGGGCTCTACATCAAAGAAACACGCGCTAGCGTGTCCTTGATGATATTGCGATATAATTATCGCCGCTTATCGCCCGAAAACGGACGCTAAAGCGGCGATAATTATATCGCCAGCCCTTGCTAATATGCCCCATGGCCACTTCATACACATTAAGGGTCCACACACACAAATCTCCTTATACACTATCTTAATAGGATGCACTGCACAGGAACCTTGACACAGCACTTCATTTATTGTGTGCAGGAGTGTACACTTTCCTCACGGCCCACGCAATCCTGCCATCAGTGCTTCCATTTTCGGACAGTCCTGTTCACCCCGAAGATCCTCATCATTTGACTGCAGACATGCTCCCACCTCACCTTACGTACACGTACAGCATATCCCTGCAGGATCCTTCCTCCACTCTCAACCATCAATGGCAGGTAGAATTTCACAAGCCAGCGGAAGCCACCCACTGTCCCCTCTGACATCCTGCCCTCCCTACCCACACCCGACAGCTCCAAAAACACCCCTAAACCCACCAAAAAAGAAAAGCCCCAAAATATCCCCCTGCAACAGTTAATATCAAAGTACCCCTTTGACAGACACCCGACTAGATTTAGTACAACACGCAAAATACACGTAAGGACGAGTACACAGGACTTCACAGATACACTACGGACAGTTCACAGGATACAACATCACTCTCTATTCCAAACAAACCAGCACACAACTCAAACCACCTCCAACACTCTCCCTATACACTGAGGGCCTGATTCACAGAACTAACTTAAGACAAAATCCTAAACTTACTACCATTTTGGTATTCACAGAAGGCACTTACTCATTTTGGTATTCACAGAAGGCACTTACTTACTCATTTTGAGTAACTTACTCATTTTGTGTAACTTACTCATTTTGGTATTCACAGAAGGCCCTTACTCATAAATGAGTAAGTGCCATCTGTGAATACCAAAATGAGTAAGTTACACAAAATGAGTAAGTTACTCATTTTAGTATTCACAGAAGGCACTTACTCATTTATGAGTAAGTGCCTTCTGTGAATACCAAAATGAGTAAGTTACACAAAATGAGTAAGTTACACAAAATGAGTAACTTACTCAAAATGAGTAAGTAAGTGCCTTCTGTGAATACCAAAATGAGTAAGTGCCTTCTGTGAATACCAAAATGGTAGTAAGTTTAGGATTTTGTCTTAAGTTAGTTCTGTGAATCGGGCCCTCACAGTGTGCTTAAAAGAGAAAGTGAAAGTGTTCAGTCCCCCTCCATTACACAGAATGCATGCTGACATCACTTCCTGTGTGTTTGCGGCCCGTTTTTTGACTCTGTGATGATATTTTGCACGCTAATGGCTTTTGCGGTCATTTTTAGTGTTATAACATGTATATTGCGATTATTTTCTATGGCAGTTATGAAAAATTTACCGTTTTCGTGTTTAAGCAACAGAATTTTTTACGCAAAGTGCAAGTTGTTCATCAGATGTACAATATTTCATGAAATAGCATGACTGCTGACACCATTTGTCTATGTGATGTGATCTGTGTTGTGTATGTGACTTCAGTCATTCTGATATGTCAAGATCACAGTTATACAGAGCTGTCTGCATGCCCTTGGACCACACATTGCAGCCTATCCACATTGATTCATGTGTGATAAGACATGCATGCATCAGTGGTAGTCATTATGTTTGGCATAGTTTGTATGGGTGACAACATAAGTGACTGTAAAATTACACATTGCTGTGATGTCTGCAACTGTTTGACAGGCTTGTAACACACATGTAAATGAACTTCAGGCATGCAGTACTTGTAAAACATATTTCGGATGCAGCAAACAATGTGAAGGCTTGACCACAGATTTGTACTTGGTTATTCTTCAACCTAGATTTGCAGATGTGCACAATTTATACACATAGCTGCAAAGTCAGTCATGTGCATGAATCAAGGTGGTTGTGGGACACGATGGGGATTTACATATTCAGATGATGTTAGCAAATTGTGTAGATTTGGCATTTGATTTGTCATTTCTGCAACATATGTGCAATACATTCTTACATATCATACTGAACAGTTTGTGTCCGGCACAATTTCACATCAGTCTAGTGTGACAGCGCTACACAGCTTGAAGCTGGGTGGATAACAATATGATAACTGGACAGATGACACAACAACCATTTTATGTGAGTATGGAGTATGTCATGTTTCAGCCTCTGTAGGCGGCATGACCTTGTGGTAGCACTGCTGATGTTGTTGGCAGAAATCTATGCACCAGAATGCAGAATGTGTCAGCCTGGTGCAAATTAGGTAGAGGTCAACAAAGCACACAAAGCCATCTGGTAACATGTTGTAGAGCCAGAGTCCAAGGTGGACAGGACATTGTTGGATGTCCACAACAAAGCAGCACTTTACATAGTGCACTACTTACAACAGCATGACATACAATGCCAGTAAGCACATACAGTTCACATTGAATTGACTAAACACTGTATTATTTGTATTTGACCCATATTGTCAGACACAGGTACTGCAGTGTTTATGCTAAATGTCTTTGACGGCTAGGCATGCATCTTCCACAGGCCTGTGTGCACTAGCAGTGGACATTGATGCAGCATCAACAACACTTAGCTGTTGGCAAACTCTGGCATGCCAGATGTAGACTCATTGCGGACCGGGGATGCAGAAATGGAGCACCGTGTAGGGGTGAACGATCAAGTTGCGCATGATCATGTACAAAGGGTACTCTGTATTGCATGGCACACACCAACACAACAATGGGTTGCCAGTGGAGACATCCTATTTTTTCCTGCTCCTTTTCACATCATCATGCATGATGTTTTTGCGCAGAGCATTAGCTGGTGAAGGTGAGGTACCTGACCTTGTGAAACCTTGTATGTCTGGGTACCTGTGACTGTGTAACTTAAAGTGCCTATTTGCATTTCCAGCACCTGTGGTTTCCCCGGCATACTCAGAGTGCCCAGCTGTACCCGTGCTTGCGTACTCACGGTTGACCAAGGATTGAGCTGGGTGAGTCACTGATTCTGAAAGTGCGTTGTGTTTAGAGGCCTTGTGTTGTTGTCCATGGTTGTGAGATGGTTTTATATGGAGCAGATGAGGCACAGCAATGTTATGTTCACCAAAAACATGTTTCTAATGCTTGTACAACCACGACTTACATGGGTAATGTCTCACATGTACTTTGCTTTCTTAAGTTGTCATCCAGGAGACAACCATGTGTGTCTGTTTTTCATCATCACATGTTATGATTCTCTTGTGTGTATGGTGGATTTCCTTGGTTCTGTCCGGAGATAGGTTTTGGGGTAGCATACACATGACTGGAGTTGAGGTACAGGTTGCCCACACAGGGCTGCAACATATTCCATATATGTTTTCTGGCCATCTTACACACCATTGTATTCTACAGAGATTGTTGTACATTCCTGGAGAGATACAACAAAATGTGACATTGCCACATTTTTTAAGTTGCATGTTTGTCGATGTGTTAAACTGTGACTGCAGGTGTGTGCGTATGTATATTTGTGTAGTTATGATAAATTAATAAATTACACACATCATGCAATTGACATTAGTAAACTTGTAGTGACCATCCCCAGACATTCTTGACAATGTCATGGTGCTACTATTTCTTGTCATGTCCATATCACCCAATACATTGTCCATTCATGATATAATTGTTAGTATGTTGCTGGGGAAATTTGGCTGTACTTATTGGTTTTCCTGTAGCACTTCACTCATGTGTATGTCTGTTCTCTGTTCACTGAGGGACAATACACATTACTTTGGTCATATGCCCAATCCGTTGTTCCATCCTCAATCTTCGTTTGATGGATGTTCTGTCCACTGCTATATGTGAGAGCTGTGTGGATCAGTTTTTTATTTACCTTTCACTTAACAGATATATGAACTTCTGAAGATATAAACCAAGCATACAAGACTTTTGTGTAGTGACATTTAATTTCACAAAGTAACATTAGGTGGTTTTTTTCCCAGATAAAACCATGTGTTGGCATCTTTGTTTATTGTGATTATGTATAAAAAATTCTGATGATTTGATCCCTCCTTGCTGTTCCAGCAGCCGAAGCTGTGGTGTATCTAGCATCTGCCTCTTCATCCTGGCCATCCTCTGGATTGTCCTGCTCCTCCTGGTCTTCATCCAATGGCGTGTTTGTGCGTACATAAATATTGTGCAGAATGCAACATGCCATTATGATCTTGCATACAAGTTCCGGACTGTACAGGAGTCTGCCCCCCGATATATCTAGGCACCGGAACGTGGATTTGAGGGGGCCGATTCACAGAACTAATCTGAGACAAAATCCTAAACTTACTACTTTTGGTATTCACAGAAGACATTTAGTAGTAGTAAAGTTAGGATTTTGTCTTAAGTTAGGATTTTGTCTTAAGTTAGGATTTTGCGTGTTTGCACCATTTTTTAGACCAGCTTTTTTCTGGTCTTAAAAACCAGCCGCTAACTGGCCTTAGCGCCAGTTTTGGGGAATAATCGCTGGGCCATAAATTCATTGTAAAATATTGCGAAGTGGGGTAAGCAGCAGTTTTTGCACGGAAGCGCCCACCTTGCATCTCATTTTCGTTAAGTTCCGCTAACAGAAGTGGCAATCCCAAAAATTCACGTGTACGCCGGAAAACTGCCGCTAACTGCAGTTAGTGGCAACTTGTACATACGGCGGTAAAAAAAAAAGCCACCGTAACATCAAAAAATGTATGCTACGGCGGTGTTAACTCCTTGTACATATGCCCCAGAGTTTTAAAGGTCAAGGGCAACGAAGTGGAAAGGCAAGTTTTAACATTCTGGCCATCCATGCAATAATAGTGCCCATATTTGACATATTTGGGCATTTCTCGCTACACTTGTGCCTCTTTAGCAGTAGTCAGAATCTAGAGTCCTTAAGAGTATGAAGCTCTATTTCATCATAGTTAGTATATGTAGTGAGCGATCTTTTTCAAATGAAGACAACTTTCTGTCAAAACACTGGCATAATGGTGCTCATCCTTTAGTTACTGGGGATGCTGGTTGCATGAAGAGTGATTTGCCATTGTGCCGTATAGGAGACTGGCTTAGTATACGGTGCACTCTTATTTAAGTGATACACCTTGCACTAATCCAGGCAACACTTATGGTGATTTTAGTGGGCTTTTATAACTATAGAAAGCTCTCAAAGTGGTAGCTGCGGAGAGCACCCTTCAGACTTATCTTGAACAAGTGTTAAGCAGCTTGTTTTACCAGCTTAATCATGTAGAGTAGGTTAAACGAAAAAGAACCACACAGTGTATATATAAAAATATGTCTATTTATTACACAACACTCACTAACACATTGGTATATCTAAGTCTGGGCAGTGAACTCCGCTCCGCTCGCGGAGTTTGCAGAGTTTTCCGCACTCCACGTTATGCAGAGCTCGCGGATTTCCGAAAAACTCCACTCGCGCTCCTCAACATCAAGTTGGTGAGCGCGAGCCAGGAAAATCCACCTCCTGGCGAGATTATTCCTCATTTGCGCTCGTCAATGTCAAGTTGGCGAGCGCGAGCAAGGGTAATCAACCGACAGGCGAGATTTCTTAACGCGGGCGGTTGGATTTCACAATGCAAGTGGCCGCGCATGCTTGCGACCGCTCGCGTTGAGAAACCGTCTGTTCACATTGTGAAAGCTGCCACTTGGGTAAAAACTGAATTCAAGCGGCAGAAAGGAATCAACGCCCGCTTGCGCCGCTTGCGCCGCTTGCGCTGTGCATGGTGCTGCTTGTGGAGTTCCGTGTAGCGTGGCAGAGTTTTTTTTGCACTTCGCGGAGTTCTGCGTGGCACAACTACGCGAACTACGCCCAGGCTTAGGTATATCTCCTACCTGGAGATATCAGCACTAATACACAACAATACTTCAATTGCAACCAAGTAAGTAAGCACAAAATACATTGGTCTTCAGGGGAGACCAAACCATATACAAAAAAAGCAGAATGCGAACTGCGACCGAAGTCGGGACTAGGACCAGGAGACTCAGAGGAGCTGGGGATACAAGGAACCACCCAAGGTAAGTAAGTGGAAACACAACTGCGTGTCCAATAGAAATCAACATGAAAGTCGTGATTGCAGTTTTCAAGACAGAAGGACCCTTCCCAGTGGACACCGTAGAAACCCCGTGGAAGACAGAAGGTGTAGAGTCACCCCACATGTGGATATCCCAGGAACCAGGATACCTACGCCAGGTAAGCCGGGTGCATAGTGTCGTGTAGTTCCCACTAATCCGTAGGACCTGCGCATTTGTTGGGCAACATAAACTTTGAGTGAGCTGTCTAGACTGACTCCGAGCACTCTGCAGGATATGTTGGCCTAGAGTCCAGCTAGCTCACAATGCCATCATAAGCACCCCTAATCCTACCAGGGAGCGAATGGTTTCTGGCAACCACTGAACTTGACAACCCCGACCCCTCAGGGATCGTGGTAACAGATCAGAATCTTTCGCTCAGTCACTCGTGCTCCTTGTGCTCAGAGAAATATACAGAGAAAACAGAGTGGGAAGTTTTCAATATATTTATTGAACCAATATTACTCTTGTATAGAATACATGTGCTGCGAAAATCAGTAGACAGAAGCAGATGAAAGTGATTACAAGCAACAAAAGGGTAAATAGTAGATACAGTTCTACCATGGTGCTAAACAGTGTATATATGCAGGCATATGATACAAGGCAGTAATCAGGCATACTCCTACTATGCGAACCCTACTGTGTGTGAACCTAGAGTGTGTGTAGTTGCAGAACCAAGAATCCCTCGAAGGGACGATCCAACCCCATTACCTGGCGGGAGAGAATGTAGGACCCTGTCTTGGTCACAAAATGGACACCCCTCACTGAGCTGTCAGAGCACTGCGTGGTGAATCCTCAGCATGCAAGGACCCTCTGTATCAGCTGAAGTGCCTCCTCTACTAATCTTTCGGGATTATTTATAATAGAAAGCATCCTTGTGATGTACGTATAGATTAGCAATGTTATGGATATGTAGATAGCCCTGTCGCCTCGTGGATGAAGATAGATCGACATTTGTACATTGTGCGTAAAAAGGTCTTGTACATGGTGTTCAAGGCATCATGATAAAGTTCTGCGAAGCTAGATATGTATACAGAAGTAGTTTCAGAGAAACTAATCCAACATTGTCACGCACATGAATATGTGCAAAAGGTCACAGTAGAAATGTCATTGTGCAAAATTAGGACAATGTGAGAAAAATGTGGAGCTTCGGTACTTGGGCCTAACCCGAGCACGTTACACCCACCCCTCATGCTAAGGGTTGATATATAAATGCTATCTAAAAGAGACACCATGCCATAATGAAATGCAAACTAAAAAAGATCTAAAACCACTGTTTAAAATCATCGAAAAGCAAGCTTCCCTTTAAAATATTCATAAAAGCCATTAAAATTTCATTATACTGTTTAAAACTCCAAGCACTCAAAAAGCCATGGTGCCTAGCAAAGCAGAATAAAATATTGTTTTGAATCATTTTGTTTAAAAATGGGCCAAATCGTTCCCACCATGCGGAAAATCCAATTGTTTGTGTGTTCCGAGTGGTAGTTGCAACATTGGTGTCGCAGGCAACTTCAGACAACGTTCCCAGAGGCGCACCTCAAAGCATGTTTATGGAGCAAAGGTGATTCCGTCCAGTTCCTACAGCAGCCTTGAGGGAGGACTGCATCCTGTAGGCATTTCGTGGAGCTGGTATCCTGCTCACTTGCAGCAAAAGAATCCCAGGGTCACACGAACGATGCATTCCGCAGCAATGAATACACTGGGGACAACAATACCCGGGGCCTTTAAGGGGTCCATCAGTACTTCAATGTCCAAAGGCGCAACCAATTGTGATATGAAGCATAGATCCAATTCGCATTCATGGCCGCAAAGCAGGCAATGGAATGAGGGTTGTATGCAGTGAAGCCAAACAGGCCTGAAAGATAAGAACCAGTGCTCATTCAGTTCTCGCAGCTGAGGTGTGCCGAAGCAGTGTATCATGTGCTCACGGCATCATAGCACAGCTAGTGCCGTTTCCATTCCTCATTGAACTGGGACATCCATTGCAGAGCAGAAAAATTAAAATCAAGACTCCCGCCACAAGTAGCAGGACAAGTAGGAGACCTCCAAAAATGGTTCCCAACATGGAGTGTATGAAAGATGGTATAACTCCGAAAATCGTCTGAAAGGTGCTAACCAGTCCAGAGTCAATACATTTTAAAAAGTGCTCTATTCCCTTCGTATCAGACATATGAAAGATACTGTGGACCAGCTCCCCAAAATGCAGCAGAAAGTTAGTATGGAGTAGCATTTGTATCTCGGAAGAGGACCTTGCAACCTGGAGATCAAACGTCTCTCTTGCTGATGTTACAGCCACATCTTTTTGGAAAAGCTTGGCTTTCAGTTTACTCAGAGAATCAAAACATATGTTGGAAACATTTACCGAAGTCCATAGCGTTGCCTCCTTAACTGTGTGGGCAGGTAGAAACAGCACTTGTGTGCAACAAGTGACAATGGAATGAACCTTTACCAGATAAGCGATGCCTGGTTCCAATACGCAGCAACCTTGATCATTCAGCATCAAATAGCTCCCATTCGAGAGCAGCTTTAAAACCGGATGAATCACGGCAGCCGGTAAATCCTTCAAATAACAAGACAAGTTCGTGACTGAGGCATTGCATGCCCCATGAAGAGAAATGTCCTTGAATACTAAGGAGACGCTCAAAGCATTCTCACAGTCTGAACTGCTGAGAAAGACTTCTGTGTCCCCAATCCTGCATCTAAACATGAATGGTAATTCCCTGTATTCATGCACATAACCCTCCCCTAGCGCTTCATATCTGCCTACTTGGTGGTATTGTAGACAATATTGGAATTGGAAAGTCGTGACTGGTAGGGTGATGTAACCATAGATTATCCAGTCTGTGGATGGTGTCTCAGCCACGATGAAAGGTAATTGGTCTAACTTTTCAATGTGTAACATGGTATATTTTGCATCTCTTCATGCCATTAATATCTGTCTTTCAGTCAGCTTGTATGCTAAAAACAAACTTGTGCTGTTGATATAATGCCCCATGGCCAGAACGTAATGTTTGTAATGTCCAGCTTAATAATACAGTGTACCATAGTTGAGATTGTCCATGTTGTAAAACAGACATATCTTGTTGTATTATGTCAAATGCAGAAGATACTATGTTGCCAAGTGAATCAATTCTGGATGATAATGTGGTTATACCATTGTCAACCACAGCCAAAGCCTTTTCTAAATTAACCCTATCAATCTCGCACAGTCTCTCAGCAGCCTCCTGTTGAGAAACTTCCCACAGCTCGCTGTATATTGCATACAAGAAGTGCTTTTGATGTGGGTTCCGGGGACCTAACAAGAAATCCCTGAACTCACTGTCATAAGAAAGAAGGGACAAGTGTTTCTTCACCTGAAAGAGTGTTGAGGGTTTTAGCCACTCAAGGCACAGCTTCCCAACATTATATGATGTCACCACCCTGAGTATTCTAACTGTACATATCGCTGATCAGGCCTATTTGTTCTAAACCCTTCGGTGTTGCCCAGTAATCCAGACTAACACCCATTAGTGTCCACTGGCTAAACCAACCATCCCTTCCACTTGATGAATTGTAAGAGCCATTGCGTACCATGTTATCTAGTGTATCCTCACTGTATTGTGTGTAATGCTGCCAGTACTCAAAGCATGAGAATGTGGAAATACGAGGTGTGTTCAAACATTCATTTTGGCTATTCCAAGATAGTAAGTTTGTTGCACTGTTTTGTTCAGGAAATCATTTGATATGACCTGCCAATCTTTTTTCCCCAAGACAGATTTTGTGTCTATGGTGTCTTTCCAAAAGTCGAAACCCTATTTAGACAGTTGGGAAATATAGGAAGCAGAGTATATCAGCTTGGTGTTTGTAAGCATTTTTTTTCCCTGCAGGTGTAGGTGCAAGTCTATAGTACTAAGAGGCTGGGTCTAATGTGTCAAAACCAGAAAAATAAGCAAACTTTTGTGCAAATGTTTTTTAACTACCTTTCGGCGATGTTGGACAGTGTTCCCATTGGGTCCAATTATAGACAGCACGTGGGATACTAGCTTTATGTAAGAAGTGGTGACCATAATGTTGGTAGCAAAACATGTCACCAAAATTAGATGTACCATCATACAATACGTCAGAAGAAAGTAAAGCTTATTGCTCTAGATCTGCAAGAAAATTGTGCAGTTTCAATGTCCCAATCCTCAGAGAAAGTACTAGAAGTGATGATATAATTTAAGGAAATTTTAAACAAATATGGTATTTATAAAACTTCAGTAGGACCATACACATCATACGATACCCTGTCTCACACTATTCCTTCCGGAACTGGAACTGCTGTAATGTTCACCAGGGACAGGTCCCTTAGTTCACGGTGCGATGATGCATGTGGTTTCAGAACCAAGTTCACAAGTGGCACTGCAGAGCGTTCTGGGAGATAGTTTCCATTCTGAAGCAGGAAAAATACAGTCACCAAACCAATCCAGAGGACCAGGAATAGTAATCCGATTGAAGACCAGAGATGTAACCAAGGAGTAACAAAGTATGTCTTTTTCAGCCAAAGATAGAGAGCATGCACTTGCAGCTTGAAAGGAAGAGGCGATGGTATCTCAGGTTCACTTGATCCCGATGAGAAGTCGCCATAATGGACGAAGTAGCCAAACGCAGTCTGGTCTATTTTTGGCAGCTCAGCAGGTTTTGTAGAACTGGGGGATGACTCAATCAGAGGCATATTCGCATAGACGTCGTCGTTTTTTTTAATTGGAATTTGTGTTTCTGTACTTGTTGATTGTACAGTTGTAGTTGTTTCAACAGGAAGAAGAAATACTTCATTGTTGTTTACAGTTTCTCTTTGGAGAGGGGAATCTTCCGTAGTTATTAAAGCTTCCATCTGAACTTCCTGAACGGTAGCGAGAGGAGTGCAGCGGCTACCCAGGAGCCCACACGACCTACTGTTGAGAATTGGCCTCATAGTGTTGTTCAATCAGATCAATTGAGACAAACCTTTTGTCTCAGCGGCCGGCAAGAGGAGAAAGAAGTACAGTTCTGGTACCTTCGACAGCCAGGACAGGCAAGTCAACGCGGTGGACAAGGGTTTGGTCCCAGCGGTTCAGACGAGGGATACTAGCCTCAAAATTGCAGAAAAGACTGGTCAGGCCTCGTGGAAGTTGCAGAACCACCACCTGTGTTGCTGAGTCTTTCGAAGTCCGTGGGACGTCAGGAGCAGCAGACCGGTCAGCTTTGCTGCGGTGCCTGCAGATGCAGGGGAGTGACTCCATCACTCCAAGGTAGATTACTTCAGGTGTCCTTGATGCCCACGGTCAGGGAGGACAAGGAGGCACGAAAGAGCAATGCCCACCGAAGTCAGGCGGTTCAGAAATTATGACAGCGGCCTTGTCGCTGCAGCTGCGAGGACCAGGCAATGCTGAGGAAGGCCAGGAGCCATTCATGAGTAGTCCCATGTTGGAAATCGAGAACCAGGGGTTCGGTGTCCGGGAGGAGCACCAATAAGCCTTGGCAGCTGCAACTGGCGTGGAGAACGAAGAAGGAGCAACGATGGGACCAGCAAGGTCCAAGGCACTCACCACAAGCAGGAGAGTCAGAGCAGGCCCAGAGCAAGCAGAGGAGCCCACTGAAGCAGGAGAAGACCCTCAGGAGGGCCCATCGGCCAAAGGTACAGGAGTTGCAGCACACCAAGAAGGAAGGCTCACGGTGCATAGGATGTGGTGAGGATGCTGTACTTGGCAGGAAGAGATGCTGGAGGCTGGAGCTTCTTGTAGCCTGAATATTTCTGGAGAGAAGAGCCAACAAGCCTTGGCAATGGCATGTTGACGTGGTGCACAGGGATTTGGTCTCAGCAGTTCTGACGAGGGATACGGCCTCAAAATTGCAGAAAGGACAGGTCAGGCCTCGAGGGAGTTGCAGAACTACCACCTGTGTTGCTGAATCTTTCGAAGACTGTGGGACATCAGGAGCAGCAGACTGGTCAGCTTTGCTGCGATGCTTGCAGATGCAGGGGAGTGTCTCCTTCACTCCAAGGGAAATTACTTTGGGTGTCCTTGATGGCCAGAGGTCTGGCGAAGATCTTGGAAGAAGCACAGACAACAAAGAAGACTTGCAGAAAAGTGAGACCAGCAGGAATCTTCCTCGATGCAGTCTTGGTTCCAGGCGAAGTATAACGAAGTCAAAGTGTCCAGATGGTCATAGAGTGATGTGGTTTCAGGCTTGAGTCTTGTACCACGATGAATCTGAAGAGCCACCCACAGGTAAGCCCTTAAGTCCCCTAGGGAAAGGGTTGGAATGACTCAGGGGTCCCTCCCAGAGGAGGGGCTAGACAGAAGGGAGAATACTCCCATGTCCTTTGTCCAGTTTCACACCAGAGCGTGAGCCAAGGGCTCCCTGAACTGGCTCAAACTGGAGTATGCAAGGAGGGCACCAAATGTGCCTTCCAAACCAGTCTGGTGGAGATGGCAAGCACCCACACCTCAGCCCAATATACCAAGTCCTGTCTGGTGGGTGGTCACACCTCCCTGTGACACAAAACCTACTGTTCTACCTTCTCCTCCTCGATCTTGGCTCAGCGACAGGAGGGCAGAATCATGTCTGTCGGCAGCAGCACTAGCTTGCTGTTAGACCCTGAAAGGCTTTTACGGGTAGTACAGGGGGTATCCCAAGAGAGCCCCCAGTAAGTGGGATCATATTTCTAACACTGGAATCAGTGTTAGAGTATGATTCCAACATGTTTGATACCAAACATGACCTGGTTCGGTACTACCACTATATAGTTAATCATCTCATAATGGCGGATGTCCACCATATGTATTAAAAATGACTGACCGCACTTACAAAGCCTGGAGAATCGGCTCCGGGGTTTGTAGGGGTATCCTGCTTATGCAGGGGCACCCTCACATTTTTAACCATGCACTCTGCCCTCAGGAATGACGAGCCTGCCATGGAGTGACTTATAGGTTTTAAATGTAGTGACCCCAGATATAAGGAAAAATATATATCTGTCATGAGAAGTCCAAGGACCAACTCACATAGGCAGCAATGGCAGGCCTGTAGTCACAGTTTGAGTGGGCTCCCATGGGTGGTACAATACATGCTGCAGCCCATGGGATACCCCTGGTGTACCTATGCCCTGGGTACCTCAGTACCATATGCTAGGGACTTACAAGGGTACACCAGGAGCCAATTGTGGATGTCCAGAAGTACTTAATATGGACAATTTAGGGGGAAAGCACAGTGACTTGGGTCTTGATTAGCAGGATCCCAGTCAGACTAGTCAACAACACACTGACACCAAGCAAAAAGTGGGGGTAACCATGCTAGAAGGATCCTACCTTCCTGGCCCAAATTATTTTTTGCCCACAATTTTTTCTTTAACCAGATCCCCAGTCTTTGGGACCCAGCTGGGTCTTGCCGGTACAACCTTCACTTCACCAGTGGCACTGCGTTTTACTTGGACGTTGCTTTGTGCCCCCTGGAATTCATTGAGTTCCTGTAAAACAACCAAACGTTCATTGATGTCAAATGATGTTTCTGCCGCCACTGTGCTGACATTATCGAGGTCTGGTACCCACATTCTCACACCAAACAAGATTTTGTATAGAGTACGATCCCCCAGGGATTTTCTTGGCATGTTATTGAGTGCCTGCTGGACTCCATATAGGTGATTGACCCAACTGCGAACCAAGCCTAATACTCTTGCTGTTAAGGACTGCTTTAACTCACAGTTTTTCCTCTCAACTATCGAATTTTCCTTAGGATGATGGGGTAGGAGTACCGCAAGGCCACACCCAAACTTCCCATGGCTTATTTGTAAGCCTGAGAGCTAAACGTCGGGCCCTGGTCGGAATGTTGTGTGCCATTGTGCATGTCCCGATGAAGACTTGCAAATCCTTTGTATCAGTTCAAGCGTCAGCCGAGTGCTGTGGCCAAACCCACAGGAATCTGGGGCATGAATCCACTGCCACCAAGATCCAAATAAACAACTGCTAGAGGTTTGTCTGAAATCTATAGAGGTGTCTGTGGTGGATGTGCTATGGTTGAGCCTTTCATCTGCTGGCAGATGTCACATTTGAGGACGAAGTCCATGGTCTGTTTAGTTAGACCTGGCTAGCAGTACCGCTGCTTTAGTAGCGAGACTGTAGCAGTAACTCCTGTATGTGCTGACCCTAGACCCCCATGTACAGCTAGTATTATTCCCAATCTGTGATCAGTGTTTGGTATTACTCTATCCCCCACTCCTGGAATCTGAGCATATGGTATGTTTTGAACATCTAACTTGTAGGAGTACTTGAGTGGAAAGCCTTTCGGCAGGTGTGTGTCATTGCGAGCAGCATTGATGGCAATCATGATGTCTCTGTCTAATCTTGTGCTAGAGCGAGTTATTGCAGCAATGGCAGCAATGCGAACTTGCCTTAGCAGCTTCATGAGCCATCTTAGCGTTTTGTGTACAAATGTGATTTGTAGGCAATTGGTACTGTATCACCTGCATTGAACGTGATGTAGGTGTACCCAGTTGGTCCAGCGACTACGCGGGTCACCAGGTTAGTTGTTTTTAATCGTGTGCGTAAATGTTTAGAAGCTATCTTATCAGCTGGGTCCAATGGTTGATTGAAAAATCAGGTCTAATCAAGTTGCAGAACGTTTTTATTCATTCTGCGTAATCCAAAATGTATGTTCCTCCAAAATTTAAAAATCCTAGAATGGATTGTAGTCTTTTCAGAGTCATTTCTAAAAAATGTGCCACCAGGCTTCTTACTTTCACTAGTCAACTCGTATCCCAGAAACAGGACATTGAGATTTGAGATGGGCAATTTTAGATTTTTTTAAATTACATTTGTAGCCCAAGTGAGCAACCCCCAGAATTATGCGATCTACTCTTGCCAACTGTTCCATGAATTCATCATCCGTCAGATAGATATAATTTACATAGGACAATGCCTCCTCATCAAAATTTTGAAGTAACTCTGTCACTCTGGCTGAAAACAGCTCAGGGCTATTCCTATACTCTTGAGGTAAATGGCAAAAATGCCGTTGTGAAACTAGCGCTGAAAATGCTGTCAAATACCTGTTTTCAGGTGCTGTATTTTGGCATAAAAAATCCATTTGAGATATCTAGTGTTGTTTTGTATTTTTTCCGCACAATGTTATTCATCAGTGAGGTACTATGTGCATTTTGTACTGCAAGTGTGCGTATGTTTGTGTTTAAATTGTCGATAGTCTAAAATTAGATGATATGAATCGTCTGGCTTCATTATGGGAAACAAGGGATTATTCATGGATGAGGTGCAATTTCCTATTACACCCTGGAATTGAAGTTTTTAGCTTCATGTTTTATTGGGTACTGTCTCTGCGGTTGAGGAGTTGTTTTTAATGAGATTTCGAGATGAGGTGACTCATCATTCCACCCAATATTATTGTGGTATATTGCAGGAGCTAGAGCTAACGCCCACTTCTTGGCATATGAATGTTTAATAGATTCTGGAATGAGGTCAGAGAAAGCAGGTAAAATTACCATTTCCCCCATTGGGCACTCCATTACGAACTCAGGTGGCCAATCCTTTTCAGCCAAAAAAATATCGTAACCAAATGTCAGGTTCTCCCAGAAGAGAGCCTTTATGTCCCTGGGTATGTCCCCTTCCAAATGGAGCATTATTTCGTATAAACGATGGGGGACACTTATCCTTGTATCAGGTGTTTCCATCGTCATATGCTCACTCAGCACTTCTACCGCCAGATAATCTATCAAGTTCCGGCGAGCTATCATGACATTTGCCGCGCTGTCCAGCATCGTCACTGCCCATTCCCCATTCAGAAGCAGAGTCCTCAGTAGCCTGCGCATATCTTATCTAAATCCCAGCTACCTTCTTTTTTTTAAATTGAGTTTTAGGAGTCTTTTGTTTGTCTTCCTTTTTAATGATGTAGTCTGAAGTGCGATGTGTTTCCCTGTTTATCTTCACACCCTCTTCTGATCTGCGCTCTGACCGTCCGCCTCTCTCTGAACGTGTATCGGATGAATCCTGAAAGGAACGAGAGGAACGTGTAGCAGTATCCTGATACCTGTGTCATGTGGCTGATGGGGACATTGTCAACATCCCTAAGTTAGCATGAGCACAGCAGCCATGATGCAGCTTTTGCGCACGTTACTACATGGCTTTATTTTTACAAGACTCTGTTTATGCCTTTCACATGAGAACTGACTGCTGTGTTTATTCTTTGCCTGTTCCAGGAGTTTAGTCTGAACATTGTGAGAAAGGTTGCTAAACATTGCCCCTTGTTATTCTGTTCTGGTCAGGCCCTGGCACCTAGACAAAACATACAAACACAGCTGCTGCTGGAAGCTCGTAATTTGATATTACGGGGATACATGTTTACACACTTGGAGAGGAACCTTTCCAGGGAGAAGAGCAACATGCACCTACGATGTAGAAATACCATCTATGGTCTGAGGTATGGGGTCTGCTGACAAAGCCCAGCGATCTTCTATTATGTAATATACTTCTTCCCACCAAGGGTAGGGAGGTTAGGCACTATAGTCCTTTCTCCATTGTCTTTATATGATGACATCTCCCTTTATGATGTATGACCTAGCTGCAATGCTAACTATAAACATTGTGGGCCTGATTCACAGAACTAACTTACGTCAAAATCCTAAACTTACAACAATTTTGGTATTCACAGAATGAACTTACACATTTGGGTATTCACAGAATGAACTTACACATTTGGGTATTCACAGAATGAACTTACACATTTGGGTATTCACAGAATGAACTTACAACAATTTTGGTATTCACAGAATGAACTTACACATTTGGGTATTCACAGAATGAACTTACAACAATTTTGGTATTCACAGAATGAACTTACACATTTGGGTATTCACACAATGAACTTACAACAATTTTGGTATTCACAGAATTAACTTACTCATTTAGGTATTCACAGAAGGCACTTACTCATCAATGAGTAAGTGCCTTCTGTGAATACCAAAATGTGTAAGTTACACAAAATGTGTAAGTGTCTTCTGTGAATACCAAAATGAGTAAGTTTATTCTGTGAATACCAAAATGAGTAAGTTCATTCTGTGAATACCAAAATGGTAGTAAGTTTAGGATTTTGTCGTAAGTTAGTTCTGTGAATCGGGCCCGTTATGCATATTTCTACTTGTTGTGGCACGTATACTGCATGTTAGACCCCGATAGTTAAAATAAACACTTTAAACTATATTCGTGTCTCGGTCAGATCGTATTGTGGACAGGTACGAGAGTGTGAGTGAAAAGGTGCGTCTTGTTACCCCGATTCCTGAGAGATCCGGGAGTGTTGTGTTCTGGGGTGTCTAATCATTTGCTTCTCCGTGAGTGTGTAGGAGAGTGAGTGAGACACTATAGCTAGTCGGTCCTGGGTGCTAAGGTGGTAGGAAGGCACAGTCCCTATACACCGAGGCCCCATAATCCTGCGCATAGTTCTGTGTCTGTGCAGAATCCCTGCAACATGGCACCACTAACGTTTGGTCTGGTACTTATTCTCGAGACCCCTGAGTAGCGCTTGTGCTTGTCCACAATACCCTCTCACCAGTTTTGGAGACATCTGTGGTGCGAGGGGGTTTACCTCCTATATGTGAGTTTTTATAGGTTTTTCAAGCTTGAATTTTAAAAGGTTTAGTTTTATTTGTTCTTGACCCAGTGTTGCGCTACTGTTTTCCTTGCTTACATTACAGTATTTATGATGGCAATTAACATTGCTGCGCCTAACCGCGCCGCGGTTACTGCTCATTTGACTCAACTTAGAGTCCCGGTTGTGGGAGCGGATTTTATATTTGTCATAGAGGCGGATGCTGATTTCCGCTTCGAAGTATTTTACTCCTGGGTTAAGCTTCCAGCTGTTGATGGAAACGATAATTTCTTTCATGAATATGAGCGTGGTGCTGTTCCACAAATTTACCGTCCGTATGGTTTACTTGAAGTTCCATTGTCAGCTTGGGAGCATACCATATGGTTTAATGGCACCCTTCCTCACCCTGTTTCAGTGGTCCATCCTGGCCCCTTATCGGTCGACAGGGCCACATGGCCCATTTTGGCGGGATTTACACCTCATCCAAATTATCTTGGTGTTACACACGCAGAGCTACGCATATTACACACATCTTTAATTCATATACACAGAAGTGTCATTCAATATATGTCTCGTAATATACCGACGGCTCCGGCTGGTGCTGCTTAGCCACCTGGGCATGGTGGTGGCGTGGTTATTAGTCCTATCATGATTATTTCAGTGATGGAGAAGCGTCCTCAGAATAGGGATGATTTACCTTTCTGGTTGGCTGAAAAATTTGAGCAACTTGAAGCAGTTTTTCCACATACTTCTCCTGTGAATAAACACAGGAGCCTCACAATGAGCTTACCTAAAGGCCTTATTCCCAATCTGGCTGGTTGCATCACTTGGGGGAAGATGTTTGCGGCAGTTTATTCGCTGTGTTTTGGCACCCCCTCCATAACAGTGCTTCCGAAGGTTCTTAAAAAGGTTCAAGATAAACACGGGTCTGAGGCTGCCCTGGAATTGGGGATGAGAATAATTGGCAAGTTCCCTATTGTCTCCAACATGATTCTTGCTAACGTCAAAGGGGAAGCAGTTAGCTTACAGGTGTGTCAGCGCCTAGAGGCAGTGGCTGACGTGGATAAGCAACGTGAATTGCCAAAGATTATTGCGTGAGTATATAAATCCTTGGGACCCAATAATCTGGGAATTAGACCTTTTACTCAGACACAGAATAAGCCCCCGCCTGAAAATGAGGGGCGTCCAGTCTTTCCTAATAAGGCTTGGAATAGAAATCAGCGGCAGCAACGGCAGAAGTAAGTTTCACATGTGGGTTCACCGACACCTGATGCTTCTGAACGTAGATATGATTTGTGTGACCGCTCTAAACTTAAGACACCAGAGAGGTTTCAGGTTCCTGATCCTCGCTTTCCTCGTTCCTTTCAGGAATCATCGGATCCACAATTCGGTGGAGGAGAGGGACAGGATCGCAGACAAGGCGAGGCCTCTCAACAACGACATGATCCGCCATGCCAGTTTGACGTAAAAGCCAAACCGGAGGAGCAACCTCCTTATCGTGCCCCGTTGCCGCTTTAACAGCAAAGTATGCCTCAGATGGCGAGAACCCTGCTCCTCGATAGAAGATGGGCGGTGACACTCCTCAACAGCTCGGCGGAAGTTACCATAGGGCGGGAGGCACTCCATCCTTGCCTGGAGGCGAGAGCAACTGATACTTTCATTACAGAGGAAACAGCAGATACACAAGTTGCACCCCCTGATAGGCTTTATGAGATAGTCCTCCAAATTGAAGGTGATGTAAAACGGACAATTCAGGCAGTCTTTTGGGACAACCTTACCTCCTCTTATGACATTTTGTTGGCAGAGGAAGATTGGCCTCCTCCATTCATTTTGGCTTCTTCCCCGGGGAGGAACTGATACTCCCGAGTTTTTCCCGTTACGTCTCTGAAGAGGCTAAACAGGGTTACACGTTGGAATGGGCATTAGCCCTAGCGCCGGCTTTGTATCGTAATCAGGTGGGCTGGGATAAACATTCACCGGCACATGAAATTCCTTTACGATCCATGCTACAGCCACAAGCACAATATCCGATCAAGCGATATGCAAAAGCATCCGTAAGTGACATTTTGACCCTATTGGAATATCAGGGTGTGATTGAACTCTGTGTTTCATCAATGAATAATCCTCTTTTCCCGATATTGAAACCGGATGGTTCATATCGCATAGTTTTGGATTACAGAAATTTAAACAGTCATGTTCGTACGTTTGCGGTACAGAACATCCACAGCTCTGCGTTGATAAGTAACATAGTCCGTAAAAAGTATAAAACCACACTAGCTATATCCAATGGTTTTTACAGTCACAATTTGGCTCTTGCCAGCCGTGACTTAACCGCATTTACCACAGTCGGCAATCAGAAAGATTTACGCGTTTGCCTATGGGCTATAAGAATAGTCCAGGAGCTTTTGCTGCGTGTGTTGTGTCTCTTTTGCACAACATAGACCCAGATGCTTTCTCATACGTTGATGGCATTTATTTGACAGATGACGAATTAATACTGCATCTTGTGCATGTGGATTGCATCCTTCTGTCTTTTGCCGACTTGGGGTACAAATGTAATTTTGCTAAATCACACATCGCCTATTTGGTGGTATTCTTCTTGGGTTACAAGCTCAACAATGAAGGTAGGAGGTTAGCCCCTCACTTTTTGGAGAAAGGTGCTCAATTGCAACCTCCTTCTACTCTAAAGAAGTTACAATCTTTGCTGGTTTTTTTTTAATTTCGGGAGGACATACATTCCTGACTTTGCCCAGCATATCAAACCACTTTACGTGTTCATACAACCCTCTTTTCCGTCTTCCAGCTGGCTTCCGGAACATACCACGATTCTTCGGTCTTTGCAGTCAGATCTGCTTGCGACCAACTTCTTGTTAACTCGTGACAATTCTGCAAATTTGGTCATAAGGATTGTGCCGGGTACAGTAGGTTTCACTTACTTAACGTTCAATGAGGGAGACACAGTCCCCATTGCTTACAAATTGCACTTGTACACATCGGCAGAGATGTGTTTTTCCACCTTTGAAAAAATTCTTATGGCAGTCCAGATGGCGATTCTTAAAGAACGCTCTCTTGCACAAGGTAAACGCATTCTTATGGTCTCGCCAGTGCCTGCTCTAGAAGCGATCACGAAGGCAAGTGTTCTGAATTCTAAAGCTTTACATCCTCGTTGGATTCAGTGGGCGAGTTCATTGACATCGACTGATGTCACCTTTATCTTCGACCCATCGTTACAGACACAGGAGTTTTTCAATAAGTACAAGTTCATCCCCCTCCGTCGTCTTTGCTTCCTCTTGATCGGTACAAATGTATCATTTATACCGACGGTTCTGCTCAACCAGCCGTGGGTTCTAAACATGCTTATTCGGCGGCCTGCGCTATTGTAGCAGGCTCTATGGTTGATGGTGATTTTAAATCTTCTTTGGTGGACACACAGGCTCTTGGGCACTGTACAGCTACGTGCTTTAGTGTTGGCTCTAGAACTCGCTGATCCTGACGTACCCACTCTTACAGTGTATGATTCCTTTTACTGTGTACAATCCTTTAGTTACAATTTGTTATTTTGGTCTCAAAATGTTTATCGAGATTCTAAAGGTAGCAAAATCAAGCATAAAACGCTTTGGGTTAGAGTGGCCGCTCTTAAGAAACGTTTGCCACTCACGCATGTTATCCATACTCTTGGCCATCAGCGTGTGGGAGCACATGCTGTTGGTTATTCTTTGGCTGATGAGGCAGCTAAATCTGCAGTAGCCACATGTTCGGTAGCAGCAATAACTAGGTCCATGACTAAAATTGATAATGATATTCTTGCGGCTATAGCTGCGACGAAGGATGGAACGGAGTTCCCACAAGGTTTCCCTTCAAAGTATCATTTGTCACCTGATCAAGTCCAATTTGCTACGATACCATCCGTTGGGGATCGGCTGATTCCCAATGAGGACCGCAGACTTCCTTTGATCATTGCCGCTCATGAAGGCATGGCATCGGCACATGCTGGAGTTTCAGCGACCGTGTCTCTATTATAGCAGCGTTATTGGTGGCGTGGCTTGTATAGACAAACTCGTAATTATGTCCTTTCTTGTGACATTTGCCAACAGATTAAGCCATCCACAGTTGCACGTCCACCTCACACGCAGCTTTACATTTCAAATCATCCACTTGGTTGTATTTACTTTGATCACTGCGGTCCTTTGACGTCTGACACTGAATATAAACATATTTTGGTTGCAGTGGATTTGTGCACTAGATTCCTTTGGGTTTGGCTGCAACGTAGTGCTGATGCTTGAAATGTCATTAGATATTTGCGTGTCTTTGTCGGGACATTTGCCTGCGGCACCTTCCATTCTGACCAAAGTCCGGCGTTTGACTCTAAGGCTTACAAGGACGCGATGAAGTCACTGGGGGTGCTGGTGCAATTTTCGTCTCCATACAGGCCTGAGGGCAATTCAATAGTAGAGGGAATGAACCGTGACTTAAAGCAATCTTTGACAGCTAGAGTCTTAGGTACTGGCAGGGGTTGGCTGACTCATTTGTATGGGGTTCAACGTGCACTAAATAATTTCCCTAGAAGATCTCTGGGTGTGCGAACCCCATTCAAAATGCTCTTTGGCATCAAAATGTTTGCGCCAGACCTTGATGGTCTAGACGTTGCGGCGGCTGCCGCAACATTTGACGTAGATAAACATTGTGCTATGTTACAGAATCTACAAAAGACTCGAGATGCTCTTGCAAACGATCATTTGTCCTCGTCCACGGATGCAACAGTGCTGATTCCTGTTACTGGCTGGCTTCCTGAAGTTGGTGATCTGGTCCAAGAAAAGTTGGAGAACAAAAAAGAATTTGGTCCCTCCTATCGTGCACCAGTCCCAGTTCTTGGATTGAAGGGTACTCATACTGAGATTTTTCCTCCACTGCCTAGTTGTAAGGAGAATCGGTTCATTTCCATTGAACATGTCAAATTACACCATTTGTCCGATACTGAAGAGTATTCCTAGAAGCGTTCCTCGGACGGATATTTCTTTGCACCCGATGTCTTCCACAGCGAGTCCTTTGCAACTGGAACTTGAAGTGGAGACCTCCATTGATTTGTTGCCGGTTTTGTCATCAACTTCAACTGCTGTGCATCATGACTATGCTTCTCCGCAAGTGGAGACTGCCGTTGACGTTCCTGATGCTGCGCTCCATTCCTCTTTTAATGCAGATCGGCCCTCATTGTTTCGCCTTGGTGCTAGCGGATATTATATGGACAGCGATAACTTTTCTTCATCGTCTTCGTCAACTTTGGCTGAGGCGGAGCCCCCAAGTCAAATTTCCATTTTCTTTTCATGGTTTTGAACAACTTATCTGATTCCTCCATGGACATACATATGGATGGTGCTTACGATGGTGTTCCTCTTCATGTGGATTGGATTTGTGACAGTTTTTTTCCTTTGAATTAATGGCCATTATTTACCTGAACGCTCTACTGTCCATTCAGTCGATGAAGTATTGGCCCCACATACTTCGTCTCACAAAATGAAAAGGGGTCAACACCACGTTAACATCTCAGCATTTCCAGTCGGTGAAGGCATATTTTGGGATAAAGTTCCATATGAAATTTACGGCCCGACGGAAACAATTAGAATGCCATACGTCTTTTGTGTTTCCTTAGGTGATGTCATTATGCCAAGAATGCATTCTGATGACTGGGATATTAATGCCGTCCATTCACAGTTTTCAGATTTAAAATATTACACAGCTTTTAAAACTGAGGATTTGTATTTAAATTCTGCTAATTATGCTGATTTATTCTGTTTTTAACATTATGGTCATCATTTTTTACATAAATCCAACACAGTCAGAACTCAGGTTAATTATAGTCAGTGGGAACATTGTCCAACTCTGTTTCAGGGTAGTTTGCAGACACAGATGAAAAAGTTTGTCTATTTTTCTGGATATAATCTCTCAGACCCAAAATCTTATTATTATAGGTTGAATGCACAAACACACACGAAATTCATGCTGACCCATACTAAATTGATGTATTCTTCAACTTTCATAACCGATTTATCCTTGAAAGGTTATGATTATTGGAAGGACATAATTGATTTCAAATCAATATGGGGTACCAGAGATTGGCAGGTGCAGGGAACTGAATCACTGCATCGTGCGTGTTTGATACCATCACAGGTGATGTTCCTGAATCAGACTGTACGACAGACTACTTGTTTTGGTTTAGCTACTGCTAAAAATTTTAACTTTCCCTCGTTTCCATCGTTGGCTGCCTATGATACCTGGCAGCGATATACGAATTGTACTGTAGATGATTTGAATAATATGGTCCAAAACGGTACCCCTAACTCATCCACTATTAATCCCTTGGGTTGGGTAATATGGCCTTTCGATACTAATGCTTGTCAGTTGCACTTCTCAAATGCATCCAGTGGATTTACACTCAGTAGACCAGACCCTCGTTTCCCACAATCACATTTGGTGACTACATATTCTGTGGGTAAATTGTGTCTGCAATGGTTGAAACATTCTACTTTGTCGTCTGTGAAACATCACCTCTCACTTTTATCTAGTGACATCGATTTAGCTGACTTCCTTTTAGGTCCAAAATCACCTCACCCTAAATGGTTTGCGTATGCAGCATATAATGAATTTCGGAAACTGTCACAGATGGAAGCCGCTTTCTGCTTAAGACAAATTGATCAAGACAACTTGAGAAAAGTTTTAGATGTGGTCGGTAACAGTATTAATACTCTGTCTTCACGTATTTATACCTTGGATAATATTGTTTCTTCTGTTATTGACATTCTACAGAATGATGTATCTGTGTTGTATCATGGTCAAAATCAATTGCGCTCTGTAATGCAATTTGGTTGGACTTTACAAACGTTAAAAAATGGAAAAGTCCCATGGGATTATTTGAACGCTACTGCCCAGTTTTTGCCCTTCAATCTGACAGATAAACAAAAGCTTATGTCCATGAAAATTTCCACATACACTTTGTTACATATTGAGAAACTAGACTAGCTACCATTCTCAATAGCGGAGACTGATTTTTCAGTATGGTTAATACACGGGGTTATCTCATTGCCCATTTCCCTATTTCAGTTTACTGCGTGCATGAAACATTATCCAATCAATAGATTTGAGCCCCTTGGTAGTACTTTCCTGCACGAATTGTGGTCCTTACCATTCACATTTCACTGTCACCGTGATGAAAAGGAGGTTTTCCTAACAGGGGAGGACTGTGATTCTACAGTGGGACATGCTTTAGTATGCACACAAGTTAAGCTTCACGGCGCTTACAACGTCACAGCACCTAATTTGGCCTATTTTTTAAAAGGAACACCAGTCCCTTCAATTATTCCCATGCTAACTTTGCTTTCAAACGGAAGTTATCTTATCCTGAATAACCACAGCTGCTGTGGCTTACGAGCCGGCATTCCGTATATAGGGGCCGATTCACAGAACTAATCTGAGACAAAATCCTAAACTTACTACTTTTGGTATTCACAGAAGGCATTAGTAGTAGTAAAGTTAGGACTACTAACTTTACTACTACTAACTAAGACAAATTCCTAAACTTACTACTTTTGGTATTCACAGAAGGCATTTAGTAGTGGTAAAGTTAGTAGTCCTAACTTTACTACTACTAAATGCCTTCTGTGAATACCAAAAGTAGTAAGTTTAGGATTTGTCTTAGTAGCAGTAAAGTTAGTAGTCCTAACTTTACTACTACTAAATGCCTTCTGTGAATACCAAAAGTAGTAAGTTTAGGATTTTGTCTTAGTTAGTAGTAGTAAAGTTAGTAGTCCTAACTTTACTACTACTAAATGCCTTCTGTGAATACCAAAAGTAGTAAGTTTAGGATTTTGTCTCAGATTAGTTCTGTGAATCGGGCCCACAGTAACTGTTTCCCAAAGATTTACTTGTTGTATCAATGTTCTTTTTCCGCCCCCACACGGGAGTGTTGATAGTTCACTGTGGCCTTCCATTCCCACTTTGAAAATGGATTTCAATAAACTAAGCAGACTCAAAGCGCTATTGTTTCAACAAGAAGTCGCTCTCACTTCGGCTCGAGGGACCTTCGGATTGCAGGTGGCTAGAACATCTAGTGAGATTCAGTCCCTGCTGAATACGAATCTCCCACTACATTTTGAGGAACTGATTCATCAAATATTTAATGCGTCTGATACTGAAGGCCTTGCACATTTTTTTTAAACTTGTGGGAACCGGCCTTGTGTCCTCTTTTCAGATGATTTTTGGAGTAATACCGGCTTTTATTCATTTTATTTTTTCCAGCGCCTTTGGAGGGTTTCCATTGATCTTCTTGCTGGCGTACGGCGTGCTGGTACTTCTGCTCCTGTTACGCAATGGCTGCCCTTCATGTGGTACTGCACAGACCCGGCGAATTGCGACTGTACCATGAATGAATGCAACAACTTTTTGGATGCTTGCCATTGGTGACGCTTGGTGCGAGTTATGGACTTACCTTTCACTTCGCCTATTTCACTTGCGTGCAACCCGTGTTTTATTGCCGACTGTGCCCTTTCTGTTGGGCCTTGGATATCTGCCTCTCCAATACATCATGCGCTGACCTGGATTATGATCTGTTGGTGGATCCATTGCTGGCCCATCACCAGGCCTGTTCTGGGGACGGCCGTTTGATGCGTGCGGCTGCACTTGGAGTGTTGGCGAGCTCGAATACCTGTGAGGCTGCACAGCGCCTCTTGTAGCATAGTTTCATCGAATATCACGCAAGTTGCCCGGATATGCTCCTAGAGGCATTAGATTATGAAGAGCAAGTATGTTCATTCAAACTGCTCAACTGGATGGCGTCCCTCTTTGCTACAAATGACAGGGATGTCCTTTTGGAGCAGCTTGCATTCTACGGTGCACATAATCTGGTGGGTTTTACGGACTCGCCTTAGAAATGTAGTTTTTAAAATAAACATTTTAAACTATAAAAAAAAAAATACAACAAACAATTTGTTTTGTTACAATTAGGCTTTTTATATACGTTTTTGGCTCTGCTTAGCTTTGCATTCTGTTTTTCTATATGCTCATCCTGGCCAAGGGGAGGGTGTCATGTGCCCGATGGGGACATTGTTGACATCACTAAGTTAGCATGAGCACAGCAGCCATGATGCAGCTTTTGAGCACGTTACTACATGGTTTTATTTTTGCAAGACTCTGCTTATGCCTTTCACATGAGAACTGTCTGCTGTGTTCGTTCTCTGCCTGTTCCTGGATTTAGTCTGAACATTGTGAGCAAGGTCGATAAACAATGCCCCTTGTTATTCTGTTCTGGTCAGGCCCTAGCACCTAGACAAAACATACTAACGCAGCTGCTGCTGGAAGCTTGTACTGTAATATTACAGGGATACAAGTTTGGGTGACACACACTTGGAGAGGGACGTTTCCAGGGAGAAGAGCAACACGCACCTATGATGTAGAAATACCATCTATGGTCTGAGGTATGGGGTCTACTGACAAAGCCCAGAGATCTTCTATTATATAATATACTTCTTCCTACCAAGGGGAGGAAGGTTAGACAGTATAGTCCTTTCTCCATTGTCTTTATATGATGACATCTCCCTTTATGATGGATGGCCTAGCTGCAATGCTAACTATATTTGTGTTATGCATTTTTCTGCTTGTTGTGGCACGTATACTGCATGTTAGAGCACGATAGTTAAAATAAACATTTTAAACTATATTCGTGTCTCGTCATATCTTATTGTGGACAGGTACGAGAGTGTGAGCGAAAAGGTGTGTCTTGTTACCGCGATTCCTGAGAGATCCGGGAGTGTTGTGTTCTGGGGTATCTAATCATTTGCTACTCCGTGAGTGTGTAGGAGAGCGAGTGAGACACTATAGCTAGTCAGTCCTGGGCTTGTGGGCACTGAGGTGGTAGGAAGGCACAGTCCCTATATACCGAGGTCCCATAATCCTGCGCATAGTTCTGTGTATGTGCAGAATCCCTGCAACACCTGTCAGGCTTTCTAATATTATCACGGTTTCGCAGATTATTCTTCTTCTCAATGGTTACCTGTTGAAGAGACCCAGCCTGTGATTGTGTCTTTTGTTCATTTTTTTGTTAATTGTCCCATTTCTTTTTGAAAGAATCAGGTTCCTGCTTAGAGTTATCTTTTTCAGAATCACTCTTAAACTGTGGTTTCCGAGGTCTGGCTCCCAAATTATCTCTACCTAACGTAGCATAGGTTTCTTCTGAAATTTTAGGCAATTCCTGCTCTTGTTGTGCCGGAGTGAACTCCCTCAGGCATTGGCGTGTAGCTAACGCAGCTGCTTCCCCTTTTATATTATTCATCATAATGGTGGATACTGCAGCAAAATTGCCCATCAGGTTCATCCCTAAGTCCAGGGCAGGTGCTGCCCCGTACTCATTCATAAGCTGTTTCAATACACCAGGTAAGGCAGCCAGTGTAAATGGCAGCAAAGACTATACCCCATTTGGCACAGTCTTCCACCGAGGAGGCCATCCCCATTGGCAAACAAATTGTTAATATTCTGTGCTTTTTCTGCGGGCCCATATGAGGAAAAACTGCTTCAAGCTAGCCTATTTTTTGTGCTAACCAGAATGGAATTTGCTCCCAACTTGTGGGAACCTTTCCCATGATGGCATTCAGCATTTGCGGACTGATAGCCGTGGTAACCAATTGAGGTTGTGCAGCCTGAGCAGTCCATGCAGGGTTAATTGTGAGTGTTCGCATTATGAACTGTGTAAGATTTCTGTAAATCTTTATTAGATCTTCGCATAGTGTTGTTAACTCTACTGCATCTAAATTAGTAATATAAAAAAGTGGTGTATAAGCAGCTGAGACACACCAAGTCGCTCCATCTTTACTGAGCAGACTGAGTCTCACATTTTCTATGGTATGTGGGAGGGCACCTTTAAACCAATTTATGTGTTCTTGGTTAGTTAATGGAATTTCTATGTCCACGTATGAAAGTATTCCTCTGATATTTCATCTTCATTGTATGGGTGAAACAATTTTGTGCGAACATCCGCAGCCGGGAATGTAACCCAAGAATAAAAGACCTCTGTTCTGAATGCTTCGTGTGCCTGGACCACGAAGGTAACGTCTCCACCCATTGCCGGGAGACCATACTGTAGTAATTTCATAGTAACTGCATGTCTGCAATTTTCTGTAATATTTATTGGAATGACTTTCTACTCCATTTTTGATTCAGTTATCTCCGTGTTCTGACATTGTTTTTAAAGAAAAACATTATTAAATGAATTTATGGAGATAGGGTATGCACAATGTGGGAAAAATTTCTCATACTAGCTTGAATACCCTACAGCCAATACATAGGGTATACCTACTCAGCTGAAGTGGATTTCCCTACCACCATGGACTTCTCCGGTTTGGAGGTTAGTAGGGGTCTCTGAGACAAGCACAACTGAACTACTCAGATAGAATCCAACCAACATTGGGCGCCATGTTGTGTAGTTCCCACTAATCCGTAGGACCTGCGTGTTTGTTGGACAACATAAACTTTCGGTGAGGTGCCTAGACTGATTCCAAGCACACCCGCAGAATATGTTGGCCTAGAGACTAGCTAGCGCACAGTGCCACCATAAGCCCCCCTAACCCTACCAGGGAGCGAATGGTTTCTGGCAACCACGGAACATGACAACCCTGACCCCTCAGGGATTGTGGTAACAGATCAGAATATTTTCCTCAGTCACCCATGCTCCTTGTGCTCAGAGAAATATACAGGGAATACACAGTGGGACATTTTCAATATATTTATTGAACCAATGATATTCTTGTAAAGAATACATGTGCTGTGATAATCAGTAGACAAAAGCAAATGAAAGTGATTACAAGCACCAAAAGAGTAAATCGTAGATACAGTTCTACCATGGTGCTAAAACAATGTATATATGCAGGCATATGATACAAGGCAGTCATCAGCCGCACTCCTACAATGCGAACCCTACTTTGCATGTACCTACGTATGTGTGTAGGTGTAGAGCCAAGAATCCCTCGAAGGAATGATCCAACCCCATTATCTGGTGGGAGAGAATGTAGGACTCCATCTTGGTCACGAACTGGACACCCTTTACGGAGATGTCAGACCTCTGCATGGTGAAGCCTCACCATGGAGGGACCCTTGGTGTCAGCTGAAGTGCCTCCTCTGCTAATCTTTCGGGCTGCTCATTATTTATAATAGAAAGCATCCTTGTGATGTACGTATAGATTAGCAATGTTATGGATAAGTAGATAGCCCTGTCGCCCATGGATGAAGACAGAATGACATTTCTACATTGTGAGTAAAAAGGCCTTGTAAATGGTGTTCAAGGCATCGTGATAATGTTACGCGAAGCTAGATATGTAAACAGAAGTAGTTTCATAGAAAATAATTCAACATTGTCATGCACACGAATATGTCCAAAAGGTCACCGTAGAAATGGTATTGTGCAAAATTAGGACAATGTAAGGAAAATGTGCAGCTTCATTACTTGGGCCTAACCCAGGCACATAACAATAGGTGTTAAGTGACATCCGAAACTTCCATAGACCACAATGGAGGACTTCAAAGAATATGCTGCTGAAGAAGACTGTGCAAGAGTCCAGTGGAATCCAAGGGTGGATTCGTGAAGAGGAGAACCTGTAAGCAGAGGGGACGGAGTCTATGCCACTCGTAGGTGATAAGGAAACACGAAAAGAAATGCCCACCGATGTCGGATTGTTCAAAAGTGTTGAAGGTGACCTTGTCGCTGAAGCTGTGAGGACCAGGCAACACTGACAAAGACCAGGAGCCAAGCATGAGCTGGCCCATGTCGGAAGTCGAGAACCAGGGGGTCGATGTCTGGCAAGAGCACCAACAAGCCTTGGCAGCTGCAACTGGCGTGGGGAACGTAGAAGGAGCAACGTTGAGACCAGAAAGGTCCAAGGGACCCACCACAAGCAGGACAGTCAGAGCATGCCCGAGCAAGCAGGGGAGCCCACTGAAGCAGGAGAAAACCCTCAGAAGGACCCACAGGCCAAAGGCACAAGAGTCGCAAGAGGACCTCGAGCAGCTCACCACAAGGAAAGCCCACGGTGCAGAGGATGTGGTGAGAAGGCTGTACTTGGCAGAAAGAGATGCTGGAGGCTGGAGCTTCTTGTAGCCGGAAGAGCTCTTGAGTGCAGAGCCAACAACACTTGGCAATGGCAAGTTGACGTGATGCACAGGGGCTTGATCCCAGCAGTTCCGACAAGGGATACTGGCCTCACAATTGCAGAGAAGACAAGTCAGACCTCAGGGGAGTTGCAGAACCACAACCTGTGTTGCTGAGCCTTTTGAAATCCGTGGGATGTCAGGAAAAGCAGACCGGTCAGCTTCGTTGGGGTGCCTGCAGATGCAGGGGTGTGACTCCTTCACTCCAAGGGAGATTACTTCATGTGTCCTTGATGCCCACAGGTCTGGTGAAGATCCTGGAAGAAGCACAGACATAGATGATGAAGAAGACTTGCAGAACAGTGAGACCAGGAGCAGCAGGAGTCTTCCTTGATGCAGTCTCGGTTCAAGGCAAAGTCCAACGAAGTCCAAGTGTCCAGACTGTCGAAGAGTGATGTGGTTTCAGGCTGCAGTCCTGTTCCATGACAAATATGAAGAGCCACCCACAGGTATGCCCTTAGGCACCCTAGGGAAAGTGTTGGGATGACTCAAGGGTACCTCCTAGAGGAAGGGCTGGACAGAGGGGAGGACACTCCCATGTTCTTTGTCCAGTTTCATGCCAGAGCGGGATCCAAGGGCTCCCTGAACTGGCTCAAACTGGAGTATGCAAGGAGGGCACTAAATGTGCCCTTTAAAGCTGTCTGGTGGTGCTGGCAAGCACACCCCCGAGCCCAATACACTAAGTCCTGTCTGGGAGATGGTCACACCTCCCTTTGACAGAAAACCTATTGTTCTTCCGCCCCCTTGTTGAGCTTGGCTCAGCAGCAGGAGGGCAGAATCGTGTCTGTGGTCGGAAGCAGCACTAGCTTACTGTCAGACCCTCAAAGGCTGTTACCGGTAGTACAGAGGGGTACCCCAAGGGAGCTCCCCAGTACATGGGATCATACTTCCAACACTGGAATCGATGTTGGAGTATGATTCCAACATGTTTGTAACCAAACATGACTGAATTTGGTGCAGCCACTATATAGTTAGACATCTTGTAATGGCGGATGTCCATTATATACATTAAAAACTGCTGACTTCCCTTACGAACCCTTAGACAATCAACTCCAGAGTTTGTAGGGGTGTCCTACTAATGCAGGGACACCCTCACACTTATACCAAGCACCCCATCCTCAGGAATGAAGAGCCTTCCTTAGGGGTGACTTATAGGTTTTAAGTGTAGGTACCACAGATATACGGAAATGTATATCTGTCGTGAGAGGTGCAGCACCAACTCACACAGGTTGCAATGGCAGGCCTGTAGTCACAGTTTAAGTGGGCTCCCATGGGTGGCACAATACATGCTGCAGCCCATGGGAGACCCCTGGTGTACCTATGCCCTGGGTACCTCAGTACCATATACTAGGGACTTACAAGAGCACACCAGGAGCCAATTGTGGATGTGCAGAAGGACTTCCCATGACCAATTTAGGGAGAAAGCACAGTGACTGGCATCCTGATTATCAGGATCCCAATCAGACTAGTCAATAACACACTGACACCAGGCAAAAGGTAGGGGAGACCATGCTAGAAGGATCCTACCTTCCTACATAACACCCCCCCAAATGAAAGGAAATAAAGCTAACCTTGCCCAGTTGAGTCTTTATTTCCTAAGTGGCCATATAGGGAAGGTCCAACTGCACTGGAATGAATACTCCCTGCACTATGGTCCACTGAGAAGTTCCTCCCCGGGGCTTGGATCCTCGCAAAAGCTTGGCGTGTCTACCTGTCAACCGTTTGAGCCAAGAGAGAGGCTTGTGGTGTGTCTGAATGGGGAAGTGAGGCCCTAACAGGGTTGGTCTCAACATCTTCAGAACACTGGCCACAATAGAGGCCTTTTTGTCTAGGACTGACCTGTATTTATCTCTAGGAGGCAACCTTTTGCTGATTATAGCTTTTGGTTGATCCTGACTGTCTGGAACAATATGGGGCCAGTGAAGGTGTGGGACAGTATTGTCCCAGTTCTTGCTTTGCCCAACAGAGTCCATTTGGGGGTGTCACTTGATAAGGGCAAGAGGGATCCCTAAGATTGCTGAGGGCTTTCCACATGGCTAGCACTACTAGGCTGGGGGTCCTCAATCTGTGGATGAGGGGATTCCTCTTGGCAGTGGGCCCTATGGGGTCCACTGACATCCCTGGTTTCTGCAGTACCTGGATGACTGAGGCTTGGCAAAGAGGGGCAGGATACCTGCTCCAGACTTGGTACCTCCTTGGAAGACTCCCCTGCCCTCAGTCGCTCCACCAAGACAGACCTGACCTCCTCTGGGGCAGTTTCTTCCCAAGGGGCAGAATCAGCTCCCTGAAGAGGATAACCCTCAACTGAAGTCTGGGGGAGGAGGACTTCTCGTCCTCCCTTGTGCTCTTTGTGGAAGCTGGGGGGGGGGCATTCTTTCAGGCTCCACTGCTCCTGGATTTCCCAGTGGTTGGACTGGAGCCCTAGGGGTCACACCAACCTGCTCAGGGAGGCCAATCATCTCTAGATGGGCCTTAAGTTCTACTTCAGCTCAGGAGGAAGTTTCTAGATCATTGCTGAGGAGGCATCTACAGGAAGGTTTGGGGATACTGCAACCCTTTCAGGGCTAGTTGCCCCTCCCTAGCTGATATTCACTATGGCCATGCAGTGATCTTTTCTAACACCACCAGTATTGGTCACCTGGTACATGTACCCAGGTAGACACTTAAGAGGGGATACAAGTTGTCCAGTCACCATGGTGCCATTAGCCCCTGTATCACTATAGACTACAGCTTACTGACCATTGATCAGAGGCTCCTGTCTGTACTTGCCCAAGGTATTGGGACTTACAGTAAAAGTGGCAAAACTTATGCCACCATCACAGACTAAGGTGGCCTGTGTGGGGGATATGGTTAGGCCAGAATCCACCTCAGTACCCCATAAGAACCAAACTAAATTGTTGGGTGCACTACTACTACTGGGAGTGCTACCGCTGGGGTACTAGGGGTGGAGTAGTAGTGGTGGTACTAGCCTTAGGGCAATGAGAGTCTTTTGCCTTTTGGCCTTTCTCTTTATAGAGATAGCCCAAAGGTTTCTTACCAGGGGAGGAAGAGGATTGGGACCCACCCCCAGAGGAAGATATTTGGGAACCTTCAGAGTGCTCTTTCTTCTCTTTGAATTTTTCCCCACCTTTCTCTTGGGCCTTGAAAGAATCTTTCTGCTGCTCACCACCACCTTGAGACTTAGTCTTAACTCTGGTACAAACCCATTTGTCTGCCTTCTTTCCCAATTCTTTGGGAGAGGTCAGATCAGAGTCTACCAGGTACTGGTGCAGTTGTAGATTCTGACAATTATTAAGGATGTGCTCCTGCACTAGCAAATTGTACAGTCCTGGGTAATCATGCACATTACTTCCATGAAGCCAGACTTCCAGAGCCTTAATAGCACTGTCTACAAAATCAACCCAGTCTTGGGTGTGTGCCTTCTGCGCTTCCCTAAACTTAACGCTGTACTGTTGAGTTGTTAAACCACACCCATCAATGAGGACTCTGTTTAAGACTGAGTAATTGTCTGCATCTTCCTCCCTAACAGTAATACGTTTGTCTCTACCTTTGCTAGCAAAGGAGAGCCACAGGATATCTGCCCATTGCCCTTGAGGGACCTTCTGAACTTTACAAGCCCTCTCTAAAGCAGTGATCCATTTATGGATATCATCCTCCTCCCGGTAAGGAGGGACTATCCTGCTCAGGTTCCTAGTATCAAAGGAAGTCTCCCTGATCCTAGCGTCGCTAGTGCTGCCACCATGGGACCCTAGTCCCAAATTCTTCCTAACCTTCTGCACTTCCAGGGTCTCCTTATCAAAGGCCAACTGCTCCTTCTAGAGCCTGAGCTTAGCTCTCTCAAGCTTGAGCAGGTGGTATTCCCTTTCTAAGGAGTCCTCCCTCTTGCTAGAGATGGAGGTCCCTATGGAAGTGTTAGGAGAGGTTGAATTGACAGAGGAGGACGTAGACCTCCCCTGAACTCTTTTCACCCTCACAGGAGGAAAAAAGGGGGGCCTACTTCTAGGGACTCCCTCTAGATCATTTAACCCATTCCCTAGGAGATCAGAGTTTACCAGTGTGGGGTCTTCAGACTCCTACTGGTCAGGCTCAGAAGCGGGGTCATTTGGTTGAGCCACCCCTGACCCTTCTTCTTGGCTTCCAACCATCCCAAAGTCATCCTGCTCTTCTGGCCTTTCAGGATTCTGAAGGTCATACTACAAGAGCATCTCTATGAGTTGCTCTTTGTTAGGGTTATTATCTGTCTTTAGCTTTCTAGATGCAGCCAGGG
Source organism: Calotriton arnoldi (assembly GCA_963921515.1). NCBI lineage: Eukaryota > Metazoa > Chordata > Amphibia > Caudata > Salamandridae > Calotriton > Calotriton arnoldi. Next base: position 1,239,684 of record CAWUFW010003249.1, read on the forward strand.
TCCTGAGTTCTTGGAACCTCAGGCCACTGTACCTAGAGGGCTGGGTCCCACTGGCCTCCCCACCTAAAGACATGGTAACTAGGTGTAGTGTGGTGTTGCATCTACCTACCCTAGTGAAAACAAAACTCCCAAAGATTAGAGAGAGGGTTGTGCTTGACTCTTGACTGCCAATCCAAAAGGTTCAGTAGAACGTACTAATTACAAAATGTATTTTATATGTGCCTAAGCTAGTGTTGGTTTTTCATCTAACAACACCTAAATTAGCTGGTAAAACAGTGCAGGCTTAGATCCCACCTGCTGCACACCAATGTAGGAGGCTGGCTTAGTATATGGTGCATACTTATTTAAGTGATACACCTTGCACTAATCTAGGCAACCCTTATGGTGATTTTAGTGGTCTTTGATTACCATAGAAAGCTCTCAAAGTGGTAGCTGTGGAGAGCAGCCTTCAGGCTTATCTTGAAGGAGAGTTAAGCAGCTTGTTTTACCAGTTTAATCATGTAGCGTAGGGTAACTGAAAAAGAAACACACAGTGTATGTATCAAAATATGTCTATTTGTTGCACAATACTCACTAACACATTGGTAGATCTCCTACCCGGAGATATCAACACAAATACACAACAATACTACAATTGCAATCAGGTAAGTTGGAACAAGATCTAGACGTCCCAGTAGTAGGTGCTCGCCGTTTGTCAGTTCTTTTATATGCGGACGATGCTGTCCTCATGTCTAGGACTGCCAACGGGATGCAACAACTGATAGAGCTGTATGTAGGGTATATGGAAGGACTGAACCTTTCCACAAACCATCTCAAATCCCACGTGATGATGGTGGGACCTAGGAATACCAGGTCAAAAGCTTTCTGTCAAATATTGTTAGACTTGGCATCTTTTGGCGTGTTTCCCCTGACTTTTTGCTTTCTGACCTCCCGGTTTTGACTCTGTTTTTGCTGGTGTGATGATTCTGCGCACTTTCCTCACTGCGGTCCAGTGGGAAAGTGCAAGTGCTCCTGTATAAAATGTGTTATGGATTGGTGTTTCCATGATTGGCCTATTTGGTTTATGTGTCAGTCCCTTGTAAAGTGCACTACGAGTGCCAGGGCCTATAGACCAAATGCTGTTGGTGGGCTGCAGCACTGGATTGTGCCACCCACGCAAACAGCCCGTAAAGTGTAACTCGGGCCTGCCATCGCAGAGCCTGTGCGCGGCCTGGGGCTGCCAGGAATCGACTTGGCAAGTGCACACACTTGCAAGTCCCTAACCCTTCCCTTTGCTGCATGTTAGTCACCCCTAAGGTAGGCCCAAGGTACCCCTGTAGGGCAGGGTGCGTTGTACGCGAAAGGTAGGACATGCCCGGGTGTGTGCGGCATGTCCTGATAGTGAATTACAGCCTAGTTCGTTTTTCACTATTGCAAGGCTACCTGTTCCCCTAGGCCAGAACGGGCGGTTTCGATTATTACAGTATATAATCCTAACTGACCCCGGGAACATGGTAGAGATTCAAGTTTAGTATGCCTGGACTCAGAATGATAAAATGCAGCTTTTAGTGAAGTTGGTTTTAACATTCTGTGTTTGAAAATACCGCTTTTAGAAAGTGGGTATTTTCTTGTCTAACCATCCAAGCCTGCCTCTGCGAGGTTGTGTATTCCATGTCTGGAATGTGAGTGACAGGGGCTGGGGGATGCCAGGAGACAGGGTGAGTCAGCGCAGGGCTGAATAGCCAGATCGACCTGTAGATGGGTGGGAGGGTCGCACCTGGGCCCTGAATAGGACAGTGCCTTCCCTCCACAATGCTGGCTCCACCTCCTGTGGTGCGTCTGATGTCCCGGGCCTACTCACTGAAAGAAGGGACGGAGACTTGTCAACAAAGTGCTCCAGAACTGGTTTGGACTAGGCAAAGGCCTCTCTGCCTTCAGAGAACAAAGGAATTTGGGATATAAATATTGGGGCCCTGACCCCATGAATTTAGATCTCACTGGAATCAAGGAACCTGCCAAGACGAAGAGCTGGAAGAGCTGCCAGGAGGAGTACTGCCCCGTTGCTGTGTTGTTGCTTTGTTGGGTTGGCCTGCAGTGGCTGCTTCTGTCTTGGGCAGTGAAAGGACTGGACTGAACTTTCTACAAACTTGTGCTGAGTATCTCCAAGGGCCTGGAACCGAGCTGGCCTCCTGTTAAGAAGTCTCAGGGACTACAAAGACTTCACAAGCCTCTGGGTACCGCTTCTGGAACGCTGTTTCAGTCGACACAGAGGAAGGGAACTGCAACCGACTCCGTCACCCGAATCCATCCCTGGCCGGTGACCTGTTTGCACCGCAGACCGCATCGCCCCGCTTCGCATCGCAACCCTGGTCTCACCGTGGGCGACGTCCGACGCCGCCAACATCGAGCCGCTGCTTGCACCGTGACCTGTGGGCACCGCAGTTCGCATCGCATCGCTTCACTGGGCCAGCCGGACCAGACCGACACTGTCGCTGCAACTGGCTCAAGAGTCGTGACCGCACCGCATTTGGGGCACCGCCGCACGCCTGCGACGCACCGCTCCGACTCGCACCGCTGTCCGACGCCAGCTCCCGCACTCCGGCTAAGTCGCCTGCATCGCAACCTGTCAGCACCGCATCGAGCATCGTCTCACCCTGCATCGCACGCCTTGGACTCACCGACTCCGTCTGCACGACGCTCATCGAGCCGCTGCCTGCACCGCATCGAGGGACACCGCACCTTGCATCGCTCCGTCTTGCACCGCAACCGCGACGAACGCCGACCGGCTCGCACACTCCGTACCAGCCACAACGAGAAAAGGTACTGTGACCGAGTCTGTTCACGACTCTGCTGGCCCGTATCGACGCGGTCGGCTGGAACTGTTAGACTCTGGGGTTTTCAGCATCACGGTAGGCTCGGACGGAGCTACCGACTCGCACGAACTTTGCTTTTGTGCTATTCCTGCAAAGAAGAAGTTAACGTATCAAGTATTCATTCGTAAAGTATAGTATTGTGGATTTTTGTCGTAATTGGTCTTGTCTTGAGTATATAAAATATTGGTTATTTTTCTAAACTGGTGTGGTGTCCGTTTGTAGTGCTTACACTGTATTACTGTTGGTTATGTGCAAATGCTTTACACACTGCCTCTGAATTAAGCCTGACTGCTCGTGCCAAGCTACCACGAGGGTGAGCAGGGGTTACTTCACGAGTGTAACAACCCTTACCCTGACTAGGAAGACGGGTCCCTACTTGGACAAAGGTGCAAGCCCTTGCCAACTAGAGATCCCATTTCTAACATTGGTTGTCAGCGGTGAGGATAGGACTTGTGTTTGCACTTGACTTACAGTGATTGGTGTGCACTACTACCATATCGCAGACCATTACGTACCACATACTGGTTCTTTTTCTTTTGGCCTATTTTTGATCTTGCCAGTTTTCAACTCACGACTTTTGTCATGCCTGAATCAATTGCATCATCCGTTGCATCTCTGGAAGTTATCTTTGAGGAGGACAGGTTGGAATCCTACGCCGTAAAGGAGTTACGAGCGATTTGTAAAAACTTGAAAGTCCAAATTAAAGGCCTCACAAGGAAGGAGGAGCTACAGAAGGCGCTGAGGGCCTGGTAGCAGCCAGACATGCCAATGGGCAGCCTGGTGATCTCAGTGAGGAGGCGGAGGAGCCTATTTCCAGGGTGGATGTGCTTTGGGTAGGGGGAACCCGCCAGGTCAGGCAGCAGCAGTCTGTCCCCAGAGGAGCTGGAGGACAGGCGGGAGGCAAGGCAGTTTGAGCTGCAGAAGCTCAGGCTGGAGAGTGAGCGGGAGGAGAAGAGATTGGCCATAGAGGAGAGGAAGATGCTCTTAGAGCATGAGAGAGAACTTAAGGAGCTAGAACTTAGGAGTAAGTCAGGCTCAGATGGTGGCAGCAATTCGTCCAGAAAGGCAGACAGGATTGTGCACATTCCCAAGAACGTAGGCAAGGAGTTCAAGAAGGGGGATGACATACAAAGGTGGTTTCAGGGTTATGAGGCAGCCATACACATGAATGGGGTCCCTGAGGAGAATTGGGGAGCAGGATTGTGGCCACTTTTCCCAGAAGAAGCAAGGGATGCTCTGATAGCTTTGGGTAAGGGGTATCACCTCACCTATGCTGACATGAAGGATGCCCTTCTCACGAAGTATGGTCTTACTCCTGAAAAGTACAGGGATCAGTTCAGGTCCAGTAAGAAGTCTGATGTCAACACTTGGTTGGAATGTGTGGATGTGTTCTGCAGGTCTCTGGATGGTTGGGTGAAGGGCAGTAGTGTAACAGATTTTCAGGGGCTCTACAACTTGATTGCATGGGAGCACTTGTCTAGTCTATGTTTTGCAGATCTGCGCCAGCACCTAGTTGATAGTAAGCTAACTGACCCCAGGAAGCTTGCTATGGAAGCGGACCGCTGGGTGAGTACCAGGGTCCACAAGAAAGCGTTTGGGGGAGACTCAGCCAAAGGTGGGCAGGGTCCCCAGCAGAAAGGTGGGGGGACAAGGGTAAAGCACAGGAGTTCTCTAAAGGGCCCCAAACTAGTACCCAGGGTAAAGGTTCCCAGCCCCCGGAGATAAGAAGAAAGGGGTCTCTACAGGGAAGCCTGTTGAGACCGGCCCCCGCAAGTGTTATGCATGTGACCAGGTAGGTCACTTTAAGGGGGACCCCAAGTGCCCGAAGGGGACACAGCCGCCCACCGGTGGACAGTCCAAAGTGTTGGCTAGTGTAGCGCTTGGGGAGGAGGGGTGCCCACAGGAGGGTGGGGATCCCGCAGAAATGACCCTTGTCTCACTAGGGGACAGTGAGATGGTCCCAGGAAACCAGGTGTCCCCTAACACAAAGAAATATAGCACCTGGGTGACCATTAATGGGAACAGGGTAGAGGCTCTCAGAGATACTGGAGCCAGTGTGACCTCAGTCCGGTGTCACCTGGTGTCTGAGAAGCAAGTAGTCCCAGGAGCATTCCACCAAGTAGTTGCTGTAGACAACTCGGAGCGCCAGTGTATGGTGGCGCAGGTTCCCTTTGAATGGGGGGTCTCAGGTCCCTTGAGGGTGGTTGTGAGCCCTACCATGCCTGTAGATTGTCTGTTAGGAAACGACCTGGAGCAGTCCTCATGGAAGGAGGTTGAGCTCAGGTCTCACTTGGAGATGCTTGGGTTGCCAGAGTGGGCATGCGTGTCTACTCGGTCAATGGCAGCCAGAAAGGGTGATCAAAAGGACTTGGAGCCTGAAACAGTGGCCCAAGTCCCTGCCAAGAGAAAGGGCAGGGGCGCGGGAAACCGGCCCCCGAAGTTCCCACGGACCGGGAGGAGGCGGACCTCGAGGGGGACGCCCGGTGCCTACAGGGGAGCAGGTAGCCGAACTGGGAGACATCTCTGAGCTGACCCATTGGCAGCAAGAAGGGGGTCCCACCAGGGAGGAGTTCTGCAGGGAGCAGAACGAGTGCCCTACTCTGGAGGGTCTGCGGCGGCAGGCTGCAGACCAGGCAGCTGGTAATCAGTCCGGGTCACATCTGATCTACTGGGAGAGTGGTCTCCTATACAGTGAGCCTAAGGTTGCTGAGCCTGGGTCAGCCCGTGTGCTGGTGGTACCCCAGCGCTTCAGGACCTTCCTACTGGGTCTGGCTCATGACGTGCCTTTGGCAGGACATTTGGGGCAGGACAAGACCTTTGACAGGCTTGTCACCCACTTCTTTTGGCCCCAAATGCGAAGGCAGTCAGATGCACACTGTAGGTCTTGCCAAACTTGCCAGGCAAGTGGTAAGAGTGGGAGGAAGGTCAAAGCTCCTCTCCAACCTTTTCCGGTTGTTGGAACACCCTTTGAAAGGGTAGGGATGGATATAGTGGGGCCACTGGACCCCAAGACAGCCATGGGCAACAGGTACATCCTGGTCTTGGTGGACCATGCCACCCGGTACCCGGAGGCAATCCCTCTCAGGACAACGACGGCGCCAGTGGTGGGCCGGGCGTTAATGGGGATCTTTTCCCGTGTGGGATTCCCCAGAGAGGTGGTTTCTGATAGGGGAACCAATTTCATATCGAAGTATATGACATCCCTGTGGAAGGAGTGTGGTGTAACCTACAAGTTCACCACTCCTTACCACCCACAAGGAAACGGTCTGGTGGAGAGATTCAACCAGACCTTGAAAGGCATGATCAAGGGTCTAACAGAACCCATGAGGCGTAAGTGGGACGTCCTCTTGCCATGCCTACTCTTTGCATACAGGGAGGTGCCTCAGAAGTCTCTTGGGTACAGCCCCTTTGAGCTCCTGTATGGCCACCCTGTCAGAGGACCTCTGAGTTTGGTAAAGGAAGGCTGGGAGGCAGCTCCCAGGAAAACTCCCCAGGATGTATTTAGCTACATGCTGGCCTTTAGAAACCAAACTGCCCGCTTCAGGAAACTCGCTCAGGCGAACCTAGAAGCAAGCCAGGAAGAAATGAAGAGATGGTATGACCAGAACGCCACTCTGGTCGAATTTCAACCTGGGCAGAAAGTGTGGGTTATGGCCCCAGTGGCACCTTGTGCCTTGCAGGACAAGTGGACTGGGCCATATGAGGTAAAGGAGCGCAAAAGTGACGTCACCTACCTGGTGGATTTGCAGGCTCCAAGGAACCCTTTGAGGGTCCTTCACGTGAACCGCCTCAAGCCCCACTTCGAGAGGTCCGAAGTGAGTATGCTCTTGGTGACAGATGATGGGGTGGAAGAGGAGAGCGAGCCTCTCCCTGACCTCCTGTCTACCAAGGAGCATGATGGGTCAGTAGAGGGTGTGATCCTCTCCCCTACTCTGACTCAGGAGCAGCAGGGGGACTGTCGCCAGTTGTTGGGACAGTTCGCCCCACTGTTCTCTCTGACCCCCGGTGTTACTCACTGGTGTACCCATGACGTGGACACTGGTGACAGCCATCCTGTGAAGCACAAGATTTACAGGTTGACTGACCGGGTCAGAGCCAGCATCAAGGAGGAGGTCTCTAAGATGTTGGCGTTAGGGGTGATTGAGCGCTCCCACAGTCCTTGGGCCAGCCCAGTGGTCTTGGTCCCAAAGGCTGCGGCGCCCGGTGCCACTCCAGAACTCCGGTTTTGTGTGGACTACCGTGGGCTCAATGCCGTCACCAGGACTGACGCGCACCCCATCCCCAGAGCTGATGAGCTCATTGATCGGTTGGGAGCTGCCCGGTTCCTCAGCACGTTTGATTTAATGTCTGGGTACTGGCAGATTGCCTTAACCGATGGGGCCAAGGAGAGATCAGCATTCTCAACCCCAGAAGGTCATTACCAATTCCGGGTGATGCCCTTTGGGTTGAAGAATGCCCCTGCCACCTTTCAGAGGTTGGTCAATCAGGTGTTGGCTGGGCTGGAGGATTTCAGTGCCGCCTACCTGGATGACATTGCTGTGTTCAGTTCCAGCTGGGAAGAACATTTACAGCACCTTGAGAAAGTGTTGAGGGCTCTGCAAGGTGCAGGCCTCACGATCAAGGCCAGTAAGTGCCAGATCGGGCAGGGTTCTGTGGTGTACTTGGGACACCAGGTAGGAAGCGGCCAGGTGGCGCCCCTACAACCCAAGATTGACACCATTCTGGCTTGGGAACCCCCAAGACCCAGACAGAGGTGAGAGCCTTTTAGGTCTCACCGGCTATTATAGGAGATTTGTTAAGGGCTATGGCACCATCGTTGCCCCCTTAACAGAGCTGACCTCTAAGAGGCAGCCCAGGAAAGTGATCTGGACTGAGTCCTGCCAGAAAGCTTTTGATGCCCTGAAGGCAGCCAGGTGCACGGCGCCCGTGCTCAAGGCACCTGACTTCTCCAAGGAATTCGTCGTGCAGACTGACGCTTCAGAGCATGGTGTGGGAGCGGTGCTCTCACAACTGAACGAAGAGGGCCTGGATCAGCCTGTAGTCTTCCTTAGCAGGAGACTACTTCCCAGGGAACAGAGGTGGAGTGCCATAGAAAGGGAAGCTTTTGCTGTGGTCTGGGCACTGAAGAAGTTGAGACCATACCTGTTTGGGACTCACTTCCGGGTTCAGACAGACCACAGGCCCCTCAGATGGTTGATGCAAATGAGGGGTGAGAATCCAAAACTGCTGAGGTGGTCCATCTCCCTACAGGGAATGGACTTTACGGTGGAACACCGTCCTGGTACAGAACACGCCAACGCAGATGGTCTGTCCAGGTTCTTCCGCCTTAGTGAAGAGAACTCCAATGGGGTTGGGTAGTTCTCCCTACTTTCAGCTGGAGGGGACATGTGTTAGACTTGGCATCTTTTGGCGTGTTTCCCTGACTTTTGCTTTCTGACCTCCCGGTTTTGACTCTGTTTTTGCTGGTGTGATGATTCTGCGCACTTTCCTCACTGCGGTCCAGTGGGAAAGTGCAAGTGCTCCTGTATAAAATGTGTTATGGATTGGTGTTTCCATGATTGGCCTATTTGGTTTATGTGTCAGTCCCTTGTAAAGTGCACTACGAGTGCCAGGGCCTATAGACCAAATGCTGTTGGTGGGCTGCAGCACTGGATTGTGCCACCCACGCAAACAGCCCGTAAAGTGTAACTCGGGCCTGCCATCGCAGAGCCTGTGCGCGGCCTGGGGCTGCCAGGTCGACTTGGCAAGTGCACACACTTGCAAGTCCCTAACCCTTCCCTTTGCTGCATGTTAGTCACCCCTAAGGTAGGCCCAAGGTACCCCTGTGGGCAGGGTGCGTTGTACGCGAAAGGTAGGACATGCCCGGGTGTGTGCGGCATGTCCTGATAGTGAATTACAGCCTAGTTCGTTTTTCACTATTGCAAGGCTACCTGTTCCCCTAGGCCAGAACGGGCGGTTTCGATTATTACAGTATATAATCCTAACTGACCCCGGGAACATGGTAGAGATTCAAGTTTAGTATGCCTGGACTCAGAATGATAAAATGCAGCTTTTAGTGAAGTTGGTTTTAACATTCTGTGTTTGAAAATACCGCTTTTAGAAAGTGGGTATTTTCTTGTCTAACCATCCAAGCCTGCCTCTGCGAGGTTGTGTATTCCTTGTCTGGAATGTGAGTGACAGGGGCTGGGGGATGCCAGGAGACAGGGTGAGTCAGCGCAGGGCTGAATAGCCAGATCGACCTGTAGATGGGTGGGAGGGGTCGCACCTGGGCCCTGAATAGGACAGTGCCTTCCCTCCACAATGCTGGCTCCACCTCCTGTGGTGCGTCTGATGTCCCGGGCCTACTCACTGAAAGAAGGGACGGAGACTTGTCAACAAAGTGCTCCAGAACTGGTTTGGACTAGGCAAAGGCCTCTCTGCCTTCAGAGAACAAAGGAATTTGGGATATAAATATTGGGGCCCTGACCCCATGAATTTAGATCTCACTGGAATCAAGGAACCTGCCAAGACGAAGAGCTGGAAGAGCTGCCAGGAGGAGTACTGCCCCGTTGCTGTGTTGTTGCTTTGTTGGGTTGGCCTGCAGTGGCTGCTTCTGTCTTGGGCAGTGAAAGGACTGGACTGAACTTTCTACAAACTTGTGCTGAGTATCTCCAAGGGCCTGGAACCGAGCTGGCCTCCTGTTAAGAAGTCTCAGGGACTACAAAGACTTCACAAGCCTCTGGGTACCGCTTCTGGAACGCTGTTTCAGTCGACACAGAGGAAGGGAACTGCAACCGACTCCGTCACCCGAATCCATCCCTGGCCGGTGACCTGTTTGCACCGCAGACCGCATCGCCCCGCTTCGCATCGCAACCCTGGTCTCACCGTGGGCGACGTCCGACGCCGCCAACATCGAGCCGCTGCTTGCACCGTGACCTGTGGGCACCGCAGTTCGCATCGCATCGCTTCACTGGGCCAGCCGGACCAGACCGACACTGTCGCTGCAACTGGCTCAAGAGTCGTGACCGCACCGCATTTGGGGCACCGCTCGCACGTCTGCGACGCACCGCTCCGACTCGCACCGCTGTCCGACGCCAGCTCCCGCACTCCGGCTAAGTCGCCTGCATCGCAACCTGTCAGCACCGCATCGAGCATCGTCTCACCCTGCATCGCACGCCTTGGACTCACCGACTCCGTCTGCACGACGCTCATCGAGCCGCTGCCTGCACCGCATCGAGGGACACCGCACCTTGCATCGCTCCGTCTTGCACCGCAACCGCGACGAACGCCGACCGGCACGCACACTCCGTACCAGCCACAACGAGAAAAGGTACTGTGACCGAGTCTGTTCACGACTCTGCTGGCCCGTATCGACGCGGTCGGCTGGAACTGTTAGACTCTGGGGTTTTCAGCATCACGGGAGGCTCGGACGGAGCTACCGACTCGTACGAACTTTGCTTTTGTGCTATTCCTGCAAAGAAGAAGTTAACGTATCAAGTATTCATTCGTAAAGTATAGTATTGTGGATTTTTGTCGTAATTGGTCTTGTCTTGAGTATATAAAATATTGGTTATTTTTCTAAACTGGTGTGGTGTCCGTTTGTAGTGCTTACACTGTATTACTGTTGGTTATGTGCAAATGCTTTACACACTGCCTCTGAATTAAGCCTGACTGCTCGTGCCAAGCTACCACGAGGGTGAGCAGGGGTTACTTCACGAGTGTAACAACCCTTACCCTGACTAGAAGACGGGTCCCTACTTGGACAAAGGTGCAAGCCCTTGCCAACTAGAGATCCCATTTCTAACAAATATTCATTCCATTTCTAGGGTAGAGCACTTTTCCTACCTTGGCAACCACTAATGAAGAAAAATTTGCTGAAGCTTAAATCGGCCACTGCGGGGGTTGCCCTTTTAGCTAGACGTGTAGGGCCAAACTAATGCAGAGGGAATGTTAAACGTCTACAAGGCTAAATGTGTGTCACTGGCCAGTTATGGCTTTAAGATTTGGGGTTATGTATTGTGTATCCAGCTACAGGTGGTCAAAAACTCTTTCCTTAGGGGCCTGCTCAAAGTTCCTGCAAGCATCCCCTCAGAAATTATGCATGAGGAAGTAGGCATTGGTTACATAACAGACTGGATTGCCCTTCGTCCCCTGATCTTCTGGCTGTCAGTCCGGTTGAAAAAATATCTCTCGCTTGACAGGCTCATAATACACAATTGTATGGCGTTGGAAGGAACTATGAGTATTTCCTGGTTAGCCTATATCAAGCTTGCTTTTAAGTCTTTGGGTCGACCTAAGCTGTTTCTCAATCCCGAAGGGAAAGTCAAGAGGGACATTCCTTGGGCAAAACTGTTTTTTTTTTAAAGGGCGGCTTCAGAACAGGAAGCCTTAGCCGTTCATAAGCTTTCCTTCCAACAATTCATTATGATCAAGACAGTGTATGGTATTGAACCCTATCTACTGTGGGAAATGTCTTCCTATCATAGGAAGCTCCTGACTTATTTCAGGTATAACAAGATTTATCAGCTTTTGTTACCTCTAGGGGCTTGGTGTACAGTCTCGGATCTCCCTCCATGCTCTTGCGATCAAGTGTCTCTCCCTGATACTTTCCATATTGTTACGATATGCCCTAGATTTAAGCAGCCTCTTCTGTTGAATCAGAATTTTATTCAAGTGTGGCCAGCTTTTAACTTTCTCCAGATGTTAAAAACACCCACTATTTGTTATCATTTAGCCTGTTTTTTATCACGGGTTGTTAATGGCCGCTGAAAATGAATTATAGACAGCTGGTTTTATTAGGATAGTTGTTCTTTTAATTGATGAGATGAGCTATTTTTATTCTATGCGCTTTTATCTTTAAGTGGATTTTATGTATATGTTGTTATTGAAGGTTGGGATATTTGGGATATCAATTTTTACATTGCATGATGTTTTTTCTATGTACTTTTATGATTTGAAAGAAAATCAAATAAAGTTATAACTAACTAACTAACTAATCAGGTAGGTAAGCACAAAATACAATGGTCTACAGGGGGAGTCAAAACCATGTACTAAAAAAGTGGAATGCGAACTGCGGCCGAACTCGGGACTAGGACCAGGAGACTCAGAGGGGACACAAGAAACCACCCCAGGTAAGTACCAAGGAACCCCATGGAGGCTGTGTTTAGAGTGGAAACATAGCCGCGTGTCCAATAGAAGTCAACGAGAAATTCACGTTTGCAGTTTTTAAGATGAAGGACCCTTCTCAGTGAATCCCGAAGAAACCCTGTGGAAGACAGAAGGTTGGAGTGTCACCCCACCCGTGGATACCCCAGGAACCAGGATACCTCCACCAAGGAAGCTGGGTGCATAGGTGCAACTTGACATCAGAAACCGCAGCAGACCACAATGGAGGACTTCAAAGAAGATATTGCTGGATAAGACTGTACAAGAGCCCGGTGTAATCCAAGGGTGGATTCTTGAAAAGGAGAACCTGTAAGCAAGGGGGACAGAGTCTATGCCACTTGGAGGTGACCTGTAGGCACGGAAGAGCAATTCCCACCTATGTCGGATGGTTCAGAAGTGTTGATGATGACCTTGTCGCTGCAGCTGTGAGGACCAGGTGATGCTAAGGAAGACCAGGAGCCATGCACAAGCTGTCCCATGTTGGAAGTCGAGAACCAGCGGGTCGGTGTCCAGAGGGAGCAGCAACAAGCCTTGGCAGCTGCAACTGGTGTGGAGAACAAAGAAGGAGCAACGTTAGGATCAGCAAGGGCCATGGGACTCATGACAAGCAGGAAAGTCAGAGCAGGCCTGAGCAAGCAGGAGAGCCCACTGAAGCAGGAGAAGACCCTCAGGAGGACCCACAGTCCAAAGGCACAGGAGTCACAAGAGGACCTCTAGCAGCTCACAAAGAAGGAAGGCCCATGGTGCAGAGGATGTGGTGAGGACGCTGTACTTGTCAGGAAGAGATGCTGGGGCTGGACATTCTTGTAGCCCGAAGATCTCAGAAGTGCAGAGCCAAAATGCCTTGGCAACAGCAAGTCGATGCGGTGCACAGGGGTTTGGTCCCAGCAGTTCCGATGAGGGATACTGGTCTCAAAATTGCAGAGAGGACAAGTTCGGCCTTGAGGGAAGTGCAGAACCACCACCTGTATTGCTGATCCTTTCGAAGTCCATGGGACGGTAGGAGCAACAGACCAGTCAGCTTCATTGTGATGCCTGCAGATGCTGGGAAGGTACCCCTTCACTCCAAGGGAGATTACTTTGGGTGTCCTTGATGCCCCCAGGTCTGGGGAAGATCCTGGAAGAAGCACAGACACAGATGAGGAAGAAGACTTGCAGAACAGCGAGACAAGGAGCAGCAGGAGTCTTCCTTGATGAAGCCTCGGTTCCAGGTGAAGTCCAACGAAGTCCAAGTGTCCAGAGGGTTGAAGAGTGACATGGTTTCAGGCTTTAGTCTTGTCCCATGAGGAATCTGAAGAGCCACCAACAGGTAAGCCCCTAAGTAGCCAGACAAGACAGAGATACTCATCATGGGCCCACACCCCGATGCCTGGAATGACACCTGGTGGCCCCCCGCCCTCGGGAACCCCCCTATGGACCACGCACGCAACCTCGGAATCATCCTGGACTCTGAACTCAAAATGGACCGCCAGATCAACACCATTACCTCCTCCTGCTACCACACCCTCTGCCTACTCTGCAAGACCTTCAAGTGGATCCCCCCCAAACACAGTAAAACGATCACACACGCCCTCATCAGTAGCAGACTGGACTACGGCAATGCACCCTATGCCGGGATCAACAAGAACCTCACCCGCAAACTCCGGAACGTCCAGAATGCCGCCGCCAGACTAGTCCTCAACCTACCACGCCACATCAGCCAACACCTACGGATCCTACATTGGCTCCCCGTCGAGAAGAGAATCACCTTCAAGCTTCTCACCCACGCACGCAAGGCCCTCCACAACGCCGGACCTGCCAACCTGAACCACTGCCATATGTTCCACGCTCCCCAGCACTCTCTCCGCTCAGCCAAGCTCTCCCTCACAACAGTACCTCGGATCAAGAAAAGCAGAAAAGGAGGGCGCTCCTTCTCCCTCCTCGCGGCTAAGGCATGGAACTCTCTCCCTCTCCACCTCCGACAGACTGCATCACTCCCCAAGTTCCTAAAGGACCTCAAGACCTGGCTCTTCGATGGAACTCAGTGACCCTCCAGGATCTACGGAGCCCACCCCACCCCCTCCCCCTCAGCGCCTTGAGACCCGTTCAGGGTGTGTAGCTTGCGCTATACAAACCCCTGATTGATTGAGTACCCTAGGGAAAGGGTTGGAACGACTCAGGGGTCCCTCCAGGAGGAGGGGATGAACAGAGGGGAGGATACTCTCATGTCCTTTGTCCAGTTTCGCACCAGAGCGGGAACCAAGGGCTCCCTGAACTGGCTCAAACTGGGGTATGCAAGGAGGGCACCAAATGTGCCCTTAAAGCAGTCTGGCGGCGCTGGCAAGCACACCCACCCAAGCCATATACACTAAGTCCTGTCTGGTAGGTGGTCACACCTCCCTGTGACAGGAAACCTATTGTTCTACCTTCCCCTTCTGGAGCTTGACTCAGCAGCAGGAGGGCAGAATTGTGTCCGTGGTCGGCAGCAGCACTAGCTTGCTGTCAGATCTGAAATGATCTTACCAGTAGTACAAGGGAGCCCCCCAGTACATGGGATCATACTTCCATCACTGGAATCCAATACCAAACATGACTCGGTTCTGTGCAGCCACTATAAAGTTAGGCAAATGCTAATGGCGGATGTCCACTATATGTATTAAAAATGGCTGACCGGGGGACGTGGCCAGCCATCATGGCCGCGAGGATGCGATCCTGCTTGGCTCCCGCATCGGGGTCCGATCTACTGCTGCCATCCGGAACCATAGACCAAAAAAAACAAAGGGCCGACAACGGAAAGACATGCGGAAGGCGAGGGGAACGTTTTGAAGACCCAAAAAAGCCCCGGGAGTGCTCTGGCCCTGAAGGTGCAGCCGTGGCGGGGAGCAGCCGCGCGACTAACATGGTGGCCGGGACCCGCTATTGAGCAGTCGCGGTGGCTGGGGCGCGGCCCTCGGCGCCGGAGCGGCTCCGGCGCTGTGGCCTCTTCTCTAGCGCCGCGGCACTGATGGAGCGGATCGCGAGGTAGAACTGTGGTCACCCAGCGTCTCTGTCGATTCATGCAAGCCATCCACCGCCAATGGTAAAATGGCGGCCAACCTGGCGTGACGGCCCTGTGAGAGAGCCCTGAGCAGAGGAACCCACCGTTGCAGATGGGGAGGTCGCACCGGGACGAATGCTGATGAGGCACGGGCGGCTTCTTATCCGCACCACGGAGTGACCGGCTGCGAAGTCCCTGAAGGCGGAGACTACACACACTGTATCAGGAGGTGAGAGCAAGCGCTGTTCCCCTGAAGCCCCGGGGGGCCTCCATTTAGCTTTCAAAAGGCTCTCTCCTCCTGGTTGGAAGAGCGCTGCCCTACGAGGGTCCCCAAACACTACAGCTGCAGGCGGGCACACTACAAGGAGAGGAGAAGCACCGGGACAGGGCCTGCCTGACCTCGTTGCCTGACCTTAAGATGGCGGCCTGATCCCCTTTCATCCCAAGCACGCAAGACGACCGGGGGGCATACAATCTACAGTGGTCACCTGAGGTGTGCGCTCTGTGACAGGCAAGACACCCGCAAATTCACATCCCCAAGGCCGAGTGAGCAGAGGAACACGCGAACACCTCAACGCCTGGTTTAGATCTGTGATTTGCCCATATGCCTCCCAAAAAATCACAAAACAACAAGGTCTCCAGCTACTTTGAAAATTCTAGCACCGGGGATGGACAAGAGCTGGGGCACAGCCAACAGAAGGGTACTATGGCGCTGTCCCGTGAGGAGCTCCTGGCCACGCTCAGGGACTTTAAAAAAGAACTACGCGAGGACATCAAAACTGATATCAATGCATCTCTTGAGGCCTTTAAGTCTGACATGGCCTCTAAAATATGTGAGCTACGCACCGACGTGGACTCAGTGGGGACCCGCGCCCTTGATCTGGAAGCGAAGTGTCAGACCCTTGAAGACCCGGTCCAACCACTTGAAGAAAGCACCGTCACAGCGCAACTGAACTCCGCCCTGCTCAAATGTGAGGACCTGGAGAACCGTTCTAGGCGGGAAAACATCAGGGTGCGCGGCCTGGAAGAAGGACGAGAGGGGTTGGACCTGGAGCGGTTCGTAGTGGGTCTCTTCACCAGCATCATGGGATCCGATGACCCGCCAATCCTGCTGGAGCGCGTCCACAGAGTGGGCCCTGCTCAACAGGGGAAACGACAACGACCCCGAGACATCCTGGCTAAGTTTACCTCCTTTAAGACAAAGGAATTGGTGCTCCGCATTGCCAGGGGGCAAGAATCGATTGAATATCAGGGAGGATCATGTGCGCTGTACCAGGATGTTGCCCAGGCCACATTGATGAGACGACAGCAGTTCCGCCTCATTACCACCGCGCTCCGAGAAAAGCAAATCAAATACAGATGGACATACCCATTTGGGCTAGCCTTCACTTTCAACAATCAGCACCACCACTTTGCCGAAGTTGAGGGGGCTGCTGCCATGCTGGGCCTGGCCAGTGCACCGCTGGGGGAGCGCTCTACCCCTCCGAGAGATCCCGAGGGGCGAACAAGAAGCAAGGCAGCCACTGGAGATTGGAAGCGAGTTCTGACATCTAGCAAAAAGACCCCCTGACAGCTATGACTTGTGCCGCTATGCACGTCCGCTGACAATATCTCCGCTTCAGGAGGGGACTGGCCCCTACACTTCATTAATAAATGACTCTTGTCGAGGCTATTACCAACCTGCGAGATGGCATAATGGCGACCCTTTGGACCCACTACGGTTTATGGGTAGACACAACATGGGTCATCCAGAGCATCCATCGGACTACCAGATGCGGGAATGGTCCTGCCCCTAAGGACATCCGACGACGCAGACCTTAGGGACTGCGATGACTTTAATTCATGATTTGTTTCTTGTTCTTTCAGTTTTTTCTCTTTAGGTGCACTACCCGGGGATAACAACAGGGGGGGCTTGGTGGGAGCGAGGGGGAGGAGGGGAGGGGCTGCCGTTAGCGGGACCCTTTCCTACAGGGGGGATGGGGGTTAAGCTATTATCATGGAATGTTAGGGGCCTCAACTCCCCTAACAAGAGACACAAGTTCTGGAAATACATCGGGGATCAGGGGCCGTTGGTGGTGGTGCTTCAAGAATCACACATAAAACGAACGGAAGAAAGCAGACTCAAGCATAGACGCTATCCCCAGATTTACCAAGCAACCAGCACTAAAAAACAAAATGGGGTTGCTCTGAT
Source organism: Calotriton arnoldi (assembly GCA_963921515.1). Taxonomy (NCBI): domain Eukaryota; kingdom Metazoa; phylum Chordata; class Amphibia; order Caudata; family Salamandridae; genus Calotriton; species Calotriton arnoldi. The sequence continues at coordinate 1,256,887 of CAWUFW010003249.1, forward strand.
ATTCCACTCTTCCACCCATTTCATACACGAGGCTACACAGAAAGATAAGGAGGGCAGATACGTTATGGTTAGGGGAACATTGATGGGCAGACTTTGTACCATGGCGTCGGTATATGCGCCCAATACTGGGCAAACAGACTTTCTTTCCTCCTTTTTTGATTCCTTAATGGGTTTTGCGGAGGGAGACCTGATTATCATGGGGGATTTTAACCTCGTCTGGGATCCCCAGATGGATACATCGCATGCCCATAGAGCCGGAGGGGGTATCTTTCCTACGCCACTTAAGCAAACCATCCACCAATTAGGACTAGTGGATATCTGGCTCCATCTCAACCCGACAACGAAAGATTTTACCTTCTTTTCTCATGTCCACAAATCATATTCCCGCATTGACCATATGTTCCTCAGTCAATCGCTCACCCATGCCGCTACGACCTCCCTCATTCTTCCCATTGCCATCTCCGACCATGCCCCTTTGACAGGCCTTTTGGACTGGCCGGCCCCACGCTCTAAACTTGTAAGATGGTATTTCCCGGAGTTCCTCTGTAGGGATCGTCTACACCGCGATGATCTGCGCAAGGCAATTAGAGACTTCTTCCTACTTAATGACCCAGCTGACACATCCCTAGCGAATAACTGGGACTTGCTTAAGGCATATATAAGGGGTCACTGCATCTCCCTGGCCTCCTCCCTCAGGAAACTCCAAACTAAAGAACGCCTGGAATTAGAGCGCGAGCTGGTAGCGGCGGAAGGACAGCACAAAACTACTCCCATCCCTGAGAAAAGTCATGGCCCTCAAGGGTAAACTAAATGCAATTTATACGAATAGGGCGGAGAAAACACTTTTGAGGCTACAGGCTACAGGCTAGAGGCTACGAAGGGAAGGACAAGGTGGGCACTTTATTGGCCAAACAACTGCGAGCCAGGCAGGAGAAAGAATACGTAAAACAAATCATAGACAACCATGGCACGATTCACACTGGGGAAATTGAGAAAGCTCAGGTGTTTCATGATTTTTATCAAACCCTTTACCGCGCTGATAGTCTCAAGGAATCCGAGCAAACGCAGTATGTAGCTCCACTTGCCCTGCCCCAGCTTTCTGCCTCTGCTAATGACAGTCTTGGGGGGAGTATTACAATGGAGGAGGTCCAGGCTGCAATTGACTCTTTGAAACCCCACAAAGCACCAGGCCCTGATGGCTTTACCGCACAATTTTATCGCACCTTCTCAGCCGACTTGGGTCCTCACCTCACTACACTGTTTAATGACATCGTGACCCGACAGGCAGTAACGCCATCCATGGGCGAAGCCCTGATCTCTATCATCCCGAAACCCGGGAAAGATCCTCAGAAATGCTCATCACATCGTCCCATCGCCCTCCTTAACCTAGACGCCAAATTATATTCCAAAATTCTAGCCACCCGACTTGAGAAATTTCTCCCTGACCTCATTCACCCTGACCAGTCAGGATTCATAAAAGGACGGCAGACACATGACAACCTAAGGCGCATCTTCCATCTAATAGATAAGTCCCGAAAGAAGAAGATCCCGGCCACACTCCTGTCGCTCGACGCAGAGAAGCCTTATGATCGAGTTAATTGGACCTTTCTGGAGCTCTCTCTGCGCCGATTCGGCTTCTGTGATGCCTTCATCGGGATGATCCGAGCCAACTTTAGCACCCCTAGGTCCCGCGTAATGGTGAATGGAGTGGCCTCTAAATTTTTTAACCTAACGAGAGGCACCAGACAAGGCTGCCCCTTATCACCATTACTATTCGCTCTTAGCTTTGAACCCTTCGCGGCCCGGATCCGCGCCAACCCCCAGATCACTGGGATTTGCTTTGGGACGGATGACCATAAGATCGCCTTGTTTGCGGATGATATCCTTCTACCGGTCACTAACCCAATCACTGCCCTCCCTGCCATTAGTCAGGAACTTAAACAATTTGAGGCTGTTTCTGGCAAATCAATCTCTCCAAATCGTTCATCCTTAATCTCACCCTGCCCTCGGCTACTCAACTACAGCTAGAGGAGACATCCCCCTTTCAGTGGGCGAGTAGAGCCATCACTTACTTAGGGGTCCAAATCACTCCTAAACTTACAGACCTATACAAGGCCAACTTTCCACCCCTTCTTAGACACCTGAGAGCAGACTGCAAAAAATGGAGCACAGCCTACACCTCATGGATAGGTAGGATCAATGCAATTAAAATGAACGTATTGCCTCGTCTCCTTTACCTCTTTCAAGGCCTCCCCATCCAACCAGATAAGGCACTCTTCCCTGAGCTAAAAACCATGCTACTCAAATTTATCTGGCAAGGAAAGCGTGCACGACTCTCCTACCATTTATTAACGAGGCCGCGTTTGAAGGGAGGCCTGGCCTTACCAGACTTTTTAACCTATTACAGGGCAGCTCAATTAAGGGTCCTGAGTGAATGGTCACTGCGAGAATCTGACAAATTATGGCTCCACATTGACAGACAGGTGACGGGTAGAACGATCTGGGACTTGCCATGGCGACATAAAACTGATAGGCCTCTTAACGCTTACCTAAGTGTTCCTACCTCCACTACCCTCCATGTGTGGGATGCAGTAACTAAAACATTACCGCTGACCACATTCCCGTCTCCTTATACTCCCATACACTTCTCTAAGAACTTCCCCCCAGCTCTTCAAGAGGGGCCCTTTGATTTATGGAGGGAGGGGGGATGCCTGATGGTCTCGGACTTCTTCCAAGGCTCTAAATTATGCTCCTTCCACGATTGCATGAATCATTTCCACCTACCAATCACTGAGAGATTCCACTATACTCAATTGATTCACTGGGTCCAACAACCTCAGATACGTCAAGCTGCCACTAGAGACTACCTTCCAATAGAGAAATTTGTCCAGACGGGCATGACGGGCAAAGGATGTATTTCCTTTTTGTACACCCTCCTACTCACACTCTCACCACAATGTACTCAGCGTCACAGAGTGTTTTGGGGAGACATGCTACAGACACCACCCTCAGACAAGCAATGGGAATCCCTGTATAAAGATATAGCGAAATTTAATAAATCCATGCATCTTAGGGAAGCCCACTACAAGACGCTCTATGACTGGTACCTCCACCCTCACAAATTACACTCTATCTTCCCGGGTACCTCCGACCGTTGCTGGCGAGGCTGTGGCCTACTGGGAGACTTCAAGCATATATGGTGGGACTGCCCGGTCATCCAAACCTTTTGGAAGGAGATTCTTTCCCAAATTAAGGGCATTCTAGGTTATCCAATTGGGGAGTCCACAGAACAGATACTGCTTGGTCTCCGCGACCCGCTACTCAAATACCAAACACATGCCGACAAATCCATTTTATGGCTTTGCCTGGGAGCCGCGAAAATGGCTATAGCCGGGGCATGGAAGAAACCCGAGGCCCCTTCGCTCTCCCAATGGCACGCTCGATTATGGAAGGCGTTGGCAATGTAACGACTAACTGACATCGCAGAGGAGTCGCGGAAGGGATTTGACTATATCTGGGCTCCCCTGGTTAGCTACCTCTCAGAGGGTCTCCCCCTATTCGCCTAGAGCCCTAGATTACGGGCACTACACCTCTTCCTGATCTGAAGTACATCTGACCCCTTTGCGAGACAACTTCATTGATATGGCGACCATAACGAGGATAGCGTCCTGAGCTGGTCATGGGACGCTCCCGTTGTGGTTCGCCCTCCTCCCCCCCTACAGCCAACCAATCTGCCTCACTCATTCCCCTGGGTATCACCGTAGTTGGATTTGGTTTTTCTTTTCTTCTTTGTCGGTTTAGCCGCCTCTTTTCTTTCTTTTTATCACCTGTGTTTCTCGGTGAAGTTGCTTTTTGTTATATGTTCTGACTCAATTTTAGACAATGCCTGCAGAAGGCATCCAATGGACCTGCATTGGATGTGCATAGCTCATTTCTCAAGTGTTTGCCCATACTGGAGCTAGGTAGAAGATGGGGCCCGGTAGCTCCTAGGGAGACCGGGTTTACTCCTGCTTTTTCTGTTACGGCACGCCACTTAATGCGAGCATTGAGGGGCAGGTCTACCAAGGTAATCAGAAACTGTATCTTTTCCATTAGCTACCTACAGATTGGTACCTGAGCCAGTTGCACTACTTGAAATGCATTGTGAGATATATTCTTGATGTACTGCTTGTTATCTGTGACAAATGTTTCAATAAACAAATTTTGCCCCCCAAAAAAAATGACTGACCGCACTTACAAAGCCTGGATAATCGACTCCTGGGTTTGTAGCTGTATCCTGCTGATGCAGGGGCACCCTCACACTTATAACCAAGCACCATGCCCTCAAGACTGAAGAGCATGCCATAGGGGTGACTTATAGTTTTTAAGTGTAGTGACCCCAGATATAAGGCGACTTCTATCTTTTTTTAAATTTTTATTGAGCGTAAAATAGCAGACATGATAACTAAAGTACATGAAACAGACAAATTTACAAAATCTCTAATCTCATATTAAAATAGAAAATAACTAGGACAAATTCATAATCCATTTTACATGATAAATATGATAAGCAAGATATACAAAAAGATTAAACCTGTATAATATCTAGTCTCATATTTAAAAAGTATAATAAAAAGCGCAAATTCATATTCTATTTTACATGGTGTACAAAACCAGCATCCTAAATTGCAGCTCATCGATAACATGTAACCCCTAACTTCGAGGACCTATAGAGTTCCAGGCATCATCTTTGAAGAGGGGAGCTTCATAATTACTTTGATTCTGCACCCTAAGCTCTCTCCTGTGAACTACCCACATTCTAACTGGTTCGGTAACATGCAGTGGTTAATAACCATTGATTTTAAATTTATACAAAAAGATCACTTGAGTTACATAGTGTCGTTTGCTCGCGTGACCCCAGCATAGCCCTCCCAGGTCAGCTCAAATCTCCGCAGCGCTCCTATCCTCTTCGCGTAGGCCTCTTTAAATTTATAGGCCCAGTCCAGCTTAAGTAGCCACTGACCCAATGTAAGGATTATCTGAGATCTCCAATTCTGCAATATTAAAGAACTGGCTGCCGCTATGGCTAGAAAAACAACACATTGCTTATGTATTGAGAGCTGACTAACTGCATAGGAAAAGCCAAATAAGGCCAACGATGTGCATGGTAGGATGTCTATTGACATACATTTACTAATAAACCTAAACACCTCCTCCCAGAAGTATTGTAATCTCGGACATACGAAAAATATATGTGTCAAATCACCCGCCTCCGGCAAATTACATCTAAAACAGTCATTCAGGGTTGAAGGAAACCATTTATGGAGTCTGGAGGGAGTGTAATAAGCCGCCCATCTAGAGAGAAAGGACATAATTTTGAAATTGGCCGCCCTCAAAGCCCTATGGTCAAGTTAACAGACTCATTGCCATTCCTGGATATTAAACCTGCAGTCAGTTTCCTGAGAAATATTTGGGAGCATTGTTTCAACGAGTCTCTTATTCATATCCTGTCGCAATAGCCTATACTAACTGCATATACCAGTTAAATTTACCTCAAAGGCTGCTTTTAAAATTATTCTGGCTCTCTCGTTGATTCCTCTATAATTAGTCAAGAGAAAGCGTGTAATCTGCCTGAAGCTTAACCAAAGATCATGGCTCTGAGGTTCAAATTGCGTTGCGAAAGCATCCCACGTTATCAAATTAGTGCCATTGTAAAAGTCACCTAACTTACGAAAGCCTAGCATATTATATGGCTGGATCTCTTTTTGCGAGAGCTTAAGGCCCCATAACTCACAGTCATAAAGAGAGGAATATGCATGGCATGTTGGGACATTATAGCTTTTATTGAACTTCTGCATACGGCTTAAGAGTATATTCACGACCTTATATCTTGTCTTTTTTGGTAACTTTGCAGTACGCAGGAATGCTGGTAGCTTAATTGCACTCTCTATTAACATTAGACTAAGTAGAAAATTGTCAACATTCGAGAGAGGGGCCAGTAGCTGGGTTGTTAAGCTAAGAAGCGCAGCTTGGTAATAAGTAGCTAAATGAGGTAATGCAAGTCCCCCTGCTCTACATCCAATTGTAAAATGGATAACTTAATCTGAGGTTTTTCTTTGCCCAAACAAACTCCCGGATCACCTTATCTACTTCATTAAAATATGAGATTGGTATTTTTAGAGAAAGATTTAAAAACAAAAAAATCAACAAGGGAAGTATCGACATCTTTATCAAAGAGACTCGACCTATTATTGACAAAGGTAGAAGTGACCATCTTTCTAGCAGGTTTTTTATTTTATCAAGTGTTCTAACATAGTTCAGATGAAAATGTTGAAGGAAGTCCGTTGTGACATACAGGCCCAAATAACTAATAGGCTTGAGAGGCAGAAATGTTATCCCTTCCGGAAGGTCGATTCCCGATGCATTAAATAGGAGAAGCTCCATTTTGGACTGATTTACCCTATAACCCCCCAACTATGTAAACGCCTGGATTTCTCCCAGCGCCCTCTGGATATTTGACTTCTCTGGGTTCAAGTATTGGATCAAATCGTCGGCAAATAGCTTTATTTTTGCCATTCCTGCTGGGGGAGCTTGAATTAATACATTAGAGCGAATTTTTATCTCTAATGGCTCGATAAAGAGTGAAAATAAAAGGGGGGAAAGAGGGCAACCCCTGCCTAGTACCCCGCCTTATCGCCACTTCTCCCGCCACCTCAGAGTTTATAATTATTTTTGCGATAGCTCCCCTATAAATTCTTTCCAACATCTCGATCTGGTCGCATGGAAAGCCAAACTTCCCCAAGATAAAAAAGAGGGCTTGCCAGTCCACAAGATCAAATGCCTTTTCTGCGTCCATCACTAAAATGGCCACACTTCCCTTCCTAGCAGAAAAGTAGTCGATGGCCTGGATCAGATGAAAAGTATTTGCCACCATCGATCTTCCAGGCAAAAACCCTGTTTGATCCGCATGTATGTTGCGCACAGCCCGAGATCCTATTTGCCCAGATTTTCATAAAGAGCTTATAGTCTACATTTAGTAGACTTATTGGGCGGTAGGAGCTTGGGTCTTTCGGGTCCTTATCCTTCTTTAAAATAGAGATCATAACTGACTCCTTAAATCTATCTGAGACCGTCACTCCGGACATAATTTAATTATACAAAGATACCAAAAACGGGGAAAGTTCATCTAAAAACAATTTATAAACTTCGATAGGGATCCCATCGTTACCACTTGCCTTCGCGTTTGCCATTTTTTTTATGATTTCATTTAATTCTGCAGTTGTAATCGGTTCGCTCAGCAACATACAGTCCTCCTCACGAATCATAGGTAGCTGGACTGCCATAAAATAATCCGCAAGAGCCTGAGGGCTAACTATCTGGACTTACACATAAATCTTACTAAAATGAGACACAAAGGTTTCGGCAATTTCGTCTTTGTCATTGACCAGGCTCGTAGTACTGAGTTCTCTAATTCATGGAATTTATTGCTTGCTCTGATGCGTTTTTTTAGACCAGGCTAAAAATGTACCAATGTGCTGGCTCTCTTTATATTCATTTTGTTGAGAAGCTTTACTTCCATAAATTTCCTCAAGAATAAAAAAACTTTTCAAATCCTCCTTTGCCCTTAGTAATTCATGCTGGAAAACCTCTTCCTCCGACTACCCGGAGGGCCTGGACAAAAGTTCTCTCCTAGCCCGATCCACCGCCTCCTGAAGTCCTGCAATCTGAAGTTTCCTTAATTTGTGAAGATTAGCCCTATATGCCACCACCCGTCCCCTAAAAGTGGCCTTGAAAGCCTCCCAAACCATAAAACCTGATGCTGTATTCATATTTTCCTTAAAGAACCACATTATAAAATCACAGGTTTCGGCAATCCATCTTTGGTCCGAGAGCAATGTTTTGTCAAAGTACCACCTGTTATTATTCTTTCCCTTGGGGACGGGTAAGTGTACTATCAAGGAGACCAGAGAGTGATCTGAAAATGCGTTAGAGAGAATCAGGGATTCCCCTCTTGCGAGATGATGGCTTATCAGAAAAAAATCCAGACGAGATGCTGTCTTAAATCTCGCTGAATAGCACGTAAACTCAGTACAGCCTGGATGGTCTATCCTCCATGGATCTAATAGGGCGAATTCCTCTTTCATAATTTTTAAAAGTCTATCTGTCTTAGGTTTTAATTGCTTTTTTCCCTTGTTGAAAGTACCCAGGCCTAAATCTTGGATTAGGTTGAAGTCTCCTCCCATAATTATAAACCCATGCGCATTTGCCAACAAATCATAAACCTGTTTCAGGGCCCAAGTATCATCAACAATTGGTCCGTAATAATTAAGCAAGACAAAAGCTATCCCATTAACTGAGACTTCTATCCAAATCCACCTTGCTCCCTCGTCCCCAATCACCTTACCCACCTCCCAATCGAACTCTGAAGAAAAAAGAATACCCACTCCACGCACCACCGCATGAGCTGAAGCGAAGTATGTCTGAGCATACTTCTTGGGGAGTGTGAAGTTAGGGAAATTGGATTTAAAATGTGTCTCCTGTAGAAAAATCACCTGTGGGGAGAAGGATCCTAGCCATTTTAACATTGCTCCTCTTTTTTGTACGTTCAAAAAACCATTCACATTACATGAAATTACCTTCAGCAGTTGTACCATTCTTCAAATCAAATTATGCCACTTTAAGAAAAGTCTGCCCGATGTCCTGCTGCTGAGGCACGCTGCCCCTCCCCCTTCCTTTCTTCTCTAGCTTCCGGGTCATGATTCGGGGGCATGACTGGCCGTGGTGAAAGAGCTACATGCAGGGAGAGGAGCAGAGTGGAATAGCGGAATAGTTCTGGGGCAGTCCTGGGGGAGCTCAGCTGTCCATGTTCGGGTGACGAAGAAAAGACGCGGAGAGAGACCCATGTGGCAAGTGGTGAGAGGTGAGCGGAGATGCGGTAATGGAGGAACGCGGTGAAGAGGTGTGGTGAAGAGACACGAGCACAAGGAGCAGAGCGCAAGAGCTCTGGGGTCAGCTGTTTGCTGAGTGCGGAGTGGCGATGGACTGAGACGCGATGAGAGGCGGGTGAGCTGCGAGCTGCAAGCTGAGACAGTGAGCGAGCGGAGGAGCTGCAGGTCTGTGGAACTGCGGCGCTGGGCTTGATGTGCAACGCAGAGCAGCCGTGTCAGCTTTGGTTTAGCTGAAGCCGTTTGCTAGGACTTCCGCGAGGCGGGGGGATACACGGTGAGAAAACGAGCCGTAAGAGGCAAGCTGTACTTGGTGATTGCTACTATTGTCTGAACAGCTGCCCTCCGTGTACCCCCCATGAACGCTGGCCATAAGTGACTTTGTGGTTGGATGGCCTCATGCTGTTCGTCGGGTGGTTAAAACTGATGCTTGTTCTATATGGTTAGAAATAACCCCCGGCTGCCTCTCTCCACGATGTGGTACCCCACGAGGAATAGAGACCTGTAGTACAGGAGTAGACAATATAATTTGAGGCCTGGGCTGCAAACTATGTGGCAGATGGTCCTGAGAGGATCAACAACACGAGCAGGAGCTCCAGCCACAGTCCCCACTCCCCCATCGCTGACTCAGAAGGCTAAGAGACAAGCGGCACAGTCTCGTATTCTGGCAGCTAGGAGAGGAAGAACTAACCAGAAAGTAAGGGGGCAATGAGTACCATGAGCTCACAAGTGGAGCTGCCGCCTCAGATGTCTTCTCCTATGTCATCTGCTTCCCCAGGAACTTCTTCAGCCTCCTCAGGGTCCTCTCCAGAAATAGGGATTGGTGATAAAGGCCCTAGCAGAGCGGAGGCGGCAGGCGCTGCCATGTCGCAGGTGGTAGCGGAGGGAGGCCTGGACAAAGCGCTAGATGAGGCAACACCACGGCATCCCAGTGCTCGGCAAGCTGTGGATGTGGACATTAGCGACTGGAGCTCCACAATTGGTTGAGACAGGCAACAGGAGCCTAGAGACAGATAATCCTCTCAAAGAATACCCTCTTTTCTCTAAAACCCGTAAGCCCAAGCAAATGGTCAACAACGCACCCACAGCAGAACAGATACTGCTTGAAGAAGCTGCCCCTGTTAATCTGGAAACAATTACTGTTGCTCCCCCGGGGGAGAAAGGGGAGACTGCCCAAGAAAAAGGTCTAGAGGGTCAAGTACAATCTATGCAGTCGGTGCGGTCTACTCAAGGGGCAGGTCTGGATATATCAAGGCATAATTCTACGACTCTAGAGGGCTTAGGGTCTCTATCTCCCTTACCACCGCACAGTCGCTCGTCAAAAATTAGGCCTGAAGAGATGACCTTGCCCTTTCAGCAGGGAGCTGGAAATAGAGATGTTAGCACTGGGGGGGTCAGCACTGCGGCCCAGTCTCCATTTGTCCCGATGCACCAAATGCAACAGCTTTTTGAGACTATTCTGGGGGAAATACGGGACTGTAAGACTTCACAAGCTCAGGAGCTTTCTTTATTACATCAAAGATTTGACAAAATTGAGACTATGGTTCAACAAATACCTGAGCGATTCAAGGAATTGAAGCAACGGGTATCTGATATTGAGGACCGCTCTGTATTATGTGAGTCTGATATTGCCTCTCTTCAGAAAAAGCTCCAGGCCTCTCAGTTAAAGATGATTGAGATGGAGAACTACGCTAGACGGTCGAACCTACGTTTTACAGGGATTCCGGAAGACAGTGAACGCATTGATGGTCAGCCTAATCCGGCGGCCTATATAGAGTCGATGATCAGAGATCATATACTTGAGAAGGCGCCTGAAGATCTTACTGTAATGCGGGCCCATAGAGTCCCCTTCCAGAAAGTCTCAGGGGCTAAGTATCCCAGGACAGTATTTGTGAATTTCTCTGATTACCGCATTAGAGAGGCTGTGTTAACTAAGGCGATCCAAAAAAGGGAGATTATTTTACCCAACGGGGCCGAAGTACGAGTGTTCTCTGATATGTCGGCAGAAGCAGCATGAAGACGGAAGGACTTTATGGGGATGATGAGTCAATTTAAGAGTGCAGGAGCACAGGTCTCTATTGCCCAGCAGTCCCTTGACCCTGTTTTCAGGCAGGTCACTCCCCACGCCGCACAGCACCACCTGTGTGCCCGTGTCCCGCTTGCTGCTGCTGCCGTGAGTTTGAGGCCCTCCTCCACCCACAGGCTTCCACCTGCGCCTCATCCCTGGTGGCCCAGTGGGGAGCCGTAAGTATCTGTGTGCCCCCTGTGCCCCTTTTTGCCTGTCTGCCTCTGTTTATTGCCTTTCTGCCTTCTGTTTTATTTTCTGTATTTCCGTTACTTAGTGTAATCCTTTTCTGTACCCCCTGTGCCCCCTTCTGCCTGTCTGCCTCTGTTTATTGCCTGTCTGCCTCTGTTTTTATTTTCTGTATTTCCGTTATTTAGTGTAATCCTTTTCTGTACCCCCTGTGCCCCCTTCTGCCTGTCTGCCTCTGTTTATTGCCTGTCTGCCTCTGTTTTTATTTTCTGTATTTCCGTTATTTAGTGTAATCCTTTTCTGTACCCCCTGTGTCCCCTTCTGCCTGTCTGCCTCTGTTTATTGCCTGTCTGCCTCTGTTTTTATTTTCTGTATTTTGTTTTTTGGTGTAATTCTTTTTGTAGCATTGTATTGTGCCTCGCATTTTCCGCCCGTTTCCGCTATCCATTTCCCGCCGCTGCGTCCCCTGCAGCCCCGCCCCCCGTGCGCCCATTCGTCCCGCTCCCGCCTCCCAGCTGCTCCTCCCTCCCACCTCCCCTTCTTATGGCGGCCACTGCGCGGTGAGGAGAGCGACCCGTGACCCTGTTTTCAGGCAGGTCGCTCCCCACGCCGCACAGCACCACCTGTGTGCCCGTGTCCCACTCGCTGCTGCTGCCGTGAGTTCGAGGCCCTCCTCCACCCGTAGGCTTCCACCTGCGCCTCATCCCTGGTGGCCCAGTGGGGAGCTGTAAGTATTTGTGTGCCCCCTTTTGCCTGTCTGCCTCTGTTTATTGCCTGTCTGCCTTCTGTTTTATTTTCTGTATTTCCGTTATTTAGTGTAATCCTTTTCTGTACCCACTGTGCCCCCTTCTGCCTGTCTGCCTCTGTTTAGTGCCTGTCTGCCTCTGTTTTTATTTTCTGTATTTCGGTTTTTTGTTGTATTTCTTTTTTGTAGCATTGTATTGTGCCTCGCATTTTCTGCCCGTTTCCGCTCTCCCTTTCCCGCTGCTGCATCCCCTGTGGCCCCGCCTCCCCGCGCGCCCATTCATTCCCACCTCCCAGCTGCTCCTCCCTCCCACCTCCCCTTCTTATGGTGGCCGCTGTGCGGCCGCGCAGCGGATGAGTGCAGCGGGCCCACCGCTGGTGCGCCGAAGGCACGCCTAAGGCAAGCCCGTCTGCGCCCGTCCGCGCCTGGACCGCACCCAGCGCCAGACCCCTTGGCCCCCGCGAACACCACGATGACCGACGCCACTACGATGCCAGCACCCTCCACGCACTCAACACCGGACGATCACACGCCTGCTTCCTGGCTGCCCCAAAGCGCACCCAAGGACCCTTCTCCTGCCGGAGCTGCAGCTTCACCAGCCTCCGAGCCACCAAACCTCCCACCGAGAAAGGACGCAACCACCTCAGATGCATACTACTCAACACCCGCTCCGCAAGCAAACACGCCGTCGAACTCTGGGACCTGCTCGACACATCCTCCCCGGATGTCGCCTTTCTGACAGAGACCTGGATGAACGCCTCCTCGGCACCCGACATCACCATAGCCATCCCGGACGGCTACAAGATCACCCGCAGGGACCGCACCAACGGAGTAGGAGGAGGAATCGCCATCATCCACAGGAGCACCCTCAGGGTCTCGACCAGCACCGACGACACCCTCAGCACCGCCGAACACCTGCACTTCCAGATCCACACTGACCCCAACACCACCCTCAGAGGAACTCTCGTCTACAGACCCCCCCGGACCACGGCCTCAGTTCAGCGACTCCATCGCCGACTTCGTCAGCACGCACGCCCTCGCCTCCACAGATTACATCCTCCTCGGAGACCTGAACTTCCACCTCGAAAACAACGACAGCAACTCCACCACCCTGATCGACAACCTCGCCAACCTCGGACTCAGACAGCTCATCACAACGCCCACCTACTCCGCCGGTCACACGCTCGACCCCATCTTCTCCGCAAGCTCCCACGTCACCTTCAGCCACACCACCGAACTCCACTGGACCGACCATCGCTGCATCCACTTCATCTTCCAGAAACCCACCACACACCACCGCACTCAACGGACCCCCACCGCAGCTGGAGCAAAGTCACCGAAGACAAGCTAAACACCACCCTCGCCCGAAGCCCACCCTCCAACCCCATCAACACCAACACCGCCGCCCACAACCTCAGACAATAGATCAACGACTGCACCAACACTCTCACCCCGATCAAGAAACCCTCCAACAGATGCATTGACAGAAAAGCCAGCTGGTTCACCGCCGACCTCCAGGCCTCCAAGCAAACCTGCCGTAAGCTCGAGAAGAAATGGCACCTCGAACAGACACCGGCAGCCCACAAGTACGCCATCCGCAGACACCATCACCTCATCCGATCCGCCAAAAGGGCCTCCTTCAAGGACCGCCTCGACAACAACGCACACAACAGCAAAGAGCTCTTCAACATCGTGAAGGAACTCTCCAACCCCAGCTCCAACACCAACGACATCCCACCATCGCAAGACCTGTGTGACTCCCTAGCCGCCTTCTTCCACCGCAAGATCGCAGACATCCACGACAGCTTCAACAACCAGACCACCCTGACAGCCACCGACACCTCAGACTCTCCGCCCCCCATCCACACCGATCCCCTGCTCGCCTGGGTCAACGTGAACGACAACGACACCATCAAAACCATGAACACCATCCACTCCGGCTCTCCGTCAGACCCATGCCCGCACCACATCTTCAACAAAGCCAGCGCCACCATCGCACCCCATCTCCGCAAGATCATTAACATCTCCTTCGAGACCACGACCTTCCCGGAGAGTTGGAAGCTCGCCAAGATCAACGCCCTACTCAAAAAACCCAAGGCGGATCCGAGAGACCTCAAGAACTTCCGGCCCATCTCCCTGCTCCCGTTCCCGGCGAAGGTCATCGAGAAGATCGTCAACGGACAACTAACCCGCTACCTCGAGGAGAACAACATCCTGGACCCGTCCCAGTCCGGGTTCCGCAGCAACCACAGCACCGAAACCGCCCTCATCGCCGCCACCGATGACATCAGGGCCCTCAACGCCACCGATGACATCAGGGCCCTCATCGCCGCCACCGATGACATCAGGGCCCTGCTGGACAATGGAGAAACCGCGGCCCTCATCCTCAGCCACCTTCGACACAGTCTGCCACCACACTCTACGCACATGCCTCCACAACGCAGGGATCCGAGACAAGGCCCTGGAATGGACCACCTCCTTCCTCTCCGGCAGAACCCAGTGTGTCCGCCTCCTGCCCTTCCGATCCGAAGCCTCCGAGATCATCTGCGGCGTTCCCCAAGGATCATCCCTCAGCCCGACACTGTTCAACATCTACATGGCACCGCTCGCCCACATAGCCCGATTGCACGACCTCAACATCATCTCCTATGCCGACGACACCCAGCTGATCCTCTCCCTCACCAAGGACCCCTTCACTGCCAAAACCAACCTCCACGAAGGAATGAAAGCCGTCGCCGAGTGGATGAAGAACAGCCGACTGAAACTGAACTCAGACAAGACGGAGGTCCTCATCCTCGGCTCCACCCCCTCAGCCTGGGACGACTCCTGGTGGCAGACCACACTGGGAGCAGCACCGACACCCACCGACCACGCACGCAACCTGGGGTTCATCCTCGACTCTGCACTCTCCGTGACCAAGCAAGTCAACGCCGTCTCATCCCCCTGCTTCAATACCCTCCGCATGCTCCGCAAAATCTACAGATGGATCCCCACCGAAACCAGAAGAACGGTCACCCAGGCCCTCGTCAGTAGCAGGTTGGACTACGGAAACGCCCTCTATGCAGGAGCCTCGGCCAAACTCCTGAAACGACTGCAACGTATACAGAACGCCTCTGCACGCCTCATCCTCGACATCCCTCGCCACAGCCACATCACACCCCACCTGAGAGACCTGCACTGGCTCCCCGTCAACAAGAGGATCACATTCAAGCTCCTCACCCACGCACACAAGGCACTTCACGACACCGGACCAGCATACCTCAACAGACGACTCACCTTCTACACCCGAACCTCCAGCTCCGCTCTGCCGACCTCGCCCTCGCCACCATCCCCCGCAACCGAAGAGCAACCTCCGGCAGCAGATCTTTCTCCCACCTCGCCTCCAAGACCTAGAACACCCTCCCCATCCACCTGCGGCAGACCCAGGACCTACTAACCTTCAGGAGGCTGCTCAAGACCTGGCTGTTCGAGCAGTAGCAGCACCCCTCCCCCCCAGCGCCTTGAGACCCTCACGGGTGAGTAGTGCGCTTTACAAATGATTGATTGACTGATTGAGAAGTCCAAACTGAGAGTTTTATGGAAAGGAAGGTTCCATCTGTGTCCCACTCTCGAAGAGGCCCAAGATTAACTACAAAAGATTGTTCAAGCAAATGTAAAATAATGGAAGTATGGGTATTCGAGCAGTGACTCTCATCCATAACAACTGGTTTATAGTTAGAAATGCATATCTAAGTTTCTTTTTCTTTCTTCCTTTCTGCACTTAGGCACATTAACCACTTAGACACTTAGGGGCCGATTCCGATCTCGGCCGGTAGGGCTCCGAATCGGATTTGGCTTAACCGGATCCGATTCGGAGCCCTATTTCCCGACCGATTCGGACGCGCGTCCGGGCGAGCGAGTACGATGCGAAATCGCCGACTGACTCGTCCGGGCGTCCCGACCGCTCCGACCGACTCGTTCCTGGGTCGAACCGCACCGACCGACTCGCTCGGACTCGACTCGCACCGCGCAATGGAGACGTTCCCCGGCCGGGTGAGTACAATGCGCGCCGCGAGCAGTCCGACCGAGCCGCGCACTCCGGCTCCAAAGAGCAGTCGGAGCCGTACTGTGGGGGTCCGTGTCGGACCCCCCTGTACGCGTAGCCGCGCGAGTCGCACACAGGGGGGACCCATGGGTCCCCCCTACCTGTGCGTGTACGGCGCGAGTCGCTTCGACGCGTACCCGCTGTAGGGGGCGCCCTTAACCGCCTCGCACCCATTGAGTCAATGGGAGCCCGCGTACGCGTTGTACGACCGGCTCCCATTGACTTCAATGGGAGTCCGACCGACTCGAGTCCGATGGCATACGTGCGCATCGTACTCGTTCGGTCGGGCTGCCAGAGTCCGAATCGGTCGGAAATCTCTCCGAGTCCGGCTCGGTCGGAGAGATTTCCGGCCCGAATCGGAATCGGCCCCTAAGTCCATTTTAACTGTATGAACTTTTGCCACTTTGCACTTTGCCCTCCTTTTGGGGGGAAGATGTATTTGATTGAACCACTGTTTCCCTGTCTGCTGCTATAGGTATTACTCTCTCATTGGTATTCTCTAGGTTTTTTGAATACTGAAATGCACTTTGCACTTTGCACTTTTTGCAATGTGTTTACGGCTGAAATTTGCACTACTGCACCATTGCACTTTACCTTTTCTCCATTTAGGTGAGGTGGGGATTGATACTATTTCTGCCGATCTGCGCAAAGCTTTGTGGCAGTTCCCCCCTTCTGTTAATGTTCAAAGTATTTGGGGGAAGATGTACTGATTTGCACTACTGTTTCTCCTCTACGGCTAAAATTTGCACTACTGCACCATCGCACTTTACTCTTTCTCCCTATATAGGAATACTCTAGTTTTTTTAATACTGGAATGTGTTTTGTACTTTTGCATTGTGTTTACGGCTAAAATTTGCACTATTGCACCATTGCACTTTACTTCATCTCCCCTTATGTGAGGGGGGACGATACTGTTTCTGTTGATTGGTGCAAACCTCTGTGCCAGTTCCCCCTTCCCTTAATGCTCAAAGTATGATGGTTTATATACAGCAATGGAATTTGAAGTTTGATGCTTGTTGCATTTTAAGATATTCTAGATATCTAGACACTAAGCTTATTCTAATTCTAATTCTATCTATTTCTGCCACCGGTACTTTGTTCTTCTCCAGGGGGGAGGATGCATCAGGCACAACCACTACCATTAGCTCATACTAGATATATTATTCTCTTTGGCACATGTATGTGGTAGTTGAGGAATAGACTGCATAAGGGCTTTCTTTTTCTTTGTTGTTTTTTTTTTTTGCACAAGCACTTTTTAAATAAAAGCACCTTGTATCAGAGATACCCCGGGGTTTAACTACCTAAATGGTATCGCTCACAGTGGTGAGGGGGGAGGATGTGCTCCCAGGTGCCAAGTCAAGGTGCCTAGTTGATTGAGGGAGGCTGCGGAGGCGAGGTAAGGGCTACCTCCCTCCACAGACAGTCTGGGGCGGGCAGGGGTGGCGGGGAAAGGGGGGTGTAGCATTTTTTAAAAATGGGCGTATAAATAGCGGTCAAGCCTGGGATAATAGGCAAAATGGTAATATGTTCAGATTCAGAGGCCAAGGGGTATTTAGCAGTGTTTTGTCATCAAGGGGTTATATGTAATGTAATAGAGATGGTACAATTTGAAGATCGGCATAGGAGAGAATATGAGGGGACTTCCATCTGTTGTGAGAGGTGCAAGCACCAACTCACACAAGCTGCAATGGCAGACCTGTAGTCACAGTTTAAGTGGGCTCCCATGAGTGGCACAATGCATACTGCAGCCCATGGGAGACCTCTGCTGTACCTATGCCCTGGTTACCTAACTATCATATACTAGGGACTTACAAGGGTACACCAGTAGCCAAGTGAGGGTGTACAGAAGTACCTACTATGGCCAATTTAAGGAGAAAGCACAGTGACTAGGGTCCTGATTAGCAGGTTCCCAATCAGCCAAGTCAAAAACACACTGACATCAGGCAAAAAGTGGGGGTAACCATGCTAGAAGGATCTAAGCTTATAAATGGCGCTAATGTTTAATCTATTTTGACCATATATGAAATAAGATGTGGGGCCAAAATTACTTATATTGAGTTGTAGAATATTTTGTATAATTTATGTTTTAATTGAAGACATACTATCAATGTTTTTTTCTTCTTGTTTTAACATTATATAATTTTGGCTTGGCTAATATAATGTTTGTTATATGAAGACTGAAGTATAAATAATGATTACCATTTTTACACCAAACTGTGTTCAAATCTGTTTGGTGGACAGAATATCAATATGAAGCTACTACAATACCACAGACATTTGGGACTCTAATATTTCTAGTTCCTGAGGGCCTGATTTAGAACTCAGCGGAAGGGTTACTCCATCACAATAGAGATGGATATCCCTTCCGCTGTTATCTAAATCCCATAGGACATAATGGGATTTAGATTTCGGCAGACGGGATATCCCTCACAGTTGGGAGTGCTTCTATTAACTGTTCCTTAAATATTCCTATACCTGGGTGGATCTTCCCCCCACCGTTCAAAGGGCACCTTCGAAAAGTGAACTTTCAATCTATTTGACTTCTGTCTTTTCAATTTGTGTATCTAAACCTTTCTCCCACTCTACCCACCTTTACTTTTGAGTCTGTCTCTCTACCCAGTGTCATCCTAAGGATTTTTGAGGTCCAGGGTAAGACCCTGTTAGAGTTTGTTTGGCATCATGGGGACTTAAGGTAGCTGGAAATGGGTAATAAAAATTATATCTTTTTCTGTTCCGGGGTCCCTAAAATATGTCTTGACCGGGGCCCCTACAATGAAACTGGAAATGGCAGATGCTCTTTGCATTAAGAATGGCAGAGAAGGTAGTGTAAAAAGGAGGAACAAGGTTTTTCGAAATCTGAAATTAATGCAATGGTTCAATAGACTGAACGGCAAAAAAACTGAAAGATGACATTACACAAAATACACATTTTAAAAGTGTACCTCTCTTAGAAAATGATGCTTGGAACAAATTATAAAGGTGGTTAATGAAGCAAGACTTACAAATGGTACTGCAGTTAATTGAAAGAAATGGAGAAATGATGTTTTGAGACTGAATGGGGGAAGATCTCAATAATATCTAAGGCCCGTCACCCTCCATAACTCAACTTCCAAAGAGGAATGCATGTGTATTTGAAAGTCTGTACACTTCAAACTACAGTGAGTTGGCCACAAAATCTTTTGGAGAAGAACATTTACTGGTAACCTAACCAGTAAGTCTTGCGGGAGGCAAGAAAGTTATTCAGAACTTTCTTTTACTTCAAAATACTGGGAAATGATGGGTGGATAAAGTCTTATTGTTTAGAGGGAAATACTGTATGCCCATTACGGCATTGTGTTGATGGCTTTCATCTGTTGTGAAAACACAGCTAATATTGTGGCCAACTGATCCCCATAATCACCCGTCCTGAGCTAAAAATACACTCCGTACTGGATGAGATCACCTCACTACAAAAAGACATAAAGTTTTACTCCAACTCACTTCCCAATGCCACAACTATGGCGAACACTACTCTTCCCACATACACACACCTCGACTCCTCACGTTCTACCCGATGGACAACTATCCCCTATGCTCACTACCACCTCAAACCAAAACACACCAGTACTGGAATGTCTCAGCTAGAAGAGGAAATGCTGAGCAACTCATATGTCAATGCTGCCACCCAACCTAATTGCACACTACTGGAATGTCTCAGCTAGATCTGGAAACACTGAGCAACACATTTGTCAATACATCCACCCAACCGTGCTACCATAAGATTCCGGTCATCCTTGTATCTAGCAGGATCCCTTCTTCCAATTCCCCACACACACTGCCTGCCCAACTGACTGTCATCCAGCTTAAACAACCTGAGCCGAGAACATCTCTCACGGTAAACTACGTGCTTGTAAATTGTCGCTCAGCAGCCAAGCATGCTACCAAAATAGAGGAAAGCATGCTTCAACATAACACTGACATTTGCTTTCTCACTGAAACCTAGCTAAATAATCACTCAACCCCCATTATTGATCTCCTCACCCTGCTAGGCTTCTCTATCATCCATTGCAACTGTATGGATCATATCTGTGGTGGATTAGCTATCATACACAAAATCGAATTATGCCTAAAACCCTTCCACATAGCTGATTACTCTTCCTTCCAATATCTAGGTGTTGATCTCCTCTCCAAAGACTCCAACCCTATTAAATTCCACCTCTTCTATCATCCTCCAAGTTAAAAACTCTACTCCTCGAGGATTTAACAGGCTTACTAACACAAAACTCCCTGAAGGACACCACAGACGTCATACTAGGAGACCTTAACCTTCACTTGAATGATACAGAAGATACAACAGTTCAAGCCTTATCCACCCTCCTTGAAACAAAAGTTCTTACCCAGAACTTCAATAAACAGACCCACACTGAAGTCTCTATCGTCGAAGCAATCATTTCCAACCCTAACACCATATACCTTCAGTCCATCCTTCCCATCGACTGGACTGACCACTACCTTATTCTATTTGATCTCAGTGCCAAACAACCTAAGCCCCACATCCAAATTAAACGTCCTAAACGCTGAGTGAGAAATATGCACCAAATCCCACAAACAGAGTTAGTATTCTTAATCACTTCCCAAATCCCACCTCCTCCTAAGCTTACATCCACTGAAAACCTCACCTTTCACTATGACACAAAAATGTCTGAACTCCTTGACACGATTGCCCCTTTAAAACTCAAAAAGTGAAGAAGTATCCCTTTCTAGATCCTGGTTCAATAACAACCTCAACAATGAAAGATGGAATCTTAGGCTGGCTGAAAGAACATGGAGGCAACAAGCCTCACTGACCCATCTCTCTCTCCTCTGAGCTGAACTCCTAAAATACAAAAAACTAAACTACAGAGAGAAAGATTCCTTCCTCAGAGCCCACCTTAACCAATCTAGAAATAGACCTAAAGACCTTTATAACATTATAAAACAGCAAACATCCTCTTTACCACAACATCCAACAGATGACTCTGTTAAGTGATGTGAAAGGTTTGATATATTCTTGTCTGAAAAAATATCTAGCATTGAACGCTCACTGAACACCCCCTCTTCCTCTCCCCACACCAAAGATCTACCTTCTACTAAGGATGACCTCCCCAATGCCTCACTCCCAACCAATGACGGTCCCCTCAAACTTACCTCCTTATTGAAACAGATCACCAACCACAATCAAGTACAACTGAAAAACAATGCATCCTGGCCCAAAATTGGTACTATCTCTAAAGAGGAAGTCATCAAAATACTTGCATGCATTAAGCCAACTTCACACCTATCTGACCCTCTTCCCTCCTCACATTTCAAAAATGTCAGACACATCATCCCCTCTACATGGTCTAAAATAATCAACTCCTTTCTTTCCAGCAGCCTTTGACACGGCCAGCCACAAAACTCTCCTTAATAACCTCTCTCAATGTGCAGGCATCAATGGTCTTGTCCTTCAGTGGTTCACCTCCTACCTGAACAAACAATCTCACTTAATCAAACTCGATAATTCTATGTCACCAGCAATATCAGTCCCACAAGGAGTCGCCAAAGGATCAATCTTACCCCTGTCTGGTTCTACCTATATATGGAACCCCTTGCAGCGATCCTGAAACAAGCCAGAATCATCTACTACCTCTATGCAGATGACAACCAATTCTACATTAAGATATCATCATCCAAAGACACCCAGCACCTAAATAACACCCTCTGCATGGTACAATCCTGGCTGACCAATAACCACTTAAAACATAACCCCAACAAAACTGAACTCCTCCTCATCTAACCTACAGGAAAGTTGCTTCCTGTCAACAACTGGCTTGACAACCTAACTACACTAAACTGCAAACTTTCTATCTCCAACTCTGTTAAGTCACTTGGTAGATAGGTAGAAAACAAGTTTATTTAGAGAGTTGTCCATAAAACATTGGAAAAACTCATAAAACAGTTGATGATTTAACCCCATCTTGGCTGCCCAACATCCCCCTCCTACTACAGTTCATCATTAAAACTCTGTTTAACAGACTGTAAAAACTCAGCAATTCCTATTGCCACATCTAAATAGAGCATTTCAATAACAGCGCCACAGTTTTCCTCCTTTGAACAGTTTAATATTTAAAAAACAGAGGTCTTAAGAACTTAATATGATTTGGGAGAAAAAAAACACACTCCATAAGTATATGCAGTAGAGAGCATTTTACATTCAGGGGACAGGGGAATAGACTACAGTTATCCTGGACTCTGGCCCAGCATGGGCGGGATGAATGTATTGGATTACATCCCACTCTAGCCCTTAGTGTTTCACTACGCAGGCCAGGGTCTGGTAACTGTATCAAGTATAAGTATTGGAAGACAGTATCCTGACCTAGAGTAGAAATTGTTAAGCTATTAGATGGTTTCTTGCTTCCTTTGCCTACCTTCTTTCACTACCTTGAATCTCACCCCAACAGAGTTTTGTTACTTTAATTACTTCATCATCCTCCGCGAGGCTATTGAAATATCTTAGGGCCCGAGTAAAGGCCAGCAGACTCCAGGAGACCAGATTGAACTCTCTCCTTATGGCCTGGACCATAGTACCTGGAGGGAGCGATAGAATCCTTCTAAGAACTGCCCCTTCTAGTCAGTTTCACTCATGGGGGGGATCAAGGGAAAATATCTCTCCTCCATACAGACCTAGTGGAGGTATCTTCCCTTCATAAGCCCTTAGTAGAGGAATAAGTGATAGCCCTCCAAATGTACTGTTGAATATATACAAACAACTGCCCTGCAATAGTGCCTTCTGCTTAGTGCAGTCCCAATGCGTGCTCCCATTTGTTAGGTTTGAAAAATCCCATTCCTGTTATGCACTCGTATCATGCTACATTAGGTTAGCAGTGTGTGGCTAAATAGATGCCATTTGTATTCACGTTATGCAACTCACTGAGTTATCCCTGCAACATGCAAGCTTTAGTTAGCAAGTGTGACTCCATTTTGTATTTCGTAATCCCTATTAGGCTGCGTCTGAACTAGGCCTCATTAGCCGTATTGCTTGCCTAAGCAGAACACTGTATTTAGTTATTATTTTTCTTTCATGTTCAAGGCTGCATCCCGACTTACTAATGAGTAGGCCATTCTGCCCTTGCAAGCCTAGCTGAGTGTGTAGTTCTGCTCCCACGTTAGGAGACGCTGAGACTCAGCGCGGTAACCTTGAGTTGCCGATAACATGTACCCATCTGGCAGGTGGTAGGCCATCCTTCTGTGCCTTCTTTGTTCATGTTCGGCTCAGGCCGGTAACTTTCCACTGTGGGCGTGGTTGGGGGGTTCTTGGAGGAATGATCATGCATCGCAGGCCGTTGGGGAGCCAGTCCCTTGGCAGACATCTTAGGGTGCAGGTCAGATTGGACTCCTCTGCAGAGTATCGCTAATAAATGCTTGCTTGTATTCTCTACTGTCTGACCGACTCTTCATTACTTGGGAAGGAATAGCAGGTGGTTGTAAATAACCCGGATGGCCCCTAAGGGCCACTTCCTTCAGTTGGCGCCAGAACAGGGACCCCGCAAGGTGATCCAGCTCTCCTGTAATCGGGTTGCAGGGTCGGGGTTGCGTCTGGTCGGTCGGGCGGATCGGGGTACCCCACACGATCGAGCTTGGTTCTCGCAGCTGCCCCGCCCGTCTGATTGGGCGACTCCTCGTCTAGTGGTCACCGGCTGGGGTCCTGAGAAGGCGAAACCTTGGAGTTGACCGTTTGGTTCGAAGAGTCGGCAGTGGAGAATAAGTTGACTCGACCTGTGTGCACCAGGTGAGTGATTTGATTCTTGGAAAAATGGCGCCATTCTTGAACGGCACGAGCCTACGGTCTGTGTCTTGGTGCGGTCTTTGGGCCGCTTTGGTTTGAACTTGGTGGGTTTGCGGACCCTTTTAGAGACACAGAGGGGCCGATTCCGATCTCGGCCGGAAGCGCACCTAACAGTATTCGTCCGGAAAAAATACAAGCCGAATGCGTGTTTCCCGACCGAGCCGGATCCGTAAACGCCGATTCGAGCCGCACGGAAGCAAATACACAGCACCTTCCGGCCGGACTAGTATGATGCGCATTCCGTACGCGCCGAACCCATCGCTACGTCCGGCACGTTTGAGCATCCGGGCGAGCCGTACATAAGCTCCGTTTCGCGCCACAAGACAATACACGGCTACGAGACGAACAAGCCAGCGACGAGTACGAGTCGAAGACACGAGAAACCCGAACAAGACGATCCAAGCATGAATCCCATTGCGCAGGTCCTACCTATACTCTACATCTATTACCGGGACCGGCACGGACGCGTACGGCGCAGAGGGTAAGTCAAACACCAACAATACAAAAAAACTACACGTACCCGAAATATGTCACACACACATAGGGATGCACAAATGACGTACACAAGCAACAGCAGAACCATAGGGGTGGGATGGCCAACACCAATGCCATACACACCCATAGGGGGATGGATGCCTGCCACTACTACCACCCCTACTCAGGGGGGCCTGGATGCCTGTCACTACTACCATCCCCACTCACGGGGGGCTGGATGCCTGTCACTACTATCATCCCCACTCATGGGGGGATGGATGCCTACCACTACCACCACCCCTAATCATGGGTGCCTGGAAGCCTGTCACTACTACCATCCCCACCCTTAGGGGGATGGATGCCTGCCACTACCACCACCACTATCCAGGGGGGGCTGGATGCCTGTCACTACTACCATCCCCACTCATGGGGGGCTGGATCCCTGTCACTACTACCATCCCCACTCATGGGGGGATGGATGCCTACCACTACCACCACCCCTAATCATGGTTGCCTGGATGCCTGTCACTACTACCATACCCACCCTTAGGGGGCTGGATGCCTGCCACTACTACCACCCCTATCCAGGGGGGGCTGGATGCCTGTCACTACTACCATCCCCACTCATGGGGGGCTGGATGCCTGTCACTACTACCATCCCCACTCATGGGGGGATGGATGCCTACCACTACCACCACCCCTAATCATGGGTGCCTGGATGCCTGTCACTACTACCATCCGCCCCCCTTAGGGGGATGGATGCCTGCCACTACCACCACCCCTATCCAGGGAGGGCTGGATGCCTGTCACTACTACCATTCTCACCCTTAGGGGGATGGATGCCTGCCACTACCACCACCACTATCCATGGGGGGCTGGATGCCTGTCACTACTACCATCCCCACTCATGGGGGGCTGGTTGCCTGTCACTACTACCATCCCCACTCATGGGGGATGGATGCCTACCACTACCACCACCCCTAATCATGGGTGCCTGGATTCCTGTCACTACTACCATCCCCATCCTTAGGGGGATGGATGCCTGCCACTACCACCACCACTATCCAGGGGGGCCTGGATGCCTGTCACTACTACCATACCCACCCTTAGGGGGCTGGATGCCTGCCACTACTACCACCCCTATCCAGGGGGGGCTGGATGCCTGTCACTACTACCATCCCCACACATGGGGGGATGGATGCCTACCACTACCACCACCCCTAATCATGGGTGCCTGGATGCCTGTCACTACTACCATCCCCACTCTTAGGGGGATGGATGCCTGCCACTACCACCACCCCTATTCAGGGGAGCCTGGATGCCTGCCACCACCACCAACCCTACTCAGGGGGGGCTGGATGCCTGTCACTACTACCATCCCCACTCATGGGGGGATGGATGACTACCACTAACACCACCCCTACTCATAGGATGGGTAATGCATGACACAACCAGCATACTCCCACATAAGGAATGACAGAAAATTACATCCCCCCCAACACCCTGACAAGCGTGTGTAGTCTGTGTCAAATGCCTACAAGACTGAACATGACATTGAACATACAATGTGACCCCCTAACACATGTGTCACACATAAATGTGTGTGGCCTCCACAATGCAAGCCGACCATGGCCACTGTGGCAATGGGCTCGAACACCCCATCACCACAGTGACCAAAAGGGAAGTGTGGTGTCCATAGCTGATGCACTTTTTGAACAGTGTGGCAATGTGGCCTAAAGCCCCATCACCACAGTGACCAAAAGGGAAGTGTGGGGTCCATAGCTGATGCACTTTTTGAACAGTGTGGCAATGGGGCCTAAAGCCCCATCACCACAGTGACCAAAAGGGAAGTGTGGTGTCCATAGCTGATGCACTTTTGAACAGTGTGGCAATGGGGCCTAAAGCCCCATCACCAC
Organism: Calotriton arnoldi; assembly: GCA_963921515.1. NCBI lineage: Eukaryota > Metazoa > Chordata > Amphibia > Caudata > Salamandridae > Calotriton > Calotriton arnoldi. The sequence goes on from CAWUFW010003249.1 coordinate 1,283,127, forward strand.
AGTGACCAAAAGGGAAGTGTGGTGTCCATAGCTGATGCACATTTTTGAACAGTGTGGCAATGGGGCCTAAAGCCCCATCACCACAGTGACCAAAAGGGAAGTATGGGGTCCATAGCTGATGCAACTTTTGAACAGTGTGGCAATGGGGCCTAAAGCCCCATCACCACAGTGACCAAAAGGGAAGTGTGGTGTCCATAGCTGATGCACTTTTTGAACAGTGTGGCAATGGGGCCTAAAGCCCCATCACCACAGTGACCAAAAGAGAAGTGTGGTGTCCATAGCTGATGCACTTTTTGAACAGTGTGGCAATGGGGCCTAAAGCCCCATCACCACAGTGACCAAAAGGTAAGTATGGGGTCCATAGCTGATGCAACTTTTGAACAGTGTGGCAATGGGGCCGAAAGCACCATCACCACAGTGATCATAAGGTAAGTGTAGTCATGGTAAAAGCTGCCAAAGCCAAACTGCAAGGATGAATCCTGGTCACACAACAACAAACACATCAGTGGCATAGTAGTGCTTGTGTCCCATAGCAACATAGATTGGTCGAGGCAAACAGTGCAGTGTCACTGAAACATCGTTTTGGCCATGTGCATACAAACATCACCCATGGGGTCCCACATTGTCAACATTCACAAATAACACAATGACAGAAGTGACCATCATAATGCTGACCCACATATCTGCACCAATGGACACACAAATGTAGATATCCTGTGGAGAGTGTAGATGTCAGGTGAACAAATACCATACCATGGCAGCAATGGGACATACAAACCATGATTATTGTGCTGACTGATGACCTGTGAGTCCCAGGGACAGCAGGGGAAAGCCACCAAACAACATACAGCCAATGGCACACTCAAGAAATGCCAATGCAGTGGTGCTAAGGCACAAACACAAACAGGCAGACTCACACTGCATATCAAACACAACGGGCGATGGGGGGGGGGGTGTGCCAGTGTCCCCAGGCAACCACACAACACATGAGGAGGCCTGAATTCCAACCACACAGATGTGTATACAGTGCCAGACAAAAGTTACTCATGGATCGGATACCCCTATGTGGGCAATCATGCATTGTTAGATGAGAGGGAGCCCAAATTACACATGTCACACAAGCTTGTAGGAACAGCAACTAACACAGCAAGAGACAGACCCACAACAGCACTACCCCCAGGGACCCCACATTGTGCTGACACTAGCCTGCATGAGAATCCCACTGTGATGACAAAGGTAGATGTCGTTCACACTGTGAACCACAGCCATGTGTCCTGAGCAACAAACTACCATCACACCTACACAAGCTCTAATCAATCAGCACGGCCTGCCAGCCAAGGCCAATATGGAGGTAGGGGTCTAGCCGTGCAACAACTCACATTTGCACACACTCAACACCACACACCCTGATCTCCACCAATGTGCAGCAGTGAAGCTCACATGGACTGGTGACATTGCACATGCACCCATGACAATACCAGGGGTGGTGGTGGGAACTAAGGTGCAGAAAGCCATCACACATGGCCAGTCAACAAGACTCGTCAATGTCTGACACACAGCACAGTACGCTGTACATGGGCATGATGTGAAATCCACCACAATCAATGGGATCCTGGCCATAGTCACACACCAACGAAGAAGCCAAGGTGACACACTAAGAACACACGTACACAACTTCCAACATTGCAGCTCTGACCCTGAGGAGTGGCAGCAGTCACACACACAACGTGTCACAATCACTGAAAGCTACCACAAACTGTAAATCACATGACTTGTGTAAACAACAAGTGCCAAGGGGAATCCTGAATGTGTCCCATCTGCGTTTGACCACATCCCTAGCCCTGACAACAAAGACAACCTGGGATGACAACCTCATGAACATTAGTTTGCCATGCACCCACATCACGGAGAAACCAGGTCCAAGATGCTGGATGAACACAGAACAACTCAGCAAGCATCACAAACAGGAACATCCCTAGGGACACAGCCTGTGTAGGAAAAGGGAAGGGAACACGCACAGACATGCTTACACAACACACAACACAGGCCCACGCAATGTCACCGGATTACACACTGCCATGAGGGCACTCCACTCCTGTGGAAGGTCCGCTGTGCCAAACCTTGTCTGTGCACGACCCAAACATGTCAGCAGAACACTCCGTCAGTCAGTCAACAACTACAACACACAGAAGGCTCTGCTCACATCAGCCTGGGTACGGGAGTGTCACGTCAGTCATCTGCATACACCCAAAACACGTGTCAAGCAAGTTGCACTGTATACACAGATGAGTCCTTCGACATTGATGTGCAAAACTGCATGTCCAGTGGAGCTGGGCACACAGTCAGGGAAATCGGAACATTGAACAGTGGTAAGCCCACCAGATGTGCATCAGTGTAAGACAAAGATGTTCATTTACAAATGCTAAACGTACATCCCTGTGTCAAATGCTGAACATTACACCCTCAGACTGCAGCAAAGGATGCCATAGATCCAGACTACAACAGGACACATATCCCATGGACCACATGGAGTCCATCACAGCAACACTTCATTTTCCTGATATGAACACTATTACAACTGCAAATGCAGGATGCTACTCATCCACATCATGTACATCAAAAGAAAAGCCACAATTAAACAAAAAGAGGCTTTATTCAGCAAAAGTCAAGGTAAACTCTGAAGTCCAAAGGAAACTAAGGCCAATGGCCAGTCCAAAATCACAGTCCCAACAGGGTGATAAGTGACAACTGGTCACCCATTGCTTGCCTGCACTGGTACGGACAGGGGACATCCCCCTTGGAGGGGCATACAAGGGGCAGGCCAGGCACCGCATGGACAGGATCAGGGGATGGCAGAGTGAGGCAGTGAAGGGGTGGTGGGTGCAGGAGTGTCACCGGCAACTGCAGTGGAGGTGTCTGACTCAGGGGGGCCGGCACCACTGTGGTACACAAGTCAGTTGGTGTGGGTGCTGCAACCACTGCAGTGGGCTGGTCTGATGTAGTGGACTGGGTCCCCACTGCAGTGCCCGAGTCAGACGGGGTGGTTGTGGACTCCACTGCAGTGCATGACTCCAAGGGAGTGGAAGGGTGGGCAGATGAGGTGGGCAGGACAGAGGGGGGGGGCCCGGTCTCCACACCAGTGGCACTAACAGGCAGAGCGTCTGGGTTGGGGGTGGAAGAGCAAGTGGCAGGGGGGAGGGCCTAAGCAGCCTGGGGATGCGGTATCGGTGTGTGGGGGAACCTGGGGTAGGGTGTGGCGGGGGGAACCTGTGGAGTGGTGGCCTGGGGGATGGAGGAGAGAGACTGGGTGGTGGAGCTGCGTGGTGGTGGTGGGGTCTTGCTCTTCCTGGTCCGGGGGGACTTCCGAATGGGGTCCTGTGTCTGCCTACACCTGGGGGAGGGTGTCCGGGGGCGAGGGGCACTCCCCTCTGTGTGGGTGGACTTACTCTTCCCCCGGTATGCTGGATCAGCAGGATCGGAGGGGAAGAGGCCGAGGTCACACAGGAAGATCTGCTGTGTAGGTGGGGTAGCAGGTGAGGCAAGGGAAGGGGTCTTGGAGGGAGAGGATTTGGAGGACTGCGGAGTGACTGTGGATGCCTGTGTGTGTGTCTGTTCCCCATCCCCTGTGTGTGTGGTCTCAGTCCCCTGAGGATGCTTGTGTGCACGTCTTGCCTTTCTCTTGGGTGTGTCTGTGCTGCTCGTGTCTGTGTGCTTGGGTGATTGTGCAGGTGTGCATGTGCTTTGGACAGGTAGGGTGGCAGGAAGTGTGGATGGGGCAGAGGTGGGAGGGGTGAGGGACTGTTGGAGGAGGGACACTGCTGCCGTCAGGGAGGAGTCCATGGACTTATTGCTCCTCTGTAGGGCAGACATACCCGTCGAGATGCCCTCCATGAACGACACCAGCTGTGTCAACAGAGTGGTGTGTGCATGGAGGACACTCAGCATTGCTGTCTGCCCTACATGGAGCTGCCGAAGGAGGTACACAGACTCCTCACTCAGGGCAGCAGGGGACACAGGGGCAGGGGGTGCGGTGCCTGGCACGAAGGAGACACGCTCCCGAGCACGGGAGCCTCCACGGACCTCAGGAATGGGAGCCAATGGGAGGGCGGTGGTGGTGGTGGTGGTGGTGGCGGGGCCAGACAGACTAGCTGGCCTTTGGTGGCTGCTGAAACCCACCTCCACAAGGGAGTCATCCTCCGAGCTGCTGTGGTCCTCAGCTGAGGTGGATGATGCTGAGGACTCCTCGGTGTGGCTCCCCTCGCCCTCTGTGCCACTGGGTCCCTCTGACCACTCGTCGGATGCTGACCCAGTCTGGCTCCGCTGCTCCTCCTGGTCCATGGAGCTGTCCCCTCCTGTGGCCGTGGATGTATCTGCAAACAATTAGGGAAACAGACAAACATCAGTCACCTGCACTGACCGCACACACCACAGTAAGTACAGCACATCACAGAGCAAGCCCTGGCATCCTTAGTTGAACATTGCCTAAAGTCCTCACACAGATTTGGGGAAGCCAATTGTCAGTCTGATGGTAAACCATGGGACTCACACCCCTCCTGCCCTTGCACCCATCTGTCTGGTGCCTGTCTGATGGTAAGACCCCAGTGTGGACACATGCACCACCTACACAGTTGTTGGACATTGCAGGGAACACGGTGAAGTATGTGAACATGCACACATCACATCTCTTGCCACTGAGTCAGTGCAGGTGTCCAGAGAAAGGGATGGCCAGAGTCCAAATAGAAATGCATGTGATGCATACCAGCACCAGACACCATGATCCACCCATGTCCGGATACTCAATGCCACAATGGTGCATGTTGCACATGTCACTCCCCTGCAGGATCAGTCTTAGGAAGTTTAATGCCATGACACAGGCATGCGTGCAAATTCATACATCACTGTCTCCAGTCACATGGCCATGGCAGCCAGCCAACAGCAGTCTGCACTGTGTCACAGTCCTAGGACATGGGGAATGCAAGTTATGTAACTTACAAGTGCACATGTCCATCCCCCAAAAACAACATCATCTGAACTACTATTTGTCCACGTCATACCAATTGGACATATGGGGGACACGAAACACAACTCTCTGAACATGAGCACCTCACAGTGTGCTGTGAATGAAAAACAGCTGCCTGAAAGTCACAGTCGCATACACCTGTGTGCACAGTCAAGTGATCAGACACCTATAAGTCACAGAAGTATCGTCTCTCATGGTCACATCTCAGATGGCATGCTGAGCCATAACCGACAAACATACCAGTAGTCCTGACAACGAAGCCACAGCACAATGACACAAGGGCAGACACCTGAGGGAGTATGTCACTGATCACAACATGTCAGATGATCCACGGGAGTGGGAGTACAGAGTGTATTGTATGCCCTGGAGTAGGCATGACTGTCCAGCTCCACCTGTAAGAGGGATGAGTCCTGGACAGTAGGCAGGTGTCTAAGCATGTGTGACACACTTGATATACATACTCCTGAGGCCCAAACATTCTTCCCACCCACAGCATGGGGGTGTGCCAAATACCCCAGGGACATGTGGTGAATCAGATCAGCAAGTGGACCACAAATCAAAGTTACACCCAGATTGCATGTCAGGACTTGGGCATTGTGTGAGCAATTGACCCACCCATGAATCCCACAACATAGTCACCGGAACAAATGCTGTCCCCCACCTTGAGCAAAGCAAAATGCAATGACACAGTCCCCAAGTGACACAATTTCCTGACTGTAAGGGCCACACATATGCGTATCAGATGAGGAGTGGGCATGTCACAATAGAGGGACATGGGTCCTGGACCACAAGACTGATGTACTGTGGAAGTTTAACCAGGCCAGAGGAAGGCACATAGCATGTCAGACAAAGTGCACAGTGCTGTCATGGACTCACCCCCTCCTTGCTGCTGTCTGGCCTTCAGCTGCCCATCCAGGTCAGGGAAGACCACCGCCAGGATCCAGAGCATGTGGGGGGTCAGGGTCCGGTGTCCGCCCCTCCTGTGAGGAGGCGACAGCTTCAGCTGGACCCTTGTGATCCTCCGGGTCCAGCCTCGAAGGTCCTGCCACCTCTTCTGGCAGTTGCGGATCTGGCGCTTGTAGTCCCCCACGGATCTTACTGCCCGGGCGATGGTCAGCCAGATGTTCTGTTTCTGGTGGGCATTAACCTGTGAGGATGACAAAGTGAAAATGCCATTACTACACATGCAACATGTCCGTGCATCACACAGTTGGATATACATGTCTCAATCACTGGGGCACATGATGTACACAGGCAGTGCAACGATGGCTATGAACAGTTTGCCAGCAGTTACTACATGGTATCATTGCATGGAAAGTAAACCTTGTTGGAGTGCACTGTTACTGCACTGTACCTGTTCAGTGCATGTAACTACACACTTTGGGGGCTCAGAACTACTCAGTGAGCATTCTAGCCAGTGGTGTGCACACTGTAAGTCCTGCTAGTCAGACAACATGCAAAATTAGAAAGGCAGTGGACAGCACACTCACCTGCTCCCCTGGTGTCCCATACAGCTTGCTGTACTGTGGAAGGAGGCTGTCCAGCAGGGCCTGGTTCTCCTCAAGGCTGAAGGCTGGGGCTCTCTCCACAGTACGTGCCATTGCAGTAGCCAGAAGATGCAGAGACAGCAGCAGTGTAGATGGCAGATGTCGTCCTGGAGGCATGTAGTGCAGGCAAGTGAGCTCTCAGGGGAACAGCCAGAATTATATGTGTGCTGCAGAGGCAGATGCTGTCCCATGTGTCCAAAGTGATAGGTCCAAGTCGTTTGCATCTTCTGAATCTGACCAATCCATGGAATAGCAGCACTAATACACGCCCACAGCATCCTTCAAATCTTCAACTTCATGACACCCATGATTTTGCAACATTGTTGTGGCTGGCCAACTGAATTCACTGCATCAGACTCGTTGGAGCTTCGAAAACGCGTCCGTTGCCATGCCAGGCCCCAGCCAATGCGTGCGCACCGATCGGTCCATTGCTGTACAACGCGTATTTCGGGATACAACGCGTACCCGCTCACAACAGATGCAATGGGCCGGCCGGGCACACCGATCGGTCCATTGCTGTACAACGCGTATTTCGGGATACAACAGATGCAATGGGCCGGCCGGGCACACCGATCGGTCCATTGCTGTACAACGCGTATTTCGGGATACAACAGATGCAATGGGCCGGCCGGGCACACCGATCGGGTCCATTGCTGTACAACGCGTATTTCGGGATACAACAGATGCAATGGGCCGGCCGGGCACACCGATCGGTCCATTGCTGTACAACGCGTATTTCGGGATACAACAGATGCAATGAGCCGGCCGGGCACACCGATCGGTCCATTGCTGTACAACGCGTACCCGTACAGGTCAGTCGCATATGTCACCATGCTTGTCACTGGTGAACGTATGCCAGCCACATATACCTGCCAGAGACACAGGGGCACACCTACAACACTACACCCAGTCCACACTGTTTCCTAAGGCATGTAAGGCTGCATTACCTTTTCTGTGTATGGGGGTTGACATGTGGTTTCTGTGGTGGCACTTGTGGGCAGCCACACCCAGGCTGTGCATGTGTTAATGGGGACAGGGTCCTTTGTGTGTTGTGCACATGACCACTGTGATGTGCAACAGTTCATTTTGGAGCATGTGGCATGGTCACATTTCCAGGTTGTGTATGTGTGTGACATGTCACATACCCCCAGGGTCCCATGGGGGAAGGCATGTACATCACAGGATGACCCATAGCCACAATAGTGATGTCCCTCCACAGTCTGTGTGCATGTTGTGTTTCCGATGTCTCTGATTCCATGTGCAAGATGGGAGACAGTCTCCACATCAACGTTGTTTGTGCATGGACTTTGATGTTGTGCGTAACTGGCGTCCATGTCTGTCCTGCGGAGGCGACCGGGGCCACTACCTGTGGGAGTCATGTTTGTTTTTCTGACGTGTACATGATACGCCATGTCATGCCAGTGTCCATGTGGCAAGACAGGGTCACTGGGAATCTACCTGTCAATGAGCTGTGATGCCTGTGGCGCATCTGTCCAGACATGTCACTGTGGTGTGTGTGTGGAACGTGACTGCAGGAAATGGGTACTGTGACACAGCCTAATGAGTTTCCCATAGCACAACCTGGTACCTGTTGTGCACACATGTTGTACTGAGAAGTTAGATGATGGGCATGTAGGTGTGAGTTATGTCCGAACAGAACGGCACACACATCAAGTACTTGTGTCTCGTAATGATGTATCATGTGAAATTGAGTATGGTGAATGGCACATATGTGGGGTGACTGACAATCTTTCTTTCTTCAACCTATGCACTGCAGGGCTCCAGCTGTCCATAGACCATTCCCTGACCTGGCAACGATGGTGGAACGTGACAGCATCCGACGGTACCGCTTCACCAGGCAGCTGATTGATGATTTGGCAGTGCGCTTGGCACCACATTTGCAACCTGGCCGGCCGTACCCTACGGCGCTGACACCCAAGGTGAAGGTAATGGCAGCCCTACACTTCTTTGCCACCGGTACCTTTCAACACACTGTGGCGACTGCCGGTGGGATGTCACAGACTATGTTCAGCCGTGTGCTACGCGATGTTTTGGAGGCAATGTTGAGATGCCTGAACCAGTACATCTATTTCCCTACACGTCAACAACTCACTGACGTCAAGAGTGACTTCTATGCCCTGGGGAGGATGCCACATGTCATTGGCTCCATTGATGGGACACATGTGGCTTTGATACCACCACAGGCACATGAGCAGGCATACCGGAACCGTAAACATTACCATTCGATCAATGCTCTGGTCTTGCAGATATGAGCATCACACATGTGTGTGCCCGTTTCCCTGGTTCAGCACACGATGCCTACGTGATGAGGAGTAGTCGCATCCCGAGGATGATGGCACAGATGCAGAACCAGCGTGCCTGGCTTGTCGGTGTGTACTGACTTTGTACCATTGTGTGTGTTCTGATCTGTAGTATTCCACCCACTTTTCCAACTCAGCTAATGTGCACTTGTCTGTCCGTAGGTGACTCCGGATACCCCAACATGCCGTGGTTGCTGACACCCCTCAGGAACCCTGTGACACCAGCCCAGATGCGCTACAATGAGGCACATGGTTGGACCAGGAGAGTGATTGAGCGGACCTTTGGTCTCCTGAAGAGCCGCTTCCGCTGCCTGGACAAGACAGGAGGGGCCCTCCCATATGCCCCAGCAAAGGTGTGCAAGATTGTCATCGTCTGCTGCATGCTACACAACCTGGCAGTGCGGAAGGAGTTGCCTCTCATCCTGGATGACGATGACCAACGTCCGCCACCTGTGGAGGATCCTGGCCTGGACCACGATGCCAGTGATGATGATGATGATGGTGGTGATGTCCGCACACAGCTCATCACCAACTTCTTCAGCTGAATGTGAGTATCCAGGGAGATGTAATGTGAATGATGTAAGTGCATGATATGTGTGGGTGGTGCTCTGGTGCTGTTTGAGTGTGGCCATGTGCTACTTGACTGGATGCGTGCAGCAATGTGTCCTTACAGGTAGTCTGTACTCCCCAACAGTTTTGACATGCTAACTTGGTTTTGTGTAGTTGTCTTATGACATGTATTGGGCATGAGTATTGCAGTTCTGTCCTGTTCTTCAGTGGTTTTAACTGTGTGTCATGTCTATCCTTCACAGGGTGCTTACTGAGTACTTTGGTCAACTTGGATCCCCCGACACCATGATTCAGCTTTCAGGGTGGCAGCAGTAGTTTGCCTACAAGTGATGTGCCACACACCCCTGGACTTCATATCTTCTCCACTTGTTGACTGTGTGGCCACAGCCACGTGGGTAAACCTTGCATTTGTAGTGGAAACAACATGTTGCAAATGTGTAATGAACCTGTGCTTCACTTTGGGATGTGCGTTGTCTGTGGTCACACATCTGACTGACATTTACTTACTGCACCTGTGGGCTAGTTGACACAGACTCTGAATAGGTGTGGTGTCTGTGCATTCCACTGTATTTCCTGGCAACATCACTGTGGGCGATGAGTCCGATGGCCCTGGTGTCTCTGTGTTGTGTAGCCCTAGTGGTGTGTCTCCCTCATATGTGTCACGTCACCATGACTCACACGACGGTGTTGTACTTGCTGTAGCAGTTAGCATACACAGTGTAATTTAGCAGGTCATCATCACCATTACAGTATCCACATTTGAATAACAACAGAGGCAAGTATGGTGTACTACTGATTTTATTTACAGAAATGTGTGTGTGATAGTGCACAGGATGGTGGGTGCTGTACATTGGGATTGTGATCCAAAGTTCCCAGATGAGTTGGAAGTCTTGGTAGCAGAAATGTCCTGAGTGAAGTCCACAGTCATATGATACATTAGTCCAACTTGAACTCCCCATGTCATGTGGGAGAGTAGTGTTGCATTCGATAGGGTGAAACGTTTGCACACAAAGGAGAATTTCCGGAACAGGTGTTGGCTTCCTGGGGCATGTACGTAGCCATCAACCTCTCAGTTTTCCTTCCTCGGACGACCCCTCTTCTTTGGGGGGACCCTCACGTGCAGGCTGCGGCGGTGCAGGGGAGTCTCCGCCAGAGTCCTCCTCCCTCCCTGTGGTGGTGTCAGTTGTTGCAGCACCAGATGTTGTGGGCACACAGGGAGGTGTGGCCATGTTGGTGCTAATCTGGCGGAGGCATGTCAATATGGCCCTATGCACCGCTGTGAGTTCTTGCAATGTGTCCCACTTGGACTCCATGCGAGACATGTGTGTCTCCACACGGGACATGTGGGAGTCCAAGCGGGCATGATGGGCAGCCTGCTGCTGTTGTATGTCCTTGAGGATCCCCACGACCTGTCTGACCTCTCCGGGGCTATCCTGGTACGCATCAGCGATGCGTGCCAGTTGTGGGGGGAAACAGCATTTACAACGCTGGTAATACCACGCGGGTAGGTTACAACACGAACGTTACATCGTCCGCGTTGTTACCACGCATGGCATTACATCGCAAGTCGTTTCAACGACTTGCGCTAGATGGCGCGCAACACCAGGGAATGTGTTGGATTTTAATCCAACACATTCCCTGCTGTTGCGCTAACTGGAGTAGGAATAGTAATTTATACTATTCCTAAGTCCAGCGTGCCATCTAGCGCAAGTCGTAGAAACGACTTGCGATGTAAAGCCATGCGTGGTAACAACGCGGACGATGTAACGTCCGCGTTGTAACCTACCGCGTGGTATTTGCCAGCGTTGTAACATCATACTTTCGTTGTGGGTCATCATGCAGTCCAGACCCCTCTGCAAGCAGCGACCTATGTCTACCACCCCTCCCACCACCCCTGGAGACACGTGCAGGACCTGCGGTGGCACGCACAGGTGACCCAAGGCCCCCTTGGGGGTTGTTAGTGGTGTTGTCGTCCATTGCTCCACGCTGGGCCTGGGGTTCTGTGCTGTTGCCATCGGTGGTCCTTGGTCTGTCCGTGTCGGCGGGGGTGGTCTGTGTGTTGGCAGTTGTTGGAGGGGTGGGTGCAGGGGGTGCAGGTGTTGGTCCAGCTGGTGCTGCATGATGACTCACACCGGAGGTGCCAGGTAGGTCTTCGCCATCCGAGGAGGGCAGAGGCTGTTCCACACCAGTGAGCTCTGTGTCCCCCGGAGCCTGGGACAGGGACTCCTCCTCGCCTGCTGCTGTGTCCCCATCATCATCACCTGTATTTGGAAGAGACACACATTGTATGTTATGTTTCTACAGGCATCAATGGTTCACACACCTGACAGTTGTGACTGTACCTCTGGATGCGGGAATGTACATTGCATTGTCCTAAGTTGTCACAGTAAGAGGTTGATATTGGTGTAGCACATTGTCATGCTTACCTGGGGCATTTCAATGTGAATGTTGAGGTGTGTGTATGGCCAGCATTTGTTGTATTTGGTGTACATCCGGCCATCCTTCTCCACCTAGCCCAGTTATCCCACCATGAAGCATGCCACCCTTGCAGTGGGTTCAGGTTGACTCTCAGGATGTCATTCAGTGGTGTCTTGCTGTTGGTTGTTGCACAGTTCCCAGCAGGGCCTGATGCTCCCCACAGCAGTACCCAGTGTCAGCCATCTTGTCAGTCCTTATCCACTCCCTGTGATGTGAGCATGGTTCAGAGTGGTGTTGATGGGCCAATTGTGAGGGTGAGCAGTTTCTGTGACTACAACTCCCATCATGCTATTGCCTACACCCCCCTTCCCAGCATGCCCGTACTTCCTTCCTTTGGACTCTGCTTCCCTGTGGGGTAGTGTGCCTGTGCTGACAGGAAGGCTGACAGTGTTGTCCTTGCGTTTGTTTGGCTACAAGTCCCAAGAGTGTCCCTGTGCTTCACACAGCATTACCCAGGGTGGTGGTTCTTTGTGGGATCTTCATTTGGTATGTGAGGCATTGCATTCTCCCAGGTGGGTTATGTGGAGTTTGTGTTGAGGGGGTGTGTGAGGTGAGCTGCTTGTAACTATGGTCAGTGCTGTGAGTCCTCCTTCCCACCCAGCCAGATATCCCACCATGCAACGTGCTTGCATTGCAGGGAGTGCAAGTTGGCTTTCAGGATGTCAGACAGTGGTGTTGTGCTGTTTGTTGTTGCACAGTTCCCAGCAGGGCCTTGAGCTCCCCACAGCAGTACCCAGTGTCAGCCATCTTGTCAGTCCTTTTCCACTCCCTGTGATGTGAGCATGGTTCAGAATGGTGTTGATGGGCCAATTGTGAGGGTGAGCAGTTTCTGTGACTACAACTCCCATCATGCTATTGCCTACACCCCCTTCCCAGCATGCCCGTACTTCCTTCCTTTGGACTCTGCTTCCCTGTGGGGTAGTGTGCCTGTGCTGACAGGAAGGCTGACAGTGTTGTCCTTGCGTTTGTTTGGCTACAAGTCCCAAGAGTGTCCCTGTGCTTCACACGGCATTACCCAGGGTGGTGGTTCTTTGTGGGATCTTCATTTGGTATGTGAGGCATGGCATTCTCCCAGGTGGGTTATGTGGAGTTTGTGTTGAGGGGGTTTGTGAGGTGAGCTGCTTGTAACTATGGTCAGTGCTGTGAGTCCTCCTTCCCACCCAGCCAGATATCCCACCATGCAACGTGCTTGCATTGCAGGGAGTGCAAGTTGGCTTTCAGGATGTCAGGCAGTGGTGTTGTGCTGTTTGTTGGTGCACAGTTCACAGCAGGGCCTTGTGCTCCCCACAGCAGTACCCAGTGTCAGCCATCTTGTCAGTCCTTTTCCACTCCCTGTGTTGTGAGCATGGTTCTGAGTGGTGTTGATGGTCCAAATGTGAGGCTGCCCATTATCTGTTACTACGAGTCCCATCATGCTCTTGGCTACACTGACTTCACCAGCATACACAGGATTCCTTCCTTTCTGTGAGCTTCCCTGTGAGGTGGTGTTCTAGTGGTGGCTAAATATCTGACAGTGTTTGTTGGTTATATTTGTGCCACTGCCTAGCTCAATTTGGTATTGGATTTGTACATGTCATGACACAGTTACATATCACTATGAGATGGCATGTATTGTGTTTATCTGTCTGACCTACACTTTTTGGGATGATTATCTTTTGTTTGCTGTTGATTTGCTAGGGGTGCATGGTTTGACTGTCCTCTTGACAGTGATGTGTGTGTATTGGCACACAATATTGTGTATATTAGTTGTGTACTCACCAGGCTCTGGGATGTTTGTTAGTCCATATACGCTCACTGGTGGTAGGATGGCCCGCACCTTCTCCTCCCAGGGCCTGAGGTATACTGGTTTGGCAGGAGGGCCACTGCCGGTGTGCTGGCTCAGGAGGTAATCCTTCTTCAGGAGGTCCCTGACCCTCCTGCGCACATCATACCACCTGTTCTGGATGTCTTCCTTTGTGCGCAAACATGGTGATTGTGCGTTCACCCTGTCGACGATCCTCGCCCACATCTTGGTTTTCTGCGACATGGGGGTCTGTTGGACCAATGTGCCAAACAACTGTGGCTCTACCCTCAGGATCTCGTCTACCATGACTTCCAATTCACTATCTAGGAACTTCGGATTCTTCTTTAGGGGCATGGTGATGGGTGGTGGTGGTGATTGATGTGTGTGTGTGTGCAAGTGAGGGTGTGTGAGTTTAGGTTTTGCTGTGTGTGTGTGAGGGTGCTATTTGTTGAGGTGCTAATGGTGTGTGGCTTTTGTGTTGGATGAGCAGTGTGTGTGTCTGTGTTTGCTGTGTGATGGTGTTCTATGCTGGCAGGTCAGTGGAATTTGCAAAGGATCATGGTAGGGATTTGTGGCCTTTATGTAGGTGGAGTTGGGGGTGTGTCCTTGTTCCATTTTTTCACCCCCTGTATTTATTGGCTTTGTCATTGCTTGTTTGGCCCTCTTTTTTGTATTTTTTGTCATTTGTGATTATTGTGCATGTTGGAGTCGTTCTTCTGACCGAGTAGGACGTTGCAGTTATCTCGTGCGCGCCTCTCCGAGTCGTTCCCGCTGTGTTTCAGCTCTGTTTCATATGCGGCGTACGCGTCGTTCGCGGTGTATTGTGTTTGTTCGGCTGGGTTTTGTATGCGTGTCGGTCGTACGGCTTGTGCTCCGTGCGAATCGGTCTGCTTTTGCACCCATTGCATCGTACTGCGCGGGTCGGAGTTCGCGGGTACGTTTAGTTCGGCTTTCTTCCTGGTGCGTGTCAGTCGGTTCGATTCGCGTGGTTTTCCGGCCGGATAGCTTGTTTCCGTCCGGGTCGGTCGTTCGCCTTGAGTTCCGTACGAGTCGGTCGTGATTCACATGTATTTCATCGTACTTCCCAGGTCGGGCAACGCCGGTACGTGTCGGTCGGACTATTATCCCATACCGAGTCGGTCGTTTTTTTTCCGGCCCGAATCGGAATCGACCCCAGAGTGTTTGTGAACAGCCTACCAAGCCAACTGGTAATTTGGCCCATTCTTGAAAAGGTCTGGGACTGTTTGTGAACAATCTGCCAGGCCAACTGTAAATTTGGTCAATGCTTGAAAAGGTCTGGGGCTACAGCTTGTCTTCTAGAACTTGGTGCAGTCTCCGGACTGTAGGGAGTGGTCCTCGGACCGTTTTAGTTTGGTTCTTGAACAATATTTGTATTCTTTATTTTTGTTTCCTTTTATTATTTTGTTTGCTGGTGTTATATTTGTCTGTTGGGGACAGTGCATGTGTCTTATATTAAGATGCCTTGTCTAAGTAAACTGGGGTGTTTTGGATGTCGGTGTTGTTCTACTGAGGCTCGATTGGAAGAGAGCCAGCCTGCGCCTCCGGAGGGTACCCCAAATTTTGATGTATACGTCAAGCACGGCATTGGCCCTATTATGTTTAGCACATTGTGGAATAAATATACGAGGGACAATGCTGAGTTGCAATGGCCACTTACTGGCTCATTTGATGAGCAAAAATTGAATTTCTTGCAGGACAAATTGTTCGCCAAAAAGAGCAGGCAGTCGATGTTTGATTCTCTAAGAGTATGGCAGAAGGAAGCAAAGCAGTGGCGTATGAGAGCAGAGAAAGAGGCCCGGAAGAGACAGATGCAAACTGTAACGCAGAAAGCAGTGGCCTATGAAAGGGAAAAGATAGAGAAAGGCATAGAATGTGCAGATAGAAAGTTTCGATTGCAGACAGACAAATGCTATGTTACTAGAGAGGAAGGTGATGTTTTCGTTGAAGAGCTATTGGATTCTCGCCCTCCTCCACCCTATGCTCCCGAACGGACATACCCACGGGTTCCAACATCTCAGTCCCCGGCCTCTGGTGCCACTCTTCCTAGCATTTCTGCCTCTAGTCAAACTGCTTCGGCCCCCACCCCGCCTGCTTCCTCTCTGCCCACCCCAGTCACAGGGGCAGGAACCGTTATCTCTCCTGTTCCGTCTATTGATGCTGTATTTACTGCTACACTCCTGTTCACTCCTACAACACTGTCTCCTTACATGATAATACCTGTCTCCTCATCTGCTCTTTCACCCTCGAGTATGACACCCCAAGCACTGCTGAATGGCGAGACCCCTTTACGGGGGATAAATGAAGGGAATTGGGCGGCAGACCGAGACCGTATGGACAAAGTGTTGGTGCGTTCTGCTGTGGGTGATGAGGAGAAGCAAATGGTGGCGAATCAGGTGGCTCAGTGGGCCCAGAGCCCGATCTATAGTGTGGAAGATGAAAGATTATGAGCCCTTCATACAGCAGCATGCCCTTAAGCACATGCCGGCCACGCTAATAGGACTGTGGGAGCAGTGTTTTCAGGGTGTTGCACCGCAGATCATCTGTGACATAGGGGACAGGGTATATGCTACAGATATGGCTCCTAATGAAGATTTTAGCAATGTAACGACATTGGTGGGTCATCGGGGCAGATTGCTCCAAAAGGTTCCGACGATAGTGACCCAGTGCCCCATGAGGGAGGTCCATCCCATTTATCATCCTGAAATACCAGAACTGCGTGACTCCACGAATACTTTAATTAGGCCACAAGTTGATGCTCGGTTTCAGGAACAGTGGATCTATACCCCTTGGAAGAGAAGTGAGGTAATATCCCTTAAAAGTCAGTTGCCGGACCCTCGGAGAAACCCGACTGCGTACTACAAAGAGTTGACAGAGGCGGCCTCCTCCACGGTGATGACGTTAGCTGATATTGAGCTGTTCTTTGGCTTGTTGGTACCGGTGGATATATGGAGGCAAGTTCATACACAGGATCATGTGGTGGAATTGGGTGAAACATGGGATCAGATCAGGGCGTGGGATAAGGACCGCAAGCCCGGTGACAAGCCAAAGGCTGAGATATTGGCTTTACCGGGTCGCATTATCACCTATATGCATTCCCTTATCCCGCCGAGACGGATGGATTGGGACAAGTTGACTGCATGTCGTCAGAAGAAGGACGAGAGTGTGTCTGATTTCTTTACTAGGTTTGAAGGAGTGTTTCTCGACTTTAGCGTCCAGGACCTGTCATTGGAAGGTGGTGTCCGGTTGTTTATCAGCAGGTTTGTTAACAACTTGCTTCCTGAGATTGCGACTAGGTTGCAGGCTTCAGAAAGCACTTGGAGCACCTCTTCCCCGTCAGTAATATTGAATATGGCACAGTACTATGAGCATAGAGAGAATGAAGAGAAGGATAAAGTGGAGAAAAAGTCCAAAGAATTGAAAACGAGGGTGTTGATGCAGCAAGTTGCGAGGGGTAACGGAAGAGGAAGAGGTTTGGGTTCGGCTCAGCGGCTACCCAGGTCTAACAGGGGTGGTTCTTCGAGAGCACCTATTGGGCTCAATCAATGTGCATATTGCAAGCGGGATGGACATTGGCGGAATGAGTGCCCGGAGTTATCGCAGAGAGGTGAGGCCCCGAGAGGTCGGGGTTTTGGAGGACGTGGAAGAGGAGGAGGAGGCCGGGGGGAGACGCGACCAGAGAATGCATCGTCTAATAGGCAGAGCGGGAACTATTTTGACAACCCCCGAGGGAGGCAGTACTATCATGATGACTATGACATGGACGAAGTGACGGGGATGTCTCACAGCTTGGATAGCCAGGGACAGGGCAAGGGACCAGTTCCGGTGCCTGTAGATCAGCGCGGACCCTATGTCATTGCGGATTTACACGGTACGACCGAGAAATTCTTAGTTGATGCAGGGGCTATGAATAGCTCTGTTTCCCGTTCACTGGTCCCGGGGGCGGCTCTGTCTGGCCAAAACAATGTTTCAGTGGGTTTCTCAGGCGTGCCGGTTGTCAGCCCCATTTCCAAACCTCTTGCTTTGACTATTGGCCCCTTCACGGTTGATTCACCATTTCTATTAACGTCAAATTGTGGGGAGAATTTGTTAGGATTGGATTTGCTAAAAAGGTTGCATGCGACAATCTTTTGTTCTCCAGATGGTGTTTACATGACTATTGGACCACAAGTGGCCCATGCCAAGCAATGCCTCGGAAAGGATGCCCCCTCCCCGCGGAGTTTAAAGATGTGCCACACACACTGTGGGCTACAGGAGACACGGATGTGGGGTTACTCCAGATCCCACCGGTCTCTATACAGATCAAAGACAATGCTGTATTGCCACATATTCCCCAGTACAAGATATCCCAGGCAGGACAAAAGGCTTTGTTGCAAATAATACAGTATTTGATTAAGTCTGGAGTGGTTGAGGAGACAGCGGCGAATGTGTGTAATAGTCCTATTCTTCCTATTCTTAAAAAGGCACCCTTGGATTCTTCTGATGCTCACCCTGATGTTTACCGCTTCGTAATTGACCTTAGAGAGGTGAACAAAATAGTGGTTCCCCAGTATCCTGTAGTCCCAGACATTACCACGATCTTGACAATGATTCCCCCATCTGCAAAATTCTTCTCTGTAATCGATCTAAAGAATGCTTTCTTCAGCATTCCAATCCATACAGATAACAGATACCTGTTTGGATTTGCAATAGCCGAAAGGAGCTTTAGGTTCTGTCGTGCTTCACAAAGCTATACGGAGAGTCCTAGTATTTATAGCCAAGCTTTGAAAGCTCTATTGGATTCTTTGGAACTTCCCCCTGGTAATGTGCTGTTGCATTACGTTGACGACCTCCTTGTGGCTTCAGACACTGAAAAAGGTTGTAAAGAGGCCACAGTTAAATTGCTGTTAGATTTGGCACACCACGGACACAAGGTGTCACTTTCGAAATTTCAATATTGTCAACAGGAGGTCACCTATTTATGTCACCTACTGTCGAAGGAGGGTCGTAGACTAACACCTGAACGCATAGCTGCTATTACTAATATGCCTGTTCCTAAGACCCAATGCGAGGTACGTGCTTTTATTGGTATAACTTCGTATTGTCGTCATTGGATCCCTAACTATTCCTTACTAACGAAACCCCTCCTTTACCTGACCACTAAAGACGTGCATGAACCCTTCCCTTGGACATCTGCATGCCAGCAAGCTTTCGAGCAATTAAAGGTTGCGCTTTGCTCTGCTCCTGTGCTTGGTACTCCTGATTACCAGAAGCCTTTTGTGCTCTATGTACATGAGGTGGACGGTTGCGCGCTTTCTGTTCTAACACAGGGTTTCGGTGCTAAGCAGAGACCCTGCGTGTATTTCTCTGCTATTCTTGATAACGTCGCCAGAGCTCGCCCGAGCTGCCTGAGGGCTGCTGCGGCGGTGGCATTGTCTATCAGACAATCGGCAGGGCTCATCCTTGATACGGATCTCACAGTAATGGTACCCCATGCTGTGGACACACTGTTGAATAAGACAAAGACACAGCACCTTACTAGTGCGCGTCTGACTGGATATGAATTAACCTTGTTTGCTCCGCACATTGCCATCAAACGATGTGCCACTGTGAACCCAGCCACGTTACTACCCCTCCCTTCGGAAGAAAAGGACAATGATGTCCATGATTGTTTATTTCGGACTGAGGAAGAAACGAAGGGATGGGTAGACCTGACTGATGTTCCCTTATCTGACCCCCAAGGGGGACTATATATCGATGGCTCTTGCTTCAAACACCAGATGGCACCACCACTGCAGCTTATGCAATCACAACGTTACACACTGTAGTTGAGACATCCCTTATCCCATACCAATCGGCCCAGGCTGCAGAGTTGGTTGCCCTCCTTAGGGCTTGCGAGTTGAGTGAAGGACTTACTGTCAATGTCTACACCGACAGCCAGTACGCCTTTGGGGTGGCCCATAATTTCGGGCGCCTCTGGGTGGAGAGAGGGTTCTTGACCTCGCATGGGTTGCGAATACAGCATGGTCCACTGATACATAGACTGTTGTCAGCACTGACACTTCCTGATAAGTTGGCAATAATAAAATGTAGCGCTCACAAAGCAGTAACAGACGATGTTGGAAGGGGAAATGCTTTTGCAGATCAGACAGCTAAGGAGACAGCTAGATCGAAGATGAAAAAGATGTTCGTGGCAGGTCCCGCTAGGTGGGTTCCAGACACTGGAATGTTCGAGGACACATTAGAAAACGTCAGGGAAATACAGAGCGAGGCGACAGTAGATGAACTGGCAGTATGGGAGGCGAGGATAGGGCGTTTGGACGAAGATGGGTGTTGGACTGACTTGTCTGGGAAACAGAGATGGTTGCTGCCCAACGCCTATGTGCTCCCTGTTGTTACCATGGCTCACGGCCCAGCACACATTAGTGCCAAAGGAATATGTAAGCTACTGGACCCAGTATGGCGAAATGATAATATCCCTAAGGTAGCCACACACTTAGTGAAACACTGCATCATTTGTCTGAAACATAATCCTGGGAAAGGTACTCCTACACCCACAGGTAATTTTGCACCGCCTTCCTTCCCTTTCAAGGTTCTCCAGATGTATTTAATCGAAATGGAACGAGTTAACAATTTGAAGTATGTGCTGGTAGTGATTTGTGCATTCAGTAAATGGATAGAGGCTTATTCCACTAAGGAGAATACGGCTATGGCGACGGCGAAGGCACTCTTAAAAGAGTTCTTCCTGCGCTATGGATTGCCACGTGTGATCTGGAGTGACAATGGAAGTCACTTCAATTCATAGGTCATTGAATTGGTGTGTAAAGGCTTGCATATTAGACAGAAGTTTCATGTAGCAAACCACCCCCAGTCAGCAGGCTTGGTTGAGAAGTACAATGGCACTCTCAAATTGAAGTTAGCGAAGATTCAAGAAAGCACAGGATTGCGATGGCCCGATGCTCTACCCTTGGCTTTCTTATGTACCAGAGCGACAGCGCATTCTAGAACAGGGTTGTCCCCGTATGAGGTGGTCTTTGGGCGCCCTGCCAACATCTGGGGCGTCCCAAGACCCAAGCGCTTTTCCGAGATAGAGTACCCCCTACTTGTGGACTATCTGTATGAGTTGACTAAAGATCTTCGTTCTGTCCACCAACAGATTCACGCCATGCTGCAACCAGTACCAGAGGGGCCCGGGCATCAGCTACAGCCCGGGGATTTTGTGCTCGTGAAGAATTTTCAGCGAAAGAGTTGCCTGGAGCCTCGGTGGAAGGGGCCGCTCATGGTCCTACTGGCCACCTGCACCGCAGTAAAGCTTGAAGGCCGGAAGTACTGGGTACACGGATCACACGTTAAGAGGATCCCTCTCCCACTTTCGTATGACCAGTGGGTCCTCGACGGCATTGCTGACCAGGAAGGGGAGTGCCCCGTTTCGTTCCCTTCTCTGATGCCCGACTGAGGTGGGCGCAGCCAGACGAAGAAAGCGGCGAGGCCTTACTTGAGGCGGTCCCCCCAGAGATAAGGGCCGCCCCGGATGCTCCCGCTTCTGGTGCACAGACACCTGAGTCTCAATGCCCTGCTGAGCCTGAATTTCTTCCCCTTTTTGTTGATGACGAAGTGCCTGGGGTCGCCAGGTACAACCTGCTGCCCCGACGGAAGAACAGTGCGCAAGTAGGACAGTCCAGGAGTTAGGGAAGGACTCAAGCTTAGGGCGTAGGTGCTATGCCTAGGGTGCCTGCTTTAGATTAGGGTGAGCTACACTGGTGCACTGCCCTGGACACTGGACAGGATTAGCTGAGGGTGTTTTCCAAGGAGGGAGAGTGCCCTATCCTGAAAGAAGAGGATTTGTTTTCCAGCAAGTTCTGCGATCGGGCAGCTCCCCCGTGGGAGTGCTTCATAGCACCGTCGTTAATGAACAATAGGAGTCTACCAGAGAGGCTCTGAAGAAAACTGGGTGATTTGTACCCCTCTGGTCGGTTGTATTTTTGTGGCTTCAATTCCTAAAGTTTCTTTCTATGTACCCATTTGGCCACGCAATTATGAAGGAGGAACAGCCTCTGGTGGCCCCACCATTAATCTGTGGTCTAGTTGGTCTACTGTTAGCAGGGTGGTAGTGGTAGTGGCCCTTCTCATCGTAACGTTAACACTATTTGGGGTGGCGTGGTATTTAGAAGAACAGCATCCTGTGCACACATTGTTAGGGACTACCCCGGCTCCACCGGAGCATTCGTTTGTTACACTGGCCCGCATAAAGAGAGACATAGGCAGACCTATGTCGAAAATGCGTTTCTGCAGATGCTTCATCAGGTACACAGTACCACTAATGCCACGAAGTGTTGGGTGTGTGGGTTACTTCCCTCAGTTATGCACAAGAACGATCTACTGGTGTCATTGCCCCTGTAATACTTGGGTAGCTGTGAGGCCTGGTTCCAATTGCTTTCTATGGTGTACATGCACTATCATGCTGACGCAATGAGTATGGTACAATCTGATTACGAAGCAGTGTTGGAGTATATAGTGGTACACCAAGGATATACACCTGTGGCAGATGGAAAGGAGGGTACCCTACATCCAGAAGCTTGTATGAATATTTTTGAGGATAATAAGAATGTCACCTGGTTAAAAAATGAAATGCTGGATTTTAAAGGATTTAATGTTACTGAATATTTTAAATGTTTCCAGGAACAAAATATAACTGAAGACAAAGCCATGCCCATCCCTGTGATCAATACAGCAGCTAGTTTCTGTGTTGAAGGTACAGGGAACATTCCTGTAGGTCAGAGCAGTTGTAACTATACCTACTGATTGAACACTACTAGTAGCCCACCTCTGCTCACACCTCCAAATGTCTACTTTGTTTGTGGGGAACAGGCTTATACATGGCTTCCCAGGGGATGGTCTGGCCAGTGTTATGTTTCTTTCCTTTTGCCCCCTGTTTATATTGCACCATCTAATTATCACAAGGATCATAGGCTGCAGCGTAGGGATCTACATTTGCATCGGGCCAAGAGAGTTGTCAATCCAGAAGATATAGATCAAACAGATACTTCCCTACAGCAATTTACTAACATCATGAAGGGCATTCTGCCGTTCTGGGGCCCCATGTTCAATAGCCGCAATATCCGTCGACTTGCTAGAGTAGTTGAAGGAGTTATTAACACTACTGCAGGTATACTGACTAATATTACAGTCGAGCTTCAGGCTACGAGACTTGTTGCTCTTCAAAACCGGATGGTTTTAGACGTCATCCTTGCTGATAGGGGCGGAGCCTGCCACGTCATCGGCAGCAGTTGTTGTGTTTACATTCCTGATATTGCCCCTAATGTATACTCCGCCATACAGAAATTACACAGGCTTGCTTCAGATATCCATCAGGATAATGGATCACGGTCCCTCACGGGGTGGCTCTGGGGTCTGCTGACATCGTGGGGTTGGAAGATACTACTTGTCCTCATAGTTATCGCAGGTGTCATCTTCACATGTTGGCTATGTATTAATTGCCTTCCAGCATGTTGCACCTATTGCATGAGCAAGCTCACCCCTGCCCCTAAACTGCCAGGACGTGATACTAAGGTCTCTACTATGATGATGCAGGATATCCAGGATATCATGCTTATCGACAAAGGTATTTTTGAATACTAGTAGATTTTGATTCTCATGTGCTGCTTTATTCTCCCTTGTAACTTGACTGACTATGCATTTTCTTCCTTCCCACTTAGAGTTGTAAAGACCCTACCGGATAGCCTCAATAAAGCATTTAGCCACCCATGCTAAAAGGAGGGTCTGTTAGGTTTGAAAAATCCCATTCCTGTTATGCACTCGTATCATGCTACATTAGGTTAGCAGTGTGTGGCTAAATAGATGCCATTTGTATTCACGTTATGCAACTCACTGAGTTATTCCTGCAACGTGCAAGCTTTAGTTAGCAAGTGTGACTCCATTTTGTATTTCGTAATCCCTATTAGGCTGTGTCTGAACTAGGCCTCATTATCCGTATTGCTTGCCTCAGCAGAACACTGTATTTAGTTATTATTTTTCTTTCCTGTTCAAGGCTGCATCCCGACTTACTAATGAGTAGGCCATTCTGCCCTCCCATGCCTATCTGAGTGTGTAGTTCTGCTCCCACGTTAGGAGACGCTGAGACTCAGCGTGGTAACCTTGAGTTGCCGATAGCATGTACCCATCTGGCAGGTGGTAGCCCATCCTTCTGTGCCTTCTTTGTTCATGTTCGGCTCAGGCCGGTAACTTTCCACTGTGGGCGTGTTTGGGGGGTTCTTGGGGGAATGATCATGCATCGCAGGCCGTTGGGGAGCCAGTCCCTCGGCAGACATCTTAGGGTGCAGGTCAGATTGGACTCCTCTGCAGAGTATCGCTAATAAATGCTTGTTTGCATTCTCTACTGTCTGACCGACTCTTCATTACTTGGGAAGGCATAGCAGGTGGTTGTAAATAACCCGGGTGGCCCCTACGGGCCACTTTCTTCACATTCAAGTTCCTCCTAAAAGTCAAACCCAAATATTTATATTGGTCGACCTGCTCCACCTCCCGTGTATCTTGGTACCATGTGAACATTTTTACTTTTTCCCAAAAAACAGAATCTTGGTCTTCTCCAGATTAATTTGAAGCTGGTTCTGCTTACTATAAATTGCTAGGGCGTTTAATTTCCGCTGCAGACTAATTGAGGTACAGTCCAATAATACCAGATCATCTGCATAAAGCAGACTATCAATGTGCTGTTTCCCAACTTTGGGGGAGAACGACTTTGATTGGGATATAAAGGTGGGTCGGTCGGCTAGAAATAGACTGAAGAGAAAGGGTGCTAGGATGCACCCCTGCCAAAGGCCATTCGCAATGGAAATTCTTTGAGATAGTCGGCCTGATTTATCTAACACCACCTGAGCCCAGTTGTCAGAGTGCAAAGATTGGATTACACTAAGGAGGTTTGAAAGGAGCTCCCAGGCAGCAAGTTTTCCCCATAAAATGTCCCTGTCCACAGAATCAAAAATTGTCCTGAAGTCGACAAAACAGCAGCACAACCCTTGATTCACTTCCAGGGCCTTCTGGATAATGGCCCATAACCCAAAGCAGTGATCAGTGGTGGAGTGGCCCTCCTGGAAGCACCCCTGCTTTTTGGGATTATCTTGGATTCGGTAGCCCAGTCTTCTAACTTAGATAAAATAATTTTGGAGAAGACCTTTAGCGAGATATCCAGAAGGAAAATAAGCCTATAATGTGTGGGGTCTGAGCGGTTCCCTTTTTTTAAAATGGGTTTCCATGATAGGGGGTGAAAGCCAGATGAAGCAATCCAACTGAACAAAGATGAATAAACCATGGCCCACCAAACACGGTTTGATTTAATTATAACTGCGGGATGTTATCGGGGTCTGCGGCTCGGGAAAGCTTTATTCTCTCAATGACTGCTCTTACCTCCTTTATTGAAAACCAGGTGAGGGGAGTTTTTGTCCAAGAGTTCCCTGGGGTCTAGCTGGAACAGAAGGTCCCCTATATAAATCTATCAAATAGGTCGCCCACCGATCTTCCAGAATCATACATATAAGGGTACCCCTGTTAAGATCACTGGGCTCATTGACCTTTGCCCAGAACTTTTGCTGATCCTTGGAGAGGATAATTTCCTGCATCTAATCCCATTTACTGTGGTAGAAGGAGGCTTTTTTGCCTTCAATAGGGATTTATATTGTAGCTTAAGCTTAGACAGCTCCTGAGAGGCTACGATACCTGGGTGTCACCTGGTGCTCCTGGCTCTCTGTCTCACCAATCGCTTAAGCTCTTGATAAGGAGGATCAAACCAGCCCCCCCCCTCCTTAATACAAGGATCTACTCGAAGTCCCTTCTCACTAATGTTTACTGTTATACAGCCCAGAACTTGATGTACAATTTTGTTGTACCACTCAATAGTGTTCTTGAAACAAATGAAGAGGATATCGATATTCTCATTTGACTGAAAGGCGGCTAAATGTTGGAGATGAATGGGATCTAGGTGTGTTGAAAGATTCCGCGGATAGGACATCCCTAGTGGCAATACCCTCTCAGGGGTCACCAGCTCGTACAGGTTAAGAACCGCCGAGGTTGCCCAGTGGTCACTACCCTCATTTTTTGCCACTTCAAAGTCCAGGAAGAGATTGAAGTGCCAAAAGGACACGAATATATAGTCAATCGAGCCTGGGGACAGGCCCTGCTGGAAGGTTGCGGCTGCCGGCATATCACTTTTATATCTGCTATTTAAATAGATCAGACCATTGTTGGCCAGCCATTGGCTCAGCACTCTGGCCTCCTTTTTAAGAACACCAAGAGGAAATTGTGCTAGAGAAATGTTATAAGATTCCAAAGTTTCTTCCCACTGTAAGTCCATCTGTGCAGGAAAAAGACGAGCGTTAACATCTCTGGCCATTATTATGACTGCTTCTGGGTATTTTGCTACCAGACTCTGGAAGGAAAGTTCAAATGATTCCAGCCAGCCTTTTATTCACCAGGGTTTTTTTTAATGAATATAAGCGTTTATAAGAAGGAAGCATCCATATATGTTATTACTCAAGCCGATTTCAACCACAGAAAGCTGCAGACCACTTGACATGTTTATGACCTCCAATGATTTCTTAAATAGCTTAGTGGATATTAAGGTTAGGACACCTGCGGATACTCTCCCCTTACACCGGCTCTGGCCTTACTGTTCAATCCCATAAAACCTTCTACTGTTTGATCCTCTCTCAACCAGGACTCCTGTAGGACCACCAAATGAAAGGGTTTCAAACTTTCTTCAAGTTCACCACTATTCCTAAGGTGTTCGAACCCATGGATATTCCAACTCAGGATTCTCAGGTTTGGACAGGACCACTCACTCTATGCAAAACTAGGCCTGGCATTCCAGTCGCCATCCTGTTAAGTCACTTGGGATTACACAAGACAAAAACCTGAACATTAAAGACCATACCAATGCCTCAACAAAAAGTGCCTACTTCACGCTGAAACATCTAATAAAAAACAAACCCTTTATCCCCCCGATGACTTAAAGACTGTAGTGCAATCCCTAGTCCTCTCTAAGCTAGACTACGGCAACGCAACAATCACTGGTACCCCAAATATCTATATTATTCATATGAAATCCACACTCAATGCAGCAGCTAGACTCCTCCCTAGGGACAGCCGCTTGACTAAATCACTCCCACACTTAAAAAACTCAACTGGCTACCAATCGAAGCGAGAAGTATATCCGAAAGAGCCTGCATAACCCATAAAGCTCTCTACACTGAAAAACCTATCTACCTCACAAACAAACTATCAAAAGCTGGCCAAAAAGAGCTCTGCAAATATCAAACTCTCTACTCCTAATTCCACCTAAATTCAAGAAAGAAAAATAACACACCCGTTCGTTCTCTGTGAATGCACCTAGAATTTGGAATGCCCTGCCACAGGATCTTCCCACCACTCAATCTTTCCTACACTTCAGGAAAAACCTCTGTCGTATGTTTCATAAGTAGCATATTGTCGTTTTCCCTATGTTAGCTTAATTCTGTACGTTGTAGGCCGCTTTTGCTATGCACACTTTACCAAGTATCACGTTTACTTTTGCAGCGTTGTCTTCTGCACAAAGTCAGCACATGTTTTTGTATTTTGTTCTTTTCCTGGGAGTTAGTCAGAATCGCTCCTTGTTATTCTCTGTGACCAGACACTAGCCCCTAGACATAGTAGAGAAATCCAGCTGTTGTTTCTTGAACACACGTTTTGTTATATAACTCAGGACATGGGGTTAAAAGCACAGACAAGAGCAAAGGTCCTGGGACGAGAGAATGCTCCTCGTAGTATACTTGTCTATGTATGCTAAGGTATGGGATCTGCCACTGAGCTCAGAGATCTATAATTTATAATAACTTAGCTATTATAGTGAGAGTGGGGTTAGGCAAAACTGTCAGATAATATGACAGGGCTTTTCATTGTATATCGTTTGGTAATCATGCTAATGACATTTCTGTCTTGTGTTTGTTTCATAGTTGTGGTGCATTCATTGCATATTAGAGCATCACGGTCTAAATATATGTTGTAAACTTCCTTTGTGTCTCTTTTGTATTCTATTGTGGACATGTACAAGTGTGAATGCGAAAGGGGGTGACCTGCTACTTCGATCCCTGAGAGGGTCGGGAGTGTTGTGTTCTGAGGTGACAAATCACTTGTCTCTCAGAAAGGCTAGAAGGGCAAGTGAGAAACTATTAGCTAGTCAGATTCGGGCCCATAGATACTGATGTGGTGTGGTGACTCAGTCCCTACCTGCTTATGTTCTATGGTCCCAACCATCGCTCTGTTCCTGAGCAGAATCCCTGCAACACCTCAAACTACCTCTCCACAACAAATACCAAAACCCTACCTCCTAAAACAATCATCTCACCCAACCCCCAATGAGCTTGAACTTTGCTACCTCTGGTCGAAAATGAGCCTTTACCCCTCATACTCACGTCTCAACCAGCCACCGATACCTCTAAACTCTTTTGCCCATCCACTTCACCATCTGTTGTATTTTTGTATCCTGTATTTTGTATTTATGTACCCTGTACTTTGTAATGTTGCTGTGCAAACTGCGTAAACAGCTCTGTTACCTTCGGGTCAGGTTCACGCTATATAAAACTCAAAAGCAAATAAATGTAAAGAATACAAGTCACTGTCATTTTTAAAGTTTTATTTTGTCACACTAAGTTTCATTTGAAATCTAGACTTATTAAACTCAATTTAAAGGTAGCAAAGTTTTAGAAATTTTGATTTTCCCTGAATCTTTTTTAATAGTTTAAATTTTTCTTTATAAACCAATAATTTGCATACTTTAATATATTATAACCACCCTAATGTTACCTATTTTGAAAGCAGCGTGAATAGATGTATATGTTTGTGCCATGGTATATCAACTGGTTAAACAATTACATGTATTTACTTTTACTTAGACGTCTGACATTTTTCCATGTTACAAAAGTTGAAGGATCTGCCATATTAATCAAAATGGATAAAATAATTTTAAACCATTGTCTGTGCACTATTTGATGAATTAACCTTATCTTGTTAATCACCGTTGTCTTGGCTTCAAAAACCTTATCTTGTTAATCACCGCTGCCTTGGCTTAAAAAAACAACATGTCTTGCTTTGTTCTGAGCGATACCAAAGGGGACGATGGACGGAGCGTTTGAGCAAATCAAACACACACCCCCAGTCAACTGATCTGGGTTTAATCCATCATCATTCTTTAGCTCACTCCACCACCCCAGTTCAGACATGGCCATATGCAAATCAGTCTGACCCTGTGCCTCATGGGAACAGTCCAGCCCGAACTGCCAAGCCATGTCTTCCCTGGACCGGAAACAAGCATGCTTTGTTCTGAGGCAGATTTGATTCTACTGGGTCTTTGCATTAATAAACGTTTCTAAATATCCTCTATCCTTTTGTTACTGCAGAGGTGATTAAAGGTTTTGTTGAGGCCTGGGCAAAACGTAAATTAATGCCAGAGTAATTTGCATAATTTTGGAAACTTCGTTTTATGTTTGTTGCGTGAAATTGCCAAAATGAAACCATTTTGCCAGTCGTGTAATTATGTGCCATGTGTATAGAAAAATTACTGCTTTCCCGCAGGAATAACACATATGGCCAGAATGCAAACTGTTGCTTGTGCCACTTATACTTTTCACACAATTTTTTTACTGCACAATGCACCAAAAATTGATTCGAGGGTGCATTTCATTCTAAAATGTAGCCTAAGTACTACATTTGCATTTTGCATATTTATGCTTAATTTCAGTTAACTTTCCCAAATTACGCAAATTTCAAACACTGACATGTAGGCTGAGGGGGAGGGGGTGAGAACCCACCTCAAATAATAATCATAGTCCGTGTCCTGGTGAGCCGCAAAAGTCCCTAAATAAACGTGTCCTTAACCCTCTCGGAGCTTTGTGCACAAGCAGTCAGACTTAACTTAGAGGCAATGTCTAAAGTATTTATGTAGTATTCAAACAGTAATAAAGTAAAAAAACAAAACAAGAAAATTTCCAAACTGATAAAAAAATAAAATAGTTCATGCACACAAGATGAAAAGGAGCCTATAGTTATTTTATATCCAATTGTAAAATACAATCAGTCTCATAGGTCCATCCAATCCAAATATATTGAACAGGGAGTCTTGGTTCATCTGTTTCCAATTTCCATTTATTGCATTTTTATATAACATGCGCACATCAGCCCAGCCAACGCGTTTCGTCCAACAGGACTTCCTCAGGGCTGTAAAAACAATGTATAACATTTTTATAGATAAATCTATAACTGAGAAACTAGATAGACATATATAGCTATTCACATCAACTCATAGGCAAATATATTGTTTATTGCCATCACTCTTATAAGACCCCCTGCCTATATACATACTTTCGTATGTATATAGGCAGGACCGACCACTGCAGTCATAATACTGCGGGTGGTCCCGCAGTGTGCCGGTGGTCAGACTGCCACCACAGGTTTGGCAGTCCTATGGACCGCCAAACTCATAAGAAGAACCTACATTTTAATAAATAAAATGACAGAAAAATGACAGAAATCCAACAAGGAGATTTGGAGATATGAATTATGAAAGTTTGAATTAAAAATAGCACCACAAAGTGCCAACTGTGGTTATCTGGATGCGCTAGAATGGGTAAAAGTCAAAAGTTCAGGCTTACCATGATGGAGCACGGGTCGGATACTGGAACCAAGTTCATCCAAGGGAAAGTTTACCTTCTGACTTTTCTGCAGCAAAGATGGTCATCAACGAATTGTCGGCGTAGTAAGCTGGAAGCTGTATCCAAAGCTGGGCTTTATGAAAGCGGGTTGCTGAAGAGCAGGGTGCTGGTGCAGTCGTTGATGAAGGCAGGGAATCTCCAAGCAGGCGAAGTCCGAAGTTTGTGCCCAGGAAGGGTACGGTGTTGGTCGGTTGCTGCTCATCATCAGTCCCAGTGGAGCCATTTATGTTTGGACTTAGAAACTTTTCTGGAAGTTAGATCTTCTTCAGTGGGGCTAACCAACAAGTTGAATCCAATGGGTGATTTGACACCGACATCTTCCGCTCAACGTCAGTCCCGGTCTCCCACTGCATCTCTGGAGGTAAAATTGGCAAAACTTTTCTAGGTCTCAGCTTTTGAGGTGTGGGCAAGAGGAGTACACTCTAACACCAGCCAAGCCACTTCAGGGTAAGGGCTTGCTCCAGCTGAGGACAGCAGCGTGGTCCAGGGCAGGTCTTACTGGAAATGGTCAGCTGAGCAGCTGCAGGAAGAGAGGCCTCTGGAAGCTTGTTGTGTCCCTGTAGCTCAAACAGGAGGTCAGCCAACTGACTCTTGGAGTCACTTCTGGGGTCCTGGGTTCAAGGCAAGCAGACTCCGTTTTCCTCCAGGTCTTCAAACAGCAGGGCAATCCTTCTTCTGATCTACAGAGGTCCAGGAGTGTTCTGATTCTACCACCCACAGTGTGGGTGGTGGAAACTCCTGTACCTCCCTAACCAATAGGGTAAATGTTTACCAGGGGTGACCTTACCCAGTTTTGCAGCAATTCCTGTGTATTTTACCGTAAGCTATCCCAAAGTGCTCCTCTCCACCTAAATCCAGCATAGCAGAAACTATTGTATCCTGGTCAGTGTTCGCTGTGTCCACCCTGAGATGTGGCTTTGCTAATGGACAAACCCATCCTTGTAGTCACTCGAAAACAGTTCTGGGGCAATCCCTCTGCCCCATTAGGTCTGGAGCCGAGCTGACTCGGAAGACAAAGGGAGGCAGGCCTAGGTGTGAGCTAGTTCTGCCACATCTGGCTTGCTATCCTTTACTGGACTTTCTCCTTTCACAGTGCAGCTCCGTCTGGTAGCTGCTGCTGTCCACGTTTGCTGCCACTGACCTGGAGGTCAGGAGTTCGAGGACCTCCTCCACCCGCAGGCTCCTGCCTGCACCTCAACCCTGGTGGTCCAGTGCTAGAGCGTCACTGCTCTGCAGCTTGACTGCCCTTCTGTCTCTCTTTTTGCTTTTTCAGTCTCTCTCTGCTTTTCTCTTTCTCTTTTATTCTGTCTCTCCCTTTTGGCTTTACTTTTCTTCCTTTTTTCTTTCTGTTTTTCTCCCTCGTTGCCCCTGTACCTGCAATACCCCACAGCCCCACCCCCTCCAGTGTCCCTTCCCGGCTCCTTCTTTTTCCCACCTCCCAGCTGTCCAGCCCCCCTGCAGCACTAAAGGCAAGCCAGCCTGTGCCCGTCAGTGCCTGGACTGTGCCCAGCACCAGGGACCCTGGTTCTTGGACACTCCACCGCTATGACTCCAGCACCCTCCTCACCCTCAACCCTGGATGCCACGCCGCCTGCCATCTAGCATCACCGAAGAAGACCAATGGGCCCTTCACCTGCCGGAACTGCAACCACGCCTACACCCATGCCAACATGCAAGCTCCTCTCGTCGCCACCCAGCCGACCAACAGCGTGACCGACCAGCTCTACTGCATCCTCCTCAATGTGCGATCCCTTCACAAACACACCACAGAAATCTGGGACCTCCTCGTCGCCACCTCACCTTACATCGCTTTCTTCACGTAAACTTGGACTAACCCCTACTCCGGACCGGACATCGCCATCCCAGATGGCTACAAAATCACTTGCAAGGTCCGCCCAACCGCCCTGGAGGAGGCATCGCCATCGTCCACAAAAACACCCTCCGGCTGACAACACACTCTAATGACCCAATGACGACCATGGAACACCTCCACTTCCAGATCCAGATCAACCCCAACACCACCCTCGATTACACCCTTGTCTGCAGGCCCCCGGCCCCGACTGCCCTTCACCAACGCCATCATAGAGCTCATCACTCCCTAGGGTCTCGCATCCACCAACTACATCCTACTCAGAGACCTCAACTTCCACCTGGACAACCCCAGCGACCAGAACACCGCCTCCCTGCTGGAGAACCTCACCAACATCGGACTTAAGCACCTAGTCACCTCACTGACTCACACAGTCAGCCACATGCTCAACCCCGTCTTCTCTGTCAGTGGGAACATCAGCTACAACCACAACACTGAACTCTCTGGGACAGACCACCACTGTGTGCATTTCATCTTCGCCACTCCCACAGCACACCACCTCCCTCACCGGCCCGTCGCAGCTGGATCAAGGCCACCAAAAACTTCTGGTCAACTCCCTCAGCACACCCACTCCGCCTACGCCAACGGATGCCAACACCGGAGCACGCAACCTCCACCAATGGATCTGCAACTGCGCCAACACTCTGGCACCCCTCAAGGAATGATCATGCAAGCAACACTCCAAGAAAGCCAGCTGGTTCACTCACGCCCTCCACGAGTTCAGACCCAGCTGCTGACGACTCGAGAAGAGATGGAGTAACAACAGAAACCCAGAAACCCACGCTACCTTCAAATCCGCCATAAACGCACACCGCCTCCTCCTCAAAACGACAAAGAAAATTACCTTCCAAGACAGAATCAGCGCCAACTCACACAACAGCAAAGAACTCTTCACCATAGTCAAGGAGCTGCCAGGCCCAACAGCAAGACCACAGACATCCTGCCCTCCCAAGACCTCTGCAACAATCTTGGAACCTTCTTCCACCACAAGATCAGGCAGATCTGCGACAGCTTCGACACCCTAGACCCTACTACTACGCCCGACACCACCGCACGTAACAACGTCACACCGCAACAGACCATGCTCTGCTGGACCCTGCTCACAAAAGAGGACACACTCAAGACTATGAAGAGCACCCACTCAGGAGCCCCGTTGGATCCCTGCCCATACCACATCTTCCACAGAGCAGCTGCTGCCATCGCCCCCCAGCTTCACTGCGACATCAACTGCTCCATCGAAACCGCCACCTTCCCCGATGACTGGAAACATGCCTAGATCAACCCCCTGCTTAAGAAGATGTCCTCAGACCCGACAGACCTCAAGAACTTCCCCTTCCCAGCCAAGTTCCCAGCCAAGTTCATCGAGAAGGCCATCAACGCCCAACTTTCCACATTAATAGAAGTGAACTATGTCCTGGACACCTCCCAATTGGGCTTACGAAGCAACCCAGCACCAAGATTGCATACTTCACCGCCACCGACGACATCCGCTCCTTCCTCGACCGGGACGAGACCCTTGCCCTCATCCTACTGACCTCTCGGCCGCCTTTGACACCATCTCCCAACGCACCCTAATCACGAGACTCCACGTCGCCGGATTCAGCGACAAGGCATTGGACTGGATCCACTCCTTCCTCACCGGCCAGACTCAGTGAGTTAGACTACCCCCGTTCCTCTCAGAACTTTCAGAGATCAGCTGCGGAGTGCCCCAGGGTTCCTCCCTGAGCCCCACCCTCTTCAACATCTACATGGCCCCCCTCGCAGCCATTGTCTCCTGCACTGACGACACCCAGCTGATCCTCTTCCTCACGAATGAACCCACAACCGCCAGAACCAACTTCCACAGCGGAATGACGGCCGTTGCTACCTGGATGAAGACAGCTGCCTTAAGCTCAACTCGGACTAGACTGAAGTACTCATCCTGGGACCCACCCCTTCAGCCTGGGATGACTCTTGGTGGCCAGCCGCTCTGGGACCCCCTCCTACTGCGACGGACCATGCACACAACCTCGGCATCATACTGGACTCATCGCTCACAATGAACCGCCAAATCAATGCAGTTTCCTCAGTTTGCTTCCAAACGCTCCGGCCTGCTTCGAAAGACATTCAGATGGATCCCCACACAATCCAGAAAAACGGTCACTCACGCACTCATCACCAGCAGACTCGACTACGGCAACGCACTCTATGCCGGCATCACCCAGAAACATTTCAAGAAACTACAGCACGTTCAAAACACTGCAGCCAGGCTGGTCCTCGACATCCCCCGCCACAGCCACAGCCACATCATGCAACACCTCCGACAACTCCACTGGCTGCTAGTCAACAGGATAATCACCTCAAGCACCGCACACATGCCTACAAAGCTCTCCACAACGAAGGACCAGCATACCTGAACCACACCTTTGCATTCCATGTACCCGCCAGACAAGTCTGTTCCCCCCAACTCGCTCTAGCCTCCGTCCTCAGGATCCACAAGACCAGAACCAGAGGAATTTCATTCTCCTACCTCACCGCCAAGACCTGGAACACCCTACCCCTCCACCTCAGGCAATCTGCATTGCTGACCCAGTTCAAGAAGGACCTCAAGACGTGGCTCTTCGAATGAGCCTCCACCCAGAGGGACCACCAGCCCTCCCGCCTTCCAGAGCCTTGGGACCCTTACGGGTGGGAAGCCATCCTTTATAAGCCCCTGATTGATTGATTGATTGATTAATTGATGATAGGTAGACACTCTTTGAAGGTCGGAAGGGGCTGGCACAAGCCCCAGGCCATTCTGCTGAAGAACAAAATAAAAATACTTCTAAACAACCAAGCCTTTTGCCTAGTGTCTGGGAGAAATGCACATAACACCACAGGAGAGCCATTAACAGTCAGGTGACCATGGACACCGACAGAAAGGCACATTTGGCTTAGGCAGGAAAATGACAACTTTCTAAAAGAGTCCTCTTCAAAATAGCAATATAAAATCTGACTTTACAATTGAGTTGGATTTTAAATTACTATTAAAATAAGTCCTTGAATCATTTTTCTAGCTGCCCTCAAACCGATATTAAGCATGATAAGGTGTTATCATGTAACCCAGTGTTTCCCTATGAGTGAGCCAGCCTTGCTACAGTGAAAAACGACTTTGGAGGGTTTTCACTTCCAGGACATATAAAGTTTTAAATATACATGTCCTACTTTTTAAATACCATGCACTCTGCCCTATGGGCATTTAGGGTCTATCTCAGTGATGAATAATAAATACTAGAAAGGAAGGCTTAGCAAAATGTTTATTTTTGTACGTCTAAATGGCAGTTCAAAACTGCACACACAGGCAACAAGGGAAGGCCTGGAGACATGTTTTACAGAGCTACTTTAGTGGGTGGCACAATTAGCACTGCAGTCCACTTGTAGCATTTACTTTACAGGCCCTAGATACATGTGTTGCCATATTCTAGGGGCTTAGCAGTAAGTTAAATGTGACAATCAGGTGTACAACAATTTTACTATGCTTGAATAGGAGATCCCAAGCCCTTTACCACTGGTTTGCAGGGGTAAAGTGCACAGAGGAGTCCTATGGCCAACAGAAAAAGGATCTAGCTACACAAGGCACAAAGCTGGGGTGATCCTGCAGAAAGGGTAAATTTCAAACAAAATCTATATTGTGAATGAGCTGCAAAGTATGTCATCAAAATTAAGATCTTCAAAATGGGATGACAGCCAGGGCTTCTTGTCCAGGGCTCAGAACTTTTGGGACCCTGCTCCAATGTTACAAAAGTAAAAAAAAAAACACAAAATACCTGACCTGTTCCTTCTTAATGCAGCTAATCTTGCAACACCCCTAGGTGACACCAAATACTGTGTTTTCACTGTTCCTAGTGCGCATGTCTTCTTAAATACAACATGTTCTTTCGATCGGAAACAAATGAGTGTTTTTGCCCCTGACCCCACAAAAACCTCTCACAAACCTCATTATGTTGTAGAAATTGGGGTATGTTAATTGGCATGACAGGGCAGCGCATTTATTGTGTGGGGCAGCCCAGTCCTGGACCATGACACTCTTTGCCATATGAAATGTACTATAGCAAATACTTAGGGGCATATTCTCAAGGACTTATCGCCGATTTATCGGCACTTTAGCACCGCAAAAGTGGCGATAGACTTTTCGCCCTATGCACAAGCTGGTGCAAACTGCCGATATCGCCAGTTTACCAGTGATAGCTGCCGCAAAAAACATTGCCACGGATGAGAGAGACAACTAACGCTAATGATATGCAGAGTAGGCGTTCCCGTGCAAAAACACACGAAAACACCACTTCGCGATATTCTCAACGACCAGCCAGATCTGCGATGCGACCCAAAAACAGGCGATAAGGTGTGTTAGCAGCAGGCATTTAACACTTGCCTTCTGCTGGTGCTAAGCAGGACGACTACCTGCAGTATGAAAAGGAGCCCAGCCCGGAGCCACATCTGAAGACCCACAGATGCCATGGAGACAATGAACATGCAGCCTGGAGACCCAAGAGGGCCACAACACCCACCGCCACCACCCCCAGGACCACCCCCCCACTCCAGATCCCCCCTTGGACTACCACCAAGGCAGCGTAGGACAAGACAGCGGACCGTCCGAAAACGGCATGGCCCCTCAGCCACACAATTGCAGAATGTGGGGAGAGGTGGGAACCAAGTATGTGTGAAGGAGGCAACTCACCCATGAAGAAGAATGTACACAATGCCAAGTGTGGCGGTGATGTGCTGGACAGACCACAGAATGCAGAGCACAGACATGTTCATGTGGACATATACTGCTGGTGTGTGTACTTTTGTGGACAGTGGATGCAACCATGTCACCTCAGGCAGTGGGGAAGACATTGGACATGTAGCTGTGCCGTCCCCCCCTGTAAGCGTAAGCGCAGTGGGCTGGGCTGGCGTACGCCACTCCAGCGTAGGAGTGCCGATAAAAAGGCCGGGCCCTGGGCGTGGTTCTCTTCCGTGATGGGCAACGCATCTGCTAGGGCGGCGCACCTCACCCTGCCACGAGTCTGCCGCCGTGACCTCCAGACTCCGCGACACAGGCCCCCAGCGCATCCAGCGGCACAGCAACACGGAGTCATGTGTGTGCCGGATACTGCCTTAGTCCTACACTGCGGTCAGCAGGTCCCACAATTCAAATCGTGCCACATTTCTGTTAATGGAGGAAACCACCAGTCAACAGACATTGCCCCCAGTGCGGCCCGCCCGGATGACGCATCATCGTTGGCTGCACACCCGCTGAGCGCTCCAGGTGCCACTAACTCAGTGCACCGCAAGTCATCGCCACGTGGATGTGGGCCCTCGCTGACCGCTGCCTCCGGCCTACACTGCGGTCAGCTGGTCTCCAAAGTCAAATGACACATCATCTTTGGCTGTGCACCTGCTGAGCGCTCCAGGTGCCACTGACCCGGTGCAACACAAGCCGACGACACGTGGCAATATTGAGGCAGAATTCAGTATGTGAAAAACATTGCACCCAGTGCAGACCGCACGGACCGCGCATCGTTGTTGGCTGTGCACCTGCTGAGCGCTCCAGGTGCCACTGACCCTGTGCAACACAAGCCGACAACACGTGGCAATATTGAGGCAGAATTCAGTAGGCAAAAAACATTGCACCCAGTGCGGCCCGCACGGACGGCGCATTGTCGTTGGCTGTGCACCTGCTGAGCGCTCCAGGTGCGACTGACCCTGTGCAACACAAGCCGACGACACGTGGCTGTGTGCCCTTTCTAACCACTGCCTCCGGCCTACACTGCGGTCAGCAGGGCTCGCAAATCAAATTGAGTCTTGATTCATTTATGGCAGAGTCCAGTAGGCAACAGACATTGCTTCCAGGGCGGGCCGCCCGGACGACGCATCAGCGCAGGCCGCGCACCCGCCGAGCGCTCCAGGTGCCACTAACTCAGTGCACCACAAGTCATCATCACGTGGCTGTGTGCCCTTTTTGACCGCTGCCTCCGGCCTACACTGGGGACAGCAGGGCTCGCAAACCAAATCCAATCTTGACCTGCAAGGACACGCCATCATCGCTGGCTGCACACCCGCCACCACCGCCAGGACCACCTCCAACCAACAACTGCCAGAGTCGGAGAAGTGTCACAGCCAGCCTATCTAAGTTGCTCACACCTCTCTTGGATGCCATCATCAGCTTGATACCCTGCTCAGCTCTTCAGGTGCAACTAACTCAGTGCACCACAACACATGGACCATTCATGATTGAGTTTTGTGCTGTGGACAGCGGACGCAATAATGTCACCTCAGGCAGTGGGGAAGACCTGGGATGATGATGATAAAGATAAGGCAGGTGTACCACACCCCACTGCAGCTGCAGCAGGAATATCCCGAAGGGACCAAATCATTAACAATTCCTTCACATGAGCACGCTCAGCTCTGGTGCCCCTACCTCAGTGCACTGCAAGTCATGGACCCTTTATGATTGAATCTGTGTGTGTGATCCGATGATCACTGTTCTAGTTGTTGCCAGCACCAACCACTCCCTGAGGGCTGGCTTACACTCCCCCCACACCCATCCAGCACAGGCGTCACTGGCCATGTGACCCTGGTAATAAAAAGTGGCCGGGCGCACGTGCCCGTAGCCAGTTCAACTATCTATCTAAGTGTGTCCGTGTGGTCATTATGTATGCATGATGGGCCGGGGCCCTACCGCATTACATTGTGCTGTGGACAGCGGCCGCAACCATGTCACCTCAGGCAGTGGGTACGACCTTGGACACGTAGCTTTGTCGTCCCCCCTGTTAGCGTAAGCGGAGTGGGCTGGGCCGGCATACGCCAAGCCAGCGTAGGGGTGTGAAGGATTTCCCCGGGGCTCTGGGCGTGGTTCAGTTCTGGCCTGGACAAGGAAGTAACTAATGCGTGTGTCTCTGTTGTAGTGTCGGCGCCACCCAGTCCGCAATCGACAATGTTGCAATGTAGCATGCACCCGGAGGGCGGGCTCGCACGAACGGGGAAATGAAGGAGCGCAAGACCGCTCGGGGTCTTGGCTCATACATGCCAAGTGTTGTGTGTATCTGTATTGCCGCAGCATGAGCCAAATGCCTAGCCTTAATCACAGCGAGAATTCAGCCAGGCATGAACGCTACGTCTGTGTCCGCCCTATCCTTCCTACAGGCGTACACTCACGTGGGCGCCCACCTCCATCGGCCAACATCACAGTGTCGTTGTCAGGCTTGTGGACATGGCAGACAGGCATGACAATGGTGTGCCGTAGGAGTGCCAGTGATGCAACCGCGCAGCGCACACAAGTAAATAGACTCGGGGGAGGGAGGAGCAGCTGTGAGGGAACGTTACACACAGTGATGCCCCTCATTTGCCACATGCAAGACATGTCGAACATGAATCCCAAAGTTGCACACATCCCACCCCACCCCCAACAAGCCACTTCACAGTACCTGAATGCAAGCAGATGAGAAACTAACATTAGGGATGAATGCTCCTTTGTCTGAGCTATCAGGCGGAAGCACATCTGCACCTCCGACCTAGGAATTGCATGTGCCCGGCACCCCCTGACAGATACTATAGCAGTTGATGACGACTCCCACACTACGCACAGCCCGACGAGAGACCAACGTATACACACCCCACACACAGAAGTCCTTGCTCGAAGTTATCTTGCATGGAATGGCCTTCACATTTACTCCCACATTAACCCAGGCGTACAACCTTTGCACACTAAAACAACTCATTGCTCCGAGCTGTGGCATTTCATTGACAGAACTGGCGCAGGTCAGAACAGTGCCGCTTCAACCAGAGCCACTGACGCAATGGCAGAACATCCCGGACACATGCACAACCCCACGTCACGTGGAACTGTTCCGTGCACGTATGCTGCATTTACTGGGGCACTGCCATTGGTATGCTGCGGATCAGTTACCAGCTGAGCTTCTGCCTTGCCAACGTCACCTGCGTGCAGCCTGTGTTGCATTGTCGCTCATGCATATTCAAGTGGTCCATGGATGTCTGCCTATCCAACAGGACGGTAGCCAAACTGGATTTCGACATGTGTGTGTGCCCCCTGTTGGCCCACGACCATGAGTGTCACCGCGACACCCGTCTATGGGATGCCTGGATACTTGGCATACATGCTGGCAGCTGGACCTGGAAGATTGCAGAACTCCTCGTGTGCAGTGAGCAAATTGAGCCGCTCCCCTATGGGGCTGTAGTGCTAATTGGTGAAAGGGGGTGGACGCAGCACATCTGTCCGGACCTGCTAATGGTTAGCCTCGCTGTCCTGTTCGATGAAGTCGACGATGACCTCATGTTTGAAATGATTGCCTACGAAGCTGCACTAGCTTTCATGGACGTGTAACTACGTACCTGCAGACACAACAGTTTGGAACACATTGCACATGTCCCGACAACTTGTTGGAACTTGGGGTTCTGGTCACATCTCCCACGACAACAGTGGACATGTCTGCAGTCGCTTGGACTCCGAATACATGAGCGGACAACAACACGGGTTAACACACACCCGTGGAAGGTGAGGCACTCCCCCGGAGTGGACAGCGGCGCTTGGCAACGTTCCACGTTCTGACATACTGCTGCATTGGTCTGCATGTTGTGGCACTTATCTTGGCCGTAATGACACGCATATGCTAATAAAGTCTACGCACCTTCACTTGTATTCAACTGTGATTTGCATGACAATGTGTGTCTCACTGCTTATCTGGGTCACGTCCATACATGCATTACTGCACCATCAGGGATGTGGGGTTGTACTAGTACATTATCATCTCACAGTATCCTGCTGTGCCACATGCGGTGGCCATTTTCCACACACAAGCGGCAGCAGTTGTGTCCTCTGTTCTATTGTGCTGGTGTTGCTGTTTGTTCAACATTGTTGTAAATGTTGCGGTGCTCTGGATCTTATGTGTATGTGCTGCATTGTAGGTGAGTTGCCCCTTCAGCTCTGATTTGGCTGGCCCTTATCCCTTTCAGGCGGTGTGGCTTTCACTTCTGTGCTTATGCAGTGCTGTGATGTTGCAGACTTGGGTAAATTGGGCTCTTGGTTGGTGTTGTGACTCTTGGCCATGGTTTGTCCGCAGATGTGCTCTACTTAATTGTGCATGTGTGCCATTGTGCCCATCTCCCCCCGTCCCCCCAGTCCCTGGTGGTTACTCACCCTGTTGCTGTTGTGTCGGGTCATGTTGAGCAGTGTCTGGTCCCCCAACTCCTGCCACCGTCTCCACACTGATGACTGTGGTCACCATTTCCTCCATCTCATCCAGCTCCTCCTGTGGCGCTGGTCTCCCACCTCCAGTCTGCATTGCTGCCTTCTGGTTGTCTGCGAGTTTCTGCTTGGTCTTGCGCTTCACATCATTCCAGCGCCTCTTGACCTCGTCCATTGTCCTCCTCAGCACTCCGACTGCATTCGCCTTGTCCAGGATGGACTGCCATATTGGATTTTTGTTGCCAATGACACAGTGGAGGTGACGTACAGTTGTTGATGGTGTTCTATCACCTCAGTGATCAGGATCCTGTTTTCCTGCGGACTGAACCGCGTCTTCCTCTTCTTCTTCTCCTTGTCCTTCCCTGTCCCCGGGGTCCCAGGCTGGTCCTACATGGGGCTTGTGGGGTTCTGGTTGTCCTCTGTACTTGCTCCGGCTACCTCCATGGTGCTTTGCAGTTGTTTGTGTTTTGTGTTGCCGCTTTTATTGTGCTTTTTGCAGCCTGACTTGTGGGACTTGCAGGCCTGGCGCTGCTTCTTGCTGGATTTTTTATCGCGGTTGGGCACATCGCAACTTTTTTCGCGTTCGGGTTTGGATTTTCATCGCCGTCCCGGTAATGTTATCGCGGACATTTGACGCGTTATACCTCGTTATCACGCAGTCTTTTTCCCGCAGAGAATTACAACACGGTTGTTACAACGAACGCGTTGTAATTCCGCATACCACTACCCCGCAAGTCGTAACAACGACTTGCGGAGGGGGGACGCTGGATGTTGGAATAGTTTTACTATTCCAACTCCAGTCTGTGCGGACAGTAGGGAAGGTGTTGGATTTTAAATCCAACACCTTCTCCCCCCTCCGCAAGTCGTTGTTCCGACTTGCGGAGTAATGGTATGCGGAATTACAACGCGGTCGTTGTAACGACCGCGTTGTAATTCCCTGCGGGGAAAAAGTTTTGTGGTAAACGTTGTTTACCGTTATAGGGAGACTATTGCATGTTACCGCCGTGTTGAGAATACGACGTTAAACCGGAGTTGTTTTCCCGCGATAGACGGCGATATGGAAACTTGCGTTAACCTATTTTGGCGATGTTTATCGCACATTCTTGAGAATATGCCCCTTAGTGTTTCATTGTGGATGTACCAGTGTGCAATTCCAGGCAGGAAGGCCCACTTTATGCAGACAGATGCAGTATTGCTCTGCGCCCCTTTGGCGTGATGCCTGGTAATTCTTTTGTGGGTCCTGTCAAAAGGCACAGTGTACGTGAACTAAGTGTGCATTACTCATTTGATGGGGTAATTAAGTATCCTAAGTGTGTGTTTGTGTTTATGTGCATGTTACTAATACAGCACGGCCTATACAGCAAGTGGTTTTTACCTCTATCATGTGAAACTTGCTCATGTTGATATTCAAGCAGAATGTTCACATTGTGTGGCTGGAAGCATTTCAACCACTGAATGGTTATTAAATAAGTGGACATAGACGTATCTGCATCCTCTTCCCTAATGTACAACAGTTTGTGTTGCAAGTAAAAAATGGTGGTAATTGCTATCAACATCATACAATGAATTTATTTAGTTTGTGCAACGCAGAAAGTATCAGTTATAGTTAAGAATGCAATTGGAGATGGTAATCACTTGAAATTGATGTTGGAGATGTAAACTCAATGTTGTAATTGCAGAACATGTCGGCTTACAGCACTGTTCTTTGATCCTTTGACACATATTAATGATGTGAGAAAGTTGATTATTAGTTTGGGTAGGTGGTAGTATACCACAAGTAATAATGTAACTATCCATGTTAGATTCAGTAAAGTTTTCAGTTATTTAAACCTAAGCTCAATCCAGGTAGCTATGGCAAACAGCACACAGGCTTAACTTAAGAAAATGTGTGAATCATTTAGAAGCACCAAAACAGTTGAAAAGTTGAAAACACAACATAACAAAAACCTTTATTGTGTAAAATTGTTTAAGTTTTAAATAAAAGTAGCACCAAAAAAGTGCCGACCACAGTCATCATGTTGCATCTAACTGGTACTTACGTGCGATTTCAGGCCCACCACGATGTAGTGTAAGTTGGATACAGAAACCAAGTTCATGCTGATCTGAAGTTTTACCCTCTGACTTAGTCTCTGACATGGAAGTCAAAAATCCTGAGCTGGGCAAGGCAGCTGGTTGTGGCTGAGAAGGGTCAGGCTGTGGCCGGGAAGGGCTCTACATGGCCAGATATCTGTCAGGTGAGGTCCTGGTAAAGA
This sequence comes from Calotriton arnoldi, assembly GCA_963921515.1. Taxonomy (NCBI): domain Eukaryota; kingdom Metazoa; phylum Chordata; class Amphibia; order Caudata; family Salamandridae; genus Calotriton; species Calotriton arnoldi. Next base: position 1,326,927 of record CAWUFW010003249.1, read on the forward strand.
CATTGGGGCTTATTTACAAGCCCCTTGCGCCACTTTTGCGTCATTTTTAACATGGGAAAAGTGACGCAAAAGTGGTGCAAGGGGCTTGCAAATCTGCCCCATTATCTTTTGTCAAGAAAGCTCAGAGCAGGAGAAATTCAAAATTCACGCACCAGGAGGATCCCTCGTTGGCCAGATACTTTTGGCACCTTCACCCGGGGAAGATTTCCACATTCAGACTTAGAAATATTTTTGGAGCTCTGATTCCTCTAGCAAGGCAAGGCTGCAAGCTGCGGCGAAACAGGGCTCCACAAGGCCAGATACACTCTCCAAGACGTCCCGTGGATTTGCTGCTGCAAAAAACCTCTGACCATTAGCAACCTGAATTTTTGGCCCAGCAACAACGCACCTTAATCAGATTGATTTGGCAGGTTTGTCCCCATCCTTTGATGGACTTCGGAACCAAAACGTTTTTAAGTCCCCTGTTTTTCAGGATATTAGGAGGAGTACAACTTGGCACAACAAAATGTTCCAGGACCTCAGTATTGGCACTTGGGAGCCAAGACTCACTCCAGCAGAAGCCACCAGCAGGGTCCAGGGGCAGGTCCAGTTGGAACTGGTCATCCGGGTTCTTCAGGAAAAGGACTTCTATCAGCTTGTTGTGTCCCTGTAGTTTAACAGGAGGCTGGCCAACTGACCCTTGGAGTACACTTCTTTGTCCTGGGTGCAAGTGGGAGCAGGCCTAGCCTCTTAGGTCTCCTTACAGGTCTCAACAGCTGGTGCAGTCCTAAATCTTTCTTGCACATGTCCAGTAGTGTTCTGAAGAGGGTTCCAAGGGGTGCTACATGAATGCCAGTCATTAGCCTGTGGGTGGGGGTGAATCCTTGCCTCTATTGAACCAGTAGGGGAAAAAATTGCCAGGAGTAACCCTACCTACTTTTGCAACAGTTCTTGTGTGATCCACTGCAAACAATCTCAACTTGCCCCTCACTAACTAAATCCAACATGGCAGCCTGGGCAGTGCTCCTGTGCCCATCCTAGAGTTGTTGAAAGGAAACTGAGCAACCCCTTCTCTGTGGTCACTCAAAACCAGTTCTGGGGACAGTTCCTCTCTCACTAGGATTGGTGCCTGGCTGACTAGAGGGAAAAAGGAGGGGGCAGGCCCAGGTGTTAGGTACATCTACCTGTGACAGGATAGGCCTCTTTGAAGTTAACTGAGGGGCATATTAGCAAGACCCACGTTAAAATTATCGCCGTTTTAGCGGCAGGAAACTGCCGCTAAAACGGCGATAATGGGCTTGCTAATATGCGTTATGGAATTCCAATAGAAGCCCAGGTTAGATGTCCTGCACATCTAACCTGGGCTTCTATTGGAATTCTATAACGCATATTAGCAAGCCCATTATCGCCGTTTTACCGGCAGTTTCCTGCAGCTAAAACGGCGATAATTTTAACGTGGGTCTTGCTAATATGCCCTCAGTTCCTTGGCATATCCCTCTCTTGGAGTTATTCCTTTAGTCATAGATTTCAAAAAAGATAACTCTGATCCCCTTCATGGCAATATTTATGTTTAACTCTGGAGCCTACAGTAAGGATGCTAACTCTTCAGTCAGACAAACGTGAGCTCTGTGCGGGTCCCTTGCAGAAAAAAGAGTCAAATGTGGTTGCAATCAGTGCAAAGCTGAGGAGACTGAATCCTTTAGTGGATAGAGCCAATAGATAAATTCTGGTTAGAGAATGGAACTACAACTCATCATCTGGTTTATGTCTTGGCAGCTTAGCTGTCTGTAAGATGTATTATCATTACTTTTACACATACAGAGAGTGGGCTGTTACTCCGCCTCAGAGGAGAAACACTCTTTTACCTCATGTATTGGCTCAATGAGTGTATCCTTCCGTCTTTCATTGCAATGCATGAGGGACTATTTTTTTAATTAAAAAGTAGTACACTTTGAAATGATCATTTCTTGTGCGCTTTATAACATTGAAGTATGGTCACAAGAAAGTACTTTTTTCGATTCCTTTGATATCATGGCGATCTCTAAATAAAGTAGTTTTATAAACAGTATTTATTGCATATTAAAATTACATTCCTTTCAATTACAGACAATTCTGAATATTGAGTCAATGATTTTTGCCCTCCATAAAGATAAGTGTGTCATCCTTGTAACGGTGGTGACAGAAGAAGAACAAGAAAGGGACAGCTACCAATCTGGTCAGCAGACACTTTGATAATGTGACACCGCAGTTGGGATTGCGAAATGCTTCTGGGGCAAGTGTGAGAAAGGAAGGGGTGGACCTACATGTGTGGGTACTGGGGACAAAGCAGAAGGATCACAATTACGACAGGCTTCACCGGACAACCTATGTGAATGTCCTTAATTTGTAGTAGATGAGCTGCAAATACCTGTCTGATGCCACGTCATCTCTTAGGGACCATCACTAAAGCACGTTCTCTTTCACTGTCTGTGAATCTGGTAGCCTAGGGGAGGTATGCACAAACTGATCCTCGTAGTGTGTGAAATGGTAAGCAAGGATCCCCAGTGTTCACTTCTCAGAAGAAAGGCAAATGCAATGCCCTGGATGTCATCACTAAGAGAGAGTTACTGCTCCTGAGAGTCTTTTAAGAGATTGGAAGAAAAGTTTTGACCCAGCAGGTAGGATCATATTTCTCAAACCTAGCACACACAAAGCTTCCAGCGCCTTGCAAAGTCAGCAGACCTCAGAGACTGCTAAAGGCTGCACTCAATCCAGCGCCCATCTGCTACTTTCCTGGAGTCATTAAAGTTCTGTTAAATCAGCATTTGCTTTCAGATACTGTCTTGTGCATCAGAATGATTGTAATTTGATAATATCCTATTACATTTTATGTGGACTGAAGCCTGCTTTCTGCAAGGAAGCCTGCTTTATACTTTATGATTTTTGCTATGTGCTCTGTTCGTTATTTTCTGTACAACATCGCGGTTTATACAGTGTGCATTGGCGTTAGTTCTATATAAAAACATTTGCTCACGTTGTGACACAGAACCTCTTTTGAAAAGTGGGAGAAAAGGGAGCGGATCACCGCAGCATGCAATTGCGCTCTAATTAAAAAAATAATCAAGCCGTGTATAACACGTTTTTGGATCTCATTAATAGGATATTTCAAACTGCAGAAACATCTCCCCCCCATATCTTCTCTGCCACTCCCTTTTCTGAATGCAGAGTTTGATTGGGGTGTTTTCTTGTGGCTCGCATTCCCTGGTGGGTTTCTTTAATTTGTGATTGTGGAGCAGCAATGCGATATTTGTTAAATAAATAATCGTGTTGCCGGCAGTCATGAATGGAAATGCTGCTGTTTCATTGCTAGGACCAAGGAAACACAAACAATAACATTTCCCACTTTTCATGCAGCAGTGGACAAATCCCCCGATGTGCCCTGCCCTTTAAAAATGACTTTCATGCTAGATACTCAGATATTAGGCACCCACCTTTACAACGTGCAGTGTGCTGCAGGCAGAGTTGTGTGCTGTCATGAATGTAAATCCTTATACATGCCGTGCTAGGGTAAAATGCAATAGCCCAGTAAATTACTGTTTGGCTCATGGTTCTTATACTTGGCTTATCAATATGTCCTACTACTTACACAGCACAAGAACATCCAGGCGGTGTCTCCACCTTTCGATGAATACATGTTTGCATCCCATTTCTCTATTACAACACACACATGTACACAGCCCCTATCACACAAAAATATACACGCAAATACTCTCTCACGTACACATTCTTAGGGGGATATTCTCAAGAACGTGTGATAATTATCGCAAAATTAGCTTAACGCAACTTTGCACATCGCAGTCTATCGCAGGAAAATAACGCCGTGTTAACGTTGAATTCTCAACACGGCGGTACCATGCGATAGTCTCATGCCAACGCGTCAAATGACCGCGATAAAATTACTGTGATGGCCAAAAAAACGCGAAACATGAACGCGAAAAAAGTTGCGATGTGGCCAACCGCGATAAAAAAATCTCTGATAACCAGCGACAGGCCTGCAATTCCCACGCGTCATGCGGGAAAATGCACTATAAAAGCACCGAAAAACACAAACAAAATAATTAAAACTGCGTAGCACCATGGAGGAAGCCGGAGCAAGTACAGAGGACGACCAGAACCCCACAAGCCCCCAGGATGAACAGCCTGGGACCTCGGGGTCACGGAAGGGCAAGGAGAAGAAGACGAGGTTCAGTCCGCAGGAAAACAGGATCATCATCACGGAGGTTATAGAACACCACCAACAACTGTTCGTCACCTCCAACGTGTCATTGGCCAATAAAAATGCAACATGGCAGTCCATCCTGGACAAGGTGAATGCAGTCAGAGTGAGGAGGAGGACAATTGGAGAGGTCAAGAGGCGCTGGAATGATGCGAAGTGCAAAACCAAGAAGAAACTCTCTGACAACCATCAGGCAGCAATGCAGACTGGAGGTGGCAGTCCAGCGGAACACCAGGAGCTGGATGAGATGGAGGAAATGGTGGCCACAGTCATCAGTGGGGAGACCGTGGCAGGAGTTGGGTTCCGGACACTGCTCGACATGACCTGACACAACAGCACCAGGGTGAGTATCGAACAGGGACTGGGGGGACGGGGGGAGATGGGCACAATCGCACACATGCACAATTAAGTACAGCACACTGCACACCCACAATGACTCTGGATCATGTCCCTGATCCCCTTGGCACACTGCAGCACACATACAAACAGCAATTAGGCCCCCATCCACTATGGGCACTAAGGGGTCCCTTCCCACACAGCACCAATCTCACAACCAACCCATGCACACGTGTTAAAACCAGCAAAGCTGCGTGTCTGTGAGCCACACTGACAATGCAAGTGACACTGCATGACGAACAGCATGGCCAATCATCATGACATGGTGCACGCCACGACACTGAGGTGGCTGAGTGTGGAACACATCCAGAAAGGAGCAGGTCACACTCTGACACAACCACGTGCACAAACAACCCCTGACGTCAACAACACATCTGCGGATAAACCATGCCCAAGAGTCCAAAATCCGAACTAGAGCCAAAATTAGCCAAGTCTGCAGCATCTCAGCACTGTAGAAGCACAGAAGTCAAAGGCACACCGCCTCAAAGGGATAAGGGGCAGCAAAATCACAGCTGCAGGGGCGACTCTCCCACAATGCAGCACACACACATAGCAACAACAGCACAACATCATTGACGATAATGTGGAACAAAGTGCAACACTCTCACTACAGAACAGAGGACACAACAGGTTCCGCTTGTGCGCAGAAACTGGCCAATTACATCTGGCATAGCAGGAAAGTGTGAGATGATAATGTACGTGTACAACCTCACATCCATGATGTAGTTCAAATGTTCACTGTCCCGCATCAAATAGTCAGCTCCTCCCAAACAGTCACAATGTACATTGTCATGCAGTCTGTATGTAAACTTGAACAATGCGTCAACATACATGTCAACACAATGTTAAAATGCATCTCCCCTTCACATTGCAGAGGGACAATCATCACCTCCTGCAGAGCAGACGAGACAACTCATCAGTGATGATGGAGAGGACCTCCACACCTTCGACACCGACGCACTACAACAGCTCATGGACAGCTACGGCAACCCACCTCCAGGAGCAGGGCAGCCCAGCTGCATCGAGGAGACCCCACCCCCTGCACAGACCACACAGCAGTAAGCATCCACCACCACGGCTGGCTCCCAGCACCTCACCGAAGAACACATCGCATTCCAAGGCCAGATGTTAGACTGCCAGAAGGAGGTGGCTGAACAGGTGCGGGTGGGGTTCGACCTCATGGCAGCCAAACTAGATGACATACGTGGGTGTCTAAGTCCCATCAGGGACCACCTACACTCCCTAACGGACACCCACAGTTCGCTCCATGATGTCCAACAATCCATGCCCCACATCGCTGGAGTCAAGACTCTGAGAGGAGAACAACTGTCTAGTCAGAGTGGCCTCAGCGATGTCAGCCGAGAGTTGGCACAGATGCTGAGGATAATGGAGAACATGGAGCGGATGCATGCGGAAAGAATGGCTGCCACGGATGCACACCAGCGAAAAGTTGTTGGGATCTTCCATGCCCTGCAGATCCTCATCATCGCATTGCTGCCACTAAGGCAGTTGCTGATGAATGCTGCTGGTACTTCTACACACACATCTCAGGCCCCTGATGTGTCAGTGGCACACAGTGCTGCAGACCAAACATCAGCACCCACATGTCAGACAGATGACATTGAGGACGAAGATGCGGGCGATTCCACCTTTGTAGTAAGAAGGAGCCAGTAGCATTCTTCTCCGCCATAAGCCCTGTTTCATCTTGGTTCTGCCCTCTGCATCATGCCCTGTAACAACACCTCCCACTGTCCCCCGAAACACTCTGCGACACTCACCTTGGACCTCGACATGGACTGCCATATTTTGTTTGCTTACCAATGACACAGCAATCAGACTGCTGACTGTACTCTTCCTCTTCCGATGTACTTGTCAATCCCTAAATGACTCTGGCTGGCCCTCCACTGGGCTACAATGTAATGTGGGCTTTGCATGGCCATGTACTGCTCCAGCTCCGACACTCCACCGAATGTGTATAAATCATTCAAATTCACAGAGATGTGTCATGTCCATAATCGATCAAGTATGAAAGTATGGATGAATGTAAGGACATTGATTGCCCAAAAAGGTACACCCTGGGAAATGAAAGCAATGCGCATGTTTGACTGTGACACACATAGGAAGTGAGATGACTGGGAATGTGTGCACTAGCTGTGGCCTCATTGCTCTGAAACAACAATGGCGCAATTCCTCAACTTTGCCCCATGCAATGTTAGAAATAGGGCTGGGTATGAAATGTCAAAGTCGTTGGCAGGCCTAAAGTAGTGTCCCCCATCACATTTGACAACAGAACATCTCTTCGCATACCTACTCACACTCAACTGGGTGGACACAGCCTGTAGTGATGGATTACAATGATCCACATGGCAGGAATATGGACACCATACTCACATTGCTGAAGACACGTAAGAGCACAGGTCTATCAGCAACTATCCCAACCACTATGTCTGGCTCACAGAGGTGGAGCTGGCAATAGGGACTCACCCCTAAGTGAAATGCGTCAGTCAGTCCCTCCCTGTGTACGAACAATGCTCATTGAGGCACACAATTTGTCATTCTAATCAACACTCATCACAGTTGAACACTAGTGAGGTTGCGTGGACTTTGTTGCCATTTGCATGTCAGTACGGGCAAGACAAGGGCCACAACATGCAGACCAATGCATCAGACACTAACAGGCAGCATTCGGTCATGGTACAGTTCCACGTGACAGGCGTTGTGCATGCGCCCGGGATGTTCTGCCATTGCGTTGGTGGCTCGCGTAGAACTGCACTCTTCTGACCTGCGGCAGTTATGTGGATGATATGCCACAGCTCGGAGCAATGAACCGTATGTGTGTGCAACATTTGGACGTATGGGTTGTTGTGTACGTAAGTGTCAAGGGCATTCCATGCAAGAGTACCTTGAGCAAGAACTTGTGAGTGTGGGGTGTGGATACGTTGGTCCCTCATTAGCGCTGTGCGTAGTGTGGGAGTCGTCATCATCTGCTATGGTGTCTCTCTCAGGGGGTGCCTGCCGCATGCAAGACCAAGGTCGGAGGTGCAGATGTCCTTCCGCCTTATGTATTGTGACAGAGGAGCTTTCATCCCTAATTTTAGTCTGACTACTGCTTGCATTCTGGAAATGTGATGTGGCTTTCGCGCTGCAATTGAGGCTAGGCCTTAGGCTTATGGTGCACCAATAGCGATACACACACAACAGTTGGCATGCATGTGCCAAGAGCCCGAGTGGCCTTGCGCTCCTTGTACAATCCCTTCGTGCGCGGCCGCCCTCCGGGTGCATGCAACATTGCAACATTGTCGATTGCGGGCCGTGTGGCGCAGACACTGCAACAGAGACACACGCATCAGTTGGTTTCCTGTCCAGCCCAGAAATGAACCACGCCCAGAGCCCAGGGATAATTATTCACACCCCTACTCTGGTCTGGCGTCTGCCAACCCAGCCCACTCGGCGTACGTATAAAGGGGGGGACGACGACGCTACGTGTCCCAGTTCTTCCCCACTGCCGGAGGTGACATGGCTGCGTACACCTGGCATATCACGTGACTCAATCAGAAAGGGTCCATGACATTGTTGGTGGCACCGGAAACACTGCGGCTGGCACGGGCCTACCGCCACGGGACGGTGACTTTTGGTGCACTGAAGTAGGGGCACCTTAGGTGCTGAGCGGGTGTGCAGTCTGCGATGATGCGCTGTCCTGGCGGTCCGGACTGGTAAGGGTTTGTGTGAGCCCTGCTGGACCACAGTGTAGGCCTGAGCCAGCGGGCAGCGCAGGCCTACTGCCACGTGGCGTTGCCTCGCGGATCACAGGGTTAGTGGCACCTATAGGGCTGAGCGGGTGTGCAGCCTGCGATGTTGCCGTGTGCACTGATATGATCTCTGCCATTGCAAAATCAAGACCCAGAATCACGTGTGTGACCTGGTGGCCCGCGGGGAGGGCCTGCATGATGTGGAGCCTGTCAAGGTTACGGGCCCCGGGCTTGGAGCTTGCACCGGCACATGGTGGGCCCTCTTGGAGACACGCTGGTGACGAAAGGTGAGTAGTGAGGCCTGGGTGCGCAGGGGCGGGCAAACACCGCTGGGCGGCCGGAGGGGCTGGGGTGCAGCAGCATGTGTGCACAGGGGCGGCCAAGCGATGGTGGCATGTGCAATGATATGGATTCTGCTATTCATAGATCTGGACTCTGTTTCAGATAAGGGACCTGGTGGACTGCAGTGTATACCGACACGTGGTTGGAAACACACCGGTGGGAGCAGGTGAGCAGTAAGGCCTGTTTCCGCAGTGTTGGCACTCTCTCTCCCTCTCCCTCTCTTCCTTTCACTGTCTCTCTCTCTTCCTCTGTTACTCTCTCTCTCTCTCTCCTTCTCCCTCTCTTCCTTTCACTGTCTCTCTCTCTCTTCCTCTGTTTCTCTCTCTCTCTCCTTCTCCCTCTCTCCCCCTTTCTCTCTCTCCCTCTTGTTCACTCTCTCTCTCCCTTTCTTTCTCTCTCTCTCTCTGTCCTTTGATGATCGCATGACACACCTTCTTATCTTGAATTTTGTGTTGCGGGCTGTGTCTTACAGATTGTCCAGTGAAGACCCACCATGACTCTTCCGAATAGTTGTTTTGAGTTAAATTTGAATAAAATAATTTGTTTGGAAATTCAAAGATGAATGAATGATTCTCCTTTTTCTGACCACACATGAATGTTAATTGTTGTACTTGTACGACATCAGACGAATTTTTTTGCTCATGATTTCGTAAGGTTGATGTAAAATATCTTTGTGCGGGGTAGGGCCCCGGGCTGGGGTGGAGGGCCTGGGTGTGGTGGCGCTGGGTGTTGTGGCCCTCTTGGGGCTCCGAGCTGCATGATCAGTGGCTCCATGGCATCTGTTGTTCTTCAGGTGTGGCTCTGGTCTGGGCTCACTTTTGTGGTGCAGGTTGTCGTCCGACTTAACACCAGGTAAGAGCAGGTGTTAAATCCCTGCTGCTAACGCGCCTTATCGCCTGTTTTGGGATCTTATCGCCGATCTGGCTGGTCGTAGGGAATATTGCGAAGTGTTGTTTTCGCGGCTTTTTGCACGGGAACGCCTACTCTGCATCTCATTAGCGTTAGTTGCCGGTGTCATCCGTGGCGATGTTTTTTGCGGCTGCTATTGCAGGAAAACAGGCGATATCGGCTGTTAGCACCAGCTTGTGAATGGTGCGATATATCTATCGCCACTTTGGCTGCGATAAAGTGCCGCTATCTCGGCGATAAGTCCTTGAGAATATGCCCGTAAGATTTTTCAAACCAGATACACACACAGACCCTCTTTCTCTTACACACAATTAGTTTTACGCTCACAAACACACACTCACACACCTCTCACATCATATCACAATCATACACGCAAACACATTCTCACACACATGCACACTATCACGAAATGGTCCTATTATGTGTGACACCTTTACGGAGGTATGGCTTTTTATTCAACAGCACTTTACAATACATGCTGAGATCATACTGACAATGTTGAAAGCCAGTAGGTATGGTTTTAATGTGCTGACACAGCATTTGCGCATATCTCAAATTGTGTGTCTTAGCACATTAAAGATAAAGCTATTGGCTTTGCTAATTCTTGTTTTACAAGCTTCCCCCTCTCTCCGAGACATAATTGAAAGCTGTATAAATCGAACTGAAAGGCAGAGTGTTGATGAGAAATCACATTATTATAATCACAATAGTTGTTACAGAAGACCTATAGAATACCCATTTTACCTTTTACCCATTTTACCTTTTGTGTTCCAATACACCCCGCTCATTCAATAAGTAAGTTGAGTAAAATTCATAAACTGTATCGGAAAACCACCACGTGTTTGCAATATCTCAGCAAAGTGAATGCTGTCCGAGCAAGGTGCGAAAGCAGCGGTTCTTAACCTATGATCCGTGTCTGAATAGTTTAGAAAATTAAATAGTACTACCATATAAAATAAAGGACATACACATAAAAAGCAAAATTGAAAATATAATGTTTGAAAATCCTCTTTAAATATGAAACAAAAAAGTAAGTTTGTGCTCCTCTCATGATTCGCGAGAACAGTTCACCTATTACAAACAGAATCTAGTATGTAAAATGGAAGGACTCAGTTGAAGCAGTTGTATGGCTAACAATAAGGGGCATATTTACGAGGGAAGTGGCGGAGTGAGGCGTCAGCCTTCCTGGCTTAACGTCTTACTCCGCCACTTCAGAAACGCACAGCTGCACATATTTACATGAATATGGTGCAGGTCTGCGTTTCCCCCTGCGCTGGCGCTACACTTAGCAGCCTAGTGTCAACGCAGGCACCCTTGCACCATAATGCAAGGGTGTCTGCGTGCAGGGGAAGATTGTTTATGTGCAGGAAGGTCCCACTTAACGCAGCACACACAGAAGTTGCAAAACAGCATTTTAAAAAAAATTATTGTTTTTGTGCAGGAAGGGGGACCTTCCTGTACATAAACAATGATTGGCCTTTTGCTGTTTTCACGTGTGCTGCAAAACACAGCACACATGAAAACAGGAAAAACGTGGAGAAATGAAACATTTCTCCTCATTGCGCCATGGTAAGGCCAGGTTGTCCCTGGTCTTTATTCAGGCGCTGCCTCCTATTTACGCCTCCCTTGTAAATAGGAGGCAGCGTCAGAATCAATGGGTGTTGTGGTGGAACGCCCACAGCAACACCCATTGCCCTCCCCTTTCACACTAAGCATAGTGTGAAAGGGGGCCTTATTTACAAGGAAGCGTTAAGCCACATTTAAGTGGCTTAACGTTGCCTTGCGAATAAGCTGAAGCCCCTATCGCCATCACAACGTCACTGAAAATTAAACCAGACATAACAAACATCTGAGAGAGACAGTAAGCCATGGACTCATGATCTTCTGTTCACCTCAGCGATGGCACAAGATGCTGAGGATTTGGGAACAGTCATGAGGGGCCCACTGGTGGATTCATAGGTAAACAACTGTAAAAGTTATTTTAAGTGGAACGAGTGACCCAGCAAAATCTGATAAAGCGATTGGTCCGGGATTAGATGAAAGGATGAATTTCAAATCACACTTACAGTCAGATTGTGACCAGCTCAAGGTTCATGAGAAAGGCAGCTGATATTACCCATTCTAACTCATCAGACTGCGCCCTGCATCAAACACCAAATTCTCAGCTCCATGATATTTAAGATCATTTAAGTCTGAAGGGCTCAATTAGAAAGACAGGAGCGGTGATGCATGAATTCTGGTGCACCTCGAACAATGGGTAATCTTTTCAAGTAGGCCTTTTTCGAGAACATATGGCCAGGGGCTTACACTACAGCTTGAACCAGGGCAATACTGACCAGAAGTTAGGGTACCTCATGGATTAGCCTTCTGGTTGGTAGCTTTGGCATGTAATGTCTGGAGTGGCAACCCAGTGTTCCTCTGCTTTACCACCGCCCAAAAGATAATTTGTAGCCCCACAATCGAATTTTCGTCTGAGAAATGGCACGTCCATTTTTAAAATAAGCTCTTGCTGTAAATGAGAATGGGATTGAGGTCAACATCATAATATTGATCTCTAGGGTCGCTGACAGAGGTAGACAGTGATTCGCTCATTAGTTAAACTAGCAAGTGGACGAAATGTGGAATGGATTCTGGGTCACCGCACCTATTGTCCTCGAGATGAAAGAAAACCCATCATGGTTCTGATGAATCTCTGAATTATATTTAAAAAAATGAGGACCTTCAGTAGCCTCCAAGCTTAAGGTCTTATCGTAGAATGTAGCAAGTCTGTAAATACTTTTAACAGTGATGCAGTCAACTTTATTTAAAAATGTGTTTTTGAGATTTTCTTGCAAACAATACACAATGCTAAACAATGCATCATAACCTTAAATACATAGGAGTGGAAGCCCATTCAGTCAAATAGGCAGTAGCACAATAAATCATTAATATAATCAGGGTTGTCGCACAACAATGAAGACCATATATTCCACAAATCTCTCTTACGCTTCACAAGGGTTGTGGCAATGGGGGCCGTTCAACCGCTTCTCCCATATCTATACCATAATATTTCAGCCAGGGACCCCATACCTTATAGAACTAATTTGGGTATCCTCTACCCTTGTATGTGACTGTTTCAGCACTTCCGTAAAGGTCCATCTCTGTTTTCCATTCCTTTAGAGTAGGGGGTTCAGGAGCATCCCAGTACTTGGCTACATCTCTCTTAGCCACTATGAGTCCAGAGTTGCAAAAGAGGAGTTTGACTCAGGGAATAGCCACCTGTGTGGGTATTCCTAACAGAATGAACTTGGGACCCATCTGTTTTTTTTCCCCAGTATCTTCTTGTGTTGATTTAATATAGTTAGCCGGTCGGAGTGTATACTAGTGCATTTCCATAGTGTGTGTATGTATCCTCCCCTGTTAATTCTACAATGCAGACAATTGGGAGACACTGCCCTACCAAATTTATGTAAGCGGGCCCTATCATAGTATGTCCTATGAAGGATCTTAGACTCTAATATTGTTTCCTCTGCAACAAAATCAAGGGTTTTTAGGCCTGAGCGAAATGCATGCAATTTTCTATGTCGAAATTAAATGAATTGCCAAAACATTACACACAAAAACTCATAATTAAGTGAAACACTTGTCTCACACTTTGCACTTTTTTCAGCACAAATATCGTCCCTGCATGCATTTTTAGTGCAGTGAGATTGTGGTCTTCCAACTTCACACTCCACACTTCCAACTTTCAACTCCATACAGATGGAAAAAGCACCATCAGAGGCACCCTTGCCTACAGACAACCAGGACCATTCCTCAGCTTCTACAACACCATCCCTGACCTCTTCGCCCCAATCGCCATCGACTCTGAGCAATACATCTTCTTAGGGTATTTTAACTTCCACCTCAATGACCTTAGTGACCCCCACACAACCGACCTCCTGGAAAGCATGAGCAACATCAGCCTCAAGCAACTTGTCACTGACCTTACCCACATTGCAGGACACACGCTTGACCCCCTTTTCACCTCCAGCGACAGAGTCAAGTAAAACCACATCACACAGCTCACCTGGACTGACCACTACAGCGTCCACTTCACCATCTCAGGACCTACCAACACTGACACCGTGCCCCCCAGCTCCACACACAGAGACTGGAAAAAGATATCAGAAGACCAGTAGAACAGTGCTCTCAATACCCACCTCCCAGACACAACATCCAACTCAGAACAGGCTACGAAGAATTTCTACCAGTGGATCACAGAATGTGCCAACACAATCGCCCCCACCAAGACAGCCTAATCTAAAAGACCAACCAGAAAATCCAGCTGATTCACAGAGGAGCTGAAAAAAAACCAAATATAACTGTTGGCAACTAAAAAGGAAGTGGTACCCCAGCAAAGAGACAGGAGACCATACCACCTTCAAGACAGCACTCAACCAGTACCACTGCCTCTTGAAAAAACAAAGACGAATTCTCTAGCAGACCATATTGAAGCCAGCACAAACCACAGCAAGGAGGTCTTCACCATTGTGAAGTAATTCTCCAACCCTGCAGCCACCAAGAATGACATCATCCATTCCCAAGAACAGATCACCATGCAAAAGCTAGCACCTCCAGCACCTTGATACCCTCACGGATGATTCGCCACACTTTGTAAATTATTGATTAGTAGTCTCTGCCTCAATGTACTGTGCCTTTAAGTTTTGTCTATGCGAAGTTGCACATACCTGCGCTACCTTGGATGAGTCAAGTCTGCCACTACACAAAATTCCGATCTCTCTCCAGCAGGTACATTAAACAACAGAGTTATCTTGGCACTTTTATTTTTGCCTAAAAATTTTGGGATATACAAGGAACTCTGCTGTGCTTTAAAACTGCTGCACTGCTACAAAACCGGCACGCAGCAGCAAAAGCAGCCCCCACCCTTCCAACGTCCCAGGGAAACACCGATGCCCAGTATGGCCTGTCCAGTCTTGGCTAGGCTGATCTTACCTATTTCTCCTACACTCGCTCATCTGCCTGTCTAAAAGGGTCATCCAGCCATGGAGCTTTTGGAGTCTGTACCAGCGAGGTCTTATTGGTGCAGATCCGCCTACCTTCGTCTTGCCTCATTTTTCCTGCATCACATCATTGGGGGTGTTACCCTACACATTCCCATCAAATCTTCAATGTTATTGGATGTACTCCATTGTCCATCAGCTTCTCTATGAAACACCGGAACAAGACTTTTTATCAGCTGTGGATTCAGTGGACTACCTTGTTTGTTATTTTGGTGTGTGTGTGTGTGTATGTGCACGCACAAGTGTGTGAACCAACTTGATTTCGCTTTACAGGTCGTGCAGGCACCTTTTCCTGTGTCAGGTGATTTAGTTTGTGTTATTATTGTTTTTATCTGTTGAACCATGAAGAACATATCACCAACCCCTTCTTTTTAATATCACTTGGAGAACCTATACTATGCTGGTCCAAGTGAAGAAAAAAAATATTCACTATTTGGTGTTTGGATAAAATATTGAGTTGTAAATATCTGGAGACAGGAATATCAGAAATAAAATAACGTGATACAAAAATATTGTGATGCAAGATTGTCATTGTCAAGAATATTTTTTAGGCAATATCGTTTTCAGTAATATAGTTGTAAAAATTATTGTTTTTAATTATTTTAATGTGTTTTAGTTTCAAATATTAATTTTATGTGTTACTATTAACACTATTGTTTGTATAATTGTCGTACATGTTTTAAAATATAGTTTGTGTTTTAAGTGATTTATCATTTTTTATTTCTTTTGCTCTGTAGTAATAATTAATTCATTATTAATTTTTAAACAATTATTTCATTTATTATCAATTATGTAAATTGCAAAATACTTATTTCTTTTAGTGTTATTTTAGGTGTGGGGTGCTAGGTTTGTAGGGGTATAGGTAGGGAAGTTAATTAAGTATTTATTAAATGCACATTTTTATTGATAAAGAATGATTTCATTGATTATAAATTATGTAAATTGTTTACAATTTTTTTTAAATAGATATATATTTTTATGTTAATTAATAATGTATATATTAATAGTCTAATTTGTTTTTAGATTAATAGGGTTATTAAAATATGTAATGTGTTTGAAGTGAAGCACTTTCCCAATTGTTACTTAGACTGGAGTGTGAATAGTAAAGTTAACCCCTCCGAAATACAAGGCTTTCGGTACTGTTGCACAGACTGGAGTGGACCCTCTGAAATCCAATGCTTTCCCTTCTGTTGCACAGACGGGATTTGGAATGGTAAATTCTACCTCTCCGAAGTCCAACACTTTTCCTACTGTTGTGCTGTCTTTAGTGGGAATAGTAATTAAATCCCCTCCTAAATTCAACATTTTCCCTATTGTTGTGCTGTTTGGATTGGTAATAAATGTAATCCCTCCGAAGTCCAGCAGTTTTCCTACGGTCGCATTGACTGGGGTAGGCCTCAGCTCTGCTCTTGCAGGGCACTTTGTTACAGAAATACCATAAGAAATTAGCACCTTTTTGGGAAATACTTGAATTTGAAAAGTCAAACGGGGAGGGCAGTGCCATTTTTATTGAATGATAAATCGTACCGCATTTTAGAAACAAAAATTGCTTTTGCACCACACTGAATGTTTCAAATGTTTATTCTGCTTTTCGGAAAAAATATGTTTTTAAGAGTGGGAGGAGAGTCAACACAGAAAATATGACCCACCTTTTGCATTGGCCATGTTCAGAGCTGTTTTATACCAGAGCCGCCATCTTAGGTTGGAGTTCTGGTTGCTGTAAGCCCCAGTAAGCCAAGTCCAGTACTTAATGAAGCCCGGGGTTTGGACGCAACGGTAAGCCTCAGCTCTGCTCTTGCAGGGCACTTTGTTACAGCAATACCATAAGAAATTAGCACTTTTGGGGGAATTCTTGAATTTGAAAAGGTGAACATGGCGGGCACGGCCGTTTTTAAGAGTTGGAGGAGAGCCAACACAGGAAATATTACCCATCTTTTACATCGGCCGTGTTCAGAGCCCTTTTATGCTAGAGCCACCATCTTAGGTTGACACTCTAGGTGTTGTAAGCCCAGCCTGGTACTTAATTAAGCCTGCCAAAGGCACACCAAAGGCAATCCCATCTGCCCCCGTCCGTGGCCGGATGGGGCCAGAGGCCAGAACCCCTGCAAGTATGGGACCAGCTCGTATTTCCTACTCACAAGTAGAACTCTATGAGTTCAACTATAAGAAAAGCAAATCTTGTTTGAATACACTATCACCGGAAGACTTTCAATTGGTCTGCATTACGTGCAAATGAGACATAGGAAACATCAACACCGACTCCATCATGGTTAGTGCAGTCTCCACCTGAAAAAGTCAGTCACGATTGACAAATGCTGTACTTAATTGTAGATCACTACATAAACATTACACAGAGCCTTCTATTTTACTTGATGATAAGCAACCAGAAGCTTCTTTCATCATGGAAAACTAGCTGCAAGGCAATTCCATGCCAGAGGTAACTGTGGCTCTCCCTCAAGGCTATAATATCACCAGATGTAATTGGGAAGATAGGAAAGGTGGTCGGGTACCTATTATCTATAAAGATACGTTAAGTGGTCAATTCACGCCCATTCCAAGGGAGCTGTAGGGAGAAGACTTTAGATGCTCCTCAAATTCCAAAGTGGGCACAAGGTGTAAATTCTGGATCCTCAGACCCAACTCTTCAGTACATTTCTGGACCCGTGGAAGACTCAGAAGGACTGCTGTGCTACTCTGCTACTCTGTTGCCATGCTACTCCATTGCCCTGCTGCCCTATGCCTGAGTGACAAGGTGTAGACCTGCATATTCATCCCAGGACCACCAGAGTGACTCCAAGGGCTATTTGGATAGCCTCCTGATCAGAGACTCAGGGGCAGAAAAGGCTCCAATCACATGGAACTCTGCACCTGGACTCCACCTGCTGTGAATCCGGCCTACCAAATGCTGCCGCCCCAATCCTGGACCCTTGGAAGTGGGCCTGAAGGTGGTCTGCCAGCGCAGCTGTGGTCTTGAGCAGAACAATACATATCCTCACAGCTCCGCATTGAAACTGCCACTGTGCAACGCATCCCCAATGCAGTACCCAAAGTTGTCCAGAACCACCACTGTGTCATGCTTCTTTGATGCAGGACCTCATATCCCAGCCTGCAGCTCATCAGAACCTCTGCTGTATGACACATCCTTGACAAGGGATCTTGAAATGTTCCACTACCAGGTTTTAGTTTTTTTTTCCTAAATTGGGCCTAAAGGCCTTCTACAGCGGGCCCAATTTGGTCCCTCTATCTGGTCCACGTGGTTGGCCTCAACTTGCGACAGATGGCCCTTTGTGCTTTTTTGCACACTTTTTACCTAATCTTACAATTTGCAAATATCTGGTTCTACTGATTGTTTGTTTTTTAATTTTGGTGTCAAATAATTAATAAATTGTACTCTATGTTTCTAAATTGGTGTGGGATTTTTCTTGGGCTGTGTTTTCACTTTATTACTATGTGAAGTGCTGCCTAAATACTTTACACATAAGCCTGATTGCTGTTTACCACGCTACCAGAGGGTTAAGCACAAGTTAATTTGGGGATGCTTGTGTTGTACCCTGGCAAGAGTTGTGTTTGCTGATTAAATTGGGTTTCACCTCTCTCAACCAGTAAACCAACTTCCTACAAGAAAGCATTGCTAGATTATGCATTCATGTTATTTCCACTGTTTGCTCATGTTATGTTAAAATGATTTATATCATGTATGGCTCCCCTTGAGGGGCTTGCCCGCCTGCCTGATATGCGGCTGTGAGCGAAACTACACCAGCAAAAGCACCTAAAACAACTAGATCTTAATGTGTTTGCAGAAAGTTAATAAGTTAGTACGGGAGTGTAAATGAAACAGGAAATCTGCTGATGATGACAAAGTGAGCATATTGGCGAGAACTTGCCAATTAGCTCTGGGTTGGTTGCTTCTGTGAGACACTTCCTATATTTTAAATTATAATTTCACACAGTTTCACGGTGGATTGATGTAGTAATTACTGGGCACTGGGCCTGTTTTAAATGTAGGACACACATAGGGGGTGTCTCTAGATGGCTACTGGAACATATTCCTCCCTTAATGGATGATTGGGGGGATCCCCTGGATGAAGAAATAAATGTGTCAGCTGTACTAAGGGCTTTTATGTAGTTGATTGTTTTGAGTGGAGGCCGGCCTTAGTATATTTCCCTCTTTTGCTCTCTCTTTTTTGTGGGCTGGCCAGTGTAGTGCTTGGGGAGGAGATGGCCCCTGTTGGTTAGGGGGAGACAGCGGAGGTTGCCCTAGTGTCCCTGCGTGACAAGGAGATGGTCCCCACATGCCTTCAAATCCTTCCAAATATAGGCAGTGGGTCACTATCAATGGACAGAGGGTGGAGGCTCTGAGGTACACAGGAGCTAGTATGACCACTGTCAGGTATCATCTGGTGTGCTCAGAGAAGGTGATACTCAAAACTTTGCACCAGGTTGTAGTAGCAGACAACTGGGGAAGCCATGACCCTGTGGCTTTGATGGGGGGATAGGCTCAGGTCAAATGAAAGTTGCTGTGAGCCCTGCCATGCCTGTGGACTGTCTGTTAGGGAATAATCTGGAGCACACTGCCAGGAAGGTAGTGGAGCTCAGGTCACACCTGGAAAGTTGGGGCTGCCTGAGTGGGTCTGTGCGGTCACCAGGTCCATGGCCACCCAGGAGGGGCATCAAGGAGGCCTGGAAAAATGGCCCAGACAGCTGACAAGAAAGGGAAGAGCAGAGGGTGTGAGAAACCAGCCTGTGAAACTTCCATTTTACAGGTGGATAGGGTGCCAGAGGAGGCCGCCTGGAAGCCTACCGGGGGGGGGGGACATTGCCTCCCTTGCTGACCTGCCTGAATTTTCTGTCTAGCAAGTAGAGGGTGGGTCCACCAGGGAGGACTTTTGTAAGGCGCGGAAGGAGTACTCAACCCTGGAGGGTATGAGGCATCAGGCTAAACTTGGTGATCTCTCCGGAGAACATCTCATATACTGGGAGAATAACCTCTTCTATAGTGAGCCTAAGGCATGGGGAAAAATATGTGTCGGTAGTCCCTCAAGGCTACCAGGACTTCCTAATGGGGATGGCTCCTGAAATTCCCCTGGCAGGACATCCGAGACAGTCCTTTGCTAGGCCTTTCTCTCACGTTTAATGGCCCCGGATGAAGATTGCCTCATATACCTTCTGGAGGCCTGTCGCACCTACTATGCCAGTGGGAAAACAGGGGAAAAGCTGAAGGCTACCCTTTGAAAAGGTGATACAAAGGGATGATGGACGAACGTTTGAGCCAATCAAACACTCACTCCCAGTCAACTGATCTGGGTTTAATCCATCATCATTCTTTAGCTCACTCCATCACCCCAGTTCAGACATGGCCATATGCAAATCAGTCTGACCCTGTGCTCATGGGAACAGTCCAGCACGAACTGCCAAGCCATGTCTTCCTGGACCGGAAACAAGCATCCTAGGACCGGTTTCTGGCATTCCAGCCATCATCAGCCAGGCTTGCTTGAATCCAGTGGCAAAGTGAGCAAGGGACCCACGTCTGGGCATACCCCGCCAACTTAGGCGTAACAAGCTGATACAAAGGGGATGATGGACGGAACGCTTGAGCCAATCAAACACTCACTCCCAGTCAACTGATCTGGGTTTAATCCATCATCATTCTTTAGCTCACTCCACCACTCCAGTTCAGACATGGCCATATGCAAATCAGTCTGACCCTGTGCCTCATGGGAACAGTCCAGCACGAACTGCCAAGCCATGTCTTCCTGGACCGAAACAAGCATCCTAGACCGGTTTCTGGCATTCCAGCCATCATCAGCCAGGCTTGCTTGAATCCAGTGGCAAAGTGAGCAAGGGACCCACGTCTGGGCATACCCGCCAACTTAGGGCGAACAAAGCGATACAAAAGGGGATGATGGACGGAACGCTTGAGCCAATCAACACTCACCCCAGTCAACTGATCTGGGTTTAATCCATCATCATTCTTTAGCTCACTCCACCACCCCAGTTCAGACATGGCCATATGCAAATCAGTCTGACCCTGTGCCTCATGGGAACAGTCCAGCACGAACTGCCAAGCCATGTCTTCCTGGACCGGAAACAAGCATCCTAGGACCGGTTTCTGGCATTCCAGCCATCATCAGCCAGGCTTGCTTGAATCCAGTGGCAAAGTGAGCAAGGGACCCACGTCTGGGCATACCCCGCCAACTTAGGGCGAACAAAGCTGATACAAAGGGGATGATGGACTGAACGCTTGAGCCAATCAAACACTCACTCCCAGTCAACTGATCTGGGTTTAATCCATCATCATTCTTTAGCTCACTCCACCACCCCAGTCTCAGACATGGCCATATGCAAATCAGTCTGACCCTGTGCCTCATGGGAACAGTCCAGCACGGAACGTTTGAGCTGATGACGGCTGGAATGCCAGAAACCGGTCCTAGGATGCTTGTTTCCGGTCCAGGGAAGACATGGCTTGGCAGTTCGGGCTGGACTGTTCCCATGAGGCACAGGGTCAGACTGATTTGCATATGGCCATGTCTGAACTGGGGTGGTGGAGTGAGCTAAAGAATGATGATGGATTAAACCCAGATCAGTTGACTGGGGGTGAGTGTTTGATTGGCTCAAACGTTCCGTCCATCATCCCCTTTGTATCGCTTTGTTCGCCCTAAGTTGGCGGGGGTATGCCCAGACGTGGGTCCCTTGCTCACTTTGCCACTGGATTCAAGCAAGCCTGGCTGATGACGGCTGGAATGCCAGAAACCGGTCCTAGGATGCTTGTTTCCGGTCCAGGGAAGACATGGCTTGGCAGTTCGGGCTGGACTGTTCCCATGAGGCACAGGGTCAGACTGATTTGCATATGGCCATGTCTGAACTGGGGTGGTGGAGTGAGCTAAAGAATGATGATGGATTAAACCCAGATCAGTTGACTGGGGGTGAGTGTTTGATTGGCTCAAACGCTCCGTCCATCACCCCCTTTTGTATCGCTTTGTTCGCCCTAAGTTGGCGGGGGTATGCCCAGACGTGGGTCCCTTGCTCACTTTGCCACTGGATTCATGCAAGCCTGGCTGATGATGGCTGGAATGCCAGAAACCGGTCCTAGGATGCTTGTTTCCGGTCCAGGGAAGACATGGCTTGGCAGTTCGGGCTGGACTGTTCCCATGAGGCACAGGGTCAGACTGATTTGCATATGGCCATGTCTGAACTGGGGTGGTGGAGTGAGCTAAAGAATGATGATGGATTAAACCCAGATCAGTTGACTGGGGGTGAGTGTTTGATTGGCTCAAACGTTCCGTCCATCATCCCCTTTGTATCGCTTGTTCGCCCTAAGTTGGCGGGGTATGCCCAGACGTGGGTCCCTTGCTCACTTTGCCACTGGATTCAAGCAAGCCTGGCTGATGACGGCTGGAATGCCAGAAACCGGTCCTAGGATGCTTGTTTCCAGTCCAGGGAAGACATGGCTTGGCAGTTCGGGCTGGACTGTTCCCATGAGGCACAGGGTCAGACTGATTTGCATATGGCCATGTCTGAACTGGGGTGGTGGAGTGAGCTAAAGAATGATGATGGATTAAACCCAGATCAGTTGACTGGGGGTGAGTGTTTGATTGGCTCAAACGTTCCGTCCATCATCCCCTTTGTATCGCTTGTTCGCCCTAAGTTGGCGGGGGTATGCCCAGACGTGGGTCCCTTGCTCACTTTGCCACTGGATTCAAGCAAGCCTGGCTGATGACGGCTGGAATGCCAGAAACCGGTCCTAGGATGCTTGTTTCCGGTCCAGGGAAGACATGGCTTGGCAGTTCGGGCTGGACTGTTCCCATGAGGCACAGGGTCAGACTGATTTGCATATGGCCATGTCTGAACTGGGGTGGTGGAGTGAGCTAAAGAATGATGATGGATTAAACCCAGATCAGTTGACTGGGGGTGAGTGTTTGATTGGCTCAAACGTTCCGTCCATCATCCCCTTTTGTATCGCTTTGTTCGCCCTAAGTTGGCGGGGGTATGCCCAGACGTGGGTCCCTTGCTCACTTTGTCACTGGATTCAAGCAAGCCTGGCTGATGACGGCTGGAATGCCAGAAACCGGTCCTAGGATGCTTGTTTCCGGTCCAGGGAAGACATGGCTTGGCAGTTCGGGCTGGACTGTTCCCATGAGGCACAGGGTCAGACTGATTTGCATATGGCCATGTCTGAACTGGGGTGGTGGAGTGAGCTAAAGAATGATGATGGATTAAACCCAGATCAGTTGACTGGGGGTGAGTGTTTGATTGGCTCAAACGTTCCGTCCATCATCCCCCTTTGTATCGCTTTGTTCGCCCTAAGTTGGCGGGGGTATGCCCAGACGTGGGTCCCTTGCTCACTTTGCCACTGGATTCAAGCAAGCCTGGCTGATGACGGCTGGAATGCCAGAAACCGGTCCTAGGATGCTTGTTTCCGGTCCAGGGAAGACATGGCTTGGCAGTTCGGGCTGGACTGTTCCCATGAGGCACAGGGTCAGACTGATTTGCATATGGCCATGTCTGAACTGGGGTGGTGGAGTGAGCTAAAGAATGATGATGGATTAAACCCAGATCAGTTGACTGGGGGTGAGTGTTTGATTGGCTCAAACGTTCCGTCCATCATCCCCTTTTGTATCGCTTTGTTCGCCCTAAGTTGGCGGGGGTATGCCCAGACGTGGGTCCCTTGCTCACTTTGCCACTGGATTCAAGCAAGCCTGGCTGATGACGGCTGGAATGCCAGAAACCGGTCCTAGGATGCTTGTTTCCGGTCCAGGGAAGACATGGCTTGGCAGTTCGGGCTGGACTGTTCCCATGAGGCACAGGGTCAGACTGATTTGCATATGGCCATGTCTGAACTGGGGTGGTGGAGTGAGCTAAAGAATGATGATGGATTAAACCCAGATCAGTTGACTGGGGGTGAGTGTTTGATTGGCTCAAACGCTCCGTCCATCATCCCCTTTTGTATCACTTTGTTCGCCCTAAGTTGGCGGGGGTATGCCCAGACGTGGGTCCCTTGCTCACTTTGCCACTGGATTCAAGCAAGCCTGGCTGATGACGGCTGGAATGCCAGAAACCGGTCCTAGGATGCTTGTTTCCGGTCCAGGGAAGACATGGCTTGGCAGTTCGGGCTGGACTGTTCCCATGAGGCACAGGGTCAGACTGATTTGCATATGGCCATGTCTGAACTGGGGTGGTGGAGTGAGCTAAAGAATGATGATGGATTAAACCCAGATCAGTTGACTGGGGGTGAGTGTTTGATTGGCTCAAACGTTCCGTCCATCATCCCCTTTTGTATCGCTTTGTTCGCCCTAAGTTGGCGGGGGTATGCCCAGACGTGGGTCCCTTGCTCACTTTGCCACTGGATTCAAGCAAGCCTGGCTGATGACGGCTGGAATGCCAGAAACCGGTCCTAGGATGCTTGTTTCCGGTCCAGGGAAGACATGGCTTGGCAGTTCGGGCTGGACTGTTCCCATGAGGCACAGGGTCAGACTGATTTGCATATGGCCATGTCTGAACTGGGGTGGTGGAGTGAGCTAAAGAATGATGATGGATTAAACCCAGATCAGTTGACTGGGGGTGAGTGTTTGATTGGCTCAAACGTTCCGTCCATCATCCCCTTTTGTATCGCTTTGAAAAGGTGGGCATTGACATTGTGGAACCCTTGGACCCCAAGACAGCCTTAGGCCACAGGGTTATCCTGGTCTTGGTGGACCATGCCACTGGGTACCTATAGGCAATCCCTCTGAGGACTGTGATTACACCTGCAGTGGCTAGGACCCTGATGGGGATTTTCACCCAAGTGCGGTTCCTCAAAGAGGTAGTGTCTGACAGGAGCACAAACTTCATGTCTGCCTACATGAAGTCCATGTGGAAGGAGTGTTGGGTTACCTTCAAGTTCTCCACACGCTACCATCCACAAACCAATGGGTTGTTGGAAGGTTCGACAAGACCCTAAAAGGCATGATTATGGGCCTACCTGAGCATATGAGGTGGAAGCGGGATATCCTCTTAACATGCCTGCTTTGTGCCTACAGGTAGGTGCCACTGAAGGGAGTTGGGTTTAGCCCACTTGAACTACTATATGGTCACCTTGTTAGGCGACCTCTAAGTCTGATCAAGGAGGGGTGAGAGCAAGCTCCCAAGAAGTCCCACCTCCCCCCCCCCAAGATGTGGTTAGCTGCATACTATCCCCTAGGAAACAAATGGCAGTTCTGGAAGCAAGCTTCTGAGAACTTGGAGGTCAGGCAGGAAGTGATCGTATGACCAGACAGCTACCATGGGGGAGTTTCAACCTCAACAGGAAGTGGGGGTGATGGAGCTAGTGGTGGCCTTCCAAGAAACATCCTAAGAAGGCGATCTGGAGAAAGGACTGTCATAAAGCCTTTTACTTCCTCAAACAGGCCATGCGCACAGACACTGTGCTCAATGCACTTGACGTTTCAAAGGAATTCAAGGTACAAACAGATGCCTCAGAGCAAGGCATGGGACAGTTCTTTCACAGATCAATGAGGAGGGACTAGGCCAAGCTGTAGCTTTAATCTCTAGCAGGCTACTTCCCAGGGAACAGAAGTTGGGTGCTATTTAGAGGGAAGCTTTGCTGTGGTCTCGGCATGGAAGAAACTAAGACCATACCTGTTTGAGACCCATTTCTGGGTTAATACAGACCACAGACCCCTCAGATGGCTCATGCAGATGAGGGGTGAGAATCCAAAATTGTTGAGGTTGTCCAGCTCCCTACAGTGAATGAACTACAGGCTGGAACATCGTCTTTGTTCGGACCTCTCCAGTGCTGATGGTTTATCTAGGTTCTTCCACCTTGGTGATGAAAACTCCCGGGAGGTTGGGTAGTTGTCCCCACTTTCAGATGGGAGGACACATGTAAGACCTTTCAGCCTTCCCCCAAACTTTATGCCTGTTTATCACCAATTTTTTGCAGGAATTTGTTTTGTTGGCCTTAGGACTGTGCACTTTACTACTACTAACCAGTGATAAATGGCTTATGCTCACTCACCTAAACATGGTAAAATGTGCTTTCACCTAATTGGTATATTTAATTTACATCCTTTAAGAGTGGTATACCATATACCCAGGACTTGTATATTACATGCTACTAGTAGGCATGCAGCATTTATTGTGCCACTGACTTAAGTATCCCCTTAAAACATGTCCCAGGCCTGCCATTGCCCTTAATGCAGTTTTAAACAGCCATTTCAACTTGGCATTATAACCCTCATCTCAAGCCTTAAGCTCCCATTTTATTGCATTAAGTACCCCTAAGTTAAGCCATGTGTAGCACATAGAGCACGGTGCACTATAATTAAAAGGTTGGACATGTACTTTTAGGTTTTACATGTCCTGTTAGTGAAAAACTCATAAATTTGTTTTTCACTACTGTGAGGCCTACTGTCCCTTAGGATAACATCGGGTTGCCTTATTACATTTAATAAGTGCTAAACTTTGATTGGGAACAGATACGCATATCTTATCTGTAATCTATGACATTGTAATTAAAAGTCTTCTTTAATGCTAAATATAGATTTTAAATTACAATTTTGAAAATTCCATGTTAGACCTGGCATCCATGGCATGTTTTCCCCTGACTTTTTGCCTTCTGACATCCTGTTTTGTTGACTTCATTTTTTCTGGCTTTAGAATTCTGGAGACTTGACCACTGATAACCAGGGCTAAAGTGCATGTGTTTTTCCTCTAAAACATGGTAATATTGGCTTGTCCACAATTGGCCCAGGGCCTGTAAATTAAATGCTACTAGTGGGCCTGCAGCACTGATTATGCCACCCACTTTAGTAGCCCTTCAAACATGGCTCAGGTCTGCCACTACAGAGCCTGTGTGTGCAGTTTTAAACTACCATCGACCTGGCAAGTTACCCCTCTTGCAGGCCCAAACTTTCCTTTTTTCACTTCAAAGGCCCCTCTTTGATGTCGCTGCCCCTTCAAAGGCACAACTGGGAATAAGTACTGGCCCCTGACACCACCAATTTAATACACTTCTGCACATGATGACATATTGCCAGGAGGAAATACTGCTGTGACAGCTGTGCTGCTGAAAGGACTATCACTCTCCTGGACTCTGCTGGACTTTGCTAGGGCTCCTGCTTTGCAGTGCCTGCCCTGCTGCCTGCTGCCATCCTTGCCTGGGAGTGAGAAGTACTGGAGCTGCATCTCTACATCCCAGAACTAAAGTGATTCCAAGGGTTTGCTGACTTGCCTCCTGTTCTGAAGTCTCAGGGACATCAAAAACTTCCAACCACTCTGCTACAGCCTCTGGACTATGCCAACTGTGAGTCCTGCCCTGCCAAGTAGTGCCAATACAGACCTAAGCCCAGGGCAGTGGGTTGTCTGGCTGTTTTCCTGCAAAATCCATGCATTGCGGTCTTTGTGCCGGTCGGAACCGACACATCTCTCCTTGCCGCATCGCCGCTGTGGCTGAGGACAAAGACATTGCATCGCCAGCTGCATAGCTTGGCGATGACACATCGCCTACATCTCTAAGAAGCTGACGCATCTCAGATTGTGCAGTTTGAAACCGATGCATCACCTACATCTAGCTGGATCGACAACGATGCATCAACTCCCCGGCTCCGAGCTTCAGGCCTGTCAACGACGCAAAAAGGTACTATTCCAGCGGAACAGGGTTCATCCATGTATCCGACCCACGCTCCATCACAGTCGGCCTGAATGTTTGTATTTACCCCGGTCAAGCGCGACCAGATAGCCCCGGTTGGCGCTCCATGCTTTTAAATACTATATTTGCAGATATTCTTTAAAAAATCATAACCTCGGCTCTACTCATTGGATTTTTGTCATTTTAGTCTTGTTTTGGTGTCCTATGTCACATGACTGGGTGTATTGTGAATTCCTCTAAGACAGTCAAACAATAGACCCCACTTGCAACGGAATAGGCTATATGTGTGCTCTGCCTTCACACAAAGGGCTTGTCACCGCTGCACTGTCCCTGCAGCCAGTCTGGAACAAGGGCAGGGGAGTCAGGAAATTCCAAGCACTTCAAAGAGAAATCTCTAGAAATATCTCCTACTTCAAAGGAGGTACCCGGTATAAAATTGACGCACTCTTCAGTTCACTTTCTGGACATGCGGAAGGACTCTCAGAGGACTGCCAGCTGCTGTGGCCTGCTGTGTACTCCACAAGACTGCTTTGTGGCACCTGGAAGGACATCTTTGCTGCCTGGAGCCTGCCCTGAACCCTCAGAATCCTGCCCTGCTGTTTGAGCACTTCTTCCTCACCTGAACCCAGGACTACTAGAGTGACTTCAAGGGACAGTTTACTGGCCTCCTGTTTAGAGCCACAGGGACATAACAGACTCCCACCATCTTGAACCAGCACCTGGACCCAGCTTGAGTGAGTCCTGAACCCCTAAGTGTTACCCCTCCAGTCCTGGACCCTTGTTGTGGTATTAAAGGTGCCCAGATAGCCAAAATCCAAAACGTGGGACTTAAACATTGTTTGACTAAAAACTGCTCTGAAAACTGAGAGAAGACTGGGACCAACCTGCTCGTCTATCCCTCCTAGGTGCATCGCGAGAAGGCCTGACTTTGCTGCAGCTTCTGCTATGTTCTTCTCTGCAGCAGGAAATCCTGTTCAGTAGTTTTTAGCCAAAGGGGTATCTGCCCTCCTGGAATTCTCTTTGGCTAAAGCTTTCTGCCTTGTCTTGCTATCGATTTTCAACTTCCAAAAAAGTGACTAAGTTGGAGCTTAGAAATCTTCTCTGCGACTTCGTCCAGCAGCTCACCGATGACTATGCACCCTCCTCGGACACCGCCAGCAGTCTTGCAGCCTCGCCCCACTGAACTTTACCTTCTCAGAACTTTTTTAAAAAGTTCTTCTAAGTCCATTGGTAAGCACCGACTGGGCCCAAGCCACTTCTTGTATCTGACCTACGCTCCATCGAGGTCGGTCATATTTTTCGACTCTGACCCGGTCTTGCACGACTAGATGTCCACTTTTGGTGCTTTGATCTCTTAGGTGCTAGTTTTTACTAAAAACTTAAAAAATTCATAATCCCAGTTCTACTGATTGGATTCCTATCTTTCTAAATTGGTGTGGGATTTTGCTTGTATTGTGTCATGTTATTGCTGTTTGTGTGCTGCATAAATACTTTACATTGCCTCGAAATTAAGCCAGACTGCTTCTTGTACCAAACTGGCCAGGGTTAAGCACAGGTTAATTTAATGACTTTTGTGGTGCACCCTGAAAGGGATTGTGGTTGTTTCTTGTCCAGGGCTCACACCACAGTCAACTAACAACCCAACGTCTCACAGGAGCATATTACAAGGTTTGAGTCTGAGAAAATGGAAGGAATGGCCACCTTGTCTTGTCAGTTTAAAGTGTGGTATAAAGGCCAAATTGATGGTAGAGGATCTGAGAGGTCTAATGGGTTGATAAGTCTGAAGGAAAGGTTTGAGGAGGGGAGGTCCAGTGTTGGTCAACGCTTAATGAGTAATGCGCAGTGCCTCAAACTAAATGCATTTCTCCATAGGATGCTAATGGAGGCTCCGCAGCTGACCAGATACAGAATATGATTTTTTAAGGTATCCAAGTAATCTGTCTGTGGCAGTTTGGATACTTTTAAGTCTCTTCTTGAAAGCCTTAATAATGCTGAGGTACAAGATGTTGCCAGAATCCAATTGAGAAATAATAAAAGCCTGAATATTCATCCTCGGGGTGGGGGGTTGGAACTCCAAAGAATTTTCTTGAGTTGTATGAGCGTACCAAAACAGCAGGCCCTCACAGCATTAACTTGTGGGTCAAATGACAAATTATTGTCTATCTGACAACCTAAATTCTTCACCCTCAGCTTTGGGGAAAGAGGTTTTCCCAAAATGTCAGGCTACCAATGAGGGCCCCACAACTGTGGTTGTTTCCCCACAATTAGAACCTCAGTTTTGCTTACAGTTAGCTTAAGGCAGTTAATGATCATTCATTCTGCCACTGTGGTCATACAATTCCTGAAGTGGCATGGACCTCTTTTATCTGGCGATGTTCAGGATAGAATAGATTAGGTTTTGTCAGAATATGAAATCGATGACAGCTCATAGAATTCAATAATGTTTGGTAATGGGTGGACATAGCTGTTGAAAAGAGTGGGGCTTAAACAAGATCCTTGAGGCACCCCATACAATTAGCTGACGTTTCGTGGAAGAAAATGGAGTTGATAACACTTGACGAGTGCCTTCCAAAAAAGACATGACTTATGTTAGCTCTTTGTCACAGAAGCCATAGTCTCTCAGCACTCTGTGGGGGACCATATGGAATGCTGTATTGAGGTCTAATAGCATCAATGCAGAATAGCCTTCTTTCATCAACAATCTGCGGAAGCTCTTCAATTACTGCAAGTGACACTGACTCAGTGCTGGGAAAAGGCTGGAAATCTGTTTGAGAGGGACAGAGGTAATTGATGACACTCCAGATATTCTGACAGCTGTCTATTAAGTATTTTTTTTCCTGCACTTATGCCAGTATTTTAAGACAGCAGCCTTTTTTTTAACTCCACTAGGTTATTATCAAACCAGGTGGCTGGCTGTTTCTTTTTAGATATAACTGTGATTTCTGTAATACGAGGATCAAGTGCAGATATAATCCATGTATCTACCTTTTCTAACTAACCTTTCCAAATTAGAGTCCATCATTGGTTTAGGTGTGTGCAGAAAGTTACAGAAATGCAATCCTTCTAATTTATGTCAATGCCTAGTGGCAAGTGGCATGGGAGTCTTCGGGGGAGTAGGGGCTGTTTAAGTTGCAATGTTATGGGGTTATGGAAACCACATAATGACCAGTCCATGTCATAGGAAAGGGGATGTCAGTGCCCTGCAGGACTAGGATGGAAAAGTCAGGATTAAGAATATGCCCTCCTGAATAGGTGGGCTCTTTAATCAGCTGAGCAAGCTGAAGAGCTTCAAGATCTTTAATCAAGTTCAGTGTAAGAATGGCACTCTCATTATCAAAATGGAGATTAAGATCACTAAGAATACTTAAGTTAGCATAGGTCATCTCACATGGTACAATCACTTCTGCTAAAGCATTAAGAAAGTTAGTCTCAGGGCCTGTGTGGAGGATTATAAAAGTGCACCTGAGAACAAAATAGAAAACAGGACATATTCACAATCAGGAATAGTGACCTGTGACCAGCTCCACTGTGCATGAAAATGTATTTAAAAAATAGTTTGATCATGTTTCAAAATGAAGTAGCCCTCCAGGGGCTATATTGCTGAAGTGACCCAGGGACACAATGGGCATTTGCGCCCGCTTTGTGTGCCTCCGAATACTTTGGTATTACAGAAGGGGCTGCAGATGCTTGTGCGACCCATTCTGTAAAACAGATAGTGGTGGTGCTCATGTAGCACCAGCGATATCTCAAGAGGGTATTCCTTCATTTGCATGGAGGCGTGTCCCATGCAAATGAGGGACTCTCTTTACCTTTGTGCCAGTGCCATATTTTAGACGTCGATGCAAAGGCAAAGAAGATGTCAGGAGGAGCATAAAAAGGTGACACACTGTCAGTGCGCCCTCTGATGGCAGCCCTCTGGAGGGGGTAAATGGGTCCCATGGACCTCCCAGACATCCCCTTGCAGGCAGGTCCAGTCACTCACTGCAACCCCCTGCAAGGGGATCTCTCTCCCCATCTTAAAAGTGCAGGCGGGTTGTCGCCTGCACAGTGAAATGTGGAGCGGCTGCTTCAAAGCTGCTCTGCATTTCACTTGAATGCACTGCTCCCTGGGCAGCATGAGTTTGCGGATGCCCAGGTGACAGCACATTCATTCTAAAATAGCACACTTTCCTTGTTTGCACAGAGCACACCTTTTGAAAGGTGCGCCATGGTGCAAACAAGGAAAGTGCAACGTTTTCACAATACGGCCCCAGGAGTGCTCATGGAACACTATGGCTCACATTTTTACTAAGCCAGGTTTCTGTGAGATACAAGTTGACTGGTTTGAGGTTGTTGATGAGATCAATGATTTCTGCTTTGTACCTTACCAGGTAGTGGCAGTTAAAACTAAGCAAATGGCTCTTGTCAGTATCACTTTCCTTGCCTTGGTGCTGCCAACACCAAAGGACATAAACACAAAATTAAAGTGTTTAAGCCCTTCGGTGCTCATGACGAGCTGAGCTCGTCATGCCTCACGGTGGGCGTGTGCTCATGACGAGCTGAGCTCGTCACGACCACGCCCGCGATTGGAATGTCCAGCACCTGGCTGGAATTCCGCTCGCAGCGAAGGCGTTAAACCCATCGACTTGCTCAGCGAGGTTCATAGGGTGCTCACTATTAAAACTTTGCTAGTTGACCCAGGTTTGACAGTGCTCCTACGCAATAGTGCTATAGATAATGCAAACAATTTAAATATGTTGAGCAGCATGTATATCATTGAATTTATGCTTAGGAAAAAAAGAATATTTAGAACAAATAGCCTTATGGAAGCCTGATAAGGGAGATAATGGCGAACAATATCAGCTGGCCTTGTTATTGGTAAGGCCAAGAGAAATTTCCATTACGCTGGCATAATTTCAAATAATTTTCAGTAAATTTGTATTAAACTTGTTACATGAAATACCCAAAAGTATGCTATTACGTCACAGCACGTGATTGCGCACTGTTCACAGGAAACATTTAGCCTGAGTGCCGGGGAACATTACAAACCATCAGAACTCGAGTAGCTGTTTTTTGTGGGCTTGTGATATTTAATAAAAGCGTCCTCAAGCCCAAAATGAACTCTAGGATGCATTTCGTGCTAACATATAGCAACAAATATTGTTATTGCATTTTGTTTAATTACACATCATTTTTCCAAAATGTCATCTAATTATGCAAAAGCAAATTATGAGAATTTCACACACCAGAGGGCCTCATTTATGAAAACTGTTGCATCGCTGCGATAAAAACAGTTTTCACTGCGTCCTTCTTGCAACATGATGGATGCGCCGTATTTAATGTCACAAGGAATGACAGATACGTCAGGAATCCTGACGTATCTGTTGGCACAAAAGTCACACATTGCTGGAGTTGTGTCGCTAGCATGACGCAACTCCAGCAATGCATGGGGTAGACCTGTGCCTATGGCACTGCGTCACCCTTATGGCTGCCATGAGACAGGCATAAGGTTTTGATGCAGTAGTGTCCTAGAATTGTCACAGTGAAATCTCATAGATTTCACTGCGACACTTCAACAACCATTTTTTTACATGGGAACGCCCACCCTGCATACATTATACCTGACGCAGGTATAATGTGGCGCAGGGCTTTACAAGGTGGCGCATCTGCCTAGATGCCTCACCTTGTAAATATTATAAACGCTACAATGGTTCAGGGTTCTAATTTTTAAGAAAAGAGACATTTATAACTTCAAAAGAAACATGTTGAAAAATCATATACCAGAATACCAAAATACCCTCAAACAATTATCCAAAAAGTTTTTCTTTAGTTGGAATATACATAAACAAGGTGCTCACAGGGTTACACAAACAAACAAGGTTAACAAGGGACAAACTACAGTGTAAACAAAAATGGCAAAAAAGGAATAATATATGCAACAACAGGTTTTGTGAGATCTCAAAGACACAATACACTTAATGCTTCCTCTTATTTTTTTGCCAGGAAGGTGTTGATGACGTTTCAACATTATTAATGTAGCAGGTCATCATCAGGACAAAGACAATTAAAGAGCAGCCATCAATTGTTCAGGCAGAGAGAGTTCCATCCTAAACATCAGTAGACGCACGTCATGCGCACACTCTGTTCCAGAATATCTTGCAATTGTACTCAAAGCCACAAAGAATTTAGAGTGGCTTGAGGTTTGCCAGTTACTTTATCACATCCAAGTTCAATCCCTAAGGTGTATAATTTCGGTAGCTGAGTCCCAGTCCAAGCTTCCCGCCAATACACTCTTAATGACGTGATTGTAAATATGGCGTAACATGGCGCATTGTTTACGGTGCCGCTGCATCACGAAAAGTGATGCAACAGCGGCGCAAAAATGTTGCAAACCATTCATAAATAATGCACCTATTTCTTAGGTGTTCTTAGGTGATAAAGTTGTTGGCAATTACCCACTGCAATGCAATTCGGTAGAAAATAACATACTCTCTATGCAAACATGCATACATGTTTTGCATCTGGTTACAGTCAGTGCAAGAATGAAGCACCAGGATATTCTACTGGGAAATAGTGCACTCTACAAACCTGCAAAAAATAACAACATAGCATAACACTGAGGTAGAAACACTGGTTTATGCTCATAATACGGGCACTGAAGCGTGAGAAGGTGAGAGAATTAAGAAAGCAGAATAGACATTTAAAACAGCTTGGGCAGCACAGCAAAAGCATGGCTGTAGACAAAGGGTCATTTCTGAATAATTTGTATGGTGGCACTACAAAGATACAATATTATAGCCAATGCCAACAATCTGCTACTAGTACATACAATTGCCAGGCTTTACTTCTGCTAATCAGGCACTTCTGATAAATTACTACTTAATTGTGCTAGAACAAGGGGAGGCCAAGATATCAGCAAAGGTTTGTTGTCTGATTTTGAAGAATGGGCAAACAGCTCCAATATAATCCTGCTGTGTCGAGATAGGTGGAGATTAAACTGAGGCACATTTGTCAATGTGGACGGAGCATTAATTTGGCACAACTGGGACATTCCCTCCATTTAATTGCAACACATTTAAAACATGTAAACTTACACTGAGATTTATTTGCTATCCATCTGAGAAAATGGTGACTAATGAAAGTGTAACAGCAGTGTGTTTCTTGGGCCTTCAGTCAGTGCTTGATTTGTAAATAAAAACGTACCGGTGCCCAAAGCTCTCCTCTGAAACACGCAGCTGCTGCGATTAAGTGTCCGAGCACAGAATACTGAGTCAGCATAATCCTAAAGCCATCTCGGACCTCTTTATCCCATTTACACACACTCCCTGTCCCTTCAGCTCGCTCTTGCAGCTTTCTGCTTTCTCCCTTTGTGATGCTTTTCCGTCTTTCTCTTCCTCTGTCTTTCCCATATATGTCTTTTGCTCGCAGTAAATGCCTGATGCAGAAAAATAAGTGCCGACCCCCAACAATAAGTGCAGGTGCCCCCCACCGGAAACCACAGTCTCAAATTAAGCACTGCCTTCGGTCATCTTAGATCAAACATATAAACGTCTGCAAAGATCTTTATCAGCTCTGAAAGGTTATAACAAAACTACAGAACTTGTGATTAATATCTAGGATAAAGATTGTTGACTTTGCCCATTACATTTAAATAGATGGGAAGATAGCTCTTAGGTAGGAAGGTTGTGAAATGACCTCCTCATACAACTATTTGGGTCTGCTGGTAGTAGGGTGACCACTTCTTGCCAGGTCATTATGGTACAGAGTCCAGTCCTAGACTTTTGTGTGATAGTCTAGTGCATTATGGGTTTTGTAGTCTTGTTTTCCTTATATTGACCTAATTAGACTAGCACCTGAAAGCAAATGCTTTGTAGGTAAAAAACTGAGGACTGTATGCACTGTTCCTAATGGGTAGACACAAGGGGTAGTATGAAGTGCCATTTGTCGTATTTAAAATATGAGACTACATCAGTTACTTAGGCTTTGTATAGAATTTACATACAATTAGAAAATTCACTATTCACTCCAGTTTTCTCTGTGTTTTAAAAACTAAAGTTATGTTGGCACTAGTATTGGAAAATGGGACCATTAGACCCTATGAAAATTAGGATGCTTTTCTAGTTACCAGATTCATTGCTTAGGTGCAAGATCATCTCCAATTCAGCTTGTGAAGAAAATCAAGGGCCGGTTTGGAGTATTTATTTAAGCAATGCTTCGGCATGGCAGCCTATCAGAAACCATTTATCTGGCTGAATTAGACTCCTCTGAGCCAAAAAGTCATTATCTCCCAATTGATGTGGCAAATTCTGAAGCCTGTGAATAGAACCTGACAGACACATGTTAAGAAAACTGGTGCCGGTGGCTTGGAGCGTCAAGATGGCGGTCGCACTCTAAGAGTGCTCCGGACTCCTCCGTCATCCGCTCTGAAAATCCGCTACCATCAGCAGCCATCCTTCCCCACTAGCAGTGACAAACACCCTACTGCATCTCAGAGTGGGCATTGGTGCTGAGCGAAATCACGAGGCAGCAATACAACGGTCGGATCTTGTCCAGGCCTCCCGACCGCACTTGAGCCAAAATGGCGGCCCACACTTGCCGCGGAGCAGCGTAGAAGCCCAGGATCACCCCCCTGCCTGCCGATGAAGTGGAACAACCCGCTGCAGCCCGGAGATCCCTTCACCAGGTGCAACCGACAACTGGAAGCGCCGGGTGGGTCACCAAGGCGAGGACGCAGTGACGGGCCCTGAGACCGCTGTCCGACCTCCAGAACTACTCGTTGTCCCAATCTGAGATGGCACAGAAGCCGCCCGCCCGATGCAGACTCCTCTGTGGGGAGAGGGACTGGTGGGCACCCCGGAGGGGAGGCCCCCTTTCGGTCGGAGCCTCCCCAGCCTGGTGTTGCTGCAGCAGTGGGGTCGTGCGAGCTGGCAGGCGTCCTTGAAGGGGAGCGAGACCAGGACTGTGCTCATCCCGCCTAGCTGCTACACAAGACCCGGGGTGGCGTGGATCGGCTGCGGTAGTCCCGCAGCGGGGATCTCTGGAGAAGGTTTCTCCCCCCCTCCCCTCCTACCTGTCGTTGGATATCTGCGTGGCCTCCCAAGGACCACCCCCAAGCACCGCTGGGAGACGAGAGACCGGCCTTGTGGCCCGGCAGGACTGCAACCCAGGAGGGCACATGATCGATCTGGGAAGAGCTTGGCTGCAAATTTGCGCAGCCGTGGGCCGCGGGCCCCCCTCCCCGGCGGACCTGGGCATCCCAGACGTGCACAAAGGAAATGGTGGCTTGTGCGTACAACAGTGGAGCATAGGGGCCTGACTTCTCTTCCTTGCCTCACAACAATGAGGTGGTGGCTTGACACGCTCTGGGCAGCAAATGGGGCCCCCGGGGTGCCCTCGGCACAGCGACGCAACATTTGGCCCTGAATGTGTCCCCACTGATGCAGCTTTTCAT
Organism: Calotriton arnoldi; assembly: GCA_963921515.1. Taxonomy (NCBI): domain Eukaryota; kingdom Metazoa; phylum Chordata; class Amphibia; order Caudata; family Salamandridae; genus Calotriton; species Calotriton arnoldi. Next base: position 1,363,654 of record CAWUFW010003249.1, read on the forward strand.
GAGGCTGGACCAAGCACACTGAGCGGCCTGTGTGGACAGCCCTATCCAAACCCCAGCCGCTTGTGCGAATATTGATCCCGGACGAGAGTGGGCCCTGGAGCGTCCCTGCCTCACGCCATCAAGGGCCTCAGCCCTCTTCCCTCCACTCTGATTACTGAGCTTCATTGGGGCTCCCCTGCTGCCGCCCCTGCTTTCGGGGGATTGAGGATTGCTTGGGGCCCCACTTCTTGGTTCGTGAGGGGCCCCAGTCGTGGGGGCGCTCACTCCGAAACTGAAGGACGGGTGTGACCCGGAGGGAAACACGAAGATAGGACTCCACTGAAGGAGTAAGTCACTTCACTGTCCCACTGCGCAGCGTCACACGGCGGCACCTGGGCACCTACAAGCAGGGGGATCGGCTGCGAGGTCGCAGAGCGGTGGGCTCCTGGGCCCCCCTTCCTTCCCTGTTGGGCCCCGAGGCTCTGCACGCGGGGTCCCTGCTAAACTGCAGTGAACACTTGCTTTCCCACCTGGTTATGCCGTTGGTAAACCCCAACTGGCTTCTGGACGACTGGGTGGGGGCCGGGTGCATCCGTCAAGCAAATGAACCCGGGGTGGCTGACTGCCTCAGCCCCACTCCCAGACCAACCAAATTGGCCCTACACTCGACATAGTGGAGTGTCGAATAACCCTTGGGCGAAGGTGGCCATACCCTGGGACTTTCCTGCCCTCATCCCTACTGCGGCTCAGACCCATCGAGGGGGGAGCCCTCCCCTGTCTGAAGTAGAGACTTGCCTGGTCACTACAACGTAACCCGGCCGAAAGGTTACCGGGGGCCCCCCGTCACCCTGAGGGATCAGCAGTGACCCAGGAGAGCCCACACGACGCCTGGAAGACACCGGTCAAGGTACCCACTCTGAAGCCATTCGACATCCATCAGTACCACCATCATCCACTGACCACCCCTGGACTCGCCAGCCATGGGAAAAGACCGGGGTCCAAAACCACCTGCGACACAGACCAAAATCGACCAGCACACTGTCAGCGATGCTGGGGCCTTGTCCAAAGCCACGGGGGGACATACTCTGACGGGATGTGACCTTAACACGATCCTACAAGCCATCAGTGCCTTACAAGCCTCGGTTGAAAACAAAATGGGGAGGTTCAGGTCGATATGGCCCTGCTCCGAAAGGACCTCCATAATGCATCAGCCCATATTACCGAAACTGAGTCCCGCATCTCCTGTATTGAAGATGACGTCCTAAGCTTGATGGAACAAATGACCCGCCTGCAAACCTAAGCCAAAGAACTGCATAAAAGGGCAGAAGATGCAGAGAACAGGTCTAGACGCAACAACCTGCACCTGGTGGGATTCCCAGAGGGCTCAAAGCAAGGACCGATGGAATCCTTCATTGAACACTGGATCACCTCATGGATGCCCAAGGACACACTATCCACCTGGTTCACGGTAGAGCTGGCGCATCGCTCCCTGGCACCAAACCCCTCCACCCCCCAGGTGCCCCACACTGACCCATTATAGCCAGGATCCTCAACTTCAGAGACAGAGATTTGATCCTTTGACAGGCCTTTGTCCAGAAAACTGTAACCTACCAGAACCACACTATTATGATATTCCCAGACTATACTAGGGAAGTCCAAACCCAAAGACGTTCCTATACGGAAGTCAAACAAAAACTGCATACCCTCAACCTGCAATATAGACTACTCTTCCCAGGGTGGCTGCGTGTGGCCTTCCAGGACAAAACATACTTTTTCGATACCCCGGAGGCAGCCTGGACCTGGCTGACCTAAGAACGCCCTCTTCGGCTAAAGACCACAGCCCTGGCCCCAAATGCCCGAGCCGCGTCCACCACTAATCCCACTCCAAGAAGGAGGCGTACACCCATCTCATGGGTAATCTCTGCTCCCTTCCTTGCAAGATACGGGTTCATTAGATCCTGGCATTCAGGCTTCACACGGGGTTCACATGGGGTGGCGATCCTCTTGAGGTGCAACTTACCCTTCGTACCTACTCAAATCACCAGGGATCCCCACGGTCGCTTTATTGCCCTCTCTGGAACTCTGGGCGATGAGACCTTCAACTTCCTCTCCATCTATGTTCCCAGTCTCACACATAAACAGACTTTAGACCGCATTGGGGAAGTACTCAGCTCCTTCCCACCCGGAACAAGGGTGATGGGGGGAGACTTCAACGCCGTCATGCACCACAGACTTGACATCACAGGGACCCCTTCTGCCTCACGCATCCTACACGCCAAGCAGTTGGCAAGCTGGACCGAAGCCATGGGCATCTGTGATGTGTGGTGGTCATGGGACCCTCAAGAGACCCAGTACACCCACACCTCAGCAGCACACCACAATCAACCCATGATGTTTATGCTGGCCCCCGAATGTCACAAAGTTAGAGAAATACGTATCCTCCCCGAGGCATCTCAGATCACTCCCCTTTGCTCCTAGCCCTAGGTGACCCTCCTGTTACACTCCGCCCAATGTGGAGGATGAATGCATGGTTTCTCCAAGACGGGAAATTCAAAGAAACAATTGGAGCGGAACTTAAACAGTACTTTCTTACTAACCAGGACTCTGTCTCTTCTCCGGGCACCCTGTGGGAGGCGGATAAGGCCACCATCCGCGGATTTGCCAAGGGCCACCTTAAAGCCCAGCAGGCAGCTCGGGATAGCAGGCTCGCTCTCCTTGAGTCCCAGGCAGCCCGACTCGAGAGAGGTGCATCCGGAACACAAGACGAGACCCAGTTGCGCCAACTGGCACTAGTGAGGGATGAAATTAAACAGATCTCACTAGGCTCAGCAAAGCTCCTATGGAGGTCCTCCATCGCCCGCGTATATGGATGGGGTGATAAAAATGGGAGGATACTACATAGATTAGTGTCATACCCCTTGGTGAACAGGATAATCCCAGAAATCCGTGACTTAGAAGGAACTACCCACCGCTTTCCCAAAGTGATGGCCCAGTCATTCGCGGACTACTACTCCGACCTATACTCGGCTCGGAAGCCAGAACTCTCACTATCCGATCTGATCACCCTAGAAAACCTCCACCTCCCTAGGCTCAACGCAATTGAATCGGCCTGATGGAGGGTCCTGTCACACACGAAGAAATACAAGACGTCCTTTCGCAGGTTGCTGCCGGGAAAACCCCTGGCCCGGACGGCTACCCACAAGAATACTATTCCGCCTACCATGACATATTTATCCCCCACCTTGCAGCCCTTTATGCAGAGGCCGTAGAAAAAGGCTAATTCCCTCTAGAGACCGACACAGCCACGATAGTCATTATTCCCAAAACACAGCCGCCCTCACCAACCTGCACCGATTATCGCCCTATATCCCTAATCAATACTGAAGTCAAAGTTTACACCACAGTACTGGCTCAGCGTCTTAGGCCATACCTCAGCAAACTGATCCACCCCGACCAGTGTGGCTTCATGAGTACCAGACACTGCCTTCGGCCCCTTCACCTAGCCTTGGCCAACCGACAGTCACTAACCCCCTACTTGGAGCTTCTCTTAGTCGACTTCGAGAAAGCTTTTGACTCGGTCAACTGGGGATACCTGGAGGATGTCTTAGCCACTATGGGCATGGGCCCTGACTTCTGCCGTATGGTTGACATCCTATACTCCAAACCGACTGCAAGAGTGCTTGTCAAGGGATCACTCTCAGGCATGTTCCCAATCAGGAGAGGGATGAGACAGGGATGTCCCCCCTCTCACCCCTCCTTTTTGCTCTGGCAATGGAGCCCCTGGCAAACCTCATTCGCTCTGATGACCAGGTGCGGGGTTGGAGATGGACAGGCTCTCATGAGGACAAAATCGCATTATATGCAGACGATGTCCTACTTTTTCTCGCAAAGCCGGCCCAGTCCGGCCCTAGATGCCTGCAGATACTACAGACCTTCGAACGAGTTTCTGGATTACGCTTGAACTCTGCAAAATCAACTCTGGTTCCCCTGCATCTATCAAGAGAGTGCTTTGATTGGCAGTCTACCATCCCTATCAGACGGCAATCTTTTAAATACTTGGGAATCTGGGTCGCCCTGCTCCCCGAACTGGCCTGGGCGCTTAATATCACTCCACTTGTCACAAAAGCCAAACTAGACCTCCAGAAGTGGCAAAAACTACCACTCTACCCATTAGGAAAAATAGCACTTTTTAAAATGATGATTCTTCCTCAATTCCAAAATGCTCCATTCCATATCCCCCGGGCCTGGTTCAAGGGTCTAGACAGTTTGATCACAAGGTTCCTCTGTAATGGTTTGCGGCCATGCATGGCTCTTTCTCACTGCCAAATTCCACCCTTCGATGGAGGCATGGGGCTGACAAACTTGTATTTATATTGGCTAGCAACCCGTTTCCTAGCACTGCACGATTAGTTCAATGGGGGCTGGTCTGACCCTGCCTATAGAACCAAGCTAAAATATCTGAGTCTCTCTCAAATCCAAGCTATGATGTACGGGAGTCCCATCCCCACGAACCTACCCACGGTAACCCGCACAGTCCTACTAGCCTGGCATGCCTCCCTGCGTCACACACAATGGGGGAATAAACTGACTCAGCAAACACCTCTCTGGCAAGGCACATGCCTGTGGGAGGTGGGGGGCCTTGAGGGATTCAGGGGCTGGGATCTTATTGGCATCTTGCAGCTCGGGAATGTTTGGGTCAGTGACCATATTCGTTCCTTTTCGGACCTACAGACCAGACACTCACTCCACCCGTCCCAGTTTTATAAGTATTTGCAGCTCTGCCACACCCTTGACGTGCATATAGCAACAGGCACATCGCTTCCAGAACACAGCCCCCTAGAAGCTCAACTCACAATGGGCAATCTGGGGAAGGGGGAAGTATCACGCATTTATCGCTCCTTAACTAACAATGGTCCCACCTCCCTTGACCCATTGAGAATTAGATGGGAGACCTGGTTGGGTGCTCTAGAGGATGAGGACTGGTGGGATGCTTTGATGGCCGCCAAAACTATCACCGTTCCAGCCAGACTTCGCTTGGTCCAACTGTACTACTTGCATGCCTCCTATCTCACCCCTGTTCACTTACACAGGGCGGACCTAATCCCACACCCAGCCTGTACTCATGTGTGGCTGTGCCCGCAGATTTCTTCATATGGTATGGTCTTGCCCACGCATAGCTTCCTACTGGGAATCATTGTAAACAGAGCTTACGGAGGTTCTGGGATAGGAGGTTCCTCACAACCCCTTGAACATACTATTGGGCGTCACAGACAGGCTGGTTGGGTCTAGAGCAGATAAGTTATTCCTGGGCACCGCCCTTGTAGTGGCCAAACGAGATTTTGCAATGGCGTGGAAGAACCCTGTCCCACCTACTATAGCCAAGTGGCGCAAGGGAGTAGACTGGTGTGCCACACAAGAACTGCCACTGTATGAGGCCAGGGGATGCCCGGCCAAACATCGGAAAATTTGGGGTAAATGGTTGGGAATGGTGGGTTAATCAACTCCCCCGTCCTTTCTAGGTCCAATCCTATACGTCATTCAGAGGGCAGAGGTACGACAATGTATACCATCGTAAGAATGTTTTACTCGCCTAATGTCATATGTAATTATGCTGCTGAATATGCTGTGCTGTTGGTATTCAGGTTTTTATTATTTTCTCTTTACAAAATCAATAAACTTGATTATCAAAAAAAGAAACTGGTGACAAAAGTAAAAATACAAAATTAAAAACAAAATAGAAACTACTCAGTTTCTTAAAGAGTCCTATGTAAAGTGGCTGCTTGTTAAAATCATTAAATATAATTTCATCTAGTAGAGGTATTTCCTTGTTCCTCTGAGGGAGTTCAGGGCTAGTTGGGAATCTCTTGAGATAAATAAGAGGTTTTGCTAGTTATGCAGGTACTGTGAACAGTTCCTGGTGCATGAGCTCTTAATCTGCCCCGCCATGGAAACGGGAATGTGCATAAACGTCCAGGCCCGTTCAACATAAAAAGAGCAGTGCAAGTGCTAAGTTAACCCAAGGTCGGATTTCAAAACATTTTTGAGTGGCACTAATTCACATCATTGGTGGTAAGTTAAAGTAACGTGTGACAAGAATGTATGGGTACATTTATTGTGTGACACTTTGTAATGGCGGTGATGTGTTCTTTTGTTTTTTTGCTGCATTATTACAATGTAATTTTGTTGTGTTGTGTTGTGTTCTATTTTAACAGTTTTGTTGTGGTGGATCCTGTTACATTTCAACTGAGTTGCTAGGTTACTTTTCAAATCTTATTTTGTTATGTTCTGTCTTATTGTGTTATGTTTGGTTTTTTACTTTAAATTGGTCATCAAATGCTGTTACATTTCTAGCCAAAAGCAGCAAATACCTTGAAAGTTCATGTTGCAGGCAGCCATTTACTATCGTCTTAGGTGGCAAAAAATAGCACTGCTCGAGCTCTTCATCTAACTAAGACACCGAAATAGGGGAATGATTTAAATCTTGGCAGAGAGGGAACTTCATTGCAACTTTGTCTTACAGCTTCTTAATGTTTGACCGAGCTGTCCGGCAAAGTTACAATTTATTGGCAGGAACTCTCTTGACAGCGGTTTCTATCAATGCTTGAAATGTCTACAGGGTCGACAGACAATTTAAAATGTCCCATTCAGAACCTCTACCAGAGAAATGGAGTATTTTATTCTGTTGCCCTGGCAGAGGACAGGCTGGCTGACCACATTCAAATCAGTAAACAACAAGGGGGACAATGAGGGCTTGATAAAGGTCCACCGTACTTGCCCTGGGTAGAACTAGAAGACAAAAGAGGTACGGTGTTCCTGGGTGGCAAGTTGGCCACCTGGTTAGTACTCAGAGTGGTGGGGAGGTGGGGAATACCTCCTTTCGGAACTAGGACCCTCACACACCCAGCAAGCTAGGTGTCATGCTTCATCATATGGGTCTGCTCCTCGTCGAGCCGGCGCTGCAATGCTCGACGGGCACCCATAAAGGGGCTCTTTATCGGAGATCTTTTGTTCCTTGCCGTATAGGTGCCGTGGGTGTGAGGGGCCTGGTAAGATGTAGATGTGGTGTGTGGGTTAAAACAGGTAAGGGAATCCTCTATAATTATTTTTATTCTGGAGAGGTCACAACCTGATTAAAAAGTAAATCAGGCCATAGGTTGCACTAGGTGTCACATATCAGTTGCTGTATGCAGGGTAGTGATCTAAAGCTCAGCCACAGTAATAGGTACCTTGCACACTCAGGTCACTGCCTTCACTCAGTGCTGTAATAGTCCAATGAGCAGAGGGGAGAAACAGAGGATATCTATCTAAAGTAGAGGCTACAGGAAAAGACCACCCATATGTGAAAAGGCACTCCAGCTTTTCAGAAGTAACAAGTTTGGAGAGTACACTACATGTACACAATTAATATGCACACCTCCTGATACCCTGTTTGCCCCTACAACAGTGTTTATAAAATAGCACAGTGGCAAAGGTATTCCCTCATTTGCACTGAATGATCACCCCATGCAAATGTGAAACCATCCCCTCCGATGATCTAAGTGGAAAATGTGCACCTACATGAACAGTTTATTTGTCTTTCCTGTTTTCAGTTTCTATTTGTTGTAAATTCTGGTGAGGTATTTTCAGTCTTTACCAATGTTTAAAAGAAATGTAAATATTTTTGGTTATTAGTGTTTACTCTTTTTGCTCTGTACAAAAAATCTAAAGGTCTGTGTTTTTCTGTTGCTTATGAACAATTGTGTTTTTCTTTCCTTCCTTCCCTCGTTCATTCCTGTAGTCAATTCTGCATTCATTCTACCCTGACTATCTTCTTTATACCCTTTCCTGCCAGGGCCTCTTTTGGGTCACCAGGAGTAGCTGCTGCGACCCCTGGCATGCCCCTGGTGACCCCTGGCACTGCCTTTGTGACCCCTAGCGTCAGCAATGGCCAAATCAGTGGCAGGAACAGAAGCAGCTCATCCTTATAGACATCAGTGGGGGTTTCACTCACCTCATTTTTTTATTATACTAATATTGAATAATATTATATTATTCACTATTAGTTTAATAAAAATGGAGTACAAATAGCTGAAATATGACTTTCCATGGCAGCTGAGTTAAGAAAACAAAAAATGCCTTTAAATGTATATATGTTGTGTGTGTGCTTGCAGTTTTGAGTGTGATTATGCAAGAGAGTGTATGTGAATATGTAGGCAGAGTGTGTGTATGTGTGAGTGTGTGTGTATGAGTGATTGTGTGTGTATGCATAAGCATATGTATGTGTGAGTGAAAGTGATGGTCAAGGGGCATGTGACGTGACTTCCGTTACCCCGGGCATTTTAATGACGTCCATGCTGAAATAATTCATAATTTCGTTCACCTCCATGCCTGACTTACTTCCCAGCAAACTCCTCTTTCCACCAGTCCATTCCCACCCCATGTAAACGGTGTGCGGGGATATAGATATTGTTGCACCTAAGTTAGATTTGATTGCAAAAGATTAAATGTTAATGGAGGGCATGTAACATATCTTCATGCAACTCATTTCTTCAGACAAATGGCAAAGATACGCTGGACACGAGATACATATTGTGGCTTTCTTAGTGCTGTTATTGCAAGCCAGTGTCACACTTCCTGTTATTTGTCTTGAGATACCAAGAAAGGACAGGACCAATTAATGTATTATTACTGCCTGGTCTGGGCCTATACCTGCTCTACCTGGTCAGAGAAGAGAAGCCTGACAAGAAATTAATATGCATAGTGTTAGATATAGGTAATTTGTAGATGGCAAACTGTCCTGCTGTATGAAACAGCAACCGACACAGTAAAGAAACATAATGACCTGCTGCTTGCCTTGGATCAGGTGCCTATTCAGTTCACACCATGAAGCTTATTTTTCAGTGCAAGTTTGTGACCATGAGATCTTGTATTCTGTGTGGTGTGCTTTGTTGTCGTGCATTTTCTATTTCGGGAGAAAATGAGCACGGCTCAATTTTACTTTTCCATTAAATGCTGTGACAGTCGAGTAACATTTTGTACTCATTTGTGTTTGTACCTAACCTTTCACAGAGAACTGGGCCATCTGCTTTTTTTGTTTTTTCATTTCACTGATGGAAATATGGAATTAATTTAACAATAATATATGTTCTTCCTACTAACTGTGGGTCCCTTTGCATTTCTGGGCACCATTGTTTTTACCATTTTTTTTTAATGCAAAAGATTTTTGAAAATGAATTGATTGACTCATCAGAGCAATTCATCTTATATATATTGTCTATGCATGTGCGTTCTGTTAGCAAATGGAGCCGTAGGAACATTGTTATTTCTGTTTATGTATCTCCCATGGGTCTTAGATATCATGGATAGTGCTGGGTTATTATCAATTATTTTGACAAGGAATCAGTAGAAAAGAATGCTGAACTTGGTGATCCTTAGTCTGCAACTTGAACATCTTCTATGTCAGTACACATTCTCTGAGCACTTGTTTCTACAGAAGCGCATACCAGGAAACACAGAGCAGTGGTTGCATATTTATGTTTCTATGCTGCATTGTGTACAGCTCATACACTAAATCATACATTTCCTGAGTTAATTTTTGTGATATAGGCAGCTACATTTCAACAAAACCTTTTGGACCTGTGCATGGGTGCTGAATATGTTCATTATATGGCCTCCTTCTTTCTGTGAGGGGGGATGCAGCTCCTGTAAGCATGCTTTTTAGACCATCAGTTTGTAAAACTAAGAACAGTGGGGCAGATTTACAAGCCCCTTGCGCCACTGGTGCGTCACTTTTTGTGACGCATCGGTGGGTTTTTTTTATGCAAAATTTACAAGGTGACGCATCTATGAAGATGCGTCACGGAAGACGGATATGCGACGGAATGGAACTGCGCGAGAATCTGCTGCGTCACGTAAGTAATAAAATATGCAAGGTAGGTGTTCCGACATTAAATCCAACGCATTACCGATGCAGGCATATTTACAACAATTCCCCGTGGTGTCGCATCTTTTGGATGCGTCACGCAACTCTGAAATTGCACTCGCAAGCCTACGCCTCATAAACCAACGTGCAGGAAATGACGCAAGTACCATATAAATTGAAGACAAGACCAGCAGAGCAGTCTTGCAGCAGATCAGACAGCATGGACCTCCTAATCCTGCAGCTGTGAGTCGGACCAAGACGACGTCAACCACCACCAGACCAAATACCACAACTGCACCCTCCACCATCACCGCAAAGGCAGCGCAGGAAAAGGGAGCGCATCTACCGGCAAAGGACCACCCTCATTGGACTCCAGGTTGAACAAGTCATCAAAATGTATCACCTCAAGAAGGCGTCCATTGAGACCCTGTTACGTCAGATCTCACCACAGCTACAGCCACCAAATGACAGTGTCTGCAACATTCCACCACAGACAAAGCTACTGGTGGTGTTACACATGTTGGCCTCAGGATCTTTCCAAGCAACAGCAGCACGAGTGGCAGGTATCTCACAGTCATCTTTCTCCGCGTTCCTCCCTTCTGTCTTGGATGCCATCATTCAGCTCACACCACAGCACTTTCATTTCCCCAACACACAACAGCAGCAGATGGACATTAAACAATGCTTCTATGCCATCGCTGGCTTCCCACATGTACTTGGTGCAATGGACTGCACACATGTCCAACTGGTACTACCTGCAGCAACTTCACACCTATCCCGCAACAGGAAGCACACACACTCCATCAATGTCCAGGCCATTGTGGACCATCACGGACTATTCATCAATGTACTGGCAAAATATCCTGGGAGTGTGCATGATTCATATATCTACAGGAACAGCATCATCAATGACCGTTTCCAAAATGGACAATATGGCAATGGGCTACTTGTAGGTAAGCATCAATCAATTAACACATACCAATACTCTGTAAGAATAGCTGGCCATCTGGCACATTACGTGCCCTTGTGTAAGAATGACGCAATAAGTGATTGTGAAAAGGCCGACCCACATATACACTATAATCACATTACATACAGTATAAAGCTGCATGCATCCATAGCAGCATAACAGAAAGTGCAAAGGGATACAAGTTGGAAATGCAAGCGAATATCCTTCCAAAAATTGTGAAGTAGAATAAGTCACACTGTCGACATATGCACCCATCTCATCTAATTCAATTTACCTGTTCCAATGTGCAATGCATTGAAAAGCATGCATGGAAATAGGAATCCAGCCAAATGGAATGTGTCCATGCGTTAAGCTGTCCCTTTGTGTACGAAAACAATATACTAATGTTTCACCCTGGTACAAGGCTGCCTGTGCAGGGGCATGTCATCTGAATGTGTGACAATGCAGGGGATAACACATTGAAAAATACAATCAATAGAAATATGTTGCATCACTGTGCCTTGAAAGTGACTCCCTTCTGCCTAGACAAATCATTTGCCACACTCCCATAGTGAAATGTGCCTAGATGTGACATGGACAATCTGGGAAAGTGTGCATCAAACATAATAAGTACAGTGGTATCACTTACACTTATCAAGACCTCACATCTTGCAGTCAGCAAATCGTGCACTGTAAAGCACCATCCCTTGTCATGCCCATCAAATGATAGACAACAAGTGAAGTGACACGTGTCACAAACAATGGGAAACTCAATGTTAAACACATCATCTAATCATCACAAACAGAAATCCCACTCACAATGTTTGCAAACATGACGTATAACACATGCCATGTATACAGAATTCTCACTAAAGTTAACACATTTATCTTACTTTCCACTTACAGCTGATCAAGGATATGGCCTACAGAAGTGGTTGATGACACCATTTAGCAATCCCCAGACTGATACGCAAAAGGCATACAACTATGCACATTGCCGAACAAGAAACATCATAGAAAGAAGCTGTGGCATGCTCAAGTCCAGGTTTCGCTGCCTGGATTTATCAGGTGGAAGGCTACTCGATTCACTAGAAATGGTGTGCAAGATGTTCATTTCATGTGCAATACTACATAACATATGTGTCAAAACAAATGTGCTCTGGGATGAAGAGGAACAGCCCCCTGACCAAATGGATGATGACGAATCAGAAGGAGAAGGACATGCCATACTCAACACGGCTGCAGGGATAAGACGTTGCACTCACATTGTCACTCAATTCCTCACATGATGTTGCTATTCAACATTTATACCAATATCCACTAATGTCTCAATAAAAAAAAATTCACATTAAAGATTTACATTTGTGTACATTTTGTATAGAGGTTATACAATACAAATGCATAATATGTAAATTGCTCTTATGACATGTAACATCTCATGTCTTGAATTCACCAAAATGATCTGTGTATGTAACACGTGTGTGCACATGGATTTGACTCACACATAGAACAACATGAAAATGAAGGTGTTGCATCACCATGTGTGTGCAACCCATTGTTACAGATAGGACATGTGCATTCATCAGGCTATCACCATCTACAGATGTGACACACAGATTGGCATTTGTGTACCGCCACATGCAATTGCCAAACTACATCAGTCTTCACTAGCATGGCCACCTGCCTCAAGCAGTGAGTGTCAAAAATGTTCAGGAGAGGCATTCACATTAATATTGCAGATGTCGTCACACGTCATGCCTATAGACAATGTCATTACATCTGCAACAGTGCATAGTATGCAACAATGTGATGTGTCACATCACAAACATGATCATCTCCCATGTGAAGTGTCAATACTGTGCACAACTGTCCCTGTGAACGATAAAGAAACACTGCATGTTTTTGCATGGACATTTGCAGAGTCAAGCTGGGTCATGAATGAGGCACAGACATTCAACATGTTTGCAAACACATGTTCTTCTCTGTGTTGTACTGTGTGCTGGCATTCGTTGGCAGAAGCACACCTGCACCATGGTGCAAGGATGGCTGGGTGATGTGGATAACATGCATCGCTGCAGAAAGGGGCACCTTCATTCTGGGAAACAACACATTTATGCAGATAACCCCTTATAATGTGTGATGTGTGAAGCAGCACATATCGAAAGAGTGAAAATGTATGTGTCCCAAAAATAAATGTCACCTCATTGTGGCTTGTGACATCAACGCAGGTGTTGTGTACCAGTTCAATGCAGAGATGCATGTATCATTGCACATAAATGTTGAAATGCTATGGTGGACATATGTTTGTTGTGTGCAAAAGCCACACCAACACCCATGTCCCCCACAACATGCAAAGTTTTGCGTGAGAGGTGGGATTTGGCACAGGCATATTTGAAGCCACACAGGGTGCCTGGGTGTGACATGGTAAGAATTGTCCTGCAGGTAGTGCTGATGATGCGTGATGCAACGTTATACACCTGCTGTGCAAGCTGACCGTAAAAGTACCACAAACATCCCAACAATTAAATTTCCTAATAAATATGGACACATATCCCATGATGTATGTGAAGGTCTGAAACAGAAATGACCACAACACAGCAAAAACATGCATTTTGTTGATAAAAAACCACACATGTGCATTACGTGATGCATCACTTGCACAATACCACGCATCTCCACCTCTACATACCTAAATCAGGGTTGAGTCACTCCAACACACAAAATGTGTTGTATCTTCACGAAAAATGACGCAAAATTAAAAACGGGTAGCATCTTTGTGAATATTGACGCAAAATTATAAATGTGTCGCATTTCATGTACAGATGCCTGTTACCCTATGAAGCCTAACGCAATAAAGTTGAAACCCACGCAACACAGAGAAACATCACCCATGCAGATGTGAACTGTAACTGGCAATTGAGTCGAAATCACGACGCATCGTCTGAAATATGGCGCAAAACGCAAAAACATGTCGCATCCATGCAGGAAATGAAGCCATGGTGAGGAGGCTGTTGTTGAGTGCTGTGCCAGTTGTTTGACTTTGTACTGTGTTTTAACTGTTTTTTGTGTACTTTTAACATTTGTTTGTCTGTGAAATGTCAATTTAAAGTCTGTCTGAGGGGTAATTGTTGATTTTTGGGGTGTGAATGTCCATTTTGGGTAGATAGGTGTAGGTTAATCATAAGGGTGGGATTTTCTTTTTCCTTACAATAAGTTTCATTTATTTAACTGTAAGTTTCATTTTAATTTTCATAAGTTTCATTTAACATGTCTGGCAGGTCCAAAAACCTGTCTCACAGACAGTTTGGGGGCCTTTTGTGGCTCATTTTTCATTTCCTGCCCCGTATGATGAATATAGCATGTCACAACGCATGCTATTACATCGGGTGGTTTTACAACGCAGTCGTTACAAGGACCGCGTTGTTAGTACGCGATACCTTTACATCGCAAGTCATTAGAACGACTTGCTGTAGGGGGCGCGCTGGACTTAGGAATAGTATTATTTACTATTCCTACTCCAGTTTGCGCAACAGTAGGGAAGGTGTTGGAATTAATTTCCAATATCTTAGCGCCCCTACAACAAGTCGTTCTAATGACTTGTGATGTAAAGGTATTGCGTACTAACAACGCAGTCGTTGTAAAGACCGCGTTGTAATAGCACTGCGATGTAATGACAGCGTTGTAAACACTGTTTCCCCCGTATGATCAGCACAGGGGGCAGGGTGAGCAAGGGCTACTCCCCATCTGAACGGCGGCAGAGGTGGGCCAAGATCCAGCACCACATGGTCTGCATATGCGACGTGGAACGGACAGTACACCAACTGAAACACCGCTGGCAGGATCTCGTCAGCAGAGAGGGAGACTTGCTGGACAATCTGGGACTGGAAGTCGATGGCCCAATTGGTAAGTCGATATCTAGGAACCCAAATGTTGTTTATTAAGAGGTCTACAGCAACGCCATACATTGCTCTGTCCATAATTAAATGAGAAACTATGGTGGCGCAATGGTCTCTGAGAAAATGCATCTGGAAATTAAATGTTATTTTTGCATGTTGTGAGGTCATAGTTTCATATGTCTGAAACACAACGATAATTAAAAATTGAACGGTATCTTTGCACATTCACAAGCACACAGTGCCGAGGGTGGAACACTTTGTTTGAGGCAACATAAAAGCATCTTGTGTCAACATGTCACCAGTAATGTGTGAAGATAACATGTGTGGCATTTACTGCCCATGTAAATACGGCACATATGTGTCTGGCACTTTTACATCACAGCCCAGTTCCACAGGTGTTGCTGTGTGTGTTCCCACTCCACACCCATGGAGCATCACACATTTCCAATAGTTTTTGAAATGCAACATAACGTAAAGGCATTGCACTGCATGCCTCCCCTTGGGTGACATATTTAGGCACTATGGTGAGAAATTTACTCTTTTCTCATTTATCCTAATGACTTATGATGCATGATGCATTATGCTGCAAACATGTAGATAGTCAAACAACTAAGGTGACTTATGTGCAAGAATGTGTCCATTTGTGCATTTACACAATCATCTTCGTGACGCAGACATCCTTGCATCATTGTGCAAGTGTGCCTGCGTCAGGGCATGTATGATGAGTCAGGCCCAGCACAGGCTAGATCCCAGGGATGCAACACATCATTGTTTAACTCTCAGAAGACGGTGCTGTGGAAGTGTCCCAGCATTGACACAGTCAAAGGGCCAGTGCCGCCAGGTTGCTGGCTTAATTGTAAAAGAGTTACATGGTCTGTGAATTACATGCATGTGTTATGACAATGTTTTGTGCCCAATGCATACACTGGATATATGTTCGGCATTCACAGCTCATTGTACATCTGTTCATGTTTCATAGGTGGACACCAGCCATATACGCAAGGGGAGGTTGACACGTTTGAGGACCCCAACGCTACCAGTGAGTAACATTTCGCAATGATTGTGATGTTGTTGATGGGCGAGGTGGAAAAATTGTATATGTCTCTGCCTATCAATAAATAGTTCTCAAGATCCAACTGCTGTCTCCACTTGGCACACGCTATTCAAGTTCAACTAACATGAGGCACCGCATTGTGCATGGTGTACCGCGCGAAGACATGCCTAGCCCTAATAAATCCCATGATAGTTTCAGACATGCCTTCACGCAGTCCGCAATGCACAATGCAGTGACTATTGTCAATTTTACTGGAGTAGCAGTAGCCAAGTGGAGACAGCCGCATTGGCGGAATGATGTTTGGAGAGGATAGTAGTCTAACAACAGTCTTCTCTACGTTGGGAGTGGTGGTGGTGTGTCCAGTTGTTTAAGGGGAGGGTGGGTGGGGGTTGCAGTGTGGGTGCAATGACTGAGTCAGCTGGGCCAGGGGAGTCCATGGATTTTAATGCAGTTTTGCTGAAAGTACATGTAATACCCCAGAGTACAACGAAGAAAAATATGCCCAGGCTAAGTGTGCATCATTAACATTATTTCAAAAATAATTTTTCAACATAACATGTGAGCAGTTTAGAAATCAAACCATAAGATGTGGTACATGCATCAAATTTCAAATGTTTGGTAAATAAACATTGGATCAATCAGGCACTTTCAATATCTGTAAAGAAACTGGTCCAATTAGTATGCAACTGAGGTCTATGATTGTCAGTCTGCCTTGTGTCATTTCATGACGTGATCATTGTGCAGTGTTAAGGACAAGATTTGATAGTGTCATGACGCAATTGATACACATCTTGTACTCAAGAAATGCCTTCTGAGTCATGACTGTGTGAGACTGAATTTGTTCTTCACAAATGTTTCCTTGGGGCATAAACATGAGGCCGAAGTAGCTGTCAACAAAAAGTGTTTCCACAGAAGATCAGTGTGTGTACACTATGCACAAGTCAGGATTGTAGTAAAAACTTGATGTGTTGTTGAGTTAACAATGTACCCAATACCCCGGATATTGGTTTCCAGGTAGGGGCATGTATCCCTACATCATCAGCCCATGTGTAGGTCACCCTGATAGTACTACATGGCATGCTGCATGTCAGTAAACATAAGTAGTGGCAATCATTAGATAGTGGCATCATTAGATGTGGCATCATTGTTGCACCACAGAGCACATATCTGATTCTTACAATGGCAGTTGCAACGCAAGTGCATAACTCTGTAAAGGTGTGAAATGGACGTACATGCAGGTCAAGTGGCTTGCAAACTTCAAATTTCTAATCAACACGCTGTGGCACTGTCTGATCACAAAAGTAGTTTCAGCTCGTGGATCACATGACTACATGAATATCACCTGGTGAGCCATATAACGTAAACTTTGTGAAAACTGAACTGAGACCATGATGTATGTTTACTGGTTTGTCATGGCTCTGAGTGTTGTTATCTATTGTTTTCATGACAACCTTGGTTTTTCATTGAATCATGAGGTTTAGCTGATAGCACAGTATGTGATGCACAACCTTTGCAGTGTGGTGTTGCTGTGTGTGGCCCACACAGTGATCAGATGAATGGCCCAAGTGTTAGAGTCAGCATCTCAAATGTACGCATGCATTGTCTATCTACATTTGTCAGTTATGTACACATTGACTGACACATGTGTACTTCTTTTCCAAAAGATAACGTGACTGCTGAGGAGGAATGCAATTTCCGGATTGGGAAGACAAGGTACTCACACATCTGTGAGGTGGCAAAGGGCTTCCGCTGGATGTCTCGCCTAGATGAGAAGCAAAAGGCAGACAAAACATGGATTGCAAATGTACCCGGCAAAAAAAATCAAATGGAAATGGAAAGGCGTCCTCCAAGGACATGGGCAATGGAGGTGGTGATGCTTCACAGGCTGGACCATCTCAGCCACCAACACAAGCCCCAAGCTCCGAACCGGCTGAACCAGGGGATGTCCACACAAGATGTGGATTATTTTAAACTCAAAATACGTGGCCTAGAACTTCAGATGGCTATAATGTTGCAGAAGATGGACTACCTGCAGTAGTGTGTGGACACTATCATGGCACAATTGTAGTGGCCATTTTGTATAAATGTTTATTAGTTCTGTTATTATCATATTTAGGCTTAGTTATAGTGTAGGTGTAGCGTAGTTAGATTAGGTAGTGTTAGGTAAGGTAGTTAGTTTTTTTACATGTACATAGGTTTGAATTTTAATAAGATTGTCTTTTTTCCATACTTTGGGGTGGGTGGGTAGTGTACTGTTTTACTCCTTTTTTCATACTAACAAAAAAAAAATCTTTTTATATGTGTTTACAACTTTTTATCTTAGTTTATGTATAGAATAGGTATGTGTATGCTCATTGTGTATTGATGTGTTAAGGGTGGGTGGGGGCTGATGTTTTAGTTGTCTAACGTGATACATGTTTAGCTTAGGATAAGTTAAGTTAAGTAAGGTAGATTAGTCATAGTTAGGATTGATAGATTTTTAGATAGAGTTTTGGCTTTTAAGATTTTTAGGATAAGTTATTTAGATAGATTCATAGAAACTTTTATTACATTTTTTATTCTTAATAAATTTTAGACGTTTTCAAATTTGGATCTTGTTGCTTGATGGTCAGCATTTCATTATTTTAATGTGTGAGTCATTAGGCACATGGAATGTAATCTGGTTTTTGTGTTTGAGTGATTAGGCATAGCAAAATGTAGCATGTAGAACCTTCATGTTAATGTGTTTTGGACATGGTATTTCAACACTTGAGACTCAACAATTTTGTGCAGACACTCTTGTGGCGTGACATACATATGACTATGATTTTTCAAATGGCTATGCAGAGAACACTTGTATGTCTATGTAACAAGACTCTGTGTCAACTTTCTTTAGTGATGATATATTTGGTTACATAGGTATTGTTTCTTACACAGATGGATAGGACGTACACACTACACATTGTCAGTGTAGGTGTTAGAGCTATTTCATGTTCATGGACAACTAGTTGTTGTGTTACAAGTAGGAAATTCATACCACTGCCCACCACAACGTCTGTATACAGGACAAGTTTAATGGCATTGATGGTGTATGGAGTACACAGGTACAACTTTGCACACATCTTGGTTAGTGGTATGACTAGTTTCACATGTTGATGAGTTTACACAGCATCATTAATGGTTTAATATTGCAATATTTGTACATGGATTGCAATATTAACATTGTAATACTTACCAGACACAGATCGAGTCCTCACACAGTCTTTCACGGGAGATCAGATTTCTTTACACACCACAATTACAATGACATGGGGAAATTGGTCAAACATAAAACAAGGGGACATTGCTCTTGTCACACAAGTTGGTATGCTGCACTCATGTTTACAGGCGTGTGAGGAGTGAAAAAACAAGTTATCAAAAGTTTTTTTGTGAGGTAGACATTGTTATTGGCACAATGTTTTGAACTTCACACATGACGACAAACGATGGAGGGGCACAGGTGTAACCTGTATGGAGAGGAGATTGTCTCTTGGTAATATGTGGCAACACTGGATAGAAATTTCTCTTTGTGAACTACACCTGTGACACGGTGTGATGTCAGTGTCCTGTTTTGCGCTTAAATTGTGTTGCAGTTGAGTCATCTTCGTCAAAAGATTCTGCTTGTTGCTCAGTGGGCTCAGTATTTGCAGGCTGTGTGTGAGGAGTGTGACCAACAGCAGTGGCAGAGGAAGTTTGAGGTACAGCATTTCCCTGTGACAGGATGTTGGGCATTAGCGCATTGATCAATATTTGCAGGTTTTTGAGGATAGCCAATAAATCCCTGTGATAGCCAGACATTGTTGTGAGGTAAGTGTCCTGCTTTTGCTGCATGTCACGTAGGATTTCATAAACATTTTCAAGATATTTTGCCACCTCCCTGCTGCCACTTTGTGTTGGCATTTGTTCATGCCTCAGACTCATTACACCAGATATGTTAGCTAATGATTGTACGAGGCCAGGGGATGGATTGTTGATGGATTGTTCCTGATCCAGGTTGACAGGTTCAGAGTTCAAGCTCTTGAGGATGGCCTGCAGTGTACCGCCCATACTGTCCATAGCCACATGCACCTCTCTGAGAAGGTCACGCAGTAGTCCAACAGCTGTTCTTTGGAACTGTAGCTGCGTATCCTCAAAGTCAGGGGGTGGATGTGTTGTGACTGATGCAGTGTTGAAACTTGTTTGAGTTTCTTCAGGAGCAGCAACAACATTGGTGTTACTCTCAGGAGGTGGAGAAGGTGACCGTATGGTATACAGTATGTAATCAAGAGTGTCATGGTCTATTGTGGGTAGATTGTCGTCCATCTCTTGAAAATCATGTGTGCCATCCACATGTTCTGAGGTAGTAGGTGCACCTGCTGCAAAAAGATGAAATTGTGTTACTAGTGCTTTCATGTTTAATCTTTGAAATGTTTTAACCAAAGACATCACATGTGTTATTTCAAAGATGATCTCTGTGTCACAGTCAAGTAATCTATGTTGTGATGCAGACCGAGGATTAAGACTTATACACCCTTGCATCATCATTGCACCACTTATTATTACACCAGTGGTGCAGTGTAGTGGTACTTATTTTTATTGACCCGTGGAGAGACCCTGCCTTGCTAATGTTTATCTTGATGGTATGTACACTTTTATGGACAATGGTCTCCCATATCGGCTCCTTTTTGGCAAGTGGCAACTTAGAAGTAACAAAGAGCTGGTGCTGGTAATTGGTCACCTCGGTGACCAGTATTTCATTCTCCTCTTGGCTGAAGTTCGATTTGTGCTTCCTCTTTGCCAGGGTCTCTGCATGTGCATCAGGGCTTTTGCTGCGGGTGGTTGCTTGAAGGTCCTGACTACTGCAGTGTCCTTCCTGGTCCATTGTAGACTCCTCTTTGGTCCCCAAAGGCTTTTTTTAGGATTTGCGTTGTTTTCCAGGTGCTTTTTTGCCGCTTTAGGCAGTGGTGAGTGTCGCAGAGTGCTTGGGCTGGCGTTGCGCGATGCAAAACTGCCTTACGTCACTTTTTCAGCAGTTGCATCAGGCTGACTTGCGGCAGTTTTGCGGCACCTACTTCAGTTCTTCTGACGCAGGCTGCCAAGTTGCGCCACGGTCCACCATGATGTTAATTTGGCGCAACTGTGGCGATTTGCATTGGCGCAGTGGCGGGGCATTTTTTTTTACACATCGCTGCGTTGCGCCAGCGATTAGGCCTGGGCGGTTAACTCCGCTCCGTTCGCTGAGTTTGCAGAGTTTTCTGCACTTCGAGCTCCGCGGAGCTCGCGGAGTGCAGAAAACTCCGCTCCGCGTAGTGCAGCGGAGTTTTTTCCCCGCTCGCGCTCGCGAACTGTAAGTTTGTGAACGGGAGTTGCCGCTCGGGTAGAATTTCTACCCGAGCAGCAGGAAACCCAGCGCGAACTGCAGTTCCCACTGCACTTTGCCACTTGCAGAATTTCGCTGAGTTTTTTTGTCACTTCGCGGAGTTCTGCGTAGCGAAACTCCGCGAACTACGCCCAGGCTTGCCAGCGATGCGTCACTTCTTGTAAATCTGCCCCACTGAGTGTTGGATGCAGTGCTTTATCAGAGAACATTGATTCTGGAGGCAGCTGTAGGCACAGTAATCTTTGCTACCACAATTCAGATACCTGAGTTTTCTGAAAGAAAAGCTCTATCCTGCTGTCAGTGAAAGAGATGCCGTTTACCCTAGAATGAGACCCTGCTCAGAATTCAGCTACAAACCTGCTGGCCAATGCACCGCAATGTGCAGTAAACAATGAACGGAAGCCATATGAGGTGAGCCCTGCTCCCAAAACGGAAGTGGAATTAAGTCACGGATTGTCACAAGGGTATATTAAGTGGCCATGATAGCCTGAGTGGGTCATACTGGGAACACCCAGCACAGGAAAGTGTTTAAAGATAGGGCTGCCCTTGTACTGCTTTGACACCAGAGGGCACCAACATAAACGTGAAGCAGCATCAGGTGTTTTTAGTTTCTACTGAAAAGCAAATGTTCCCTCTGGTAGGTGTTTTATCAGTTAAACTCAGTTTAACTCAAAACCGTAAGTAATATAGAAGGTGGTACACTGATATTGGTTCCCCTTCTGTAAAACACAGGTACCCTGGGAACATAAAGCAGGTGCAAATGCTCATTGCACCCTGGGGCACTTCAACAACAATATGACTCCTGGCCCATTAGATTTATGCAAAAATAGAAGCTAAAGATTATACATATTTTGATTGTGCCATTATTCCTTTCTGCGAATGGTATGCTAGAAAATGTGTGTTTATGTGGGTGTGGGTGTGTGCACACCATTTGGTGTGTTTATATCACTAACAATATTTTATGGCATCTGCGTGATGTGTTCCCGCTTCCCACTGCTTATGCAAGTATATGTGATTTTTAGAAATCTGAACGAGGTGATGTATGAACTGCACATGCACCTGGAGGGCATATGTTTGCATGAAATGTGGATATTATAGTGATCTATTCCTAAAGGTAAATTAATGTTTATGTATTTGCATCTTCTGTTGCATTTGCATCTTCTGTGTATGCATGTCTAGTGATAACTTGTTTGTCTGTTATGTAAGAGAGCGTAGATCAGATGTCTTCAAACGTTTTCTTATTGCAAGCACCCAGTGAACAGAACGTTTTGAAGTTGAGCCTCCACCAAACCTTTATGTTATGGAAAGTTGGGAGTTGTCAGTCGGGGTAGAGCAGGAGGGAAGAGGTCAGTTGGAAGGAGGGGGATAATTATGTGATCATTCATGGGAACCTTTTATCCAGCCTATCAAAATCGGCAATCAGTGTGAAAGATATAACAGTGGGAAAACATCATGCGAAAACAGAAATTGAGCAAAGATGTTTCAATATGGCTTTATTTCCAGTTCACAAAGTATAAAAACATAGAATGAGGCTTAAAACTCGGTTTTCCATGTTTACTGGTCAGGTATATTCGTGCCATTTAACAAAGTTTGAGTGATTTTCATTTTTTTCACAATAATAGTGGGAAAACCATAAGTGAGCATCTAAATTGTGAAAACCTTTGCAAATAATGGGAAGGGTATGCTTGTCTCTCTGAAAAGCATCTGTCGTGGTGAGATAAACATTGTGAAATTGACAACATCAGAGTATCTTGAAAGAACAGTAAGTGGACTGCACTCCACCTTTTAGTAGTAAAACAGCCATAATTCAAGTACAGTGATTCCCTACAGCCCAGAGCACATGCATCTTGCCCCTCCTTCGCTCACCCCTGGGCCGCTTGTCTGAGGGCCCAGGGGTTTGGATTACGGATACTCCAGCTATAAAGGAGAGACCATTGATCTCCTCCTCCTCAGCCACTTCTCCATCAACTCCTCTTAATGGCCCTGAATGAAAGAAGCTATCATAGCAATACTCCAAACATACAAGTTATTGCATCTAAGCTATCTCTTGGTACATGCAGTATGTACATGCACAGACAGACAGCCTCGCCTTCTCTCGTTGCGCCCAACTCCCTGCTGAAACATTTGAGCACTCCTGAGTATGCAGATCCATGTATAGGTTATGGTCTATTTGTTTTTCTGATTGAAATGTTTGGCTGGTTGTTTCATGCACTGCACACATTAGCTATACCTGCCCTGCCCCAGTTTTTCATCCAGTGCATTCGTTGATTAACTCACTAATTTATTATTGTTAAAATCAATAGAGAAGTGCACAATTAAATTAATGTGAATCATGTTTTTCATTAAATCTATGTAGTATGTCAGGAATGGGGTTATTCATTTGGGAGTGTCTCTACCAATGCAATAAATTCACTCTGGTTATGCCACACACAACTGTGGTAGAATCTCTGCTCAACCCCTGATAGCAATAGCAAAAGCTGCAGGCAATCCCCAGAGACTTGCTTGTTAAGTTCAAGATGTACCATGCCAAAGTAAAGAAAACAATACAATGGAATTCTCAAACCAATTTAGAAATCTAGAAAAATAAATAATGAGAAAAATTTTACTAAGATCGTTAAAATAGGGTAAGGGGAAGTGGATGTTTGATTTTTTAAAGTTTTAAGTCAAAAAGCACCGCAAAGGTGTACAGTGCCATTTAAACACAAAAGCTTACTGTGGACCGTGTTTAAGCCATAATCTAAGGCCAACCACAATGAGCAGAGGTTGGATAAACCTAGCAGGTCATATAGGTCAAATATTTTACCTTAGGACTTGGGACCTGATTTCACATTTGGGGGATTCAGATGGGCTGCCAAAAACTGTTTACCTGTCTGCCCCCATGGGGATTTGTCAATCAGATTTAGGGTATGGTGGATTTATAAAGTTCAACAACAGTTTTAACCTAAATACGATGAAGGGAGCAACAGAAAGCTACTACTCTGTCTGCCATATTTAAGGCCTGATTACGAGTTTGGCAATCTGACCACCCAAACACTGCGGCCGCCAGGAGCCCGCAGCACCAGCAGTCTTTCAACTGCCGTCCTACGAGTTTACCAAGGTGCCCGCGGTATAGCTGTGGAGATTTAGCAGTAGTGGTTTTTAATTTTCCATATGTATCAATGCCTGTGTGAACATTTCGACTGCAAATGTGTTGAATGCACACATATGCATGATACATGTGGAAAAATACCATCTGCCCATTGCTGGAGTCTGGCCCATATGTGGGCAGGCCAGGCAATGGGTATATAGAACAAAAAGGACTCATCTGTATATCGCCGCAAACAGGATCATAATCCTCAGGGTGAAGAGGCTGCTGTGAAGGGGGACCTAAAGAAAGGGATCCACATCGAACTCTGATGGTAAGAACAAGAAAAGGGTGAGTATGCACACCAAATCCGTCGTTCTGGTCAACTTGAAGCTGGCGGTCTCACCGCCACGGTCAGCTCGTGAAAAAGCCAACTCATAATACGGACATCGGAGAAACTCCCCCTGTACCGCCTAAGACAGCTGCTTTTTTCCAACTGCGACCCTGCTGGTCTGCAGTGTGCTGGCGGTGTTGGTGGTTCAGCAGTGGTCTTTCAAAATGCAATCCGCACATCTCGTAATACGGTGGTCGTACTGCTGAGCCCGAGGCGTTCGGACTGCGACCGTGGCTATGGTGGTGCACAGACCATAAAACTCATGATAATGACCTTATAGTATAATTTCTGTTGACTGAAACATGGAGGTTCATTCTCCACACCTGCATTGGAGTAAATATATAAACAAATCCTATATAAACAAGTATATAAACAAGTCTCTGCTACTCCAGGCTCTGGGACGCTATATGATAGTGGTGGATGAACAACAACACAACAAAGTAGAAGGTAAGCACAACTTTTAAAACTTTTTAAATACACTCTATTAACTGCAATGGCACTAAAAAAGGTTTATGTACACCAAACCATTTCTAAAAAAAGTTTTACGCTGGAGTCTTAGTTTTAGGAGTCTGTAGTGTGAGCACTACATGTGCTCACACTACAGACACCTATTAATACCTTTTTACTAGCCCCCAATGCCTCCACTCAGTGAACGCACATTTTGTAGTGAACTACATGGTTAGACAAACATAATGCTAACACTCTATAACTAAGCTTTTTTACTTATTTTTTTTACAGATGAAATATATGCTAATATAATTGTCAAAGTGGAGTGTTTCCAATAAAGTGCACAATATTCTAACCCTACTCTTCATCCCACTTTACTCACTTCATATGATTCAACCGTGTACCCCATGCAATTGTTACTGCTACCCAATCAATGATATGTTATGTCTTTAAATCTGGCACATAATATCAACGGCAGGACACACACTCATATGTCAAACATTGAACTCATATACTTAATTTAGGTGTAGGCATACATAATGTATGGCAAGGACTATATGTAAACACCAATATCTGATGATGTACCTGCATCTTATTACCACAAAAAAAGTTAAATGCAGTCACACACTCCCACTCTGAATACCACACACACTAGACACTCACAACACCCCACTTTCTTTAGCACACATGGGAAAAGGAGAGAACTACATCAACCACAGTTTAACCCTTGGGAAATAACAAGACATGGAAATGGAAGTCAATGGTTAACATAGGCAACATATCAAATACACATTCACATACGGAAACCCCCTTGGTTTAAAAGAATAAACCTCATTATCAACGATCCCCACAAAGATCATGAAGCCCCCATTTTTATAGCAAAGCTAAAACATCCACAGTGCCCTCTATCCAGTGCGTAGAAAAGCAACTGAAGCTTCATATTTACAGGTAAATTCCTTCGTTCAGGGATTGTTGATAATGAGGTTTATTCTTTTAAACCAAGGGGGTTAGTAAGCCATAGAATTTTGTTTAAAGTAGCACATCACGTTTTGCATGTAGTGTGTCATCATTGAAAGGCATAATGTTTATGGAGTGTGTAGGGGCATTTGTTTTGTTAGACTGGTTAAAGGTCACATCCATTACACTGCTGGGTTCTTTTATGAATTTTTGTATTCCAGATACCCCTGATGAAGGGAATTCTCCCGAAATGCATTGGGTATTTTTTTTAAAAGCATCGGGACGCATGAACTCACTCGTGCTACTGTGTAAAGCCTGAAAGGACACGTTTTGAAAACAAATTGTAAATAGAGAAAATGAAAAGATGAAAAACATGTTGACAGAAATGAAGATTAAAGTGGGTTAAACTGGTTAAAATGTTTGGACTTTGCTGATTTATGCATACATTTGGCAGTGCAGCTGGTTTGGTGACCTTACAGAGGCTCCATTCCTTCTAAGATTCAACTCTCTAAATGTGGCATTATCAGAAATGCAATTTAAAATCTGACTTCACCATCAGTTAGGATTTTAAATTGTGATTCCAGAGACACCAAACATGAACTGATTATCTTTTCCCCATTGGAAATGACACTACTAAAAATTAATAAGGCAACTCCAAAGTTATCCTGTGGGATAGATAGGCCTTGCAGTAGTGAAAAACGAATTTTAACGTTTTTCACTACCAGGACATGTAAAACCTAAAATTACAAGTCCTACTTTTTAAATACATTGCACCCTGCACTCTGGGCTGTCAAGGGACGACCCGAGGGGTGACTTATATGTATTAAAAAGGACAGTTTGGGCCTGGTAAAAGGTTTATTTTGCCAGGTCGACATGGCAGTTTAAAACTACATGCACAGGCTCTGTGTTGTAGGCTAGAGACTTTTTTAAAGGGCTACTTAAGTGGGTGGCACATCAATGCTGCAGGCCCACTAGTAGCATTTAATTTACAGGTCCCGGGCACAAATAGTGCCACTTGACTAGGGACTTGCAAGTAACTTCAATATGCCAATTGAGTATAGCCAAACCAACATGGTTTTAGGAAAAGAGCACAAGCACTTTAGCACTAGTTAGTAGTGGTAAAGTGCCAAGATTCCTAAGGCCAGCCAAAACAAAGTCAGCAAAAACAGGAGGTCTGAAGGCAAAAAGTTAGGGGGCACCATGCCATGGGTGCCAGGTCTAACAACAACAGACACAAAAGGTAAAATTGTAATTTTTTATAAATTAAAAATAAAAAGGTACTACAAAAACCTTCATCCTCTGTGCAGTTTAAAGTCATTGAGAAAAATAATAATGCAAATGTAAGTTTGCAGTGGGGTGATAACAAATAGAGTCCTTTCACATCTGTTTAAGGTTCCATGCCTTCATCTTGCCTCCACATTGTATTAGTGTGCTTCTCATGGGGCTCATCATCCTTCTGAAGCAAGGGGCTGTCCAGGCCCCATACCTTTTGGGATGGGGTGAGGATTTTGGAATTTTTTCATGGTGGAGGGACAGTGCCAGGTCCAGGTCCAGGGAAGTACGATGACAATAGTGCTGTTCTCTGGTATAGGTGTTTTGGTGTATAGGAATGGTTAGGGGCATGGTTATATTTTGAACAGATGGAATGGCGGAAGGATGTGGAGGGATTGTGTCTGCAGAGGAAATTGGGGTAGGCTTTGGAACAGTGTCAGAGCTTTAAATGATGGGGGGTTTTGGAATTAAGTCAAGACTTTGAATGGAGGCAGAAGGAGGAATAGGTGCAGGTTACCAGAAGCACTGGCATCAGCAGCGGTACCAGCAGAGACTGGATCTCTCAGTGAAGCAGACAGGGCAGAGCACATCATCCAGGACATGAAAAACATGTTAGAGGTGCTGAATGACACCTGGGCGACATGCAACAATGCCATCTGTCCCACGGAGAGGTTCTTAAGAACCTCCAGTAACTCCTCTGATTCCAGTTCTGGCAGGATGGGGGCAGAGTGGAGGGTGCCTGGGATGAATAAGACCGGAGTTCCTTTACAAAGTAGGTGCTGGTTTTGTACTGGGGGCATTTGTAAGAGTGGCAGTGGTAGTAGCAGCCACAGGAACAGATGGTGTGGCTGTGCTTTTTCAGCCGTCACCACAAGGGCGCCTCAGAGTCAGATGCACTAAAGGTATCTTGGACAGCTCCATCCACCTCATTGCCTCTGGGTCCCCTTTGTGTGTTTCTCCTGCTGGTTGCCTTACGTCTAGCCAGCATCTCTATTACTTGCTTTTTTTTTCAATATACTTCAGTGAAACGCCCTACATGGGACAGGTAAACCCAGACATGGGTCCCATGCACACGGTGCCACTGACCCAAACTATACCTGACTGATGAACTCTAATAAGGGTGAAACCAGTCTTGTATTGCTTGTGTTCCAGGTCAGGGAGAACCTAGACTGGCAGTTCGGGCCAGACTGTTCCTATTGGAGCAGGGTCGAGACTGATTTGCATATGGATGGGTCTAAACTGAAGTGGTCTGCTGTGCAAAATAATGATGAACTCAGATTCTACCCGAGTAATTACCAGTGGCTGAAATCGGCTCAACCATTCCATCCATAACTTTTTTTTATACTTCAGCGCGATGACCTAAGTGGGACAAGTCTGCTTAGACAGGAGTCTTGTGCAAACGGTGATACTGGAACTAAGCTATATCCGACTGATGAACTCTAATAAAAGCGAAACTGGTCTTAGATTGCTTGTTTTCTGGTTCAGGGAGGATCTGGACTCACAGTTCGGGCTCGACTGTCCCTGTTGGAGCAGGGTTGAGACTGATTTGCATATGGTTGGCTACAAACTGAGGTGGTGTGGTGATAGATGGACTGGAATGCAGTCCCAGGCAATTTCTGGTGGCTGAGAATAATTCAAGCAATCCATCTATCACTTTCTTGTTACTCCAGAGGAAGATGAAAGCAGACATATGGACACAGTATTTACTTACTATAGAGGCCAATAGCAAAAGGTACACACATCAAGATTTAAAAATGTTAGCATTCTAGGCTAAATATAGGGCACAAAATGTGGCATCATATTGGTATGAATATGATTTTTCATGACCAGTTGATCCATCACAAATGACCTGGATATTCTATCTGACTTCTTACAAGTACATTAAATTATCTAGCAATTGTATTAAGGCAGATTGTAAATCCATTACTTTTGTGACAGGCTACTCATATGCAAATCTCAAACTCATGCACAATATCTGTTCATGATCTAATTTTAAGTAAAGCTAAAACTCCATAAGTGTTCACAATTGTTATTCCATCTCAAACACTGTCTCATATCTGAACAGTTTGATTCAGGAGGCACTCTGTCACATATATTTATGATTGGGATTTGAGGAGCGCACAGATACTCTCAAGAGTGTCCCAGAGCTGGTTCCAAGGCTAGCTGCATCTCATGTCCAACATATTACTCTTGTTGGAAGTGCCATGTTTTTAACTTTTTCTTAAAGTTTGCTGGTTCGGTTGTTGTATGTAACTCCAGGCAATGGGTGCTAGGTAGGAAAAGGACCTGCCACCAATTCTTGCACGATGGATCTTGGGAACTCTGGCCAACCAGTCGTGGGAAAACCCAAGGTTTCTGGAGGGGACATAATCTTTAATCCTCTCCCTAAAATAGCCTGCACTGGTGGCAGCAGTGCTTTATGAGAAAGGACTAGTATTTTGAAAAGAACATATGTGACATACATGTTGGCCAATACATTATACATTAGATAAGCTTTAAGGCAGTAGGAAATGGCGTGTGCGCATTCTCCTATGTTTTTGAAGGTCTATCACATCTCCCAAAATCAAAACCAGCCATAGATTGTAATTTCTAGTTTGAGATATTGTTGATAATGTTCCTTCCTGGTGTGGACTCATAGCCCATGCCCAATATTCACATTTGTACATATCTGCTATTACGCTTACACAACTATATAGGCCAAAGCTCTAAGTAGACCTGTTGAATTGTAGTGTGTTCATACATATGGCCAGGACCTCAACATCCAACCCAAAATACAGCCTAAGGGATACTACTTATGTCACAGATTATTTTTCAATAGCATCCTAGTAGCAACGCATCATGTTTACTATAGATATGATTATGTCCAAACCTTTTCACGTGTACCAGTGGGGTTCTCATGAACCATGTGATGAAAGGGTAGGTTGCAACTTATCCTGAGGATTTCCTCTATCAGTAATGTCACACATGTCACATCTGCAAAGTTACAAATACATTATTGACAATGGGCTTGATTTATAGTTTGACAGTTGTGTTACTGCATAACAGATGTGGCAGATATTCTGTCTGCCTTATTACAAGTTCTTTATATCCAATGGCTCTTGTAATGAGGTGAATGGGATATCCATCATATTTATGACACAGTAGCTGTCGGACAAACTCTAACTCATGCCCAAAGTCTATCATATTCTGTTGTAATAGGAACTTCATTATATTTTTTAATCTTTTGACATTATATTGCAACTTGAAAACCGGAAAGAAAAGTTAAGAACATCATACATATGTTTTCACATTAAGAAACTTTCCTCTGTGTTGCTGCTCTTTTGCCTCGGGGTCCTTGTCCAAGGCAAGTGAGGTGTCAGCCAGAATGTGCTTTATCATGGGAGTCAGTGACTACAGCATCTGCTTTTTTTGTTGGGAGGACCGTTCAAGTTTTGTTGGTGCGATGAGGTGGGTCCATCTCTGAAGGACCTCCCAACAGAAAGTAAGTAATTTTATTTTGTTTGATTATTTAAAACCTTGCATAAAGTGCACTTTAAAAACAATCACTATTCAATTCCAATAATAAGCATACATATAATAAAACCAGAATTAAAATCTATAAAAATTCTGGTGGTGTAGTCTTGTTACTCTACTGCGTCAATCTCAGGTGTAAACATAAATTATATTGCCATAGTGTAAACAACAACAAT
The DNA here is from genome assembly GCA_963921515.1 of Calotriton arnoldi. Taxonomy (NCBI): domain Eukaryota; kingdom Metazoa; phylum Chordata; class Amphibia; order Caudata; family Salamandridae; genus Calotriton; species Calotriton arnoldi. The sequence continues at coordinate 1,394,633 of CAWUFW010003249.1, forward strand.
GTAAAACAGTTTATACAAGGGAGCAGATAGGCTTTAGTTCTAAACGAATTTCAAGGAAACTTCTCTGAAAAATTTAACAGCTTTGCATGGATCTATGATTTGTGGACTATGGAAACAGTGCTTAAGAGCGCCCTTGCAATGTCTGATATTGTTTTTTAGGACAGGTGATATGAGCCAGCGATTCTTGCTCTTAATTGCATAGTCTGCACCTGTAATCCTCAACACTGCTGGTACATCCAGGATCATCTCAGTTCTTTGATGGAAAACAACAGAAACTGCATATGGATACTAGATTGTCTGACCGAGTTATGCAAAGGCTCTAATAAGTAATGCTGTGGTGGCATTGTGTTGCATGAGCCCATAATATGCTCTAAGTTCTTATAAGAGGCCAGTGCTAATGTATCAGCTAGCCCGCTGAGCAGTAAGACTTGTATTTTCACGATGGACTTAAAAGCAAGAGGCCCGATTCACAAAGGTAAACTGAGACGAAAGTCTAACTTTACGACTTTTGGTATTCACAAAGGACATTTACGAGTAGTAAAGTTAAACTTTTGACTCAGTTAAACTTAAGTTTTCGTTTTAAATTTAACTTTTAGGTCTCAGTTAAACGTAAGACCAAAACTTAGGTTTAACTGAGACAAAAGTCTAACTTTACTACTTATAAATGCCCTTTGTGAATACCGAAAGTTGTAAATTTAGACTTTCATCTCAGTTTACCTATGTTAATCGGGCCCAATGTGTGCAAGATCAATTTCCCATATTGATCGTACCTCTAGAGCTTTGATGGAGGAAAGAAAATAAGAAGCCCATGGATTTGTACAGGAAGGATCAGCTATCAAAAAGGATCTGATTATTGCCTTCAATGATCCCTGCTCTGCCTTTTTCACAAGTGAACAATATGCAAAAACGTTTGCCTTGCAGGCAAGGTCCTGCTGCACTAGGCAAATTATAGTCAGATTTGTGCCCAGGAACAGTATTGGGACAGATGGAAAAGCCTCCGAAAATGATTGCACTGTATAAGATCCAGCGTGGAGGTAAAGCAGCCAGGGTAGACCTGATTGCCGTATGACATAGAAGTAATTGTGCTCTTGTGACATGCAGAATTGAGGTAGCTGAACAACTATGGAGTTTGACATGGAGTCTACCAACAACATATGCCACCAAGGTTCCTTTGTACCTCAACATCACCAAATGATATCTTGGTGAACCCTTCTCTGTCAAACATAGGCCCAGATAGTTATAGCATGAGGAGTACCTTAATTCGCATGGTCCATAATACCATATTCTCCGTTTTCTTCAGAACCGTTCTAAAAATCATTATTCCTGACTTCAATGAAATTGGTTCAAGCTTGTTTTCACAATTATAGACATATAGTTCATGTAATCCCCTTTGCAGTCCCATGTATGTATGCTCGAAAAGGACAATATCGTCTGCATACTGTAGAATTTGTACATGTGTGTTTTGGATCTTTGGCAGAAAAGACCTTGCTTTTCCAAGTGCTGTTCCTGTGTCTGCCCTTAGAGGCTAAACAATAAAGTGCCAGAGACACAACCTTGTTTCAAACTACTATTAGTGTAAATCATTTTGAGACAGCAAGACCTTTTCCAACCTTGACACGAACCCAGGTATGACAGTATAGGGAGACCATAGCTTAAAACAAAGTGGATGAAATGCCCCAAGCTGCCAACTTCTTCCAAAGTATGTGCTGATTGACCTTGCTGAAGGCTGCTGTATAGTCAATAAAAACAGATGTATAGCAGAAGTCCATGAAAACCAGTCACTCAATACACTTAATAGGAAATCAGTACAGTGCTATCTATGGTCCTACCAATGCTCCCTGCAGTGGATGTGGTGGCACTTAAAGACCCTCTGTTAGCACACTTGCCTGGCAATAAGCTGCCAAATCTTTTTTCTGACTTATACAGAGCAAGATCTTCTTGCCACCAACTGCAATCATCAGGTCTCTCTCATCTTGTTGACATTGGAGACTGCACCCTGAACTTCTACCCCCATAGCACATTCTGTCTCAATCCTTTCCAAAGCAACCTGTGACCTTGAGTGAGTGGCCACAGATGTAGTGAGTTTTAATTGTACAACAGGTGTTAGGGCTGTGGTTGTCTCAATAGCCTGGACAGGGGAGGATACAGTGTATGGGGGTGTTGGGCCACAGGAGAATTTTTTAGGGCACTGATGTATGTGATGGTACTCTACCAGATGTAGATGATCTTGTGTTATCAGTGAGAGGGAGAGGCATAGGGTGCCGGCCACATAAACCTGATGGGCCAGGCTGGTCTTTGAAGATCATCCTCTTTGTCAGGTGTGCTGCACCTACAAAGGGTTTGTGATTTTCTTACCTTGGCAAAGTGCCCAATGCAGGTGAGGATGATGACTGAGATCTTGTTGCTTCCCTTTGAATTAAATATAAAATACATTTTTGACTAAAATGATAGTTGATACCAATATTTAAGAAATTGTTTACACTAGAACATTTGTCATTTATTCATGTTTATAATGTCAATCTGGTCACCGATGTTTAAAACAATAGTGATCAAATTGAGGGTCCAGAAAATAATTTATTACATACTAAAACAAAAACATTTGAGAAAGATTTATACAGAGTAAAGTGAAGTTATTTGTGGTCTCATAGGTCAGGGTTGGACTTGTGTGTGAGCTGCAAAAGGCCAGGGTTGGTTGGCTGTCCTGTCCCAGGGTCTAATATGTTATCACTTAGCAACACTTTGTAGAGTCCCTCAAACACTTGGATGTCATTATTAGTAGCAACCGCTAGCCTTTTTATGATGGCTAGTGAGGACATACTGCATGCTCTTGTTGCAACATTAAAGATATAATCCATTTTTAAAAAACCACGCAGATTTACAATTATTCCTTTTGATTTGTAGGATAAATAACAGTACTGTAAACATGTGTGTTTGGACAGAAAACTTCTATATATTTATTTCAGGGAATATGCAGATGTGAGTCAAAGACATCTAGGTTAGCTGATTCTCTGGAACTCCACCAACACTCCCTGTGGCCTTATGTACTATGTTTGACATAAGGTAGCAAATTTGTATGAATAGGTTGTCGTTAGTGTACATATTTGGGATAGGGTTAAGTGAAGTGAGAGTACAAAGAGGGTGAATTAGTTATTGTGTGAAAGGCAGTGTTTGTACTTATCTGTCTCCTCTCCACCTCGAATTTTGAGGATGCCTTCAGTGTGGCAGTTCCTTCTCCTCCCAGGTCATGATGTTGAGAGGTCTGCGAGATCTACCACCAGTTGCCAAGGCCTCTTGGTCTACCCTGCAGGTAGTTCAATCGCTTGTAGATGTCCTCCTCTGAGCATCTGGTGTTGGGGATAGCATTCATCCTATCCACAATTCTGGCCCACATTTCCCTTCTCTGGCTCAAAGTTGTCTGGACCTATGCTCCAAACAACTGGGGCTCAACCCAAATGATCTCATCCACAATCATAGTTAACTTATTTTTTGAGAATCTGGATTATCTTCTTCCAGGCATTTTTTATAAATAATGAAGACATAAGTGGTTTGTGTTATGAGTGGGAAATGATTTGTGTGGTTAGAGGATTATCTTTTATAGTGGGAGCAGCAGAGGTTATTTTTGATTGAATTTGATCAAGTGTGTGCTGATGGACATATCCATTAATGTTGCTAGATGTGTCAGCCACTGTCTGTCATTGCTGTCCTCCCTCATGAGAGTCCTAGTGTCCAATTCTAAAAGCAAGCAACTCTCAATATGGCAGACAAATGTCGACCATGGTAACGCTGATCGAATGGTGTCCATTAATAGTACATTGGGGACTAATGAAAGAAGACTGAAGGACAGCTGGCGGACCAACCACCATCATGACAGTCATGGCCAAACTCTAAATATGGAGGACTGATAGCCACAGACTGACAGGTGGATCCAATGGACCCTGATGGAGAAATGGCAGTCCACCTGCCAAACTCTAGATCAGGCCTTTAGTTCACAACTGCTGGAAAGGTGACTTCTGGTTCTTCCTGCAACCCCCTAGCTTCTCATGATAGACTCCTGGGCACAAGGTGTCTCTCTAGATAGGTATTCTGCAGGGTTCAGTCCTCCGTGGTCAGCTGGACCCTAATGGATTCAGGGGCACTGTGACATTTTGTGTTACTGACACAAGAAAACAGGAAACCAACCATCTGACCCTTGTGGACCATTGGAGAGCAGTTCTTTTCCCTAGGTGCCATTAGGAGTCAGGAGCACTTGCATCCTTTTGTGAGTCCTCTTCTTCCAGCAGGACTCAGGTGTCAGGAATCAGGAGTCTTTTCCCAGCAGGATCTTCTTCTTCAGGTGGAGTCTTCTTAGGTCCAGGAGGTGGTGGTTGAGGTGCCAGCTTTATCTTTGCACTTCCCAGTGTTTGGAGAAATTCTACCACCCAATCTTACAGTCCCTCCACCTCATTTCGCAGCACCTCCTCTTTGACTTAATTTAAACTTACCCAGGAGCCCTTGATTCAAGATGACAGAATCCATCTGCCATCTGCCTGTCTTCATCTCCTAAACCATTCCTATATTTCGATGAGCCCTCCTCCTATCTGAAAGGGGCGAAACTGTTTCTCTCTTGACTCTGACTGGAGCCTAGCTGGCTTGGAGGGCCCGGATATAATACAAGAACACATTTTATTGACATCTCCAAGTCAAAAGAGGTAGTGCTAAAGCTGCAGTGGTTCTGCCAACTGTTCCTGTTCACTTACAAGCAGCTAATTCCTGCTAAGTGATCAGCATTTAACATCAATTCCAGGGCACTAAGGCTATTGTCATCTGAGTCAGAGTAGTTACCTTTCCCAGCCAAAGATGTATATTCCAGTTCTGTGGTTTGATGAGTGGCAGTACTCATTTAAGGTATTTCTGCCTCACGCAGCCTAAAGGTGTTTTTTTAATAAAGTTTTTTTTGCATGTTACTTATCAAACATCTTACCATTGAATCAGAAATAACTTTGAAGCATTTTTCTAGTATTTCCCCAAGCTAAGCAAGAAAATAAGGGCTTTAATCCCATTTATAACTGTTCAGGAAAGAGTCTGGCAAGGCATACACTGTGAAATAGCTTTTAGGTTGATATCAGTGCGAGAGCACCCTCTCCCCAATTTGTAGTGTGTCGTGTGTAGTATTTTTATATATTAGCATTCTATCCTGTGGATGTACAAGGTAAACTTTATTGGTGACCTATGAATGCAGAAAATAGGCCAAGGTACTTTTCCCTGCCATCACTGCAGTTCAGCCAGAGCACAATAGTGCTTCTGAAAGACACATATTTGTCTTGTATATAGGACCATGTGGGATACAGACTACAGACTATCGCAATATCATGAAGGTAAGTATACAAAGGTAAGTATAGTTTTATGCATGTTCTTAACTCCACATCTACTTATCTTGAAAAAATATACTCTAACATTGTGCCGTACATCTGGGTGGTCACTACTAGTAATCCTGCAAAATGTGCATGCTATTGTAATTGGTTCTGATATATCCCCTACTGCAACAGCTGTCAAAGTCATCAGTAGCTCAGGACTATTTTCATCATTCAGAAGTAGCTTTCCTTGTAGCTAAGGTTGGAGACCCCTGCTCCAACTTAACTCCTCAATAATTACCACAAGTGGGAAAATTGGAACAATCTTCAGTTTAAAATGTATATTACAAAGGATACATGTCCATGTAAATATACACAGTACACAGCATGCCTGCATCCCTTTACTGAGAATTCACAGTAAAAAGAAGGTTGGGCGAGGATTGTGTGTATGCAAATGTGTCCTTCATTATTGTACCTCTTGTTTAGAGTTGCAAAATAGACAAACATAAAACAAAATCTGTCAGAGGTGGCAGATAACATCTGATGCCTCTTTTCAAAGTTATCCTCCAATATAAGATGCCATGATATTCACCTCCTCCTATACCTGACTCATTTTATTGATACCAATATGTGCTGGAGCATGGATCAACATTCTACTGACGTTTCATAAATCAAAACTGTACCATTAAGTCAGAGGCCACAACAAAGAGGAATAGATAAAAAATATCAACAAGGTTAGAATGTATGGTGTTTTGTCCTGCATTTGATGGTGTGCAATTTGAAAAGATGTGGCTACTCACAGCTTTTATATTTACATTTTTTATTTACATTAATATGTACATTTCAGAGGTTCAGTTGCACCTCTGTAGTTACGGTTCACTCTTCACTCCATAGGAAATTAAATGTTTGAATCCTTAATAACTTTAAAACATTCCGCGGGACGTAGTCACGGGAGCTCCTGTCATGCTCCGTGACTGAAGGTGGGCGGAGCCAAGCGGCTGGCGAGCTAGCTCGGTTTTGAGAGCGGAGGAAGCGGCGGTGGCAGCTCGTAAAAAAATTCCCGAGCAGCGCCCGAGCGTTTCTTTGGGCTTTTCTCTGCACTAAGAGGCCCGCAGCGCGTGTTGCTCATAGTCCCATTATTGGCAACACACCCCACCCAACCATAACAGAGTATGCATGCATAAATAAATACACAACAACTTTTGTTTGGGAAAATATTGCTGCAGGTTTATTCCATACAAAAGTATGCAAATATGGTGGGTTATCTTACGGGCGATCCAAGGGCAGGCAGCTGTACCACTCTACGCTGCCCTGCCCGCCTGATGAGCCAAGCACTGTGGAGAATCCAATCAGCGCTACCCTTATGGGGGTGATCCCCTTACTGGATCACGTGACACATTGGTCCCTTATTACTCATGCCCCTTTCGGGGCGGAGCGTAGCAAGGCAAGCCCCCAGTTGTTCAGGCCCACAAACGCCTGAAGGACTAACGGGGCGCCGACGTAATTGTTCCAGGACCCTCCCATGAGGCTCCTGGGATTTGGCTCTGGCACCCCTATTGTGCCCACGCAGAGGTACCCTTCTGTACCCATCTGCTTCCAGATCGCCCTCTAACTCCGCCAAAGCTCTGGAGGCGGCCACCGTCGCCTAAAGAGCCCCCCACCAAAACAGTTCCTTTCTCACTGCAACCTGCAAATAACCTTTGGTGTTCGCCCGGCATAGCTCATGCCTGATGAAGCCAAAGCCCCTTGCTCTGCAAACTTGCGCATGGAGCGGTTTATCCTTCTCTGGGAATGTACCAGTGCCTCGCATTACCTGCAAGAATGTGATGGCCTCCCAGGAGGGAGCTCTACTTTTAAACATCGCTATATTACCCTTCAAGCTGATGTGGCTCCCACCTCCTGCAACCTGTAGTTGCAGTCCTTCTAGCATTTCGAGCTCCCTAACACCTGTTGCCAATTTATGGAACAGCAGCACACTTGCTTAGCACACCGCTTCTACAACCAGCCTAATATACTCTGGCTATGCGGACGGGGCATTTCATGCATCACTGAAGCAACCCGTAACCTGCCCCGGGAGCAGCGTGCACCTACTTTGTTGAAGTTAACCAAACATGTGCCCAGACCTATGCGATTAATAACCCTGGCGAACAAGACTGTTCGCATAGCGCACACCATTGCGGTCACAGCAACCATTTGGAGTGACAACTTACGCCACCTACCAGGCTTGCTTAACTAAAGCTCGATCACAGATACACACATACCTGCTAACCAGCTGTGACCCTTAATGCTCAACCCAGCTAAAGACCTAGTACTTTCTTTATCCAGGGAATATTGGCCTCCACAGTATCAAGCCGCACATGAGCCTATGGCCTTCACCTACTGAGCCGAGGCGCAGTGTGTGGTCTGGCATTGTCAGCAATGGTGCTCCAAACACATTTCAAGCCGCTATTGGAGCCACGGCACACCTTCTGGCCTAACCAACTGACGCATGCCAACTGGCTAACTTGCCGCTGCGAGATATTGATCTTAACACCACGCTCTTGCGGTTACTGGTGCACATCCTTTAAAGGTCTTGCCCCCCACTCTATTAAAGCAGTATCCCGCAATGTACCCTTCTGCCCCTGTACGGGCGGGAAAATACCTGTAACATTGCAAATCCCACTGCACTCACGTACTCGGGCAGTACGGTGGGGGAGAGGGGTCCTTAGAATAGATTCTGCTACATTGCCTGGCCTCCTAGCCCGCAAACACCCTCATCTGACAGCAGACTATCTGCCGTGTTGCCCGTGCAATGTCCGCACCCTGGCGCAAGACGTCCCGTTCTATACCTCAACTAACAGACTACCTTCAGTGAGGCTGGAGTGAACCGATGTAAGTTGTGCCTCTGACCATCCGAACCTTGGTTTGCTTTGGCAGGGATAAAATTGTTGCATCTGTCACACTCAAAATAGTGTCAACGTGCAGTTCTTTTGCATAATACCTGCCGAGTGTGCCTGGGACAATCCTAGACACCCCCTGTGTGCCAATCCGCTTTGACCCAGGATGCCAAGCACAGACCCGGTACACTTGGTTACCCCGGACGGACTTACTTGCCCTCCACCGAAATCCATGTGTAAGGTAGCTGGTCCCGGATTTAATTCCTAGTAGTCTATGTGTTATGCCATACACCGTTTATGCCTTTTATAAAGCAGTTAACCCGCTCACACACGAGACCCACTGGTAGCAAGACCAGTATAACATGTACATGGAATTTAAATTTTCCTACCAACTGCACTGAGGGCAAGCCACACTCACTGCGACTGGTGTCTGACTAATCGGCCCATGGAGGGTGTAGCAATACTGCCCGGTAGCAAGTGTGCCCACTGTACAGTTGTAATTTAGTAACTCCTGGTGCTGACAAACGCAGGTGCCCAATACCGGGCTGTGTATGCGGCCCAGGCACCTAGGCTATAGGCTTGGTGTGGATGGGTTGTTAATGCCTGGCAATAAGTGTAATACCATTGGCAAACCTCTCCTGACCAGTAACTATATCATTCTTAAGCATCTTTACTGTTTTGTGCCACATGGCACTCTACTGGTTGGTGATACGGAACCACCTACCCAGCATAAGCTGACAGTCCCGTGTTGCCGTCACACCACCTGTGGCCCTTGAATCACCCTCCATCCTCCTGTGTCACCCAACCTGGGTTCTAGAGTGCACTTACTTTGCCTGTGCGTACCTCTAAATGAGGCAGGCTCCACACAGCCTTAAGGCCAGAGACACACCTATATGTGTGGTGCCCACATTGGAGACAACTCACCCCTTCTTGGAGTGACAACTACACCGGTGCCTACATAAGTCACCCAACAGACAAGTTGGCCCCGACTACCTTGTGTTCTGGAGCCAGTGGAAGAATTTTCCGCCCCGTTAAATTTTAATATTAGTTGAATCCTGAACGTGCCAAATGTTCTTTTTACCTAGTAGCCTTTTGTGCTTGACACCCTGTTATCCCATATATTGGGATAGCAGCACACTATGTTGGCTGACAGTGTCCCCACCCAGCGTGGCTAATATAGCTAACCGGACGGGGCATTTGAGCTTAACTGCAGCAACATGTCACCTACCCTTGGTGCGGGGGTGCACTTACTTTGTCCCGTTGACCAGACAATTGCACTGACCCCTTTGCTTGCTAAACCCTGGTGAACACCTTATTGGTGTCAAATCTGGTTTGAAACAATATATGTGTTGTGCCCACTCTTGGCGACACCGCACCCTTTCGTATAGTGACAACTTACGCAGTGCGCCCCGCTTGCTTAACTGCCGTCAGATCACAGATGCCAGTACCTGATAACCATCTCTGCCCCTGGATGCTAAACCCGCAAAAGTGTTGGAATCCCAGATTCCCAGTTTCATGTGAGCTGCAGTACACCTTCAGTGGATCCGCTGGGGGATACCACAAACCGCATTGGTCATGAGAACCTTAGGAAGAACCCAATTATCGTCTGGGTGTACCTCTAAATGCCCTGCCCTCCCATGGTGATGGCTCTGACACCCCTAATGTGCCGCACAGAGGTACCCCTACTGTACCAGTCTGCTTCCTTGGTGATGAGGCGGCCGAGCGTGGCTTCTCTACCAATTCAGTTGAAATACCCAATACAATATCACGGACGGGTTGCATGCTCAAACTATAATGGGAAGGACCCTTACCTGCCTATGAAGAACCCAACTTTGTTTTAGCCACTTTTTTAGGCACATGCTGCAGCTGATTGGCCCTTCAGATCTCCGATGCTAGCCAATGGAAGATAAAAATTTGTGGCCTTTGCCTATGGAACCTCAAGATTTACTGCTTAAAGCCATAAGGCGCCTTACGGGGTCCTAGAAGATCAGGCACATGGGGGACCCCTGTGCCTCAGCTATGCCCCTATGAACTTTTGCATTCTGGCCAACTTGAAACTCCCCGTTATGGAGCCTCCCACTGAACAGCCCACTGTGGCTCAACAGACAGGTGAAATTGTATCCCAAGCCTTCTACTGTGTTCTTCAACTGGAGAAGATTGGGGCTGATTTAATACCACTGCTGGGGGAGAGCTGGTGGAGGGCTGTGGACCTGCTGCCAACATGTCCCATGTTCTGTCAGGGTTTCGTTAGCACCAGTCCCCTAGCCTCTTAGTCCCCCAAAGGATTCAGCAGAATTGACCCACCAACCTGGGGTGCGATGGCCCCCTAGCCACTAGACCCATAACGGAGTACTATCCGGGACCTAATGCTTTCATCTTTCTCAAGCAAGGGATGGCCACCTGAAGCGCTCAATCGCTCCCTAATGAATTATCTGCACTGGCAAGTTAGCATGGCTAGATTATTCCTTGCTGTCCTGTCTGGGTCCACCAAACACTTAAAGAAATGCTTGATTTCTTCTTGTGGTGCTGCAGTCCGCATAAGCTATGCTAAGACAGGGTGCACTTGCTCCGTGAACCCCTGCATTCTTGTGTGGCCTTCCTTTATGCCAAGGGATACCTAAGGCAACGTTTCAATTCTGAAGTGCTGGGCTGTGCCAGAACTGGAATGAGTCTTCGCCTACACAAGTCACCCAACAGACAGGTAGGCCCTAACTACCCTGTGTTCTGGTGCTAGATTTGGAGAGCCTAGCCTTCACTTGCTGCCCCCTGGGAAACACACAATGCCCGTGCTCTGGCCGCAACACAGCGATGCCCTCGTGTAGCATCGAACCCCTGGTCAAGTAAACGTGCCAACTCCAACTACTTAAACCTACACCTTGACCATAGTGCATCCACCAAATGTGGACCTGAGAACCCGACTGTTCACTTTTCCACCTATAATGCCTCCACACTGGCTGCACGCCGGATGTCTGATTCCGCGTGGTGCCCTGGGGTGAAATTTACGCATAACTCCTTAGCTAAATGAAAATGCTTCAAAAGCTTGGCTTCCTATGTGATATAGATGCTTTGTAGAATCACCAGTGCTGTAAAGTGAACCGCTCGCGCCTAACAAAGCGAACACCTGGACCCCCGGAACCAACTGCTCGAAGCGCACAGCACCAACAGCGCCACCCCGTGTCTATTCGTGGTCAAGAACATCATAACTTAAGAAAACACTATGCCCCAGACTTAAAGACCGATCCACTCCTATCACCTTGTCCCCTCTCCTGAGGCAGGGTGGACAATCAAGACTGGTGCGCACGCATTCTTCCCTTAGTCCTCTTGCACATTTAAAGGAACTCTTGATGCTGTGCAACCATGTGACCTAACGCATTATGGCACCCAAAACGTTCTTGCTTTGATCAAGACATAACATTAGGCTCTATCTATGCATGGCATCGCCTGGTCAGCAGCCAGGCCACCATTGCAGAAAGATGCACGTGCTGCCACCGCCAGACTTCGGAGCCTCGCCCCGTAAACCACATAAGCACAGACTGCACCCTGAATCACCGACCAGTTAAGAAACACTGGTGCCCTGAGTATTGAATCAGCGTGGGGGCCTACAGATCCCCGTCCCCCCTTGGGCACACAGCCACCTGCGCCCCTGCAAATCTCATCCACATTTGTTTTGCCCACAAATCGGGCCCTTACCCCATACCACCTGGCTCAGGTTTGGCTCCACAATCATTTAGAATGTAGCACAATGGAGCCACGCAAAGGTATTGCAACGCTATACATGAGTGCCTGTTACATCACCTATTCAGCACAACTATCCTCATGCCCACTGCAAATGAAAGCATGGCTGTCCATGGAACTGCGCAACGCAACTCGCTGCTCCAGGTGCAGCCCACCATACGCAAAGTTTAGCGGCCTGTGCAGAATCATGGGCTGAGAAGTCACAGCACCCTCACTGGCTCATGGCCTACTAAGAACCCGGCTTCCCTCTGCGTCTGGTTGCTGCCACTCAGTTCGTAACCTGAACCACCGGCCGGGAGGTATCCGAAAGTAACAAATAACAGAACGAGGAAAAGAGACAGATCCTGAACCTGTGCTCAACTAGCTCCCACATTTCAGTGACACTAGTAAATCTTCACATGTCTGCTTGTTTAACAGTCACTTTTTACTCAAAAGTGCAAGGTGCTAATGGTTGACTCTTCACAGTTCTATCTAGCACATACTCAAGCTGAAGGTATCGGAGCGCCTTACATGAGCACCCCTTACATTGTACCAGGACTTACGCACAGACAGATTTACCGAATTACGAGGGACAGAGTTGCACTTCCAGTGCAAACACTCTTTGCAGATGCGGGCAGCGGTCTCCTTTTTTTTTTTTTTTTTTTTTTTTGAAAACCTTTATTGAAGGCGAAAACATGGAAGCATTGCAAAATACAGCACTATGCCTACATCCCCAGAGGGGCCGGCCGTGGAATGCGCATACGTGTATTGCAGAAGAATAAAGAAAGGATACACAGCAAGCCGCCTACAACCACTCGGGGCCGGCCGCGTCATGGAGGAAGGAACAGTCGGAGAGATATCGGTATTATATTACCTTCCGCAGCGTCCAAATGAAGAGACGACAATAGTATTAGTCAATCGTAGAATAGGAACAGAACAAACCCCACCCCCCCTCCACCCTCCCCCTCTGGCACAGTAAAAATATGACAAAGAGATCAAAAGCAATGTGGCTTTCACTAGACACATCCACAAAGATAAGACTGGATTCCGGGGATGAATGAGGCGAAAAACCTCCATCCACTAGCCTCGGAGGGCAGATCAGCTTAAAGGTCAGGATGGCTCGCCAGATATAGAGTGAGTGGGGCCCAGAAATCCTTGGGGCGGGACGACTCGGGCAGCTCCTCCGCATATATTTCTAATTGCTCCCTACAGTAGGATAGATCCCTCAGCCACTTACCAACCGTGGGCAACCCCCTTGCACCCCAGCACTGCGCCACAGCTCGCTTAGCCATAAGTGTGGCCACTGCAACCAGTCTCCGATTGCACGGCTTCAGGGACGCCACACCGCCCAACAGACACAGCTCGGGCGTACATTGCACTCTCTCCAGTACGACATCCGTGAGCACAGCCGTCACCTTAGCCCAATAGGCAGCTATCCCTGAACAGAACCATGAGAGATGTAAGAAGTCAGCGTCTGCTTGTCCACATCGCACACAGCAAGCATCATCTCGCAATCCAAATCTCCGCAATTGTACAGGGGTATAGTAAAGTTGGTGCATGAATTTAAAATGTATAATACGTAAGTTGCAGTTGGCCGTCAGTCGCCCAGTCAATTTGCAGCAATAGTACCAGTGGTCCTCCGACAGTATCCCTCCCAGGGCCGCGTTCCATTTAGCAAAGGATGGATGCGCCTCCGCCTCCCGCTCGCGAAGAGATGAATTATAAAGTTTAGTGATCAGCCCTCGATGGGTCTCGCCCACGAGCACCGCCTGCAGTGCCCGTAGGGTCTGGGGCTCCGCGGGGAAGTCAGGATAAACATCCCGGATGGCCTGGCGGACCCGCACATATGTAAACCCTAGCATAATATCGTGAGGCCTGTGCGCCTGCACGTCCTGTAGCGAACGGAATCGGCCCTGGTTGTAAAAGTCTCCCATCTGGGTAATCCCGGCGGCTTGCAACGTGGTCCGCGCCAGGCGCTCCTGCAGTGCGGATATGCCGGGGTGCGCCGCTATCGGCAACTTGGGGGCATAAAGGTAGTTTAGTGTCGCACGACTCGCCAGCGTCCGCCAGGCCCAAGCCGTGCACTGGACCGGGTTGATTTCCGTCCGGGGACCTCCAGCCCCCCCGAGAGGGCCGCAGCCACCAATGGGAGTGGGAGGATCGCATCCGCCTCAATCGCAGTATGAGGTAAGAGACGCTGCGGACAGAACCAATAATGCGCAAACTGCGCCTGAGCGCAGAGATAGTAAAGGCGCATATCAGGAGCCTCAAATCCGCCACGGTCAAAGGGTTGAACCGAAGTGTCCCAGCTACAGCGAGGCTTTTGCCCCCCAGACAAACGACAATAGGGCCGTCTGTAAAGACTTAAAAATAGAAACATTCAGGCGGATAGGAATATTCACAAATAAATATAGTAGTTTGGGCAATATAACCATTTTGATGGCTGCTATACGGTCCGCCAGTGAAAGCGGCAGACGAGCCCATCGCGCCGCTCGCTCAGTAAGTTGAGAGATAGTACGCCCATAGTTCATGGAGATTACCTGCGCCGGATCCCTGTGTAGCCAAATCCCAAGATATTTTACAGGTTCCTGGGTCCAGGCCAACGGGAAGTCCGTTTCGAACTCGCAGGTTCCTGCCGTAAGGGGAAAGACCGACGATTTGGCCCAGTTTATCCCCAAGCCAGAGAAGCCCTCGAACCGGACATATTCTCTCAGCAAGGCCGGGAGATATGTCGCAGGCTCACGAACGTAAAGCAACATATCATCCGCATATAGCGAGACGACCAATGGTCGCAGCCTGAATCGCAGCGCCGCAGAGGCATGGAGCTGGCGCAACTTGCAGGCCAGGGGCTCCAGCGCCAAGGCAAAAAGCATCGGCGAAAGGGGGCATCCCTGCCTCGTGCCCCTACCGATAGGAAACTCCGAGGACACCCAGCCGTTCACGCGGACCCTAGCCGCCGGGGCGGAGTACAGAACCCTGATCCACTGCAAAAAGAATGGAGGGACTCCCATTCTGGTAAGGACCGAGAACATGTATTCCCAGGAGAGGGAGTCAAACGCTTTAGTAGCGTCAAGCAATACTGCCACGGCTTGGAAGTCAGCTTCAAAATAGTGTAAGGTAGCGAAGACAGTGCGCAGATTAAGCACGGTAGATCTTGCGGGAACAAAGCCGGACTGATCCGGAAGCACCAGTAGGGGAATCAACGGCTGCAGACGGAGAGCGACCATTTTTGCTAGTATCTTGGTGTCAATGTTAAGCATTGAGAGGGGTCTATAAGAATCACAGCGGTTGGGCTCCTTGTCGGGTTTCAAAAGCATGACTAGGAGAGCCTAGCGGTCTCCTAATCGACTAGTTACCACCCCATCTGCTGCCCCACACACCAAGGGCTGCAAGATTAACAGTACCTGTGACATGCACCAGTGGAAGGGGACAACATTGCAAACAATGTGTGGAACCTCCACCAAACATCCCAGCCGTGGCCTGTGGAGCACCCCCAAGAGGCACGCACAACTTCACATTTGTGAGTGAAACACAATAAATAACCCCCCACACAAAATCAATTCCATTGCTCCTCTCACACCACACACTCACTCTCCCTGTGCCAGAATCCCTCATGGATGGTAGGAACAAGCCGACATTCAGACTTGGCTGGGCACATAGCAGTCGCCGCAGCACAAGGTCAAACAAAACATCGGCATCATCTCAATGCCATGTTATATTTCTTCTAGGGAGCGCAACGAGTCTGCAAGTAACCCACCTTTCACCGGGGGATGTAAACGAAATGCAGCTGCCCGCGGCGCAATGACCAGAGGCCCAGGGACCTGCACGGCGGCCCAATTGCCACCACACCGTGGAATCCGGTGGGCCTCTGAGCCACAGTGTGTGTGTGTGTGTGTGTGTGAGGGGGGGGCAGGAGTGATCACGAGCCCAGGACTGAAAATAGGCTGGGCACTCAGAAAAGTTACAACCTTATGATACTTTGACAGCATTTGCAGGAATCGAACCCCTGACCTGTGAGTGCCTTTGCCACCAGAGGCACAAGACTTACCATTGAGCTATAGCTCCTTGGTGATTGAAACCCGTCAATACTAGGATGACGTCCCCCGGAATGGTGTCGCTCAACCTTCGTTCCACTGATGACATGATGCCCAATCATACCATGTGAAATGTGACCTGGATCTGGGACAAAGACGCGGTCACTGGACCAATCCAAGACAACGCACAACTAGCTTGCCGAAATAATCGACCCTCGATTGCAGCTCTACCAGCAGCATGTAAGACCCACTGTGCTGCCTCCAGAGACCTGCCACAAGTCCTTCCGCTCAGGGTCCAGTCGTTCACCCCTGACAGACCCAACCCACACTCTGCCTCACGGTTCCTCCAGCCCGAGAGCCACGCTGTGTGCTCGCTCACCTTCACACTTCTGGCCCGGGCTCACTGTCATCGATAAATAATGTGTCCTCCTCGCCCACACAAGTGGACACATTCCGATTTAGGTACCGGGAGAAAGGTGATTTGTCCGGAATCACCGACCGGACCAACCTCTAACACAAATCGGCCGCCCACCGGAACCAGGAACTCGACGGTAGCACCGCTGCGATCGAGCAGTGAAGTGGGCTATAAGCAGCCGGCCGGGAGGCAGCAACCCTGCTCACGGATCCAGGATAGTTGCAGTATTTATTTCAAGCCATAAAATGCCCATATGGAATTATTTTTCCATTACTCTTTATATATTTCAAGTGACTACAATGTAAGTCTGTAAGGTTGGCCATGGAGAAAGTACAGATGCAGTGCAGGACCACGTCTTTACACCTATGATGCTGCTAGCAGGAGCAGCGTACCGTGGTTGGGGTCTGGGGGTGCTTGACCCCCTCGATGACTCACCTCCCAGACAATGCAGGCTCCCGACCAGCGGAACCCAGGGCGAGTCTTGGACAATTTACACACGACAAACTTAATATTTTTGATGGGCACATGCCCATTTGCGACCTGAAAAGCTCTGTGACTCCGTTATTTCTGTTGATGTTTTCAGAGGCATCGATATGCTCCGATGCATATGTATGAGGTGACTTAAAGGAGCGGGAAGTTACAATACGCAGAAACCAGTCCACGACACCACAACCATATCTACAGTACAACGAACAATGAATGCCCTTTTGTCCCACGTGCCTGATACATCGCTCGATCATAGGCGTCCCAATATAAATCTGTTTGCGTATAACGCCTATCATCCCTATGAACACGTGCCATCTTTGTTCCTCAACTTCCTCATGACAGTCTCAGCATCTTGGTCGCTTTTGCTTTGGAGGCACTTAAATTACGGCCACGCCCTCCGCCCAGCTCACCTCCATTAAAGGCATACTCAGTATTTCTCCGACTATGGCACAATTAACAAGACATTAGTGAGAAGAGAGACAAACGCAGCCATTTCTCAACCACTTCAGTACAGAGGAAGCACCGAGGTGCCAACGAGAGGTGCCGGACTTTGTAAACGTTTTAAACAGCACAAACATCGCCGCGAACAACGCAGCACAACCCACGCTGCCAAAACACTGCCCCCCCTTCACAAAGCACCGGTACCCGGGCACCCAGGACAGCCGCAGGCTGCCAGACTGGTAAGCGTTTGCAGTGGGGACGCGCTTAAAAAGGCCAGGGTGCCACAACACCAGGAGGTCGGAGCCACCACGGCCCCATGGCACACAAAGGTCGTAGGACCGTATCCCCATGCCGTCCCCCCACACGACCCAACACACCTTCCGGCCTCGGGGAGAAATATATATTTTTAACGCAGTCAGACTGCACCTACTGCAAGCCTATTTCATAAGTTTCCATTGGAAGGCTGCATCCCAAAACGCAGCTGGTAAACCACAGGTAAACCACTGGTAAATCACAGGGCGTTGCGGACACCGCGACCGGAAACCCAGCTCACCCGACTTCAAGTCGGCAACTCAGGCCGCAATACCAAGCCCCCCCCCCGCACAAACACAGGCCGCGCGTCTCAACACTGGCCTCCAATTGCAAACACGCAAACCTGTAAGAAGTGTGCATTGGGCGGGGGCGGGAGAACATCGGGGGAATGGAACCGATGTTCCGCACGGTTATAAAACTTGTGGAATGCATGTGACAGCGCACTACAGCAAGACCAGAGGTGTTGATTGGAATGCCCGGCGCCAACGCTGCGTGCGGCCGAGCATTAATCCTCACCCACCCAGGCCCCGACCCTGACCCCCGCCACTACCCCTCCTCGTGGGGCCCGCGCGTGCCATCTGTGGTGGCCGGGCACAATATTAGCTGGCGGGGGGGAAGTCAACACCGGTAGTGCATAAAGCGGGGTGAGACCCGAGGGTAAGGGAGGAGGGGCCCAGGCTCGGTGGGGCTCAGGCCGCACTCACCTCAGTCACGACGAACCCGACGACAGCGCTTCACAACGGCGTGTCCGGAGCAAAGAGGACGCCAAGATGGCCAGGGGAGGCATAAATACCTGCCCACCTCCTCTGCGTGCCGGAAGTGACGCGTCTGGAAGGGGGCTCCTCCTCGAGCCCCGCATTCTGAGTGGGGGTGAGGAAGTGCCCAAATGGCACTAAAGGGGCCGCCCGTTTAGGGTGGCCCCCTGCGGGGGCCGCGGGCAGCCGCAAAGACGCGGTTAGGCCATTCCAGGCGTCATATCCTTCCTGCAGTCAAAAGGCAGCACTGCCGATGGGACGCTGAGGCTGAGTGAGCAGGACGCGGAGGAGGTGATTTGGCCACCTCAGGAGGAGACACACAGAGCAGCCACATGAACAACGCTGACAGCAAGACTGTCGTTCAGAATGCTTTCTCGCTAGAGTGATGTAAAAGGGAGATCACGTTGCAGCTCCTGGGCCCCTCCTGATTGGTGCTGGTGCAGCAGCTCTCTAAGGTGAGACAAGGCGAAATTCGCACCTGCCTGTAAGGACCTGGTGAGACTGTTTTGGAGATACAGGAATACAGAATAGGTGTTGGAACTTTAAAACATTATTTTTTTTTCAAGAGTCGTGGTTTTTCCCTTGTTTTTCCTTTGTACAAGACTGTGTCATTTCTTATAGAAATTTAAATATCACTCATCAAAGCTGCAATATCACCTATCTGGGCTAAGCAAATAAGAGACATTGAGGCTCCATCTCTGTGATAGCCACACAGGGGGATAGGGGATAAAGGAAAGGGGATAGGGCACGGAAGTGCCCCAATTGGATCAGGTGCGGCTTACGCCCTCTTCCCAAACGGTTCCATATCTGGTGTATAAAGAATCAGGAAATAAGCTCAAAGGGGAAATATAATATGAAAAGAATTTCCCGATATCCTACTGTGATACCTTGTTTGAAGGCAAACTCTGCAAGGGGCATGAGATCATGTCGCAAGAGCAAGAGTCCATTCCTCCCTCCTCTCAAAGACGTTGAGTTCAGGCTATTCAGCGGCAGCCTATGGAGAGACTCATCTAATAAGATCGCAGGTCCGCCAGGCCCGGGAGCTGTGGGTATCCAGCAGAAGCTGGTCATTCAGCAAGGTATGAATGCCCCTAAGGGCTATGAACGGTACAGCCCTCTTTAACAATGGAATCGTCGGGAGGTCCGGATAATTCCCATAAGTCTCTGCTTAGTCCAGCTAACTTGGCCTCTCTCCTAGGCAATGATAAACCTTGCCTGGCAACATCTGTGGTGCCAATTACGGAGGGTCTCCTAGCGGATAAACAGTACGCTCCTTGCCCGCTTTCTCTGGTCCCAAACGTGAAGGCTCAGACTCAGACCAATTTAAAAAGTTTCATCTTATCTTAACCTACTGCAAGTCCTGCCCTTCAGGATGTGGGGAGTCCCATGCTTTTGGATGCTTCCTTATTTACCACGGCAATGGAAGTCACAAATGCAACACCAGTCAAAATCTTGCCCCAGGCCTCTAATACCCAGCAATTAGCTTCAACGCCTTCAGACTCAAGGAGAGGGTCTGCCGCAGGAGATTCGACACAAACTCTTCTTCTCCAGATTTTAACAGATGAAACTCTCCCAAGAAGAAGAAGCAGCTCAGAAAAGGACAGAATCACAACTGAACTTAATACAATCTCATGTTCAGCAGCGTACATCCCGTGTCTCGGAAGCGGAACAACGCATATCTGATCTTGAAGATAGAGCCCCTTGACAAGCGGATCAGGTTATCAAAATACAAACTGAGCTAGCAAGCCTTCTTCTTAAGGTAGATGATGTGGAAAACCGTGCTCGAAGATGTAATTTATGCATCACAGGGATTCCGGAAGACTATGAGAAGGGGCAAGCAATGGATAAGGTTATCATGGATTTGATTACCAAGTACGTCTGCCCTGAAGCCACCGCTCAGACGACGCATCTCACGATTCTACGTGCCAACCGAGTTCCGGCAGTTCAATTCCCTAACGCCAAGTATCCAAGAACGATCATTGTGAACTTCGGGGACTTTAGAATCAAGGAAAAAATTCTAGCTTGTGGGTATCAGTCAAAAGACAATTTTTCGTTTAAAATGTTTTCAGACATGTCAGCCTTCGCTTCTAAATGTAGAAAGGCTTTTAGAGACATGATAAATTCTTTCCAACAAGTGGGGACACCTGCAGGTTTAATTCAACAATCGAAGCTGAACGTCCTTCATAAGGGGAGAGTTTATATATTTCAATCAGTTGAAGAGGCGCAAGACCTTCTCCATTCTCTGCAACATTCAGGGGTCAGGGGGGTTAAATGATCTAGGAGCTCAGCAAAAATATAATTAGGTGAAGCAAAAACTAGACGTCTTTCCTCTCTGCTTCTCCCCTAATTTATGCCTCCTTTCTTTTTTTTGTTCTTGAACCGCCAGCCAGCCATTGGCTCATCACCTTGGGTGCCATATCACTGAACCCCTATGTAGGATGGGGGGAAGGGTCACATGAGGTTGGTGGGAGGGTTTCAGGGTCACTTGGGAGGTGGGAGAGAGACACCTCGGGAAGACCCAGACAGGGGAGGCTCCGCTATTGAGGGGATCCGTGGGTGAGGGGAAGAAGGTTGCACGAAGGGTAGAAGGGGGGAGGGGGTTGGGCTCACAAGCTATGGGGGGGTGAAAAAATAAAATATACTGGATTTTTTAGAAACACAAGAGATCGAGATATTCCTTCTTTTCTTATTTTCACACTTAAATGTCTGTTAGACCATTGAAGATAATTTCCTGTAATGTTAATGGCTTTAATAATAGATTGAAGCGCCGCTCAATGATGACTAGGTTTAAGTCTCTCCAAGCTGATATAATTTTCTTACAGGAGACTCAGTACAAGGAGGGTGCATCAAGGGATAAAATCCCAGCCTTCATTCTACATGAATTTTATGCCTCCGCAAGTGCGGCTATCAGGGGAGTAGCCATATTAATTAGCAAAAAGATTCAGGGGGATATTATAATGGTCCAAATGGATAATAGCGCCAGATGGCTCTGGTTGCAGATGCAGATCTATAACCAATTATTCAATTTTATTAGCTTCTATGGCCCAATAGAAGACTCGGCAGAAACGCTTCAGTCTCTATATGACTTTGCCACTGCTCAAGCAGGATATTTGATTATTGGGGGGGATTTCAATCTGTTAATCGACCCAACTATTGATTCTTCACGATCCCAGAAAAGTCAGTCAAAACCCAAATCCCTCAGGGTTTGTCAGGAGCTGATACGGGATTTCAGGCTGGTTGATTGCTAGCGTATTGAATTCCCCCCAGGAAAAGAAGGTCACTTGCCATTCGAGGAAATTGCATTCATCTTCACGAATTGACTTCTTTCTTATTTCTCACGGTCTTTTAAGTACTGAATCTGAGATTATTGAAAACCACTTTTCTGACCATGCGCTAATTTCGGTCCAATTTCAAATTCAAGCTCAAGTTTGAAAAGAGCTGAGATGGTCTTTGGACAAATCTCTTCTAGTGGATGAGCAATGGGTGGTCGGCATGCGCTTGTCGTTAGAAGATTTTATGTAACGTAATAAGGATACAGCTTTGATTTTTGCAGTCTGGGGAGCTCTTAAGGCATTTTTTCGAGGGGAAATTATTAATTATAAAGCATATACAAGGAGAAAAGAGGATGAAAAAAGGGCTCAATTAGAAAAACAATTTTTGATTTCTACGGCTAAATATTTAGCAGTACCTTCTAGGGAAAATAAAATTAAACTACATCAAACAAAATATAATTTACCAGATTTTTTTGTTTCCAAGGAAATCCTAGTGCATGACGCGGTTTGGCAGAAAAGATATGAGGAGAATGAGCATATAGGCAAACATCTTGCGTTGTCAGCAAAACGTAGGGCTAATAGGAGTATCATCAAAAAAGATAAAAGACCCAGTTAATGGAAGATTAACATCTCACCCCCAGGAAATCGCTGCCATCTTTTTGGATCATTATAGGGAGCTTTACTCTGATCCTCTTAACACCTCAAGAGAGGAAGCAGCTGCCTGGCTTAATGGAATTCACAGCCCTTCATTATCCCAGGAGAAAAAAGATAGCTTACTTACAAAGATTACAGCTGAGGAAATTAATCAATGCGTGATGTCTTCAACCTCTGCCTAAGCATGTGGGTGTGATGGGATTGTTCAAAAATGAGGGACTGTGGGCGTTTTTATGAGGTCCAGCGTATATATGCCCAAGTTATAGACAAACAAAGGAAGTACGGAGTTCCTCAGTGGATAACCAAAAAATTAATGTATTAATTTGGCTTCCTAAGTGGAGACAAAGAGGCAGGTGGTGCTCAAGGAGGGAAATTCCTCCTTTTTGGAACTAGGGCCCTCACACACCCAGCAAGCTAGGTGTCATGCTTCATCATATGGGCCTGCTCTAAGGCTGGGCGTAGTTCGCGAAGTAGTGCTTCGCGAAGCTACGCAAAGTGCAGTTCGCACTACGCGAGCTTCGCGTAGCACTACGCGAACTGCGTAGTGCGTGTTCGCAATGATTGCACAGTGCCGGATGCTTGTCCGCACTGTGCAATCATTGAAAACGGCAACTTGCACAGTGCGAGCTGTCTTTACTGCCGCTCGAGTAGATTTTTACTCGAGCGGCAGCTTTCTAACGCGGACTGGTAGTTTCTCATCGCGAGCGGTAGCGAGCATACGCGACCACTCGCAATGAGAAACCTGACCTCCCGCATTGAGAATCTCGCCGGGAGGTTTATTTTCCACGCTCGCGATCGGCAACTTGATGTTGCTGATCGCGAACGAGAAAAAGTCTCGCCGGGATGTCATTTTGCTTGCTCGCAGTCGCCAACTTGACGTTGAGGACCGCGAACAAGCAAAAAATGACAGCGGCACTACGCTACGCTACGCTACGCGTGTTTGCACTGTGCTACGTGCAATTCGCGTTGTGCGAAGTAGCGCAGACTTCGCAAACTACGCGAGCGTAGCGTAGCACTTCGCCCAGGGTTAGCCTGCTCCTCGTCGGGTCGGCGCTGCAATACCCGATGGGCTCCCGTAAAGGGGCTCTTTATCGGAGATCTTTTGTTCCGGCCGTCAGGGTGCTGTGTGGGTAAGGGGCCTGGTTTGTGTAGATGTATGTGAAAAAGTTAAAACAGATGAGGGAATCCTGGGAAAAGACTTTATTCTGGTAGGATCCCAGTCTGATTAAAAGAAAAACAAGGGTAGGCGACTGACAAGCTACAATGAGTCTAGAGGCGCTCTACTCCCAGGGGGTGTGATGGGATTCCCATAGAATTTTTTAAAGCTTTTTCTACTACAGCTCGGCTCTTTTCTAAAAGTATTTTTTAATGAAATCTTGAAACGCGAACCAATCCCGGCCTCGTTTACGTAAGCGGTGGTAGTCAGTTTTGTCAAAAAAGACAAATCTGAGGAAGAGGTCAATTCTTATCGCCCGATAAGCTTACTTAATAATGATTACAAGATCTTTTCCAAGATTTTGGTAAATCGCCTATCTCGAGTCTCGGCCTCTTTGGTACATTGGGATCAGAATGGGTTCGTCCCAGGCAGACTTCTAGCTACTAATACACACTTTCTCTGTCAATCAATCAATTATTTTAACACCAATAAATTCAAAGCAGTCATTATGATGTTGGATGCAGAGAAAACGTTCGACAGAGTTCAGTGGAATGTACTATTCTCTATTTTAAGGTGATTTGTGATTCCATCTGAATTCTGTCCAGCAGTGGAAAACCTATATTTAGGTGCTTAGGCATCCATAGTTATAAACGGTAATAAGGTCGGAGACATTTCAATTAGTCGGGTGACGCAACAAGGCTGCCCCCTTTCTCCAATACTTTTTTCCCTATTTCTGAAACCTTTAGCTTGCGCAATAAGGCCGGATCGCTTTTTCTTACCCCCGATTCCTGGCTCTGCCAACTTAAAGTTGTTCGCCAATGATATGGCTCTATATTTGACAGCCGAAGAAGATAATATCCGGTGCACTCTAGACAAAATAAGGGGCATATTATCAAGAACGGCGTTAAAATTATCGCCGGTTTAGCGGCAGAAAACTGCCGCTAAAGCGGCGATAATGGGCTTGATAATATGCCCTGGAGAATTCCAATAGAAGCCCATGTTCACACCAGAACATGGACTTCTATTGGAATTCTCAAGGGCATATTATCAAGCCCATTATCGCCGCTTAGCGGCAGTTTTCTGCCGCTAAACCGGCGTTAATTTTTAACGCCGTTCTTGATAATATGCCCCTTAGTGAGTTTACAGCTATTGGGGGGTATAAAATAAATCACGCTAAGTCAGAGGCCCTTCTTTTTAATTGCTCCCAGCTATTCTACCTCTCTCAATGCAAGGACAACACCTAAGGTCCCATTCCGTAAGATATTTGGGTATTTTTGTTACGGCCCACTTAGAAGACTTGTTTTCGCTCAATTTTATTCCTACTTTCTATAAAATGGGTAATTTGTTATCACAATGGAAGGACCTCCCTCTCACAATTATGGGTTGTGTAGCTCTTATTAAAATGAATATACTACCCCTGTTTCTATTTCTATTCTCCAATTTGATGGTCAAGATCCCTCAATCATTTTTTGAGCGAATCAACTCTGAAATAAGAAGTTTTATATGGCAAGGCAAAAAACCAAGACTGAAGCTAGAAACCCTACAACTAGATGTTGAAGATGGGGGACTCGCATTACCCAGCTTACATTTGTTTTATCAAGCTTCATTAATTGACTGGTTAAATTATAGCTGCTCAGAAGAAATGTCTTCCGACAACTTCTATCTGGATTCAATGCTCGGGGAAATAGAGATTGCTCTTGTTCCTTTCCTGCGAATTCCTAAGCTTCCAAAGAGATCACGCTACAAAATTCCCAGGTTTATATCCTCTCAGTTTTAAAAGATCTGGGAGACATTCGATATCTCTTGGCTACATCCACAGCTGAGATTAGCGGAATGCCTCTCCCTGGGTCTTCACATGTCTATCTGGACTTGTGATCTCTGGAAAAAATTTGGGTTTCTCAAACTTCAGGATTTTTTCTTAAATAACAGATTGAGAACTTGGCAGGAAATCAGGGAGCACAACAGTAATATTAGGACGTCTCTTTTTTCCAGTTTTTTCCAGATAAATACGTTTTGTTCAGGTTTAAGGAATTTGGACAATAGCAAAGGCCTACTTTTAAGCAGAGCTAATGTTATACTTTGAGTTAGGGGAATTGGGAATTGGTATAAACTGCTTAAATCCACTCAGAACGATCAGATAGTTTTAAGCCACCTAGAAAAAATCTCTGAATCAGTTGGCTGCCACCTCAATTTTCAGCAGTGGCAAAGTTTTAATAAAATGAGCTACAAAGCAGTAAGAGCAGCTAACCTAAGGAGGATGGCGTTTTTTAGTATATGGCTGATTTATTTTACTCCGGCCAAACTCCATAAAATTTATCCTGCTGTCGATTCTCGATGTTTTAGATGTCATCAGGCTTTAGGAGATTGGCTACATGTGGGATTTACTTGCACCCAGATTACAAGCTTTTGGGAAAATGTCTTTTCCGAAGTAGGAAGAATAGTGGCAGTTGAACTTCCTCCCGAGGCTTCTACAGCTCTTTTAGGTCAAGTAGAAGCTTGTAATCTACTAACTTTACCTCAACGCCAATTTATTTTTATCTCCACCTTGGTTGCTAGATCATTAATTTTGGCTAATTGGAAATCAGCAGTAATTCCTACAATTTCCCATTGGTTTAATAAAATGAATAGCATTTTTAATCGTGAAACTATTTATGCTAAAAGGGTAGGCTCTGTAATTAGATTAAATAGAATATGGAAAGAATGGAATTAAAGTTTTTTTTTCTCTTCCCCTTCTTATGCTTAGAGGAAGACTAGGTCATTAAGAAAGGTCTATGTAGATATTAGATATACTATTATACTATTAAAGATTTATCTATGAGTATTTTTTAAGGTTCCTATATGTCTAATTTATGGATGTATGATATGTAATTCGATCGCTGTATGCACTTTATGTAAATCTCAAAGAAGTAATACAAAATGCTTTTTTTTATGCTACATCGAAAATAAAAATGTAAAAAAAAAAACAACTTTAAAACATTCCACCATGGAGTAAGCCACAGTTGGAACACCTTAGTTAAACGGTCCTAAAGTAATAAGTGGGACTCATAATTTTTCAGTCAACAATAAAATGGGATTTTCCAATTTTCCATACGTATATGTAAAACTGCTGAACTTGATGTGTAAAAAAGTGGGTATTAGTTGTGAAGGATGTGAGTCCATCGCAAGTATTAAGTCCACAATTGTCTTTTTACTGGGAACCAAGTACTCCATTGTAGCACTTGACTCTCTCAGGGTGCCGAAGCAGAGCAATCCAAGGCCTACCCATGGGAGTTTGTTAGGGCAAGTAACCCCAGCTTGCAGGTTCGCAACAGCAACACTCAATAAATTATTGTCCAGTCAGTGTTTTTCTTTAAAATAAGTACTTTTATTTCACATAAACATTGCTAAATACCACACATTAAGTTACTAAATTGATTAATATATGCAATCAGGTAGATTGAATACCTTTGGTGACATCCTCATATCATGTTACACCTCTAGTGGGTCTTGAATCGTATAACCACCTATACTAGATGCAGCATCTCAATTTAAGGGGGTGTCCATAACAATAAGGCAGGCCTACTGGCTTTGTCAGGGTGCCACCATATCAGAAAAAGGTGCCACACACTATAATTCACCAATGTAACACCAATGAAGTCAATGGTGGTAGTACCAATCTGCAATACATATTATAAACTACCATTGACATCAACTGGGGTAGTACTAATAATCAATAATATTCATTATACTGCTAAATCTTGCATTATCAGCCAATACCATTGTCAAAGCAATATTGACCTACATATGTCATGGCATCTTTCTATTACTTTTTATTAGACTGCCACTGCAGCTATAGGCCCATCAGCAGCGGTCACCACACTCCAGAACCCAAGAGAAAAAGCTCCAACTCCAGGAATGTTTGGAATATAGGGTAAAAATATCGCAGGGTCAGGGATTCAGTCGTCTGGGAAAACCAGGGTGAGATTTTATCAAAACATTTTGAGGGGCTGCTGCCCTTCTTGCAACCCCACAAACACACTCGCAGTAGCGTTAGTAGTGCCCCTGCCCTTCCTTGGGACAACACAAGAAATGTTTGCAAATTTTAACTCCCTCAATGGGTTTTATGGAGCACTCCTTTGACCCAATCCATGCATACTTTATTAGCAGCTTTCAGGTGAGTAAGCTGCCTTGCGCCACAGTTCATCTTGTAATTTCTGCATGCCGCGGGCCCACACAGGGCAGCAGCCTTGTTGTTTGTTTGGGGCCATAGGGGGGCCCTAAGGCTCTCATGGTCCTTGTAGGCTTCCCATGTGAGCACCTCCTGTGAGGTGTGCAGGAACTGGCACATCTTTTGTTCTGCTTCTGCACTGTGGTAGCAGATTTGCTTCCCCTACCTGCGAGGAGAGCCGTCAGGGAGATAAGAGGCCAGTGCACCTTCCTGTTCTTTGGAGATGAGTGTCCCTGGAGGCATCTGAACTGGCCAGCAAATCTGCTCGGTACCTACTCCCGGGCCCTAACCCACCCCAGGGGCAAACTGCAAAAACAACGTGAAGCAGCATGCTCTTCGTTTTCTTCTCCATCACCCTGGGGGACTGAGCTTTAAATGGTAATAGCTCCAGCCTCGTATGGCTGATCTCAAAGTCTGTAGGCTCATTTTACTCTTGGTGGTCAGCCCTAGGCTCCTATGGCATTCTCTTCAGGCCTCCTGGCCCTCAAGAGTGCTTTTTTAGTGGGAGCTGCATTTACTTGGTCCACACACCAGACTTGTTCTGTAAAGGTGTCTTGCTTAGCTACTCTGCACACTCTGTGCCATCCTCCTCAGGTCCCACTGGATCCTGGCTACTTATCGGACTCCTGCGTGTCAACTGTGACAAGGGACAAGCCACAGAAGTTCCAGTGGAACCATTCAGCATCCCCTAACAGGTCCATTCCCCCAATAATTTCTCAAGGGGAATGAGGGGGCCAGCGCCACTGGCCCTTGAGAGATACTTCCTTGACTGGGGGGTCAGCTGAAGTCAAAGTTCTAAAGCCCATCCTTGCAATCAGGTGGCTTCTCCTTCCAGCTGGGTATCTTTTCCGTTGTCGACCCCAAATCCAGTGTCTTCTCATCAGTCTCTCCCATGTGCAAGAGTTTTTAAATGGAGGTGGAAAGTTCTAGAAACTAGATACCTCCGGTCAATCCTAGAAATCACTCTACCTATGTCTGAAAAGCATTCTAGGACATTTCAATATGGCAACTTCAAGTTTCCTGTGAAAAGAGCTTACCTGAGTGCCTCAGCTCCTCCTCTAGCTGATACAGTTGCGTGATCCATTTCCACCAAATCCTCAATGGCAAGCCCCTTCTGTGTTGGGCTCCAGTGATCTTACTCTATTCCTTTGTTTCTGGGATGGCAAAAGTGCAATGATTTAAGCTAATAAACAGATGCACATTTCCCCCACCCCATCCTTTCCCAGTAACTGAGTCAAGCACTGTTAGTGGCTCTATTTTGTGGGAAGGCCTTTGATCCACTAGCTGGACAGCATATTAACTAACTCGGCCAAGTAGAGAGTGGCAAAGGCCTGGAAACTGATTATGAGCTGAGCTAAGGAAATATGACACATTTAAAGTGTCATAAGGGATGTAGATATATTGTTAGGGACAGCAAATCTAAACCTGGGGTTCATGGTTACTCCTGGATTGTCGCCTTGCTTGTCCCCATAGCCCTAAGTTGGGGTCAAACTGTATTTTAGTGCAGGATTGCCTATAATGTGCAATACAGTTTAAGCACCAGAGACCCTCAGTAACCACTACAGACTTAGACTATGAATGTCTACGAACAATGTAAGGCATAACCCAGGTCAGTACCAATACCTGAAGGGTCCCTTCTGCGACAGGCTACATGTGTCCAGATTCCAGGGTATGCAGGTAGGTAGTCTCACAACCACACAACTTTTAAAGATAAGTTGCTTTATCTTAAAAAGCGGATACTGGCGGTTAGCACTTTTAGTCCATTTCCCATGAGTGAGACTTAGGTAGTGAGGATCACTCACAGTAAAAAGCTAAAAAAAAAACAGGTAGTCACAAGTGGGAAAACCAAGGGCATTACGTAGGTGAAACCCACTTTGTAAAAAGATTGTACCTAATTTTTATGGCATAGCACTTCTTTGTTTGGTGAAAATCCTTTCAGTGGTTTGGGAGAAATAAGGCAAAAGGTAAAGGTCTAGTGCTCATGCCAAAAAAAAAAATATATATATATATATATATATATACACACACGCACGCACACACACACACACACACGCACACGCACACACTCATAAAAGATACACCTCCCACTCCATATACACCTTGAATGATATAGATGTCCAACACTCTTGCCAAATGTACACGTCCTACCATGCCCAATACACATAGTCCAGGTGATACAAACTCACCCACAACACACAGTACACAAAATATACACCTATAACACACTTGTCTAATATAAATCACTCAGGATGCCCAATGCAGACCGCCATATGTAATCCACACATTCAACTCCTAACATTGTTTTCCATTGTTATACAGCCTATCTCTCCAATTGACTAACACTGGGTTACCTTATTACAGTTAATAAGTGATAACTTTGGATTGGAAGCAAATTGAGATAGCTGTTTACACTTAAATTAATTCTAATTGTAAATCCTCTTTACTGGTAAATCCAGATTTTAAGTCACAGTTCTGAAAATGCTGCTTTTAGAAAGTAGGCATTTTCTTGTCCTAACCATTTGTGTGTTCTGCCAGTGTCCTGTGTCATATGATTTATTGCTTCCAGAAAGTAACATAAAGGAGGCTAAGGAGTAGACAGGATTGGCCACTCTGGCAGGATGAATGAGAGAGGCTGTGCCCAGTCCCACACCAATTTCAAAGGGCCTTTCCTCCTGCACACAGAAAGGAATCTGACACATGGCCTGCCTTATCATCTGTCACCCCAGACAGTCTGGAGCCTTGACGGGAGAAGAAGAACTTTCCAAAACCAGATGTGGAGGTGGGACAGAGAACCCCCCACACGCAAAGGATGGCACCAGGTATACATATTGGACCTCCAGATCCACTCTCCAGACCACTTCTAGACTTGTGCAAGTTACAGAAGAAGGACTGCCCTGCTGCTTGAAGGTCTGCCTTGCTGTCTGAGAAGGTGTTGCTCAGATATGAATTTACCTTCAATAAATGAAAAGACAAGAGGCATTTGCCTAAACAGGAACAAGTTGGTTTAATTAAACTCTGTGGCTGGGAGAGCTTGGACAGAGTAAGTCTGCTCAAAATCTCTCTATGTGCAAAGTTTTGGCGTGCAATTTATACAGTTCATGAGGAACAATAAAATTATCTCTATATTCCTAAAGAGCATTTTAGTCCTAAATCAATCGAATATGTGCATCTGTTAAGGACACAGATGGCTCCCGACTTTGGGGAGAGCTAATGTGGGCCAGTGTCTATGTGTTCAGATGTCAGGCATAAGGAGTGCGTGATCACTACATGTGCTGTGCATGTTGTGTCCTGATTGATTGAATGTACCTATCTACATATGGTATCTATCTTTGTGGTATTTCTGGGGAACGTGAGCCTCTGGCCAAGCATGTTTTATTGTGGCCAATTACCTCAGACTTGTTTGTGGTGCAACTATCTTTCTGTGGAATTGATCAGGGTTTTCCCTGGATTTGTGTTTGCCTTTAGTTTATAGGAGACCCCACCTTTGACCTGTTACTCGATAGGTGTGGGTGTGGGTTGCAGGACCTGCCTGACCACGTGTCCCTGACTTGGGGTTGATGGGGAGGTTCCCTTGGGTGAATCCGACAGCAATCATGTGAGTTCACTGGAACTCCTAAGAATAATATGGCAGCCACTGGTATCATTTTTATTGACATTATTAACATTGCACATACAGTTGTCATCTTGTACATTGACATCGTTCTTACTGGTACTATCAAAGATATGTTTGCTTTGATATGAATGTACATTGGCATTGTTCTTATTGGTTACAATAATATTATTGTACGAGCATGAATTATGACATACATTTGTATCATTATTGCTGATGTAGGTGCTGCTGTGCGAGCACAAGTTATGGTATACATTGACACTGCATTGACGGGCATTCATGTGGTTATGTGGGTACATGCTATGGCATACGTTCACATTGCATTTACTGATATTGTCTTTGTCAGGCCTGCGCATATCATGACATTTATTGACATCGTATTCATCCATTCCAACAAAGGAAGTCTGGAGCTGCTTACCTTCATCCCATACTAATCCAGAGTGACTCCAAGGGTCAGCTGGCTGACCTCCTGTGTGAGCTAAAGGGACACATCAAACTTCAGCTGCCTCCCTGCAACTGCCAAGCCAACCTGCTGCAACTGGACCTGCCTGGACCTGAAACTAGACCTCCCTGAGTCCTGTTACCTTCTGGCCTGCTGGAGTGAGTCCCTAATACCAAAGTGGTGCTTCCTCAGGTCCTGGACCTATGGCTGGCATCAGAGTATACTCTGCAAGAAAAGGTGAAAGTCCTGTAGCTGTGGCTCCTCTTGATCACAAAGGGGTCCATTCACGCCAAGAGTCTGCCATCAGAGACGACCGCCAATGCGAAGCTCTAATAAGACCTGTTCTTTGCACTACAGCAACCACTAGAGATAACTGGTAATGCAACAGCCACACTTCTCTCTACAGTAACGACAGCCCACGGTGACTGTCAACACAAAGCAACAGCATCTACGACCCCCTGTGAGCTCTTTGTGCTATAGCAATGACAGCCCATGATGCCAGGACATCTCTTTGCACTACAGTGACAATCTTCTGCAATGCTCTCCCTGCTCCTTGCTGTCTCCTGCACGGCGAACAGATTCTTTCCACCAGACGTTGAAGGTAACAGTTTAGCAGGACTAACTTGGCCCCTGAATTTGGCTCACGCTCCATCCCAGTTGTCCTGACCTTGTGACTTTCCCCCGATCTAGTGGGACCAGATGACTGTGCGTGGCGCTTTGTGCTTTTAGGAGCTATTTTCTCTAAAAAATTTAAAAATGAATATCTCCTGTTCTAATGATTGTGTTTTCGTTTTTCTGATATCTTTTTATTTATTAACATTAACTCTATTCTTCTAAATTAGTTTGGGATTTTTTTTGTGCTGTGTTTTCACTTTATTGTTGTTTGTGTGCTGTGTAAGTGCTTTATGCATTGCCTCTAGGCTAAGCCTGAATGCTTTGTGCCAAGCTACCAGAGATTTAAACCCGGGTTAATTTAGAGACTTATGTGGTTCACCCTGTCAAGGATTGTGGTTGTTGCCTGAGGGTGCCTTCCACCTCCTCACCCTATTACATACAAAAACATTTTTAAAACCCACACATAACTTTTAGTACCATTTAAAACATACCAAATAAACATTTAACTTTAGGTGGGTCTTATGTTTTTAAATACAGTTTTAAAGCAAATAGTTTCATGTATCATTTTTTTTAATTAATCTACATTTAAAACATAAATATAAAATTAATTTACACTAACATTCAACTTTCAACATTTGCTTTGCACTTTTTTCTAACTTTACTTAAAATGTCCATGCACTCTACCATACGGAGATCTCTCCTAACTGCAGAGGTCTCCGTAGGTTTGCAGAATGTCAAATGCAGTTGTAAAGTCACAATCAGTAGTAACTTTATGGTCGTTTATGATACTTTTATTGGCTCCACTCCCTGCATTCGGTGGTGGGTACATGTAAGTCTACGCTTTAGAGTAACTTTACACTTGTAAATGGTGAACAACCAAAAGCTGTGAAGTTTTTGTTTTGAAGTGGGTTCTGCTGGTGGAAAAAGAAAGAACTCCAAGGTAGGTTCTGGATAAGCCTTATTGGTTGTCTCCACTGCTCCACAGCCATCACAGCCTGCTTGCCTCACAGGAATCTTATCAACATTCTATGGCAAGCTTCAGAACCAACAGTAGGAACATTCTAAGTAATACAGGGGAGATGGGGTGGGGGAAGGTACCAAGTGAGGAGGATCTAAATCACAACACATCTTTCCCCTCAAGGAACGAAAAGGTTAGAGGAGTAACCAAGAAGCTAAATGAATGGATGGAGAGAGGATGAAGGAGGAAGAGGAGGGTAAGGGGCAAGGGAAGAACACAGCCAAGGAAGAACAATTCAAGAAGATAAAGACATAACATAGTCTTAATGCCAAACCGGCACTTTCGATACTCTACTCACAGTTGCAGTCCTCCTGTAGAGGCTGGAATCCATTCCACTTGAAGAACTCTCGCTGGAAGGCAAAGGACAAGGGTTGTGCCCAACAAGTCTGTCAATACTCCAACATTTCCCATTGTCCATTATAGCTACATTAAGTTTAGGAGAGGCAATGCGCATGGATTAAAAAAAATTAGACTTGGAACCCTCGCGCCCACTAGGTTTCTTTACATAAACCCACTCCCCTACATTCCACTGTTGACTTTTGGTGCTGTGTTTAGCGTTGTATTGGCTCTTATACTTGACTTGGTGGAGTGCAATTTTGTCTTTGACTAAGGCTGATTCATGTACAATTCTGACTCCTCCGCCCAACCACGCAGGGAAGAGTTTGGTACAGGGTTTCCTACCCTTAAGGGCTGTGAAGGGAGAGACACCCGTAACAGAATTGGGAGTGGTATGGTATGCCCACAACATTTCCTGCAAGGCATTCTCCGCTTCCAGGTGATTAACACAGGCCAACTGGATGCATTCCTTAACCATTTGATTGATTCTCTCCACTAGCCCATTGGCACAGGGGCAGTACAATGCAGTCTTAAGGTGGAAAATGTTGAGATGGGATAGAAAATCCACCATAGCAGAAGACGTGAATTGCACTCCATTATCTGTTATGATAATGGCAGGGATGCCTTCATAATAAAAAGAACCTTTCAAAAATGTTATGATGTGCTCAGTGGTGATTTGATGAACCATTCTGGTAACCACCCAATGCGAATGGTAATCTACCATGACCAGAGCATAACGTTTGGTCACCCCTGCACGACTAATGGAACCAATGATGTCTAAAGCAACCTTTTCCCACAGTTTGTTGGGAACAACCACCGGGGAAATGGGCGCCTTATGGAGAACCTTAGCTTTGTCACTGCTGGCACAG
Organism: Calotriton arnoldi; assembly: GCA_963921515.1. Lineage (NCBI taxonomy): Eukaryota > Metazoa > Chordata > Amphibia > Caudata > Salamandridae > Calotriton > Calotriton arnoldi. Next base: position 1,429,175 of record CAWUFW010003249.1, read on the forward strand.
ACAACAATTTTTTACCTTGGCCTCGACCATGGCATCCATGCAAGGGAACCAAAATCGTTCCCTAACACGAGATTTGGTGAGGCTCCTGCCCAAGTGACCTTAATGGGCGAGATCAATAACCAGGTTCCTCAACTTTGTAGGGAGTATGATTTTTTCATTCCTGAGGACCAAGTTATTATTTCCATTAATTTCATGCCTCACCTCCCAATACGCTTTCACCTCATCGTCAACCTCTTTCCTGCTGGACGGCCACCTGTGAAGAGTGTAAGACTTGATTTTGGAAAGTACCTCATCCTTAGAGCTAGCTGCATTCCAATCCTCATCGGTAAGGGCTGGAAGATTGATAGATAAGATAGGTTATTCCCATGTGTCGTATTCTTCCTTTACCTCTAAGGGGGCTCTGGATGAAAAATCAGTGGCAGTCTTTTGATTACCCGGGACGTACTCTAACTTGTAGCAAAAACTTTCCAATCCCAACACCCATCTTGCTATTCTGGGTGTACTGTTGTAGGATCCTTCAGCAGAAAACATGTGAATAAGAGGTTTGTGGTCGGTACGGATGTCATACTGGATGCCCCACAGGTAAAACTTGAAATGTTTGACTGCCCAAAGGCATGCCAGGGCTTCCCTTTCTACCATGGAGTAATTAGATTTGGATTTATTTAGAGCACGAGAAGCAAAAGTGACTATCCTCTCCTTGCCATCAATGATTTGAGAGAGTGTGGCACCTAGGCCTTTGCTGCTGGCATCTGTGGTGAGGATGGTTTTCCTACTGTGTTCAAAATTACAAAAATAGGGGGCTGACAAAATGGCTTTTTTGATATTTTCAAAGGCACTTTGTTGTTCCTCAGACCAAATGTAACATGCATGGTTTTTGAGAAGTTCTCTTAGGCGGTGAGAGAGGTCAGAAAACTTCCGAACGTACTTTGTCATGAATTCAGAAAGACCCAAAAAGATTTAAGCTAATATTTATTCTTTGGAGCGACAGCATTTTGGACCAGCTCCAAAAGACAAATTTAGGCTTAAAACCATCCTTGGATATGATATGACCAAGGTATTCCACCGTACTCACACCAATCTGGCATTTCTCTTTTTGCAGTGTGAGACCTGCTTCTATAAGTTTGCTCAGGACAAGTCTTAAGCACTTGTCATGCTCTTCCACCATGGCCCCATAGATTAAAACATCGTCCTGGAAGCAGAGAGTTTTAGGAATCCCCTCCAGGATGCTTTGCATGATTTTCTAGAACACCACAGCAGCCGACGCTAACCCAAACGGCATTCTACAAAACATGAAAGATCCCATTGGAGTGGTGAAAGCTGTCAACCATCTGGATTCTGGATGAAGTTCCACTTGGTGGTAAGCACTTGAAAGGTTGAGAACCGAGAAGCACACTGCATCACCCATAGTACTCAGCATCTCATTAATACGTGGAAGCGGATGCCTGTCAATCCAAATACTCCTGTTGAGGTCGCGAAGGTCAACGCACAGCCTAATTTTGTTGCCATGGTTTTTCTTGGCTATCACAATGGGTGCCAATCAGTCTGAACTCTCAACAGGTTGAATAATACCTTGACTTTGTAACCTACTGAGTTCATTCTTCAAAGGCTCCTTCATGAGGTGGGCAATGGGTCTGGTCTTGTGAACAATGGGTTTGGTGTCAGATTTAAGCTTAATTTTGTGCTGGAAGGTCTTCAACAGACCCAGTCTGTCGTTAAAAATTTCAGGAAACTCCTCACAGATCTGGTCCCCTGTAATGGATTGGCTGACTATCAGTGCTTTCTCCGGTTTGTTGGGATCTAATTTTATTCCCAACTCCTTCTGATGTTGCCACCCTAGTAAATTGGACCCCTCATGAACAACATAGACCTTGCCCACTGTGGTGCGATTCTTAAATGTAATGAGAGATTTGAATATTCCTTTAAGGGGAATAGGGTCAAGATTATACCCACTGGGGGCAATATCAGGAACTTGAAGTTCTACCTCCTTACCCATTTTCATTTTGATAAAATCGGAAAAGTTGATGAAAGTGTAGGGAGAGCATGAATCTGCAAACACTTTGATAGGGTTACCACCTAAATTAATATCGCAAACTGGATAGTTGACTGAATGAACCGTGCTAAGATTTCCCACTTGTAGTATGATTTTCTTGACTGATTGAGTGACCTCATCATGTTCATTATTGTCATGGCGATTGTCCTTGTTGAAAGAATCTCTACAAACTCTAGAAAAAAAGCCCTTTCTGTTGCACTTTCTACAAGTGGCAGACCTGGCTTGACAATATGGGGAGTTGGCGAGATGGTTGTTACTCCCACTACTAAAACATTTAAGTTTATTGTTCTCGCCATCCAGCATGGATCTGGCTACACTTGAACACCTTATTTTACATATCTCTTCCTCAGAATTCACCTCTCTTATTACAGAAACAGAATCAGCAGAGGAAGTTGCTCTGATTTCCTTAAGGCATTCTGCAGTGTGTTCAATGGACTTAGCAATTTCCACCGCTTCATGCAAATCAGGTTGTTTCTGTAATAATTTCTCTTGGATTCTGATGTTGTTGGTACAGTGTACAATTTGATCTCTAATGAGAGAATCATTCAAATTCCCAAAGTCACATAAACTGCTAAAACCTCTGAGTGCGGCAACGTAGTTCAAGACACTTTAACCCCTTCGCTGCTAGGCCTTTTCCCCCCCTGTGCTAAGCCTTTTTTTGGCTATTTGGGGTAGTTTGCGCTTAGGCCCCTGTAACTTTTTGACCACATAAGGTATCCTCGCCAAATTTGCATCCTTTTCTTCCAAAATCATGGGGATTCTAAAGGTACCCAGAGTTTGTGGATTCCCTTGGAGGGGACCCAGAAATTAGCCAAAATACAGCTACATTTAGTTTTTGGGGGGAAAAATGGGAAAAAAGTGCTGCAAATGAAAGCATCTGGTTTTCTCCCTGCAAATGGTATCAACAAAGGGTTTGTGGGGCTGAAATCACAATTTTCCCAGCTTTCAGGTACTGACAGACTTTTGTCAGAAAACCATCATTTTTTATACAGTTTTGGCATTTTACTGGGACATAGCCTATTTTTGCTATTTTTTGTGCTTTCAACCTTCTTCCAGTTAATGGTATAAATGGGTATGAAAGCAATAAAGGATCCTGGAAAGCTATACATTTTAGAAATGTAGACAAAATTCTGAATTCAGCAAGGGGTCATTTGTGTAGATCTTCAAGGTTTCTTTATAGAAACTAACAGTTGAAAACAGGAAAAATTGAAAATGAGTTGAAAAATAAAGCCATTTGTGCCAACGTTTTCACCTGTAACTTCTTTTAATTATGACAGATATTTTAAAGCAATATACTGTTACATCCGCTGGACCTTTCTGGTTGTGGAGATATATAGGACTTGTAGGTTCACCAAGAACCCAACGAACCCAGAGCCAATAACTGAGCAGCATCTTGCAATGGTTTTTTATTATGTACCGGGTATATAGCAATTAATTTGGGAAAATATATACAGTGAAAAATCGGGATGAAAGACACCTATGTATTTCTGAAATTGGAACAAAATATAGAATTTAGAAACAGTAGTTATTTGCACATTTCCGAAATTGTGAGTACCCATACCAGCATGAGAATTATAGGACATTTTTCAAAGTGACTTCTTTTTTACACATTGTCTTTCATTTGGAAGGCAGAAATGCATCGAAAGTCAATAGGTAATAACAGTTGCTCTACAATTCTGTGTTACCCTAAGTCTCCCGATAAAAATGGCACCTCACTTGTGTGGGTAGGCCTAGTGCCCGCAACAGGACACGGCTCAAAAAGCAACGTGGACACACTTCATTTTTACAGTGAAAACGGACCCTTTTTTTGCAAAGTGCCTAGCTGTAGCTTTTGAACCCTAGCTCTGCCGGCACCTAGGGAAACCTAAAAAACCTATACATTTTTGAAAGCTAGACACCCAGGGGAAACGAGGATGGGGTGACTTGTCTGGCCCTCACCCGGTTCTGTTACCCAGAATCCTTTCCAAACCTCAAACTTTGTAAAAAAAAACATATTTTCCTCACATTTCTGTGATGGAAAGTTCTGGAATCTGTGTGGATCCACAGAATTCTACCCACCCCTCATTCCCCAAAGTCTTCCGAGAAAAATGGTACTTCACTTGTGTGGGTAGGCCTAGTGCCTGTGACAGGAAACGGCCCAAAACGTAACATGGACACACCACATTTTCACAGTGAAAACTGACTCTTTTTTTGGAAAGTGCCTAGCTGTAGATTTTGAACTCTAGCTCTGCCGGCACCTAAGGAAACATAGCAAACCTATACATTTTTGAAAACTAGACACCCAGGGGAATACAGGATGGGGTGACTTGTCTGGCTCTCACCAGGTTCTGTTACCCGGAATCCCTTGCAAACCTCAAACTTTGTAAAAAAAAAAAACACATTTTCCTCACATTTCTGTGGTGGAAAGTTCTGGAATCTGTGTGGATCCACAAAATTTCACCCACCCCGCATTCCTCAAAGTCTTCCGAGAAAAATGGTACCTCACTTGTGTGGGTAGGCCTTTTGCCCGCGACAGGAAACGGCCCAAAACGCAACGTGAACACACCACATTTGCAAAGTGCCTCAATCAATCAATCAATCAGGGAATTGTAAGCGCACTACTCACCCATGAGGGTCTCAAGGTGCTGAGGGGGGGGGTCTGCAGATCTGTGTAGCCGAAGAGCCAGGTCTTGAGGGTCTTCCTGAAGGTGTTCAGGGAGGGGGCGCGTCTGATGTCTGCCGGTAGCTCGTTCCAGGTCAGGATCTTCCGCCTGCTCTGGCTCTGTGGATGCGCGGGGTTTTGGCCAGTGCGAGGTTGGAAGATCGGAGGTTTCTTTTGGGTATGTGGAAATTGATTCTGTCGTTGAGGTATTTGGGTCCGTTGTTGTGTAGGCATTTGTAGGCGTGAGTGAGGATTTTGAAAGTGACTCTTTTCTCCACGGGGAGCCAGTGGAGACTTCGTAGGTGTTGGCTGATGTGTTCGTGTCGGGGGATGCCGAGGACGAGTCTGGCGGCGGTGTTCTGTCTGGAGTTTGCGGAGTAGGGACTTGTTGATGCCGGCGTAGAGTGCATTTCCATAGTCCTGTGGGTGTTGACGCAGTTGGAGGTGACGGCGTTGACCTGTCGGTTCATGGTGAGTGATGAGTCGAGTATGATGCCGAGGTTCTTGGCGTGGTCTGAGGGGGTAGGTGGGCTTCCGAGGGCAGTCAGCCGCCAGGTGCTGTCCCATGCAGAAGGGGTGGTACCGAGGACGAGGACTTCTGTCTTCTCAGCGTTGAGCTTCAGGCAGCTGTTGGTCATCCAGACTGCGACGTCTTGCATTCCTTTCTGGAAGTTGAGTTTGGCAGTGGTGGGGTCTTTGGTGAGGGAGAGGATGAGCTGGGTGTCGTCGGCGTAGGATACGATTTTGAGGCTGTGTTGTCAGACGATGGCTGCGAGGGGGGCCATGCGGGATGTTGAAGAGGGTGGGGCTAAGTGATGAACCCTGTGGGACTCCGCAGGTGATTTCCGTGGGGTCGGAGAGGAAGGGTGGGAGAATGATCCTTTGGCTTCTTCTGGTGAGGAATGATCGGATCCAGTCCAGGTCTGTTCCTTGTATGCCTGCATCGTGTAGTCTGACGACTAGTGTGCGATGGGAGACGGTGTCGAAGGCCGCTGATAGGTACAGTAGGATGAGGGCTGCAGAGTGGCCTTGGTCCATGAGGGTGCGGATGTCATCTGTGGCGGCAAGTAGGGCGGTCTCTGTGCTGTGGTTGCTTCAGAATCCGGATTGGGACGGGTTGAGGACGGCGTTCTCTTCAATGAATCGTGTCAGTTTACTGTTGACTGTTTTTTCTGCAACTTTGGCTGCGAAGGGGTGGAGCGAGATGGGCCGATAGTTCTTGAGGTCGGTGGGGTCAGCTGTGGGCTTCTTGAGCAGGGGTCTGACTTCTGCGTGCTTCCAGTCGTCTGGGAAGGTGCCTGTTTTGAAGGTAGTGTTGATGGTGCGTTGTAGTTCTGGTGCGATGGGGGCCGCAGCTCTGTGGTAGATGTGAGGGGGGCAAGGGTCGGTGGGGGCCCCCGAGTGGATGCTTTTCATGGTCAAGGCGGTGTCTTCGGCCGTGATCGGTGTCCAGTTGGAGATGGTGGGCTGGCTGGTGTTTCTGGGGGGCAGGGGGCCATCTGTGGCGCCTGGTGGATGGTCAATGAAGTTGTCGTAGAGGTTTTTAATCTTGAGGTGGAAATAGGTTCCAAGCTTGTCGCAGAGGTCTTGGGATGGGGTGATGTCTGTGGCTTCGCTGCGTGGGTTGGTGAATTCTTGAATGACACTGAAAAGTTCCTTGGAGTTGGTGGAGTTGGCCAGGATTTTGTTGTGGATGAAGTTCCTCTTGGTGGCTCTGATCTGGTTGTGGTAGTCCGTCATGGCGTCCTTGTAGGTGGTGTGGTTTTCGGTTGTCTTGGTGTTTCTCCAGTTCTTCTCCAGGCGTCTGCAGGTGTGCTTGGCTTCTTGGAGAGCGGTGGTGAACCAGGCGGCTTTCCTGGGTTGTTGTCTGTCGAGGTTGCGTAGCGGGGCGAGCTCGTCTGCGCAGTTGGAGATCCAGGTGTGGAGTTCTCTGGCTGCGTCGTTTGCGTCGGGTGCCCAGGTGTGTTTGTCTCGGGTGAGGGTGAAGTTAAGTTGCTCGTCGGTAACCTTGCTCCAGTTCCTTCGAGGTGGGCGTGGGGCTGGTTTGGGTGCCTTGGGTTTGTTGATGGCGAAGTGTACGCAGTGGTGGTCGGTCCATGGCGGCTGTGTTGTGTGGCTGAATTGGACGCTGTTTCCTGCTGCGAAGATGGGGTCGAGGGTGTGTCCTGCTCTGTGGGTCGGTGTGTTGACGAGTTGTTTAAGTCCGATGCTGGCGAGGTTGTCACGAAGGATAGTGGAGTTGGGGTCTCTGGGGTTGTCGAGGTGGAAGCTCAGGTCTCCAATGAGTATGTGGTTTGTTGAGGCAATGGCGTGGGGTGCGATGAAGTCGGTGATGGTGGTGGCGAAGGGTGTTCGGGGGCCGGGAGGTCTGTAGATGAGGGTTCCTCGGAATGTGGCTTTGGGGGTTGTCTGGATCTGGAAGTGCAAGTGTTTGGCGGAGGGGAAGGTTTTGCTGGAGGTGGTGAGGCGGAGGAGGCTCTTGTAGGCGATGGCGAGGCCCCCTCCTGGGTGATTGGGGCGGTCTTTCCTCTGGATCTTGTATCCGTCTGGGATGGCGGTGCTGATGTCTGGGGCGGAGGATGCGTTGGTCCAGGTCTCTGTGAAGAAGGCGACGTCGGGCGAGAGAGAGTCGAGTAGGTTCCAGATTTCCATGGCATGTTTGTGTACGGAGCGTACGTTGAGGAGGATGCATTTCAGGGTGTCGCCGGTGCTGGAGTCGGCGGTGTTGGAGGTCAGGATGGCGGTGAGGGTCTGGCAGCAGTGGAGGCAGGAGAACTGGCTGTGGGTCGTGTTCGGCGAGGCCTGTTGGCATTCTCTAAGTCTTCCAGGGTTGAGTGCGAGGAGGGCGGTGGTGTCGTAGCGATGTGTAGTGGGAGGTCCAGGGTTCCTGGCGCTGGCTGCAGTCGGGTCGCGGACGGGCGCAGATGGGCTTTCCTTTGGCGTGCCAGCGGCACGCCTGCTGCGCGCGACCGCGCAGCGGCCGCCATTAAGTAGGGGAGGTGGGAGGGAGGAGAGGCTGGGAGGCGGGAGCAGGGGAACTCCGAGGGGGAATTCCGGGGGTGAATTCCGGGGTGGAATTCTGGGGGGGCAGGGGCAGCAGCGGTGAAAGGCAAAAGGAACAGGCAGGCACGAGAAAATAAAAACAGTGGTGGAATTAGAGCAAGACACAGATGGGCACAATAACAGTGCCACAACAGGGAAAAATAAGAGAAAAAAACGTCTGAGAAAGGTTACGGTGGTTGCAGGCAGTCTGGTCCCAGTTGGAGCGGGCAGCAGGTGCAGGAGCGGGCAGCAGCCTCGAACCTCCCAAGGAGGAGGTCGGGGTCTCAAGGCAAGAGACGGCACAGCGGAGCTGCGGAGAGAGTGGACCTAGACCGAGGGTCGGAGGTCTTACTGCCTAGCTGTAGATTCTGAACCCTAACACTGCCGGCACCTAGGGAAACCTAGCAAACCTATACATTTTTGAAAACTAGACACCAAGGGGAATCCAGGATGGGGTGACTTGTCTGTCTCTCACCAGGTTCTGTTACCCAGAATCCCTTGCAAACCTCAAACTTTGTCAAACAAACACATTTTCCTCATATTTCTGTGGTGGAAAGTTCTGGAATCTGCATGGATCCACAACATTGCACCCACCCCTCATCCCCTAAAGTCTTCTGAGGAAAATGGTACCTCACTTGTGTGGGTAGGCCTAGTGCCCATGACAGGAAACGGCCCAAAACACAACGTGGACACACCACATTTTCACAGTGAAAACTGACTCTTTTTTTGCAAAGTGCCTAGCTGTAGATTTTGAACCCTAGCTCTGCCGGCACCTAGGGAAACCTAGCAAACCTTTACATTTTTGAAAACTAGACACACAGGGGATCCCAGGATGGGGTGACTTGTCTGACTTTCACCAGGTTCTGTTACCCAGAATCCCTTGCAAACCTCAAACTTTGTAAAAAAAAAAAAAAACATTTTCCTCACATGTCTGTGGTGAAAAGTTCTGGAATCTGCGTGGATCCACAAATTTCCTACCACCCACCGTTCCCCCAGGTCTCCCGATAAAAATGGTACCTCACTCGCGTGGGTGGGTCAAGTACCCGCGACAGGCAAGGGCCTAAAACGTATTGAGGAGACATCAAAATTACCTATCACAAAACAACCTGGTTTTGCAAGGGGGGTCACCTGGGTTTTTGGCCCTGGGCTCAGCGGCCATCTTGGGAAACTACCAAACCCACACATTTCTGAAAACTAGACACCCGGGGAAGTCCAGCAAGGTATGGCTTGCGTGGATCCCCCAACTATTACCCCCATCTGCCTCCTTTTTTTAAAGTGTGCTCATGACGGAATGGTTCCGTCATGAGCACACTTGCACTAATGCTCATGACTGAACCATTCCGTCATGAGCATGGAAGGGGTTAAAGTAACTCTATACTCATCAGGCTCATCCTCCTCATCATCGTCAGCAAATACAGGGTCTGGAAGCGAATCATAAACCTTCCTCCCATGTGCACCCAAGTTATGGAGGAGGATATGCTGTTTTCTGACAGGGCTAAACTTTTCTCCCCCAATGGCTATTAAGTAGGATTTGAAAATATTAGCCCACTCCTTCCATGGAATACTTGGTTCCCCCACCTCATTTAAAAATGGAACAGGTTGAGACATTCCAGCCGCCGCCATAACAATAAATATAAGGGGAGCTGATGAGGAACTAAAAGGAAGTGATAATCACTCAAAAAGGATATGGTGAGAGCCACCTAAATTTGACCAACAAGGTTTATAGAGGAGAGCCACACATTAGGTAAAAGGCATGCACAAACTACGCAAAAGTAGCAATAAAACATTAAAGTTAGGTAGGCAAAGTCCCCAAATAGAGCACAGAGCACTTAAAAATTACTAATCCTTTGAATAACAATTTCCCGAATCACTATAGTATTATGTGGAAAAGGCATAAAGTCTGGATAAAAATAGCATGACAGGCAAAAAGGATTAGCTGTGCCTATCAGCGTGAGGGAGAATAAACAGAAAATGTCATGTGAGATCTCTCTGAAGGCTGTAGGATGCCCGACAGCCACAAGCTGTGCCTGTCAGCGCAAAAGAGGTGCAGGATGAAGGAACTCGCAGAAGGATGAGACGTACTTGACAAACACAAGCTGTGCCTGTCAACGTGACTTCGACACGAGGAATAAGGGCAGCAAGTCCTGTCAACAGGATCGGAGTCCGTTGATAGGCGTACCCGGCACAGAAGAAGAAACAACCCTCCTTCCAGAAAACCTTTGTTAGGTTTCTATGGGAATGAAGTAAGAGACGCCCAATCCTCTTGCGTCATGCAGGGGAAGTCGTCAAGGAAAAGGTGGCACCTCCGCTCAGCTGACTTCCGACGGTCAATTAAGAGGCAGGACGAGCGGCCGCTGAGCCGGCACACACCCCTCATAGAGCTCCGCTTACGTCGTTAGACAAGCTGAAAGGTGAAGGCGGCACCACCACAGCTGAGTTACCCGAGCTGATCCCATATTGGGGAAGTGGCCACAGTGCCTGCAAATTGCTGTAGATCGTTGAAAGCAGTAAGAGTGCGGCAGACTTCCCCGAGGCGATCCGTGGGGGGGGGGTAGCAGCGCGATGCTAGCAAGAGCTCTAAAGCAGCTTGTATCGTTGAAAGGCGCCATCAGACTCAGCTAGCTTCTCAAAGACAATCTGTGACAGGGGAAGCGGTCACGATGTCGCCAAGTGGCTCACCCACCAATTTAGAAGGGGAGGACAGCGATGAGGAGGAAAGCTCCACCAGGAGAGGAAGCTACTTGAAGAGGAGGGAATCTCCCGGACCGCAAAAGGGTGAAGAGGCAAGCTGAAGAAATGGATCCCGTTCAACCAGGAGACTGAGAGTTGAGGTTCCCAGGTAAGAGGAGTCAAATACATATGGTGAAAAATAAATAAAAACAGTACCTTAGAACGTAGATAATTTCAGCATGTGACTAGTGGATGTGGTGTCACCTTCTAGCCTTTGCAATGACTCAGCTGTGGAATGTTGGAAGGGCATTGTGCGTATAGAGTGTTGGTGGCAGTTGGCGCCTACCGCTGTGGGAGGTACTTGTGTTGCGCTCTCCCTCCTATGAATAAAGCACTTAACCTTCGCCTGGCTCCCTAGTATTATTCTCTACAATTTGGCGACGAGTATTGGATCCCGCATCTGCACAACCTCGGAGTTCCCGGCGACTCACCACATGCAAGGAGGCATCTCCCCAGTCCAGGTTGGCAATCTACAAATGCGGTGATGTACCCCCCGCCCCTATGAAATCTATGACACAGAAGGAGCAGTATTCTGTGTGAAGGTACTGTACGCTGTTTTTTTTTGTTGCTTTGTGACACCCTGAGAAGCACCTTCAGCCGTACATTCAGCACACCACTAGTTGGAGCCACCACAGTGCCACTACGGACAGTACGATTTACCTTCTGGAGGGAGAGCGGACACTATAATTAAGGGGTCTCTGCACTGCTGTGGTTTTTTTTCCTTTCGGGACTTACTGTGTTGGCTGAACCCTGGCAATTACCGTGCCTTTGTTTTTTCCCGCCACTGCCGCATATTCTCCTCAGCTCCTCAGTCCCAATACTAACGTCATCACGTCAGCGGCCATTTTCTTTGAGTGTCACTACGGCAGCCATTTTAAGCACAGCCTTGAATTGCGTAAATAACTCATACTGAATGCTCCTCACCAGCGCATTTCCACACGGTGATGCGCACACCCTTTCAGCATGTCGCAACCATGTGGAGCTTTTTTGTACGCGTAATAACTTATGTTGCCCAATGCGCATCTCCTTTGAGGTTTTCTACACGGTGATACGCACACCTTTCGGCATGTTATTTGCTCCCCATCTGCGTTTGTACCAAGAAGGTGACACATACACCAATTTCAATGCAGTGGGCTGCCATAGTTACACGCACAGCGCATTTCTTTACGGTGATGCGCACACCCCATCAGCCTACCACAACCTCTTCAAGCAATTAACTTGCGTGTGAACTTGAGCTTAACCAACTTGAAAAGAATGGCATTATTGAGCCTATCGAGAGTGCCGAATGGCTCACACCCTTAGGTGTGGCACGCAGACAGAATGGTAAGGTGCGTTTATGCATTGACCTCAGGGAGCTGAACAAGAACCTTATTATAGATAAGTTCCCCCTGCCTAAAATTGATGAACTGCTTGCACAAACAAAAGGGATCCAGTGGTTCTCTACGATTGATCCCACGGCGGCCTATCACCAAATCTCTCTACATTCATCTTGCAGGAAATTGACATCATTCATCACTCCCTTCGGATGTTACAGATTTGGGCGCCCTCCATTCGGCCTGGCGTCTGCCGCCGCTGTTTTTCAGAGGCTAATGCACAGGCTATTCAGAGATCTCAATGGCGTCTTATATTTTCAAGACGACATACTCATTATGGGCAAGAACAGAGAAGACCATGATGTCAAATTGAGGAAAGTGTTAAGTAAACTATCTGAGAATGGCCTTACTGCAGAGCTAAGGAAATGCAAGTTTGGTCTCCGTTCTGTAACCTACTTAGGACATGAGATAAGTGACAAAGGCATCACTCCAAAAAAAGATATCATCTCTGCCATCAAGTCAGCGCCAAAACTTAACTCTAAAGACGAAGTCAGGTCGTTCCTCGGTCTAGCAGAATTTTATAGTAAATTTGTAAGAAATTTTGCCATCAAGACTCATAGCATGCGTCAACTCTTGAAAGAAAAGAGCACCTTTGCTTGGAACCCTGAAATCAACATGGAATTTGAAAACATAAAATTAGACATTTGCAAAGCCATTCCTCTCCATGGATTCGAAATGTCAGCACCAAGCATCTTAACCACGGATGCCATTGAGAAAGGGCTAGGGGCAGTTCTGTCCCAATGGTCCAATGAAGGAACAGAAACTACCATAGCATTCGTTTCACGTTCCCTTACCCCCAACGTAGAGAAATTCTCAGTAATTGAGAAAGAGATGTTGGCCACCATCTGGGCCATGGAAAAATTCAGACAATACTTGTGGGGATCAAGATTCGCTCTCAGAACGGATCATAAACCCTTAGTTAAAGTTCTCACATTCAGTGGTATCCCTAGAACTATAATTTGCGATAATGGTCCACAATTCATCTCCGACAAATGGACAGCCTTCCTTAACAGGAATGGGATCAAAGCTAAACATACCCCAATTTACCACCCTACTGGCAATGGTTCAGCAGAACTATTCAATCGGGTCATTATGGGCTCAGGACAAGCTGCCATAAATGTGGGAAATAATTGGGAGACTGAAATTACCAAAACTGTATGGGCCTATCGCATAACACCCACACTTACAGGATACAGTCTATTCAAGATTCTGCGCGGCAGAGAACCCTTCACCAGAGACAATACTGTATGGATGGATCTCAAACTCCAAAGCAAATGGTCACCTTCAGTAGTAAAAAGCAACTTCACCAAGGCTCAGAAAATCTACAAATAATATTACGACAAAAAGCATGGAGTGAAAGACACTTCGTTAACTGCAGGCGATTGATCAGAGTTAAACAAAGCACGTTATGCAAGAAAGGTAACAGCAAGTTCAGTGACCCTCTCCAAATCAAAGAGCTTTACTCCTGTTCTGCTTTGCTAAGTGACAACAAAATTTGGTCGCTAGTAAGGATGGCAAAATGCAGCAAAGTCTTGTGGTGGAAAAAGAACGACAACCTGACAGAAGCTAATGATGGGTGGCTATGGTCCGAAATTGAAGCTTATGAGCCCATCACTCAAAACAATACTGAACAAGGAACGGGTGTGGTCCAGGGTGATCCTCACAACTCAGGTGAAACAACTGCTACAGGTAACTTAAACAGCACACAGAGTGGACCTACTACTCTACTACATGACGTAAATGACTCACAGAGTGGATCCACTTCTCAGGACGAAGAGGCACACACTACCCCTGTCACCCAAATGTCCACCCGTACTGGCAGGCCTGTTGTTTTACCAAAAAAATATGATGAGTTTGTTATGCAACCATCTTGAGTCACCCAATTACACACTACCTTGCTTTTGTAGTGTTCATACATGACAACGTTATCTCCTTTTTATCTATTTATGTAATTGTGCACTATTTATTACCAAGAGCTTTCAGGTCCTTCTGGCTTCATGATGTTACTTAATTAATTATTTATCCATTGTTCTCGTATGTATTTATGCATTAATTATTGATCTATTTATGTATCTATGCACTATTTATTACATAGGAACTCTTAGGTCCTTCAGGCTTCACACTAGTTCAACTAGTTATTATCTATTATCCTCGTATGTATTTATGCAATATTTATTGATTTTAGCATTCCTAGCAGTTGTACACACATGTTTTGCATTATACATGCTGCTTATACCCTCATACTTATTGTCCCTTTCAATATTGTAAGAGGAGAAGATGTGTGGTGTCGCCTTCTAGCCTTTGCAATGACGTCAGCTGTGGAATGTTGGAAGGACATTGTGGGTATATAGAGTGTTGGTGGCAGTTGGCGCCTACCGCTGTGGGAGGTACTTGTGTTACGCTCTCCCTCCTATGAATAAAGCACTTAACCTTCGCCTGGCTCCTTAGTACTTTTGTCTACAGTGGAGAATCGAAAAGAGGAGGAGATGGCGATTGCCCCACCTTTCGTAAGCCAAATCCTCGGCAGTGTTGTGAAGTGGGTTCTGCTGGTGAAAACAGAAAGAACTCCAAGGTAGGTTCTGGATAAACATTATTGGTCGTCTCCAGTGCTCCACAACCGTCACAGCCTGCTTGCCTCACAGGAACCTTCTCAACATTCTATGGCAAGCTTCAGAACCAACAGTAGGAACATTCTAAGTAATACAGGAGAGGAGGGGTGGGGGAAGGTACAAAGTGAGGAGGATCTAAATCACAACAGTTTTACAAAAGTGTAGATTTGCTCAAGTGTAAAATTACCTTTGCGAATAGACCCCTATATATATTATCTATAATGCTAAGTGTTAGCTTTTTGCAACATCCATGACAAGCTAACCTACAGAAAAAGCAGGATCTCCAAACAGTGAACATTTTAGAGATATGTTGACAAGCTATTCATTTTTTAAGAGACATAATGAATTGTAATGTCTGTTTGTCTGCCAAACCAAGGTGTCAGAGAATTCAGTTTCTGTCTGCAGCCTGATTTTTTTTAGACCTTTTACTGTTGGCAGAACTCGTACTTTCAGATACAAGTAATAGCTGAAAACTATTTTACTCCAAAACCTGGTCATATTCCTGGTTTAGTTACCAAATTCTCACTAGTAAGCAAGAGGCCCTGTCAGACCTATTGTTTCTCTGCCAGTAAGTACCATATCTGCTGGTGCGTCTTCATGTGGGATGCCTTCATCTGTCGATTCACTACCTCGGCCTTGTTGCCATGGTTTCGAGATGCTATTAATATATGCTATCTTCAGACGCATGTGATGTCCATCAACCAATCAGAACAAAGCAGGCTTCATGACAGAACAGTCTCTTTATTTGCTCAGAGATGACTCACACTTGCTGACCTCACAGACCCACCCCCATCATATCTGCAGCAGGCAAGAAGGCAAGCAAGAAAGCCGCATGCATCTTTTCAATTATTCTGGCGACAACCATCTTATCGCTAAAGACGTCTGTGGTGGAGGAATAGTCCACAATTGCTCTTGATAGTTTTCTGAGAAGTGAACCAAACTTCACATTATCCACGTCCATTTGGTTTAGTTATGTGACACAACCTATAATCTTGAGAGACTGCTGCCGCCTCTGGAGACCGGTGGGAGGGGCTATGGGCGGAACTCCAGCTGCCTGCCCCCTCTGCACACCAGGAAGTGTTGCAATTTCTTGCTATGGGGGAACGCCATCCCTCAGTGTGATATCAACGTGTTGCCTTGGAATAGAAAGGGGCTCTTAACATTGGGGGAGTTGGATGAAGGAAGAGACCCTGCCGCCTGCCGCTGCTGGACACCGGGTGGAGGAGAGAGGGGCAAGGTGACGACTGAGCCTTCCACAACTTGCACCAGGACTTCGCAGACCTCCAGCATCGCCACACTGAAGCAACGTGCAGCTGAGAATGGCCAGTCTTGTAGAAGGAAGACCGAGTGCAAAGTCGGTTGCTGCTGGACGCCAAGGAGAGGAATGACGGACAACATAGCGCCTGGGCGCGCCGTTCTTGCACACAAAGTCATTGGCATTCCTGCTTCTGGGCCCTACCCACCAACCCATGCAACTCCGCCCTCATCACATGTGAGAGGGAGGGGCCACAGCCATGGACGGATGCCAGTCTACGGTGGCATATCAAAGACTGCTGCTACCGCTGGGCACCATGAGGATGGGAGGTGGGCTGCATCTTACCCAGAAAGGCACTCTGCGAGAAAAGACACTTTGCCATTCACTCCTCTGTGCCTGCGAAACCCCCCACCCCACCACAATTCCGGATGCTTCAAGTGTAAAAGGAAACCGTAGACTCTAGGCTGACGCCTTTCGACAAATGGCGGCCTCTCGCTATAGAAGGGCACATCCTCCCGCTGGCATTAAGGCTAAATCCTTCAAAAAGCATATGGCCAGTGTCTTCCGGATGCAACACTGGCTCCTTGTAACAGCGATGAGATTCAATCCTCATTTCACCCTAAATCATGGTGGGCGTTTGTGGTTTGTTATGACTTTTTTGCCGCATTTTATCTGCTCTTGCACAAGTAAATAATAATAATTTCTACTCTCGGGCGCCGTAGTCCTCCAGTCAGCTTCCATCAGATACTCTTTCCGTTTTTAAGAATAATGCTACCTTTTCGTTTGTGACTTCGTTATATATTTGGAATTGTCTTCACTTTCTATGAAAAACATGTATTTCTCATCCAAGTGGATCTTACCTGGTGTATTTCTCTATTTCTACAGTTCACTGGCTGCTTTTTGGTGCACTGTCTCGTGCAAAGCCTAATGAGACACCTTCAGGCCCATTAACCAGTCAGGTGACTGTTGTTTTGTGTTAAACCTAAGACTGATAGAACAAAAGGGGAACGTTGAAATTGTCACAACACGTTCTTTAGTTTACACATTAGATACACGTGAGGTTGCAGTAGATGTACTTGCCACAATCACCACACTTAGACTGGTTTCTAATAGTTTTTACTGGATCCAGACACTAGAAAGTGGGTTTTTGAACATTTACGACAAAGCTATGAGAATAGTTCCAGCTTGGCACTGGTTTGTTCATGCCATTAATTCATTTTCGTGGTCTCTAATGGTGCCTATTGTATTCATTTAATTAACCAACGGATCAGAGGTCTTTAAATGTTTTAATTCCGAGCCAACCCCCTTCCTGGAAACAAAAATCATTGGACCAGCCAGGAGTAACAAACATAATTTGTCACAATTATTCTATGAAATTGATAGGCCTGAACAAATTTATTAAGTCAAACATTGCAGTCATTTTATTCAGTAATTCCTTTGAACATGGAATCAGCCACATGATTGCCAAAATTCTCTTGGCAGTCAGTTTTCGACAAAAGTTTAAAAGTATGATCCTTTATCAGAAATAGGGGGTAGTGACTTTGAGGGTTAACACCACGCCCCCTCCCCCCCATCCCATCCCACACACACACACACACCTGAACACCTACTTACGCCAAGGCAGGACACGTTGATGGCCTATTGCAGAGTGGCTCATTGCCAACAGTTCGTTTTTCGTTTACTAATAACAGGGATGTTTTCAGGATGGTGTTTGTCTCTGATCTTCAGGGGCACAATAAATGCTCCTTTTTACCAGAACCTGGCACCACCGCAATGAGATCAATGAAAGCCCCTCAAGGTTGAAGACCTGTGCATAGTATAGATGCATATATGCTCCATTGATTTTTCCCCTGGACATACATAGACCAGTGCTCAATGGTGTACGGCTTGTGACTGGAATCCACAGAAATGACCTGTAACTAATAATCGTGGGCATTAAGTGTATTAAATTGCAGGCAACATGAAAAACAAACTAACACACATATATGTGCTTCCTCTTACTCCAGGGATTTTTTTTACAGCTGCCAAAACCACTCGGGGCATAAAACGTTACTTCATGGCTATTGTCTTACCCAGTGTCAATTTTACGCCCTATTCTGAGTTTGCAAATTCAAAGGGAAAAAGAGCGCAGCTGAGGATTTAATGCACATAAAAAGGCACATTTTACCCTTTCTCGTCTGATTTCTGAGCACCCATTCATCCAGGTAGTACCTGGAATTATTTCCATGTGGAAATTTTCTGTTCTCGGAATCAGAAATAGGGAACAAACACTGATTACTCCAGGTTTTGTATTTTATTCGGGACTCAGACTGAGCTTTACAGAGGGATTTGTCTTGGAGCCCATACAGTGGCAGGACACATGGGTCATTGGTAGGCACATTAGTAGTCCTTCAACCCAGCGAGTTGATTCTGGAGATGGGAAAACATGCGTTATGATGCCTGTGGAATGTCCCCCCCACCACCCCTACGACACAGTTTAATACATATAAGAATCATCTTTAAAGATGCGCTCCTTGAGTCTGTTTTGCTTTAACATTTGGCATGAGTAAAGTTAATTAATATATTCTTTTGCAAACAAAGGGCCTAATTTATGAGTTTTTGCTGTAGGGCAGCGCCACAGGCCTTCCTGCTGCACTGCCCTACAGCAAAAGAAAAGGGCAGGAATGCGCCGTATCTGTCAGATACGGTGCATTCCTGTCCTTCTCCCCTGTGCTGGCGCACAATGGGCTGCTGTACGCCAATGCAGGCCCCTTTGTGCCATGATGCAAGGGTGCCTGCGTTGCAGGGATGATTATTTTTGTTCCAGAAGGGACACCTTCCTGCACAAAAACAATCATAAGAGGCTTTTTCCTCTTTCTATGTGTGCCGCATAGAAAAAGGAAAAACGAGGAGAAATAAAGATATTTCTCCTCGTTGTGCCTCCCTTAGGCCTCCTCTGGGGAGGCGTAGGTTTTTGGCCCTGCTTCGCAGTTACGATTTCTCGTAAATCTGGGGCAGTGCCCAAAAGCCATGGATGTTACCGGGAACGCCCCCAGCAACATCCATTGCACGCCCCTTTAATGCAGAAAACTGCTTTTAAAGGGAACGATATTTACAAGGCAGCATTAAGCCCCAAAAAAGTAGCTTAGTGCTGCCTGGTAAATACGGAGCAGCTCCTGCGCCACCGGAGCGTCACAAACAGTGATGCACCGTTTACACAAGAGGCTTATAAATAAGCCCCAAAGTCTTTGAGAGAGAATACAGCTTTTCACTTACTCTTATAAGCTACTAATTTGTGACTTAGCAAGAGGCACAGGTGAGCATCATTGCAAAGCGGAGTTTCACTTTTATCTTGTCCTGCAGTACTAGCCCTCATCTGGCATTGATATTGATATTGACTGGCGCCATTAGCACATGAATGTGATAGCACCATCATCTCTGTCTATTAGGACCTCATTTGTTCATTGCTGGTGGTTTCAAAAGCTGTGTTCTGACATAAATTTCACAGCAGTCTAATAAGGAATTTGATTGGCTGTTGCGTTCTTAAAATTCCAGTAAATGAAATACTTTTAAATACTTTCTGTAAATAAAAGTGTAATTTTACTTTTATTTCTGTATCCTTCTTAACTGTTATTATTTCTTGGAATTTGGTTCCCGGGTGGAGTGGGTGCGTAATGGTCTCCAAACTTTTTAATGACGTGCCACCTGTTGTGTAAAGATAATCAATAAGGCCCTCCCAGAATGGCCAATACGCTCTCATAATTATTCTATAAAATTGGCAGATCTGAACATATTTAGCAATTCACACACTGTGGTAATGTTTTGGTTATCACTTTTAAAAATGTAATCAAATACAGGTATTCCAATATGCTATTATCAACCTGGGCTCCCTAAAAGTGATAATGTATCCACAATGTGATTCTTTATCAGAAATGGGGGGGTCTTTGAGGGTTATTTGGAGCCCTCCATCCTATCAATTCACTTTGCCACATAGATCCAGGCTGGACATGAGTGAAAAAAGACCTTACTGCTGGCCCATTATGGAATGGCTCACTGCCACTCTTCTCTTTCACTAAAAACACAGCACTGTTTACTCGGGACATAATAAATCCTTCTCTTGGCCAGCACCAGTCACCTCCCAAGATCAATTCATGCCTCCCTCCGCCCAGGCGTCCACCCCCAGATTGAAGGCCTCCAGGGTTGTGTTTGTTTCTGGGTCCTCATTTTTCAGTTTTTCAATACCATTGACTGTGCTTGTTTTTGCCTTGCACTCCGAACCTTCTTTGAGACTCATACTTCTGGTGTGCTTACACTGCCCATCCCCTTCATCACCCTTCAACACCCTCTTTCCTTCCATTTCCCTAAAACTCAAGTTGGCCACCTCTCTCTTCTGTGTACTTGGTTCTGATTTTGTGGCATTCGCTTTCCGCAACCTTCGCTGCCCTTGCTGCCCTTACATTTCTGGTTGCAGCCCCTGACGACCATTTTTCCCAAGCTCCTTCTCTTCTTCTGTTATTAACTGGCATCTTGTAGTGGTATCCTAACTACAAGTTTTTTTCCCACCTATTATGTTTTCACGACCCTTCGTTACTGCAAATCTTTGTTTCTTTTATATGATTTTACACTTCTTTTATTCAATACTTTAATCAAAATATTTTTTACGAAGTTATCTCATTTTTTGGCATGAAGGTGCACTGGATTCATTCAATATCTTTGCTATTGTACCACAAAATAGAAGCTTTTTATATTGCTTGGTAATGTCTATTTCTGTTTATGATTGATAACTAACTGCTTCACAGATTTGACATCTGTATTGTCTATTAAATATATTATGACTATTTTTTAAAATTCTTTTGATTTCAAATCCATATTTTCAATGTGTTGATTGGAAGGACACCCTCCACCAAATGTACAAAGTTGAAAGGAACTTTGAAAAAATGTTGCATCAGCTATTACATTTACAAAAATCAATTTGAGATGTAAACTAAACAATCACAACAGTTTGCTTTCCGCTACAACATGGGAGATCGATCCTATATATATTTTTTTATAAACAGATACTTGACAACCCACTTTGGTGTACAGAATCATTTGACAAATGTCAGTGAGGGCATCAGGTACATTGCCCGTGATCAATATAGTCAGCTCAATACAGTGTGGTTACAGTATGTTCAATACCCACAAAATTCCATTACAATTTTTAAGATTCCATACAACCCTCTCACCCGTAGCATCATCCACCATGTACACATTTCAGGTCCCTCTATACTCCACCCACCAACCCCATATCTTGCCCACTTCCTCTGGCCTCCAAGTCCTTGATATACAATTCTTTCAGCTGCACAGCACCAATGGAGGTCCGCCTTCCACTCTCTAACCCTGGGAGGTTGAATCGCACCCCATGCCCTTGCAATATTTCTTTTGGCCACTATGTCTGCCACCATTAGCCATATCCGTGTGTATTTCGGCCACAGGTTCTCTCCTGTCATGCATAATATATGCCATCGGGCTTCTAGTTTGACCTCCTGACCCACCACCTCGGACATGACCTGCACAATACCCTTCCAGTATTGATGAATTCGGGGGCAGGCCCACAATGTATGAAAGAAAGTGCCAACCTCCCCGCAGCCCCTCGTGCAGTGTGTAGTATCACTACGACCCATTCTGTGTAACAGAACCCTATTGGTATATCATCTGTCTAACATATGAAGTTGTATAAGGCATAACCTTGCTCTTATGGCCACCTCCCAGGGTCTCTGGATTGCCTCTGTCCAATCATTATCTTCTGGTATGCCCACCTCGACCTCCCATGTTTCTCTGAGAGCTCTGAGGGGGTCTGGGGTGTTATTCATTATTTTTTTTAATATATTAGGGAGATGACCTTATCCAGTATTGGATCTAGTAATACCCTATCTTCAAACAGTGTATATTCTTGTAGTTGTTCACCCATCGGAATGTGGGTACGCAATGCATGTTTCAATTGCAAATATTGGAATCGTTCCGATTCAGGCATCTGGTATTCTACCTGCAAGTCTGCAAATTCAACCATTGTTTGTCCTCTCCAACTATCCCCTAGGTGGTCTATCCCAAGTAGCCCCGATGGATGGAAACCCTTCAGTCCGCCAACCTCCCTCAGGAGATCACTGTCCCACAAGGGATTCCTTTCGGTTAGTCTCCCTTGCCAGCCCAGGAATTTAGTCTCTTCTCTCCATATGGGCACCACTGTTTGTGTGTGCGGAGGAAGTAGTTTTCCCATTTTTCTACTGTATAGAGCTGCAGGGTATCCCCCCGTCCCATTGCATGGTGATCCACTCTGTAAGCTGGTTCCTCCTGTCCCACAAACACCCAGGCATTGACCGTGACTAACTGTGCCGCCCAGTAGTATTTCCTTATATCGGGAATTGCCAATCCACTCTCAGACACCCCTCTGTAACTTGTGTAAAGCTATCCTGGAGCTTCTCCCATCCCACAAAATCTGTCGTATTTCAAGGTCAATCTTCTGTAAGACGTCCGCTGGTATCCTACAAGGGGTGTTCTGAAAGACATATATCAAACGTGGCAGTGCCATCATTTTAAACAGGGCTGCCCTTCCCAATAGCGACAGTGGCAGTTTCCTTCAATGCAACACATCCCTGCGCAATCCATATAATTGTGGGTATAAATTATCGTCCAGAAACCCCCTCTCTGTCTCGGAGATTGTGATACCCAGGTATTTAAACGTGTCCTTGATCAGTAAAGCTTTCCCACTGGACAGAAGGGCCGGTGTGTCCCCAGCCAGAATTAATACAAGGGACTTGTCCCAATTTATCTGATTGCCAGAGTAACTACCGAACAGTTGGAAAATGTGTAGTATACGATTGATCAAGGCCTGGGGTTCATGGCATATAGCAAAATATCATCGGTGTACAACGATATCTTTTCCTCCCACCCAGTCCCCCCGGGAATTCCTAGTATCAGTGGGTCACTACTAACACACGCTGCCAGGGACTCCAACGCTATGGCAAAGAGCATAGGGGAGAGCGGGCATCCCTGTCTCAAGCCCTTATGCAGAGCGACCGGCCTCAACACCACTTCATTCACTCGCACCCTAGCCAGCGGGTTGGTGTAAAGTAGCTGAACCCAGGCACAGAATTTTGGGCTGAGTTCGAACCTTTCCAGCACTGCGAACAAGTTTGGCCATTCAATACTATCAAATGCCATATGGGCATCCAATGATAACAATACTGCGTCATCTTCTGGCCTATCCCTTGTAAGATGTAATAGCCCATATAGGCGTCTGAAATTAAGTCTGGTGCTTCTATGGGGCATAAAACCCGATTGATCGGGATGAATTATAGATGTTATTACCCCAGTGAATCTAGTTGCTAGTACCTTGGCCAACACTTTCGCCTTCATATTTAAGAGCGGCATCAGCCTGTATGATGTGCAGTCGTCAGCGGGTTTGTCTTGTTTTGGGATGACCACAATTGCAGCCAGTCATTGGTCCACTGGAAGGCCGCCCTGCTCTACTGCCTCCTGAAACATGCTAAGCATATGCAGTGCCACAACCGAAGCCACCTGCATGTACAATTCTGCCAGTAGGCCGCTGGGTCCAGCCGCCTTACCCGACTGGAGGTCTCTAACCGCTCGTATGATCTCCTCCACAGTGAGATCTTTATCCAGTGCCTCCCGATCCTCTACAGATAATGTGGGGAGGCAAGCCTTCCGAAGGAATTCAGCACAGTCTAACTCTGTTCTACTTGATGTGGATGTATACAAATTCTCATAGTAATCTGCAAATACTGCGGCTATCGACCTCTCCCGTTGTACAAATTTCTCCCGGCGGAGACCATACCATTAGCACCCAGTTCCATTTCCTGTCTCTTTTCTCAAGCCATACCATTAGTTTGTTTGCTTTATCACCCTCCTCATAGAGTCATCTCTGGGTCGCCCTAGCGTGTGCCCTGGCTTTCTCCTCAGCTATGTCATGCATTTCTTGTTGTAGGATCCAGATTTGGTGTCTAATCTGTACATTTCGCATCTTAGATTCCCTAGCAGTCATTTCTAACTGAATAACATCCTTCTCTAGAGCTTCATACTGAAGTCTCTGTTCCTTCCTTCCCCCCGCAAAGGCCTAAACATATCCTCGTATCACCGTCTTAAATGCCTCCCAAAGCACACCCACCGATTCCACTGTACCCAGATTATCTTGGTAATACTGCTCTGTTCGTTCCCGTATTTTATCTCAAATCTGTTTGTCTTTAAAGAGCCATGGGTCCATTCGGGGGCAGTACGTTCGTTTTAGTGGGTCCCTGCAGCTGCAACTCCACAGGTGAATGATCAGCTATACCCTGTGCCCTGTGAGTTGCCCCCTTAAACCACTGTGCATCTGCAGCATTCATCATTAAATAGTCTAGATGGGAATACCCCTCGTGGACGCTGAGTAGAACGTGTACTGTTGGGGCATAGGGTTATGTTCCCACCAAAAATCTACCAGGCCGAGAGCCTCTGCAGAGGGTCGCAATGAGTTCATTCGGCCCCCATTTTGGAGCGAGACACTCGGTTCCATTCCAGGTCCATTGTGGCATCATGTCTCCACCCAACACCAGGATGCCCACCGTAAATTCCAGCAACTGTGCACTCAGCACGGGTGGGTATCAGCATGGAGCCTCGGCAGTATATACACCAAGCACACATTCATAACTTGGCCCTCCCACTTCCCAGTCAATGCCACATATCTGCCCAGTCGGTACTGCCAAACCCTGCCAAGTACAAAGGGACATGCTGTTCTAACTAGGATCCCCACTCCATGTGACCCCGTTAAGAACCCCGCAGGTGCCAGGAGTTTGTACCCAAATCTGTCCAAAGCTTTGCATGTGTTGCCCTTTAGGTGTTTCTCCTGCAGCAGGACAATATCTGATGCTTGCCTGCGGAGATACTGGAACACCATCGTACGTTTGATTTTATTACCAAGCCCATTAATGTTCCAGGTCATAATTCTCAGATCTGTACCAATGCAAGGGAGCACTAAAGAAGGGGCCGGCAGATTCCTTCTACTCTCTGGAGTAGTCATTTTGGGTGTCGTAGTGGAGGCTAGGCTGATGCCCAACTGTTATGGCAGAAATGGGTGGGACCTTCATCTCGATTGTCCAGTCCCCTGTGTGTGTCAAGTTAAACCCTTTACATAACCATGTAACTGCGCCATCTACAATATGGCAAAACAACCCCACAACATGTAACTCTCCCCTCCCTGCTACCCTGCACTGTGGGCATAAAACCTACCACCACCCCAATTTGCACAGTGCCTGTCGCCCCATAACAATCATTGGGTGGACTTAGGCCGCGTGAAGGTCCGCCGGGCACCCCTCCCAGCCCCCCTGTGTATGAAATTGGTGCAAGACCCACATCCGAAAATACTAAGCACTATCATTTAAGCTTTATCAGATTCAGAGTTAATAGATAACATCTTAGCTGTATATTTGGTTCCAGTCCAAGGTGCTGCCTGGTGGGCGACTGCTCTTCTCCAATCCCAAAGGTCGGCATGATTCGCCCAATGTCTCAGCCATGTCTCACCAGTGGCCTAAGCCGCCTGGTCGTACCTGTCCGAATGGAAGGGGGTTCATATTACATTACAGTCCCCCTCCTCCAGCAGCTGACGTTCCTGCCACGGCCACCTTCGACCTGCCTCCGTTTTTCTTTTTTTGTCGTTGCTGATGGCCCACCGACATCCAGCCATTCAGCCAGTCCCATGCCTCCTCTGGAGTGAGAAAGCACCACACTTTACCATCTGAGTGTTGCGGGGTAGAGCATGGCGTATTTGACATCTTTCACCCGCAGGGCCTTCTTCACTTCGAGAAAGTTCCACCTTTGCTGTTGTACCTTCAGGGTAAAGTCTGGGAAGAAGGCGATATAAGCAATTTCGTACTTGAGTGGTGGGGCACCTCGGGCTGCCTGCAAGATTATGTCCAGGTCGAAATAGTTAAATATTCTCGCTGTTATGGGGCGCTGCGGGGCCCCTGGCCATGGCCGGGCTCCTGGGACCTAGTGGGCCCTCTCCACAGAGAAGTAGTTTGACAAGCCTTTGGGTTGCAACTTATTCAGTATGAGGTCTTACACAAATAGATCTACTGCTGGTCCCTCTGCTTTTTCCAGCACTCCAACAATTCAGACGTTATTGCACCACGAGCAGCCCTCCTGATCTTCCAGCTTGGCCTCCAGACCATTAGTCATCGAAGATAGTTCGAGGACCCGTTTTTGAAGAGCCTTCGTGTCCGACCCCAGGCCAGTTGCAACCCCTTCCACCTCCTTCATGCGGGCGTAAATATTCCTCAGGTCCGCCCTCAGGAGGGAGGCCTCCATAGAAATAATTCAATCCTTGCAGCTAGATCTGTCTTGACCCCTTGTATAGCTGCCACGATGTCCTGCACCATGAGTTCAGAAGCCATAGGGGGCGGTGAGGCCTCAGGGTTCAACTCCACCGCCGTTGTCCCAGACCCAGATGACGGCCCCCTAGACAGAGCATACTTGTCCAGTTTAGTTTGCTGGGTACTGCGCGGTCCCTTGCCCCGTCATCGTGGTAGTCCCACTATTCCACCTGGGCCCATTGCAACCAGCCCCCTCACAGACTACAGAGGGGGGGATTTAAGAGCCCCGGGGACCCCCAGGAGCAGTAACTTCTGCCGCTTAACCAGGAGAGAATAGCAAGCCTGGTGGCCTATCAGATCTGCCACCCCTGGTCTCCTGTTCCTCTCCACTAGCTCCTTCAGCGACACATGGTGGTGTCAGCCATGCGCGTTGTTCTCTCTAGGCTGTGCAGGTGTCCAATCCTTTGGGTCATATCACGATGGCACACAGTTGGTACTCTCTTGGGGGCCCCCGCTGCTGCCGGGATGTCCACTCATCAGCAGTCATACGCCTGTTGTCCCACACTCACAGTTGCAGTGTGTCTATGCAGGAGAGGGATCTCCACTTGGTGCAAGAGGAGGACAGGCAGGCCCCCACAAAACCACCACTAGGGACTGGGGAGGAGCCTCATCCGTCCCGGGCCTCCCATGTCAACACCAGCTCGGACCTGCCTCCCTCTCCAGTCGTTTCCGGCCGGCTCCGCTTCTCCGTCCGTTCCTCTCTAATTGGAAAGCCCAGGGCTGCTACTGTGGAGCTGTGCTCGTGGTCCTCTTGCCGCCATGCTCGGTGTCACATCTACTGCAGCCTCTGAAGTGGTGGATGTCTATTCAGGCCAGGCATACACCGGCCCCAGCCTCCGATCACCGGGCCTCTCCCCCGTAGGGTCCTCGATGTTGTGCTCCACCAAACGGGCAGGCCACACCCCACGTATCCAGGCATCTCGCCACGCAGCACGCCAATCAAGGCCGGGGATTGCAGCCCTGCCCAGGCCCCTCAGATTTCTCCATCCGAATTTATCCCGGTCTGGTTCACCAGGGCATCAATTGCACCGGGGCACCGAGCGTGCTTTCTGCCAGCTCCTCTCAGATCTTGTGGCGGATATATGGGGACTTTTTTGGTGCAACCCAGCGGAGTCGCTTTAGCAAGTGGCCATCTTCCTCTGCGGCAAGCCACGCCCCCCTCAATCCAATATTTTCAATACAAGACAAGAAAAGGGAGTGATTTGGGACTCACAGCGGCAGTGAGGTGATGATGTGAAATTCTACAGTCGAGAGCTACTTTTCATTGAGTATGTATAACAGGAACCTTGGCTGTCTCTTTTTACCTATAAAAGTAAAAACTTTAATTACCATTTTTTACACCGATGTAGTTGCCAGAAAGATGCCAGAATTGATTTTGTTGGAGTAATATCTTAAGGGTCTTGAGAAATTTCCTCAAAGTAGATGATAGTAAGGCTAATCAAATTAAGCTAGTTTAATTTATCAGTGCTAACTCAGGGGTGTTTAAACAGAATATTTGAAACAGAAATATCGTGGGACAAAATATTGTGTCAAGAATATTGAGGACAAAAATATTGTGTAGGTAAGTTTCTATGGGTAAGCAAAGTTTTACTATATATAACTCCACTTATATGTACCTTGATGATAGATATATCTTCAAGGTACATAGATGTGGAGTTAAGAATGGTAAATCAAAACATACTTATTTGCACTCACCTTCTTGATATTTTCGTCTTCGATATTTTTGACACGATATTCTTTCCACACAATATATTTGTTTCCGATATTCTTTCAGTGATCCATCTCAGGTCCTCAAGAAGGAGGTTGTAGAATTGCAGAGTTCTATACTCAGTACCTAAAATGTTTAAAACCAGAAAAAATCATAGGCTCACACAGTTCAAAAAATTCTTGAGCCCTTTAAATTCCACTTTCACTTTCCTACATGGTTACCATGCACACCAGCTCAGATACTACTGCTAAGCTAAACCCTACATTTTGGTAAACTTGGTTGATTGCCAGTTAGTTTATTTTAGCGAGCTCTAGTTCTGAGAGAGAAACAAAATTGGCATTCTTTACAGTACCAGACAAAGGATCTGATTGTGGTGAATGCTTGAGTAATGGGAACCAGGCCAGTAATTGCTCCACATATGAAAATGTGCTCCTGGGACACCTCTAGCCTGGCTAGACAAATATGGGACTTAGATACAATTTCTAATTCTGTCTGTCCACAAGAAATTTGGCACTTGACTGACCCTTTGTTTAATGGAATTCTAGCCATCAGTCTGCCATCGCCCGACATAACAAAGGCTAAGATACACAAGTGGTTGTTCAAATACAGTAATGGTCAGTGGTAATTGCTTCCCATTTGTACTGTGGACAATCCTCAAAACTGGTTCTGTGGCCGCCTCTGTCATGATAATGAATATATAAGTCCACCATCGAAGAGAGACAATCACATATGGTCAGCCAAACTGATTGACCTCACTAATGAGCTTCTTAAGCATTATATTCATATTCGAGTTGTGATTAAGTGAGAATTACATTTCTTCTTATTCGGGTCAGAGGCAAGCATTAATGACTATCACCTCTAATCCTGATAGGAGATTGCACCAAGCATTCACAAGATCAGTAAATCTAACAGGAGGGTAATCAGCTTTATAGCCAGGTAACAAATTTGCAGCTCTGTGCTCCAGACGACAGATTTCAGTCAGACCAGCCTGCTACTGCTGCTCATGTTTCCTAAGCCTGGGTGGTGAAGTTCGCTCTGATCGCAGAGTTTGCTGAGTTTTTCCCCATCAGCTTCAAAAGCCTCTGTGCATTACACCTGGATTGATGTATGTTTTGGGAACATCAGGGATTTCATCATATTACATGACCACTTTCCACTGTTTGGCTGGGCAAAAGCCACGCATGCAGAAATTGCTAGAGTAGGGGTCATCAGCAATATCAGTCACAACTTAAGGGTTAAGTTGTCTTCAAGAAGTTGCTAAAGTATTAAAAGAGGTAGGCTGGAAGGAAATTTCTAGCATGGAGTGTTTCCTTGCCTCTGACTTGCAACCCAGTATTGACAATACTGATCTCTGAAACATGATTACAGCAAGGAATCACAAGCAACCCTGGTATTGAAAGACATGTAAGGAGAGCAAACGTTTTGCCTTTTAACTTGCACCAACTAAATAAGAGCCCAAATTCTGTTGTTCTGGTAATAATGGTACAATCAGACAGAGAAAGAGGTGCAAAACCGCTCTAAACAGGCTAAGAGAAATATTCTTGGGGGGCGGGGGAATTTAAGATCTCTTCTCTATATGTAAAATAAAAAGTGTGAAAGCCTTTAAGTTAACTGCTTCCCCCAAGCAGCAGTGCGCCAAGAGGTGCATTTGCAGAGTGGTGGAGAAAGGGGGCGTGGCTGCTGACGACCTCTCAGCAATCCAGCTGTGTGTGTCTTACTGGAGGTAACAGGACACACACAAAGGAGCTTGACACCAGTGTTTCGTCACCTTCAACTACTTGAAGTCTTGACAGGGTAATTGAAGAACTTTCCAGAACCAGAGGTGGGAGTAGCATGGGTAATCTCCCACTTCAAAGGCTAGCACCAGGTATAAATATAGGACCTCCTCAGCCATTCATCAGATCACTTCTGGACCTGTTGAAGACTCAGAAGACAGACTACCCTGCTGCCTTGCTGCTGAAAGGAGTTCCCTGTTGCCCTGCTGCCTGTGGAAGAAAGTTTGGACCTGCTCCTTGAACCCAGGACCACTAGAGTGACTCCTAGGACTATCTGGCTGACCTGTGTGAGCTACAGGGACATAACAAGCTCCAACCTTATGTCCTGCATCTGCCAAGGTGACCAGACCCCACTGCACCAGCCTGTGCCCTTCTGCTGGCATCTGCTGGAGTGAGTCCTGATCCTCAAGAGGTACCCCTCAAGTTCCGGACCCTTGGCTTCCCACAAAGTTAATGCAGCACAATGTAACTCAATGCAGCTCCTGATTGGCTGCCTCATCCAAACCAATGCAGTGCAAAACAACCTAGCACAGCACCTCATTGCTCCTGAACAGTGACCTCATTACTGATGCAGAGCGATGAAACTCGATGCACAATGTTGCAGCTCCCGATCGGCATGCCAATTGGAATTGATGCAACTCGATGTAGCCCGACACATGACCTAGCATCTCAGCACAAGTACAACCAAGTGCACTGTCCGGTGGTCCAAACTCGATCCTATACTGGGCCTGTGCTTGAACATGTTGGCCTGAACTTGTGACTTTGTCCCTGTCCAAGGCGCTCAGATAACCACAGTTGGCGCTATGTGCTTTCTGGAGCTACTTTTAATTAAGATTATGAAATTGCATATCTCCATTTCTACTGATTGGATTTCTGTTCTGGTATAATTTTATTTAATAAAGTTTAAAGTACTTTAAGTAGTATTTTTCTAAATAGGTGTGGGATTTTATTTGTGTTGTCTTTTCACTTTATTACAGTTTGTGTGCTCTATAAATACCTTACACATTGTGTCTAAGTTAAGCATGACTGCTTTTGTAGCAAGCCACCAGAGGGTTACGCACGGTTTAATTTAGTGATTTTTGTGGCTCACCCTAACAAGGACTGTGGTTATTGTTTGTGATATATACATATATATATATATGCGCAAGAGCTCCCCCAATAACTTTCAGAAGAGCGAAATCCATGTGCCAAGAGCTAGTATGCAATGCACCAGCAGTTGCTAAGGGAACCAACTGGCTCTTAACACAAAGAGGGTTTCACAAATGCTTTAAATGCAAAGCCTGTAAGCATGGTGTCAACACTAAAACAGTCCAAATGCCGTTCAGACAGTTCCCTTACAAAATTCGTGGCAGCTACAATTGTAAATCAGACTTCGCAGTCTACGTTCTGCAATGCACTTGTGTTAAAAAGTACCTGGTCAGCACCATTCACCCAGTTCATGTCCGTATATTACAGCACCTCAGGGCCATCTCCAATAATGACCAGATGTATCCAGTTGCCAGACATATAAACTCATGCTATGGAGGTAGGGCCCAGGACCTTTCCTTCTTTGTGATCGACACAGTCCCAAAAAATCCAAGGGGAGGAAATAGACAGTTGACACTTAGAAGATTAGAATCTAGGTACATTATCCTACTCAATTCTAAAATCCCAAATGGGATGAATGCCGATGAGGTACTTAATGTACATCTGTAATATGTTCACCGCCTGTCCCGCCCCTGACAATGTTCCGTAGCGTTAGGTCCATTTATTTTACTTTATTTAATTTATTTTTTGATAAATTTTTGCACTCACTGGTAACGAGTTTTTGTGCACAGTTGTGTTTAAAGGGCTCAATGTATAATATTTGAGCAACAGTCTCTACAATGAGATAGATGGACCCGCTTGCCCACTTGGGCTTGATTTTCCTTTGTTTTTCTCTTTTTTATATCCACTAAAGTCCATGCCAAACAGAACCAGAATCTAACACACGATTTATTGTTATATATCAGGTTCATTGGATGGCAACAGGTATTCTTTGACCAATAAAATAGACCTTTTTTTTTAGGGTATTCGCACGAACAAACAGGTGTGCCCACACGCTTCTCAAGTTAGGGATTCTCCATGTATTGTATTGTATTTGTGCGTAAGTGTAGTTGGGCAGCAAAGGACCTATTGGGTCCAAACACACACAAAGAGGGAAACCAAGCGCGTCTACTGTCTCATGAAATAGACCGTACCGAGCCCGTACACGCAACACCAACATCTGTGTTTATTGTTTCACAGTGATATTATTATTTTTTAATTGGTATAAATTGTATGGTTAAGATCATTTTAATTTAATTATAATTTAATTATTGTTGTGTCGACATAGACGTGGCCTATCAACAATGATAATTTATACTTTATTTTTCATTTACAAAAAAACGTTTTTGCACAGGCATGTATGTGGTGGTAAATAGAAACTTCTATGTCCATTGCCGAAAACAGGTTGTTGTGACAACCAAATGTGAGTGTTCACTATAAATTGTAATTATTCAAGTGTACCTGATGTAGTGATCAAGGCGGTTCGCCGTCGAAACGCGTCTAGGTCGTTGTTGGAATAAATTTTCTCTGCCATATTCTCACGGAGTCAGCGCGTGTCATTTGCTGTTTCCAGGATTGGTAAATATATATATATATATATATATATATATATATATATATATATATATATATATATATATATATATATATATATATATATATATATATATTACCTACTGGCGGTCGCCAGTAGGTAGTTATAGTTAGGACCTATTTTCCATAGGAAAAGCGTTTTTTGATTTGCCAATATCTTTGGCACCGTTTGACGAATCTTTGTCAAATTTTCCCAAACATAGGGTTGGACCACTCAGTTTGTGTGTTGTAAGTTTCGGGGTGATTCATCAAGTGGGGGCTGAGAAAAAAGGGGGGTCCCAAAGCACGTTTTCCCCATGTTAATTTCCATAGGAACTTTATTACAGGCTACAGCCCAACCTGCTGAACGGAATTACACCAAATTTGGCAAAAAGGTAGGTCTTGGTTTAGACTGCGCCCTTTTTGTTAAATGGTGTAAATCCGTGCAGTAGTTCCTGAGAAATTTTAAAAAGAAAAATATCGATATCTGAGCACCGAGGAGGAGTCGCGAACCCTCCCGAGCACGAGCTCAATTCTGATTGGCTGCCAACACTCCAAACCAGGAACTGTTGGCAGCCATCTTAAAAAGGGTGAAATAAAGATAAAAGACATGAAAAGGGGGCAGGGTACAAACACCCTGACCCCCTAGGCCTGCTCAGGGGGTCCCACAAGGACCCCCAGGGCCCAAAAAAAGAATAAAAAAAAAAATCGACCGAATGCGCGCAGGGGTCACGAATTTGGCGAAAAAAGAAAAAGAAAAAATGAAGCGCGGACTGCTGCGCTTTGTTTTTGAAAGCCCCTGGGTGGGCCAGGTCCCAGGGTCACTCACAAATTAATTTGCGGGGGCCCACGGGGGCCCACGCAGCCCCGGGGACTGTCACCTCCCTGGGGCATATTAAATTGAATGCGGGGGGCACGCGGGCCCCCGCAGCCCTGGGGACCGCCACCTCCTTGAAAAAAAAAATGCGTGGGGGTCCCAATCCCCCCACAGTGCCCCCGGGACCGCCACCTCCCCGGGGCTTTGAAAATGAACCGCGGGGGGCACGCGGCCCCCCTGCAGCCCCGGGGACTGCCACCCCCCGGGGCTCTGTTTTAAAATAATAATGATGTGTGGGGGGGGAAAGAGCCCCCCCCACATGCACCGGGGACCACCACCTCCCCGGGACACAAACTGATTTAAAATGCGGGGGTCCGTAGCGGACCCCCTGGCCCCGGGGACCACCACCTCCCCGGGGCTTTAAAGACTTGAGAGGGGGACCGCGCGGCCCCCCTCCTGGAGCCCTTGATGGCCCTGGGGACCGCCACCCACCAGGGCTGGCTCCTGCAATGTCCCGGGGTTCCCACCCCCGGGATATTGCCGTTTGCTATGACAGGGTGGGAGCACGGCTCCCGCCATGTCATAGCAAACTCTACTTTGGTTTTTGGAAGCGAGAGCAGGAAACATGCTCTCGCTTCCAAAAACCAAAGCAGAATTGCTTTTGCACAAGAGGAGCTGCATGTCAGCACCTCCCCTTGTGGAAAAGCAATGCCGGCTCCCGCAGGAGGCGGGGAGCCGGCAGGACCGTGGGGGCATTGGGGCTCCCCCCACGGTCCCCAACGAGAGGCCATGCCCCGGGGGATGGGGTCCCCGGTGCCAAAAATGACCCGGGAGGGGGGCCACTCAGCCCTCCTACCTTAAAATAAATAAATAAATAAACATTTGGGCATGCCCCGGGGGATGGGGTCCCTGGGGCATAAATGGCCCAGGAGGGGGGCCACACGGCCCCCCTCCCTTAAAAGAAAAAAATTAAAGAATTTGGCATGCCCCGGGGGATGGGGTCCCCGGGGCAGTAAGTGGCCCAGGGAAGGGGGCCACACAGCCTCCTTCCCCTGAAAAGTAAATAAATATTGAAATGTGCATGCCCCAGGGGATGGGGTCCCCAGGGCGAATATTAATTAATGGAAGTGGATGTTTTTTTTTCCCAACAAAGTTTGGAGTCACGACCCTAGCGCGGCTCTCAGCGCGGCCCCCTAGTGTAAACGCGATGGGTGCGTGGCTCTCAGCGCGGCCCCCTAGTGTACACATGATGGGTGCGTGGTCCCCTAGTGTACACGCGATGGGTGCGCGGCTCTCAGTGCAGCCCCCTAGTGTACACGCGATGGGTGCGCGGTTCTTAAGTCGCGATGGGTGCGCGACTCCATGCAAAAAAATTAGATTTTTTTGTTAAAGGTAGGTTATATGTTGGGTTATTGGGTGGCTCTATAAAAAGCCCTTGTTTTATTGGGAGATTGTTGTAGCTACATGTAAGTGCGGATGCAGAGCTTCAGGTTGTTGAGAAACACTCTGTTTCCTTGATCAGTGAAGTGTACTCCATCACTTCTGTAGATGCCATCCATATGGAAACGTAGATTGTT
Organism: Calotriton arnoldi; assembly: GCA_963921515.1. Lineage (NCBI taxonomy): Eukaryota > Metazoa > Chordata > Amphibia > Caudata > Salamandridae > Calotriton > Calotriton arnoldi. Next base: position 1,463,771 of record CAWUFW010003249.1, read on the forward strand.
GTTATAGATGGAGCCCATCCTATGGTCTCTGAGGTAAGCAGAAACAGCTTTATTGACAATTTTTTTAGCTTTCTCAATCTGTGGACAGAATTGATTGGACCTCTTCCATTTCCGTCTTTGGCATATGTTAGAGTATGCAAAGACAGTTTGGGGGAAAAGCAACATCAATTGTGCAAAGGTGTCCTTCATTAGCATTTCCAGACCTACCCCAGTCAATGTGCCTAGGTCATTGCCACCACAGGGCACAATCATGAGGTCAGGGGGTTAGAGATGTAAAAAGATTTTAGCCAAAGGCATCAATTGGTGCCACTTTAATCCTCTTTGTCCAATCCAGTTAATGTCCACATTTTGCAAAGCTAGGTCTTTGTCTATACCTCTGTGTTCAGCATATCTTTTGCACCAGAAAACATAGCTGTGCCCCACAATCCACTCTAAGCATCTTGAAGGGAAGTCTGGATGTAATGAAAAGATGTCTGTAGCTGAAGTAGTCAGTTGGTAGAATGAGAGGTATCTAAAATGGTGGACAAGATGCAGTTTTTAAAAAAGAAGAGAAATGATTGGCTGTTTAAGAACATTGCTCAGTCAAAAATAGGGTGAATGTTTCTGTCTTTGAAAAGCATGTTTCTTATTGGTTAGCAAAAAATGTTTGAAAGGTACAGTAGATAGGATAAGGTTATATATTGGAAAGTCAACCACACCTGCTGGTTGCATTTGCAACATTGTGTGGTGAACTTGAAAATATGCTGAACTTGTGACCTGTCAGTTAGGTTCAATGTTCCATGAACTGTTACTATGGAAACTGGCAATAAGCAGAATGGGGGAAGGGTTGGATCTTAGCTGTGGATTTCAAATGGGAAATTGTTATGTATATGTAAATGAAATTTCATTAAAGTAAGATTTTCCAAGTCAAGAATATCTTTCGAAGTGGTGTGTTCTTAAAAAATAGTTGATTTTTTATTTGTAATATGTTTTTGAACTCCCGTGTGGGTGCGCGGTTCCGTCGCGGTGGGGTCGCGACTTTAGAACCTTCAAGAATGAGTTTGGTCAGTTTTAGAAGTCAGTTGGTAAAGGTCAATATGTCTAACCAATAGAAATGTGTTTTGAGATTTCAAATAATGTAGGAAGGAATGTGATTTGTTACTTACATCTATTTGTGTGGAGAAAGAGAGGGAAACTGTGCCATTACTGGTTCTACCTAGCTGAGACAGGTGCATTGCATTGATTGTGTGCCTGAGAAAATCTTTTATGAGTTTGTGATATTTGAAATTCTACAAATCTATTTGGAAGGTGAGTTATAAGTTTGTGACGTGTATTATGGATTAGGTTTATTTTAAACTTTAAAAATAATTCAAAATGTGTGGGGTTTGAGATATAGGAATAAATGAATATATGTGTATTGTCGTTTGTTTTATTGTAGTTATATATTGCTTGAATTAGTTTTTGAATAGTAATATGTGTATATTGGAAGATGGATTAGTGATTGTGGTAGTTTGTTTTTGTGTGTGGATATGTACATTTCTAGTATACCACATAATTTTAGCTGTTGCTTTAAATTTGGAGTTGGAGTCTGTTGAGTTTTAAGGTGTGCATGGACTTCTGTCTGAACTATGTTTCTACTTCTATATGTATTTTGCTATGTTTTATACATTTGGAGGTGCATGATGTATAAAAAAGAGGTGTTGTTATTAATTAGGTTCTTTTTTTAAGTCTCTAGATAAGTACAGTTGAAAAATTGCGCATAATTTTTTATGTTTGTCTGAAATTTGAAGTTTGTTCTGTGAATGTTTAAGGTTTGGATAGTGGTATGGTAGAGACACATTCATGTATGCTTCTAGGAATATGATGACAGTTTTACTAAAGATATGTGAAGGGTTCCTACTTTGTATATGGGTAGGTGTTTTATTATAAGTAGTTATAGAATTGCTAAGCAGAAGCCTGCATCTGAGCTTTTAGATGTTTGTAGAGATGTTATTTGTTAGAGTAATTTGTATCATGTGAGGAAAGTTAGATTTCATATATAGCACATAATTTTCAGTGTCTGTTTGAAAATTGAAGTGTACTTTGTTAAGTTTTGAGCTCTGTATGGTGTTGTGACTGAGATATGTGCCTACTTGGTCATACACTAATAAAATCACCCAGGCTCTACCTTTAAACTCCTGTAATTAGTCAGACAGTATCTTAGTACTTCTGTAATCACCCAAACAGTACCTATGGAGTTATAAAATCACACACTCACTTTTTGTCTATTGTAGAAATCCCCCAGATTTTACTCCTGCAGTCATGCAATCACCCAGGGACTTTTTATGTACTACCCCTACAGTCATGCTATCATGCAGGCTGTACCGATGCACTTATGTCATAGCCCACACTCTACCCTTGCAGTCATAGAATCATCCAGGGCCTACTGTTGCATTTATCTATTCACTTAGGCAGTACTCAATAAGTCATCTAGAGTTTCAGGTGATATTTATACCCAGGCACTATGTCTGCACTCTTTGAATCATGCAGGGACTATTCTTGTAGTTATGTAATCACTCAGTCAGTAGTCATGCTGTTATGAAATCACCCATGCACTACCTTTGCACTCCTTTATTCACTCCGGCACTACTTCAGTAGTCCTGCAATCAGCCTAGAAGTACCCATGCACTTATAAAATCACCCAGTCACTTCCTATGTAGTCATGTCAATCCCCAGATATTACCCCTGTTGTCATGTAATCAGCCAGGTGTTACCTACTGTTAGAACTGGGGGTCTCTAGTTGGCTGAGGTATGTACCTTAGTCCAAATAGGGACCCTTGCTTCTAGTCAGGGTAAGGAGGGACACACCCTTAGATAACCCCTGCTCACCCCCTTGCTAGGCACAAGCAGCCAGGCTTATCTCCAAGGCAATGTGTAAAGTATTTGCAACCACACTCCCAGTAACACAGTGATAACACCACAAATGGACACCACACTGGTTTCATAAAAATAGCAGCATCTTTATAAAAAGGAATACGATGAGACCAAACGATAGAAAACCAACATATGCGTATTCGTAATAATTCACTTGGCCGGTTATTAGGCCAGCAATCACTTGTAGGTTCTTGCGGTATTAATGAGCAATTTACGATCTCTAATGCAGTCCTAATGCAATGCTACGCAGTTCGTAATGCAGCTCGTAATGTAATAATAGGACAGTCCTTAATGCAAGAATCAGGCAGTTCGTAATGCAAGAATAATGCGATTCGTAATGCAAGAATCCAGCAGTTCGTAATGCAATAATAATGCGGTTCGTGATGCAAGAATCAGGCAGTTCGTAATGCAATAATAATGCGGTTCGTAATGAAAGAATCAGGCAGTTCGTAATGCAATAATAATGCGGTTTGTGATGCAAGAATCAGGCAGTTCGTAATGCAATAATAATGCGGTTCATAATTAAAGAATCAGGCAGTTCGTAATGCCATAATAATGCGGCTCGTAATGCAATCTGCACGGTCAACTCGGGCACCACTAGGCCCCAACAGCAGAGACAACAGTCATAGGCTTACAGGGGCGGCCACGGTCCTGCTGGGCAGGTCCGGGCCGCTCGGGGACTCAGCGCGTCTAACGCGGTGCAGCGGGAGAGAGCTCGGAGCACTCCTGTATGCCTCCTGCATGCCTCCCCAGGCCACACACGCTTGTGGCTCCCGACCGGAGTCCAAGCCTTACCTGGGGGGGTGCGCTGCCTCGCTCTCTTTCTCTCCCCGCTCGTTGGACGTCCTGCTGGGCGATCCCGATCACGTTGCGGCTCTGTTGCTAGGCGACGCTGTAGCCGGACAGGTTACGGCGCGGCCTTCTCTGTCGTTGATGATCTTGGGCAGATTCCTTTCGACGAACAACGACCACGATCCCTTTCACCTTGTAGCTTCCTTAGCTTCAAGAAATCCTTTAGCACGTTGCGGCTCGGGCCGGCAGCGGTGATCCTTACTCACAGCCTCAGTTACGATGACGGCTCGGGCCACAAACAGCAATACAGCAGCGTGGACGATGTTTCACGCTGCGGGGGCAATGTGATCACGGGGCACCTCGTAAACAGTACCACAGACCACACGGCAGTCTCAGGCGTGCAAGAGCACCACGCACACAGCGTCGCTGAGACACAGTCCTCAGTTTCAAGTGCCCCGTTAGCACGTTGCGGTTTGGGCCAGCGGCGGCGATCTTTACTCACAGCCTCAGTTACGATGACGGCTCGGGCCACAAACAGCAATACAGCAGCGTGGACGATGTTTCACGCTGCAGGGGCAATGCGATCATGGGGCACCTCGTAAACTCTACCACGGACCACACGGCAGTCTCAGGCGTGCAAGAGCACCACGCACACAGCGTCGCTGAGACACAGTTCTTAGTTTCACACAATCCTTTGGCATGTTGCGGTTCGGGCCGGCGGCGGCGATCTTTACTCACAGCCTCAGTTACGATGACGGCTCGGGCTACAACAGCAAGGCAGCAGCGTGGACGATGTTTCACGCTGCGGGGGCAGTGCGATCACGGGGCACCTCGTAAACAGTACCACGGACCACACGGCAGTCTCAGGCGTGCAAGAGCACCACGCACACAGCGTCGCTGAGACACGGTTGGAAACTTTTGTGTTCCTGAGTTTCCACAACAGAGGACCAGCTCTCCTCGGGCCCTTGGAGACATGCTACTTCAGGACACAGCACACAGCAAAGTCCTCACAAGCAGGGGGACACAGCACACAGCAAAGTCCCTTGTGCTCTCCTTAGTCAAACCAGCAAACTGCAGGCCAGCCCCAGAACACACAGCAAGGGCAGTCCTTCTCTTCAGTCTCTTCAGCTGTTTTTCTTTGGCAGAGGTTCCTCTTGATCACCAAGTAGGTTCAATCCTTTTTCAATATGGATTTCAGTCTTGAGTTCAGGGGTTTCAGCTCTTACATTTATACCCCTAAATGCCTTTGAAGTCTTTGTGTTCAGGGGGCTCTGACCTCGGTCCAAACCAGACCTGGGTGTCTTCCTGCCAGTGCACACCCTCCTCCTTTGATAGTCAGGTTCTGGGGCCCAGACGCTCATCAGGAGGTGAAGCCATGCTTTTGTGGCAGCAACACAGCCCTCTTCACATCCAGGGGACTACTCCTCCCCCCCCATATCAAATGCAGGCCAGCCTGTTGCTGTCTCACCTTCTCCTCCCTGGGGTCAGGACACTTCCCAGACCCTGTCACGTCTAAACCTAGGCAGGCAATATACAACTAGGCAGAGGCACAGAGGATGGTTTAAGACAAGAAACCAGCCACTTCTGAAAGCGTGGTTTCTAAACACACAATTCAAAATCCATCTTCACAAAAAGATGTGTTATTAAATTCTGAATTCAGGCACACTAAACTCCATCTCTCCATCTTATGCCTATGGGAAGATATGCTGGAAACATGGGACACGGCATTCCCCATTCTGTCCTATGGGCAAGATGGCCTTGCAACAGTGAAAAACTAATTTGGCAGTATTTCACTGTCAGGACATAGTACAGACCTCAGTACATGTCCTACCTTTCACATACACTGCACCCTGCCCAGGTGGGTACCTTGGGCCTACTATAGGGGTGTCTGATGTGCATAAAAAGGGAAGGTAAGGCCTGGCAAGTGGGTGCACTTGTCAGGACAACAAAGCAGTTAACAAACTGTGCGCAGGCACTGCAGTGGCAGGCCTGAGATCTCTTCTTAGGGCTACTTGTGTGGGTGGCACAATTAGTGCTACAGGCCCACTAGTAGCATTTGCATTACCAGCCCTGGCACACATAGTGCACTTTACTAGGGACTTCACTAGTAAGGCAAACATACCAATTATGGACAACCAATTACCATAACACTTTATACAGGGAGCACTTGCACTTTGACACTGATCAGCAGTGGCAAAGTGCCCAAAGCATCTAAGCCAGTAAAACGAAATCCATCACAGCATCAAAAATAGAGGAGGTAGAGGCAAAAAGTCAGGGGTAACCACACCAAGAAATGCCAGGTCTAACACCTATGTACTCTTTTAATCCCCCAAACGTTACTGTTATTCTCATGCAATCACCAATGCATTAGCTACACAGTGGTTCAATTACCCAGGCAGTATGTTTTTAGTCTTTCAATCACGCAGAGACTACTCTTGTACTTATGTAATCACTCAGCCAGTATTCATGCACTTAAAAATTCACCCAGTTACTACCTTTGCAGTCCTGTAATCTCTCAGGTAGTACCTTAGTAGTTTTGTAATCACCCAGGCAGTACTCATGGACTTATAATATCACCCACTCATTTTTAATGTATTCCAGTAATTCTGAAGATATTACTGCTGCAGTCATACAATGAGATAGACACTATGGGGCCGATTCCGATTCGGGCCGGAAATCTCTCCGACCGAGCCGGACTCGGAGAGATTTCCGACCGAATCGGACCCTAGCAGTCCGACCGAACGAGTACGATGCGCACGTATGCTATCGGACTCGATTCGGTCGGACTCCCATTGAAGTCAATGGGAGCCAGTCGTACGACGCGTACACGGGCTCCCATTGACTCAATGGGCACGGCGCGAACAAGGGCGCCCCCTACAGCGTGTTCGCGTCGATGCGGGTCGCACCGTACAAGCACGTGCAGGGGGGACCCATGGCTCCCCCTGTGTGCGACTCGCGTGCCTACGCTTCCAGGGGGTCCGACACGGACCCCCAAAGTGCGGCTCTGACAGCTCCTTGGAGCCGGACTGCGCGAGTCGGTCGGAGCGGTCGAGGTGCGCATCGTACTTACCCGGCCGGGGGACGTCTCCATTGCGCGGTGCGAGTCGTCCCCGTGCGAGTCGGTCGGAGCGGTCGGGTCCTGCGAATGAGTCGGTCGGAGATTTCGCGAGTGCACGCATCGTACTCGCTCGCCCGGACGCACGTACGATTCGGTCGGGAAATAGGGCTCCGAATCGGATCCGGTAAAGCCGAATCCGATTCGGAGCCCTACCGGCCGAGATCGGAATCGGCCCCTATATATGTACTACTCCTATAGTCATGCAATCATGCAGGCTGTACCTATGCTCTCATGTAATAACCCACACACTACCCTTGCAGTAATAGAATCATCCAGGCCCCACTGTTGCATTCATCTATTCAGCTAGGCACTACTCAATAACTCGTCTATGCCTTCAGCAGCTATCCATGCACTAATCCATGCACTGAAGCTCTATGTCTGCAATCATGCAATTAGCCAGTCACTATCTATCCTCTCCTCCAATTACCCAGCGAGTACCCTTGCACTTATACAATCATCCAAGCACAAGTCAAGGAGTTATGCAATCACTTAGGCAGATCTATTACATGTCTCAATTTGTTGGTTTCACTATTTTCCAGAAATATTGTATGCATATTTCTTTTAGATATGATGATGATTTCAGAAGGTAGAGACGTATATATGCACGCTTTTAACAGTATGGAGAGACTTATGGTTGAGTTATGGAATAGCGTGCTGCTTTATATTTGTCTAGGCCTAACACTTCTGCATGTTTTAAAAAGACCCAAGTGTTGTGCATGCAGTCTTTGAATGATCCAGGCTATATATATGCTCTGCTGTAATTACATAGGTGTTAGTGCTGCAGTGATGCAATCATCTAGGCACTACTCATACAATCACCAAGGTATTACTCATGCACTCTTCCAATCATGTAGCCACTACTCATGCACTTATATAATCACCCAGGCACTACTGTTGCACTCCTTCAATCTCGGAGGTGGTATCCTTGTACTTATGTAAACACTCAGCCAGTAGTCATGCTGTTATGAAATCCCCCATGCACTACCTTTGCACTCCTTTATTCACTCCGGCACTACCTCAGTAGTCCTGCAATCACCCATGCACTTATAAAATCACCCAGTCACTTCCTATGTAGTAATGTCAATCCCCAGATATTACCCCTGTTGTCATGTAATCAGCCAGGTGTTACCTATGTACTCCTTTAATCCCCCAAACGTTACTGTTGTTCTCATGCAATCACCAATGCATTAGCTACACAGTGGTTCAATTACCCAGGCAGTATGTTTTTAGTCTTTCAATCATGCAGAGACTACTCTTGTACTTATGTAATCACTCAGCCAGTAGTCATGCTGTTATGAAATCACCCATGCACTACCTTTGCACTCCGTTATTCACTCAGACAGTACCTCAGTAGTCTTGCAATCAGCCAAGAACTACCCATGCACTTATAAAATCACCCAGTCACTTCCTATGTAGTCATCAATCCCCAGATATTACAGTTGTTGTCATGCAATCAGCCAGGTGTTAACCAATGCATTAGCTATATAGTGCTTCTATTACCCAGGCAGTATGTTTGTAGTCTTTCAGTCACGCAGGGACTACTGTTGTACTTGTGTAATTAATTAGTCAGTACTCATACACTTATAGAATCAGTCAGTCTCTTCCTATGTAGTGATGTAAATCCTCAGATATTATCCCTGTAGTCATGGAATAAGTCAGGTGTTACCTATGTAGTCCTTTAATGCCCCAGATGTTACTGGTGTACTTATAAAATTTTGTGTATAATTATTTTAATAATAGTAAATGATTTAACAAGTGTATTTAAACTTTTCTTTCTTTTCAGATACTGACCATTATCATTACTAAAGATTCATCATGGCCAAGAAAGATGAAAAGAAAAGGAAAGAAAGAAAAGAATCCTATTTAAAAAAGAGAGAAAATAACAAATCAGACAAAGTAGAACATGTGACAGTGAAGAAAAAGGCTTCTGGTAAGAGAACTAAAGATTTTGTTAAAAGAGTTTTAAAGAAGATTACGAATTTAGAAAATGGACAAAAGAAAAAGAAAACTTGTTCAAACATTCAGAAGGAAAAGCAAAAAAAAGATAGTGATAGAAGGTCAAGTTTTGGTAAAAAAATCTATGATAAAAGGATGACACAGTTTAAAGATATAAGGAAACGCATGTTTAAAAGTAGAGTACTGCAAAATTTAATGAAACATTTAAAAAATATAAGAAACGATCTGCGTTTTATAAAAAAAAAAAACATTGAAAGTGTAGTCGAAAAGGCTTTTGAATTGAACAGAAATTGTTCATATTAGTTTTGAATAGACTGAGAACACTCAATAAAATAATGGACTTTATGAAGGAGAAAAGTAAAAGAAAATGACTGATCAATAGAACTAACTTTTGCAATTTTCTTGGGGGAATGGAAGCACACTTCTAGTAGTGAACCTTTTTTTAATGAAGAGAGCTATTTTCAACAAAATACATTAGTTCACGCAGTTGATACCAATGGTCGTTCCTATGAGGTTAAGAATGGTTGTCCAATTGAAAAAGAAAAGATGGTTCCTAGAAATGTAGAAGAAGTAATAGCTGAAGAAGTTCAAGGGAGACGTTCTCAAGCTCCAGTGTATAAATGGGATTGTAGTAGCATTTGTAGTATACGACAGGAATCTATTGATATTTTTGTAAATTTTTTACGAGAATACAGTAAAAAAAAGTGTTAAACAAAAGATTAAGATGTTGCAAGGATTAGATCCTTGTAAAGTCAGAAAATATACTGGTTTGCACGGTCATTCTCTATCTTGTCTTTCTAGAAAAGTGTTTCGAAGTGTCTTTCATCATTTAAGAATGTTAGCAGTACATCACTCACAAATGCGGAAGTTAGTAAGAAGATTGTACTTTGTAAAGAGTCCAGCATTATGTTTAGCTAAAATAAACACTGCTCTTTTGCATGGTTCAGAATCGGATGTAAAAAAGGTTTGTGATGAGACACTGTTTAGTTTTTTCGGTCCTGAAGAAGAGTGTAGAGAAGGTAAGAGTGTCATTAATGTAGGTGTTGAACAAGAGGTGGAAGATAGTAGTACTCAAAAGTTTGCAGAAGAAATTACAAAGTTTAAAGTAGTTTGTAGTGAAAAACCAAATTATGTTTGTATCTGTTGTAGACGTAGTCACTATAAAAATAAAACTAGGAATGTTGATGTGTATTTAAAAAGTGAAAAGGAAAACAATGATAAGTGGGAGCAATTTGGTGCTTATTTGATGATGAAAGGTCGTTTTGAGTTGGGTACTGATCAATGTATTTGTAAATATTGTTACAGCAAACTAGAAGAAAATAAATTGCCTACTAGAGCTGTACATAATAACCTAGAGTTGGAAGGTATTCCTTCAGAACTAGAAGAAAAATACATATGAATGTATTCTAATTCAACCTGTGCACCCGTTTCAGGCTATTGTTCGTATGGAGCCTAAAACAGGTAAGCTGCCTCCTACAGATTTACTAAGAGGTTTAAAAGGAAGAGTTGTGTATTTACCTTTGGATTTAAAAAAAAATATTGAAACAGTTGGTGTAGATCAAGAAGAAATTGAACCGGTAGTTATTCTAGTTAATGTTGTACCAACAAAGAGTCGGAAAATATGGCAAGAGTTAGTAGATGTGAGCAAACTTAAAAAAGCTACATTATATCTTACACAGAAAAATATTTATTATAAAAATATACCCGTGGACAAAGAAGAAATATCTTTAGGAGATGACACAGAAATTTCAACTGGCCAAATTGAAAAAGTCAATGTCTGCAGGACTGAAGAAATTTATGAACATTACAGTATTCATCCTTTACATTCAAAAGAAGAGATTGGAACTACAATTGAATTATTCCAAATGAAGAAAGCAAAGAGAACTCCCATGAGTGTTTGGGAAAGAAATTTAGAAGCGCGTTGTTTTCCACAGCTGTTCCCCACTGGAAAAGGTGGACGATATGATGAACGACCTGTGCAGATTCCAGCTTCAGAATATCGTACAACAAGATTATACTCAGAAGATCCAAGATTTCGACAATGTATTCCATACATATTTCATCTTTTGTTTGACAGTGACTTGTCTGCACTTTCATATGCAGTGAACCATATATTAAAGACAGGAGTTCATCTTACAGATCTTTCTGCAAAGGAATTCATGCACAAAGTGGAACAAAGAGATGATCATTTAGAATCTCAGTTGATTAATTTGATGGCGTATCAACGTGGTACTAATGAGTATTGGCATCGTCGTCACGGAGAACTGAAATGTATGCTACCAAATTTAGGAACCCCTACGTGGTTTGTTACGCTAAGCTGTGCAGAATACGCATGGGACGATTTACTTGATTTTCTACGAGAAGCGAATTCAAATGTTAAAAACATTGAATTGAAGACACCTGGAGAACTGTGTTCCTTGGATCCAGTCAATGTGTGCAGATATTTTAATCATAGGTTTCAAGCAATGATGACTTTTATCTGCAATAAAAAGAACCCACCTCTTGGAGAAGTTATTGATTTCTTTTGGAGAAAGGAGTACCAAGCCAGAGGTGCTCCTCATATACATATGTTATTATGGATTAAGGATGCTCCTAAATTTGGAACCGATTCTGATGAGACTGTTTTATCTTTCATTGAAGACTATGTTACATGTGGTATTCCAAAAACAGGAGAAGAAAATACCTTAAGACAGCAAGTTTTAAGGTTTCAAAATCATCGATGTGGAAAGTATTGCCGACGGAAATACAAGTCAAAGGAAACATTTTTACAAAATGTCGATTTGGTTTTCCACGTCCAGTAATTTCCAAAGGAAGAGTCAACAGTTTTATGTCAGCAGTGAGACATACTATCACTCGAAAATCTCCAAAGAATACTTACAATATAAAGAGAAGTGAAGAATCAAAACATATTAATGACTACAATCCAGTAATTTTGTCAATGTGGAATGCTAATATGGATATCCAGTATGTTGTAGATAATTCCATTGCTGTTGCTCGCTACGTTACATCTTATATAACAAAATCTGAAAAGACGGAGTTAAAAGAAATGTGGGAAGATATTTCACAAGAGAAGAGTCTTAGTAAGAAAATGTACAACTTTAGTTTGAGGATGCTTTCCCATCGAGAGATTGGATCCTACGAATGTTCGGATCGGTTGACATCTGCAAGTTTATATTCAAAGTCAAGAGGAATCGTTTGGGTAAGTCTAGGTCTTGCAGCAACACAAAATCGTGTATTGAAATCTGTACAAGAAATTTAATACTTGGCACTGAATGAACCGGAAAGTACAGATATTCTTAAAACAAAAATGTTGGATACGTACTATCCAAACAGAAGTCCACATATGGAAGAAATATGTCTCTGTGAAGTACTGCAACATTACACGTTTAAGAGAAATGTTACTGAAAATATAAATGAAGGAAAATATGCAGTGACTGGATGTGAAGGATGTTTGGTAAAACATGCCAAAGGACATCTGATTAATCACAGGAAACTCAGTTGTGATACACCAGATAAAAGAGAATTCTTTTATTTAGCACTTCTACAACTCTTCAAGCCTTGGCAGACTGAAATGGAATTACTTGGATATTTTGAGTGTTATGAAGATTCGTTCAATGCATGTAAAGATAGCATTGAATGTACAATTTTTCCAAATTATCTGCAAATGTTAAACAAAGAGATTAATCAAGAAACTACGATTGCAGCAGAAATAGCTAGAGACAGTTCTCAAGATAGTCAGAGTTCTGCTGCACTAAGTCAAGATCCATTAGGAGAACCCATAGTTGAAAATGAAGCAGCAATAGCAATGAGTGAAGTGCAAACGGCTATGCAACAAGCACAACAAGACACTATTGATTTGGAAAACTTAGAAGAACAATTGAATATTGAACAGAAACATATATATCAGCAACTTACACAACAGATACAACATGGTTTACTGCATGAAAAGAAAGAATGCCAATGCACATCATTTAAACCTTTTCGAATGTACATCAGTGGTCAAGCAGGAACAGGGAAAAGTTTCTTAATTAAAGGTTTGAGAAGTTATCTACAGAAAACCACTGACTCACATTTATGTTGTGTTGTAACCCCTCCAACTGGGTTAGCAGCACACAATATTAAAGGGACTGCATTACATTGTTTACTCATGTTACCAGTAGAACATGAAAATAAGTTGGAATATCACAAGCTATCTGGAGAAGCTTGTTATGAAGTGTCTAAAGTACTGAAGAAAATGAAAGTTCTGATAATTGATGAGGTAAGCATGGTCTCAAACTTAATGCTTGCCTTTGTACATTTAAGAATGCAACAGATTTTAAAAACAGACCATGATGTTTTATTTGGAGGAAAACATATAATTGTATTCGGCGATCTATTGCAACTTACTCCTGTGAAAGGCCAACCAGTTTTTAAGACCCTTGTTCATGAAGATACTAAAATATCATTGGGAAGTATTGGAAATGCGAACATTTGGTCTCATTTTGAATATAAAGAACTTATTAAGAATATGCGACAAGCAAGTGACGAGCATTATGGAAACATTCTTCAAGATATTAGAATTGGTGTCTTGACAAAGGATGGCAAAGAAGCTTTACAAAGTCGGCTACTAAGAAACTTGTTTCCAAATGAAAATGTTGCACCTGGAATGTATGTACCAAAAAATTGCAGAAAAGAAGTCTATAATTTGTCTTATGCCAACACTGAAAGAATGCTCTACATTCAATGAAGAACTGTTGAAACTGGAGAAACAAACGATAATGTAAATGGAAGCCATTGATAAAATAGAGCATGAAGGAGTTACTATTCTTTTGTCAGAGAAATTACAGTCAAAATTATACTCTTTGGAAAAATCTATATCTAAGACTGCTGGTTTGGGAAAGACCTTATATGTATGTACAAACTGTCGGGTAATATTACAGCAATGGGAAAAGTTGTTGATTATGTAAAGTTTCAGAACAGAGAAGGTATTGAATATTTGAAGATTAAATTTGATCAGATTGAAGAGGTCAAACAGATTGGACGCTGTGCTGTTCGTTTCTTGCTTGTAAAAGATTTGTATGTTCGTAGAAAACAGTTTCCTCTTTGTTTAGCATATGCAGTGACCATTCATAAATCTCAAGGTTTAAGTGTAGACAGTCTTTGGTAAATATTGGAAGTTCAGTGTTTGAAGAGGGTATGGCATATGTTGCATTGTCTCGAGTAAGAACTTTATCTGGATTGTATTTGATTGATTTTGATGAGAGAAAGATTAGTGCAGATGCAAATTGTGTAAGAGAGTATAATCGGTTAGGAAGACTGTGGGGCATATTATCAAGGGCTTTATCGCCGCTTTAGCGGCACTTTTTGCCGCTAAAGCGGCGATATTTTTATCGCCCTATTAGCAAGCTGTCGCTAACAGGCGTTAGCGACAGCTTTCAGGCGTTAGTGGCCGGGAGTTACATCGCCTTGCATGTCAGCGATAATTATCGCTAATGACATGCAAGGAAGGCGTTCCCTACTAAAAGCGACTGAAAACAGTCGCTAACACCACTATCCCCTATTAGGAAGGCAGGCGAAGCGATAAAATAGTCGCGCTAAGCGCGTTTATCGCTAGATTTTAACACCTGCTAGTGAGGACGACTTACCTGTTTAGAGTATAGGAGGTGGATTCTAATGCTGAATCCACCTTAGCGTTAATGCGAGAATATCGCTGGTTTTCCAGCGATATTCTCGCATTTTGCCACTATCGCTGGAAATATTATCGCTATGGAGATAAATCTTACTAATAGGGTGTTATCTCAGCGATAATTTCCAGCGATAGGCGGCGTTAACAAAAAACGCGCTAAGCGCGGTTCTTGATATAATGCCCCTGTATGCTCCCAACTTAGGTGAATATCCAGTATATGAAAAGCGTGTAGTATGTCCAAAACGAACATATGAGAAACACTGTAGTGAATTGGAAAGAAGAAAAAAAATCAAGAGAATGCTGAGGCTCCAAAGAAAATGAAAATGGACACTGTCGATGATATTGTAGGATACCAGTTAGAAAATAGTTCAGGTATCAACTGCTATGCTAATGTAATTGTGAACGTTGTGTTTTTTCTAGAAAATCTACATCATCAAATAATGGAGAATCAAGAAAAAGATTTTGTTCTTTGTTGCATAATATTTTTGAAAAATTGACAACTGATAAAACTAAAATCCAAACTGCTTCTGGCATTCGGCATCTTTTGGATATATGTTCTGGTTCTTCACAATTTACACTAAGGGGCCGATTCCGATCTCGGTCGGAGGTGCACCCAATAGCATTCGGTCGGGAAAAAAGCCATGCGAAAGCCTGTTTCCCGACCGATCCGTACAGCACACCGAACGAGTAAGTACGATGCGCACAACAGCACAGAATACGGCCGAGCCGTACTCACCCAAACCAGGTCCTGTTCCCCGACCGAGGCGAATCCGGGAATGCCGAATCGAGTCGCACGGAAGGAAAAATGCAGCTCCGTCCGGCCGAACGAGTACGATGCGCTTTCCGTACGCGCCGAACCCATCGCTACGCACGGCACGTCAAAGCATCCGGGAGAGGCGCACATAAGCTCCGATTCGCGCCACAACACGATCCACGGCTACGAGACGAACACGCCAGCGACGAGGACGACGCGAAGCGACGAGGACGACGCGAAGCAACGAGAAGGACGAACGACACGAACCAACCATGAATCCCTTCGTCCCGATCATACCAATATTCTACATTTACTACCGGAACAGGCACGGACGCGTACGGCGCAGAAGGTAAGCCAGACACCAACCACAAAACACATACAACACGTACACGACACATCACACACACACAGAGGGATGCAGAATATACTTACACCAGCAACAGCAGCACCATAGGGGCGGGATGCCCATCACCAATGCCACATATGCACACAGGGGCCTGAATGCGCACCACCACCCCTACCCAGGGGGGGGCCTACCACTACTACCACCCTCACCCAGGGGGGGCTGGATGCCTACCACTACTACCACCCTTAGCCGGGGGGGCTGGATGCCTACCACTACTACCACCCTCACCCAGGGGGGCTGGATGCCTACCACCACTACCACCCTCACCCAGGGGGCTGGATGCCTACCACTACTACCACCCTTAGCCAGGGGGGCTGGATGCCTACCACTACTACCACCCTCACCCAGGGGGCTGGATGCCAACCACCACCCTTAGCCAGGGGGCTGGATGCCTACCACTACTACCACCCTCACCCAGGGGGCTGGATGCCTACCACTACTACCACCCTTAGCCAGGGGGCTGGATGCCTACCACTACTACCACCCTCACCCAGGGGGCTGGATGCCTACCACCACTACCACCCTCACCCAGGGGGCTGGATGCCTACCACTACTACCACCCTTACCCAGGGGGCTGGATGCCTTCCACTACTACCACCCTCACCCAGGGGGGCTGGATGCCTACCACCACCCTTAGCCAGGGGGGCTGGATGCCTACCACTACTACCACCCTCACCCAGGGGGGCTGGATGCCTACCACCACTACCACCCTCACCCAGGGGGCTGGATGCCTACCACTACTACCACCCTTAGCCAGGGGGCTGGATGCCTACCACTACTACCACCCTCACCCAGGGGGGCTGGATGCGTACCACCACCCTTAGCCGGGGGCTGGATGCCTACCACTACTACCACCCTCACCCAGGGGGGCTGGATGCCTACCACCACTACCACCCTCACCCAGGGGGGCTGGATGCCTACCACTACTACCACCCTCACCCAGGGGGGCTGGATGCCAATCACCACCCTTAGCCAGGGGGCTGGATGCCTACCACTACTACCACCCTCACCCAGGGGGGCTGGATGCCTACCACTACTACCACCCTTAGCCAGGGGGGCTGGATGCCTGCCACTACTACCACCCTCACCCAGGGGGCTGGATGCCTACCACCACTACCACCCTCACCCAGGGGGCTGGATGCCTACCACTACTACCACCCTTAGCCAGGGGGGCTGGATGCCTACCACTACTACCACCCTCACCCAGGGGGGCTGGATGCCTACCACCACTACCACCCTCACCCAGGGGGCTGGATGCCTACCACTACTACCACCCTTAGCCAGGGGGCTGGATGCCTACCACTACTACCACCCTCACCCAGGGGGGCTGGATGCCTACCACCACCCTTAGCCAGGGGGCTGGATGCCTACCACCACTACCGCCCTCACCCGGTGGGGCTGGATGCCTACCACTACTACCACCCTCAGCCAGGGGGGCTGGATGCCTACCACCACTACCACCCTCACCCAGGGGGGCTGGATGCCAACCACCACCCTTAGCCAGGGGGCTGGATGCTCTACCACTACTACCACCCTCACCCAGGGGGCTGGATGCCTACCACCACTACCACCCTCACCCAGGGGGCTGGATGCCTACCACTACTACCACCCTTAGCCAGGGGGCTGGATGCCTATCACTACTACCACCCTCACCCAGGGGGGCTGGATGCCTACCACCACCCTTAGCCAGGGGGGCTGGATGCCTACCACTACTACCACCCTCACCCAGGGGGCTGGATGCCTACCACCACTACCACCCTCACCCAGGGGGGGCTGGATGCCTACCACTACTACCACCCTTACCCAGGGGGGGCTGGATGCCTACCACTACTACCACCCTCACCCAGGGGAGGCTGTATGCCTACCACCACCCTTAGTCAGGGGGCTGGATGCCTACCACTACTACCACCCTCACCCAGGGGGCTGGATGCCTACCACCACTACCACCTCACCCAGGGGGTGCTGGATGCCTACCACTACTACCACCCTTAGCCAGGGGGGGCTGGATGCCTACCACTATTACCACCCTCACCCAGGGGGGGGCTGGATGCCTACCACCACTACCACCCTCACCCAGGGGGGGCTGGATGCCTACCACCCTTAGCCAGGGGGGCTGGATGCCTACCACTACTACCACCCTCACCCAGAGGGGGCTGGATGCCTACCACCACCACCCTTAGCCAGGGGGGGCTGGATGCCTACCACCCTCACCCAGGGGGGGCTGGATGCCTACCACCACTACCACCCTCACCCAGGGGGGGCTGGATGCCTACCACTACTACCACCCTCACCCAGGGGGGGCTGGATGCCAACCACCACCCTTAGCCAGGGGGGCTGGATGCCTACCACTACTACCACCCTCACCCAGGGGGGCTGGATGCCTAACACTACTACCACCCTTAGCCAGGGGGCTGGATGCCTACCACTACTACCACCCTCACCCAGGGGGCTGGATGCCTACCACCACTACCACCCTCACCCAGGGGGGCTGGATGCCTACCACTACTACCACCCTTCGCCAGGGGGGCTGGATGCCTACCACTACTACCACCCTCACCCAGGGGGCTGGATGCCTACCACCACCCTTAGCCAGGGGGCTGGATGCCTACCACTACTACCACCCTCACCCAGGGGGCTGGATGCCTACCACCACTACCACCCTCACCCGGGGGGCTGGATGCCTACCACTACTACCACCCTTAGCCAGGGGGGCTGGATGCCTACCACTACTACCAACCTCACCCAGGGGGCTGGATGCCTACCACCACTACCACCCTCACCCAGGGGGCTGGATGCCTACCACTACTACCACCCTCAGCCAGGGGGCGGATGCCTACCACCACTACCACCCTCACCCAGGGGGCTGGATGCCAACCACCACCCTTAGCCAGGGGGCTGGATGCCTACCACTACTACCACCCTCACCCAGGGGGTTGGATGCCTACCACCACTACCACCCTCACCCGGGGGGCTGGATGCCTACCACTACTACCACCCTTAGCCAGGGGGCTGGATGCCTACCACTACTACCACCCTCACCCAGGGGGGCTGGATGCCTACCACCACCCTTAGCCAGGGGGCTGGATGCCTACCACTACTACCACCCTCACCCAGGGGGGCTGGATGCCTACCACCACTACCACCCTCACCCAGGGGGCTGGATGCCTACCACTACTACCACCCTTACCCAGGGGGGCTGGATGCCTACCACTACTACCACCCTCACCCAGGGGGCTGGATGCCTACCACCACCCTTAGCCAGGGGGCTGGATGCCTACCACTACTACCACCCTCACCCAGGGGGGCTGGATGCCTACCACCACTACCACCCTCACCCAGGGGGGCTGGATGCCTACCACTACTACCACCCTTAGCCAGGGGGGCTGGATGCCTACCACTACTACCACCCTCACCCAGGGGGCTGGATGCCTACCACCACTACCACCCTCACCCAGAGGGGGCTGGATGCCTACCACTACTACCACCCTTAGCCAGGGGGCTGGATGCCTACCACTACTACCACCCTCACCCAGGGGGACTGGATGCCTACCACCACCCTTAGCCAGGGGGGCTGGATGCCTACCACTACTACCACCCTCACCCAGGGGGGCTGGATGCCTACCACCACTACCACCCTCACCCAGGGGGCTGGATGCCTACCACTACTACCACCCTCACCCAGGGGGGCTGGATGCCAACCACCACACTTAGCCAGGGGGCTGGTTGCCTACCACTACTACCACCCTCACCCAGGGGGGCTGGATGCCTACCACTACTACCACCCTTAGCCAGGGGGGCTGGATGCCTACCACTACTACCACCCTCACCCAGGGGGATGGATGCCTACCACCACTACCACCCTTACCCAGGGGGACTGGATGCCTACCACTACGACCACCCTTAGCCAGGGGGGGCTGGATGCCTACCACTACTACCACCCTCACCCAGGGGGGGCTGGATTCCTACCACCACCCTTAGCCAGGGGGGCTGGATGCCTACCACTACTACCACCCTCACCCAGGGGGCTGGATGCCTACCACCACTACCACCCTCACCAGGGGGCTGGATGCCTACCACTACTACCACCCTTAGCCAGGGGGGCTGGATGCCTACCACTACTACCACCCTCACCCAGGGGGGCTGGATGCCTACCACCACCCTTAGCCAGGGGGGGCTGGATGCCTACCAGCACTACCATCCTCACCCAGGGGGCTGGATGCCTACCACTACTACCACCCTCAGCCAGGGGGGCTGGATGCCTACCACCACTACCACCCTCACCCAGGGGGGCTGGATGCCAACCACCACCCTTAGCCAGGGGGCTGGATGCCTACCACTACTACCACCCTCAGCCAGGGGGGCTGGATGCCTACCACCACTACCACCCTCACCCAGGGGGGCTGGATGCCTACCACTACTACCACCCTTAGCCAGGGGGCTGGATGCCTACCACTACTACCACCCGCACCCAGGGGGCTGGATGCCTACCACCACCCTTAGCCAGGGGGTTGGATGCCTACCACTACTACCACCCTCACCCAGGGGGGCTGGATGCCTACCACCACTACCACCCTCACCCAGGGGGCTGGATGCCTACCACTACTACCACCCTTAGCCAGGGGGCTGGATGCCTACCACTACTACCACCCTCACCCAGGGGGGCTGGATGCCTACCACCACCCTTAGCCAGGGGGGCTGGATGCCTACCACCACTACCACCCTCACCCAGGGGGCTGGATGCCTACCACCACTACCACCCTCACCCAGGGGGCTGGATGCCTACCACTACTACCAACCTTAGCCAGGGGGGCTGGATGCCTACCACTACTCCCACCCTCACCCAGGGGGGCTGGATGCCTACCACCACCCTTAGCCAGGGGGGCTGGATGCCTACCACTACTACCACCCTCACCCAGGGGGGCTGGATGCCTACCACCACCACCACCTCACCCAGGGGGGCTGGATGCCTACCACTACTACCACCCTTAGCCGGGGGGCTGGATGCCTACCACCACTACCACCCTCACCCAGGGGGGCTGGATGCCTACCACTACTACCACCCTCACCCAGGGGGCTGGATGCCTACCACTACTACCACCCTTAGCCAGGGGGCTGGATGCCTACCACTACTACCACCCTCACCCAGGGGGGCTGGATGCCTACCACCACCCTTAGCCAGGGGGCTGGATGCCTACCACTACTACCACCCTCAGCCAGGGGGGCTGGATGCCTACCACTACTACCACCCCCACTCATAGGATGGACAATGCATGACACAACCAGCACACCACAACCTAGGGAATGCAAGAAGAAGACATCCCCCAACACCATGACAAGCGTGTGTAGACTGTGTCAAATGCCTACAACACCGAACATGACTTTGAACATACAATGTGATCCCCTAGCACATGTGCCACACATATATGTGTGTGGCACCCACAATGCAAGCAGGCCATGACCATTGTGGCAATGGGGTCCAAACCCCCATCATCACAGTGACCAAAATGTAAGTGTGGGGTCCATAGCTGAAGCACATTTTGAACATTGTGGCAATGGGGTCCAACCCCCCATCATCACAGTGACCAAAATGTAAGTGTGGGGTCCATAGCTGAAGCACATTTTGAACATTGTGGCAATGGGGTCTAAACCCCCATCACCACAGTGACCAAAAGGTAAGTGTGGGGTCCATAGCTGAAGCACATTTTGAACATTGTGGCAATGGGGTCCAAACCCCCATCATCACAGTGACCAAAATGTAAGTGTGGGGTCCATGGCTGAAGCACATTTTGAACATTGTGGCAATGGGGTCTAAACCCCATCACCACAGTGACCAAAAGGTAAGTGTGGGGTCCATAGCTGAAGCACATTTTGAACATTGTGGCAATGGGGTCCAAACCCCCATCATCACAGTGACCAAAATGTAAGTGTGGGGTCCATAGCTGAAGCACATTTTGAACATTGTGGCAATGGGGTCCAAACCCCCATCATCACAGTGACCAAAATGTAAGTGTGGGGTCCATAGCTGAAGCACATTTTGAACATTGTGGCAATGGGGTCCAAACCCCCATCATCACAGTGACCAAAAGGTAAGTGTTGACAAAGAAAGAGGTGCAACTGCCAAACTGCATGGATGATTCCTGGTCACAGAACAACAAACACATCAGTGGCAAAGTAGTGTATGTGTCCCATTGCAACATAAATTGGGGGAGACAAATACTGCAGTGCAAATAAGACATACCTTTGGCCATGTGCAGACAAACAACACCCATGGGGGCTGACACCGTCAACAATCATCAATGACACAATGACAGAAGTGACCATCAGAATGCAGACCCACATATTTGCACCAATGGGCACACAAATGCAGATACCCTGTGGAGACTGCAGATGTGAGGTGAACAGATACCATACCATGGCAGCAATGGGACACACAAACCATGATCATTGTGCTGACCGATGACCTAGGAGTCCCAGGGACAGCAGGGGAAACCCACCAAACTACATACAGCCAATGGCACACCCAAGATATGCCAATGCAGTGGTGCAGATGCACAAACACAAACAGGCAGACCCACACTGCACATCATACACAACAGGTGAGGGGGGTTGCCAGTGTCCCCAGGCAACCACACAACACATGAGGAGACCTGAATACCAATCATACAGATGTGCATACAGTGCCACACAAAGGTAACTCATGGATCCAAATCCCCTATGTGGGCAAGCAGGCATTGTCAGATGAGAGGGAGCACAAATCACACATGTCACACAGGCACGTAGGGACAGCAACTGACACAGCAAGACACAGACACACCACAGCACCACCCCCAGGGCCCCCACAATGTGGTGACCCTGGGCTGCATTACAATCCCACTGTGATGACAAAGCTAAATGTCGTTCACACTGTGAACCACAGTCATGTGTCCTGAGCAACTAACTACCATCACACCTACACAAGCACAAATCAAACAGCATGGCCAGTAAGCCAGGGCCAACATGGAGGCAGGGGCCTAGCCGGGCAACAACTCTCATCTGCACACACTCAACACCACACCCCTCGACCTCCAACAATGTGCAGCAGTGAAGCACACATGCACTGGTGACATTGCACATGCACCCATGACTATTCCAGGGTGGTGGGTGGGAACCAAGGTGCAGAAACACATCACACATGGCCACTCAACAAGACTCCTGAATGTCTGACACACTGCACACTACGCTGTACATGGACATGACGGCAATACCACACCAACCAATGGGATCCCAGCCACAGTCACACACCAATGAAGAAGCCAAGGTCACCCACAAAGAACACACATAGACAACAACCAACATTGCAGCCCGGACCCTGAGGAGTGCCAGCAGTCACACACACAACGTGTCACAATCACTGAAAGATAACACAAACTGGAAATCACATGACAGGGGCAAACAACAAGTGCCAAGGGAAACCTGACTGTGACCCATCTGAGTCTGCACACAAACTCAGCCCTGACAGCAAACACACCTATGGGTGACACCCTGATGACCAGTAATGTGCCATGCACCCACATCACAGAGAACCCAGGGAGAAGACTCTGGGGGAACATAGGTCAACTCAGCAAGCATCACAAACAGGTACAACACTAGGGAACACAGCATGCACAGCTAAACGGAAGTGAACACACAGACATGCACATACAACACACACCTTGGGTGCAGGCAATGTCACAGGAGTACACACTGCCATGAGGGGACTCCACTCCTGTGTGAGGAAAGCTGTGCCATATGTTGCCTCAGTAGGGCCCCATCATGTCAGCTGAGCACTTGGTCACACAATCAACAATTAGCACCAAATGAAGGCTCCCGTAACATCAGCCTGGTCATGGAAGTGCCAACGGAATCATCAGCACAGATCCAACACACTTGTATAGCAATGTTGCACTGACAACACAGATGAGTCCTTCCCCATTGATGCCCAAACCTGCATGTCCACTGGAGATGGCCACATGGTCAGGGAAGTAGACGAATTGAACAATGGCAGGCACAACAGATGTGCAGGGGTGGAAGCCACAGATGTGAAATAGGCAATCTAAGTAGGAAATCCCATTGCCAAATACTGAACACATGACACCCTCAGATGCTGCTATGGATGACATGGATACACCACAGGATAGGACACATTCCCCCTGGACCACATGGGTTCCTGCACAGTAACACTTCATTATCATGAGACCAAATATCACCATCACTGCAGCAAGGGCATGGTTAGCATCATCAACATCATGTACATCAGAAGCAAAAGCACTAGAGAACAGAAAGTTGCTTTATTCAGCATATGTGGCATTAAAAGCAGAAGTCCGGTAGAAAATAAACAAAGGCCAATGGCCAGTCCATCAACAAAGTCACAAGTGGGTGACAGTGGCAGATGCCACCCTACACATGCCTGCACAAAACCAGGGACAATCCACTAGGAGGGGCAACCGGGGGTAGGCCAGGCACCGCAGGGACAGGATCAGGGCTCACCAGGAGGAAGCAGGGAAGGGGTGGTGGGTGCTGGAGAGCCACTGACAACTGCAGTGGAGGTGTCTGACATGGTGTGTGCCGGCACAACTGGGGGCATGGCTCAGATGTTGTGGGTGCCGGCACGACTGCAGTGGACCCTGCAGATGGAGTGGACAGGTCCGCCACTGCAGTGCCCAAGTCAGACAGGGTGGTAGTGGACGCCACTGCAGTGCCTACCACCAGGGGAGGAGAATGGGGAACAGGCAAGGTGGGCTGGACAGAGCGGGAGGACACCCTCACCACATCAGTGGCACAGACAAGCGCAGCGGGGGTGTGGTGTCGGGAGAGCAAGTGGCAGGGGAGAAGGCCGGATCCTCTTGGGGATGGTATATCTGTGGGTGGGGGAACCTGGGGCAGGGTGTGGTGGGGGCACCTGTGGAGTGGGGGCCTGAGGGATGGAGGAAGGAGACCTGGTGCTTGAGCTGCAGGGCGGCGGCGGGGTCTTGCTCTTACCACTCCGGGGGACTTGCGGGTGGGGGCCTCAGTCTGTCTGTGCCTGGGGAGGGTGTCCGGGGGCGAGGGGCACTCTGCTCAGTGTGGGGGGCTTCCTCTTCCCCCTGGATGCTGGAGCAGCTGGATCGGAGGGGAAGAGGCCGAGGTCACTGAGGAAGAGGCGCTGGGTCTTTGGGGTTGCAGGTGAGGCAAGGGAGGGTGTTTTTGGAGTGAGAGGCAACTGAGGACTGCGCAGTGCCCGTGGATGCGTGTGTGTGTACCAGGGCCCCATCCCCTGTGAGTCTGGTTTCAGTCCCCTGACTGTGCGTGCGTGTGCGTTTTGTTTGTGGCGTGTGTGTCTGTGTGCTGGACGTGTGTGTGCTGGTGTGTGCCTGTGCCGGTGTGTGTGTGCTTGGGACGGGTAAGGTGCTGGGGAGTGTGGATGGAGCAGAGGCAGGAGGGGTGAGGGACTGTCTGAGGAGGGACTCTGCTGCAGTCAGGGAGGAGTCCATGGACCTATTGCCCCTCTGTAGGTCAGACATGCCCGATGAGATGCCCTCCATGAACGACACCAGCTGAGTCAACAGAGCGGTGTGCGCATGGAGGACACTCAGCATGGCTGTCTGCCCTACATGGAGCTGGCGAAGGAGGTACACAGACTCCTCACTCAGGGCAGCAGGGGACACAGGGGCAAGGGTGCGGTGCCTGGCCCAAAGGAGACACGCTCCCGAACATGGGAGCCTCCACGGACCTGGGGAATGGGAGCCGATGGGAGGGCGGTGGTGGTGCTGGTGGTGGCGGGGACAGCAACACTAGCTGGGGTGTGGTGGCTGCTGACACCCGCCTCCATAAGGGAGTCATCCTCCGAGTTGCTCTGGTCCTCAGCTGAGGTGGATGGTGCTGAGGACTCCTCGGTGTGGCTCCCCTCGCCCTCCGTGCCACTGGGTCCCTCCGACCACTCCTCGGCTGCTGACCCAGTCTGGCTCTCTGGCTCCTCCTGGTCCGTGGAGCTGTCCCCTTCCGTGGCCGTGGATGTATCTGCAAACAATGGGAAACAGACAGACATCAGTCACCTGCACCAAACGCACACACCACTGTGAGCACAGCACATTACAGAGCAAGCCCTGGCATCATTAGTTGTACATTGCTAAAAGTGCCCTAACTGAACAGGAGAAGCCAATTGTCAGTCTGATGCCAATCATGGCACTCACATCCCACATGGCCTTGCACCCATCTGTCTGGTGTCTGTTGGATTGCAACACCCCAGTGTGGACACATGCACCAAGTACACAGTAGTTGGACAGTGCAGAGGACACGGTGTGGCATGTGGACATGCACACATCACAGCTCTTGCCACTGAGTCAGTACAGGTTTCCGGATGAAAGGGATGCCCAGAGTCAAATAGGAAATGCATGTGATGCATACCAGTGACAGACACCATGATGCACCCATGTCCTGATAGCCATCGCCACAATGGTGTGCATGTAGCACATGTCACTCCCCTGCAGGACCACCAATAAGTTGACACATGCCATGGCAGAGGCATGACTGCTAAGTCATACATCACTGTCTCAGTGATGTATGACTTGGCAGCCAGACAACAACACTATGCACTGTGTCACAATAGTAGGTCATGGGGAATGCAAGTCCTGGAGCTGCACAAGTGCACATGTACATCCCCCACACAACACATCATCTTAACCCTCATCTGTCCAGGTCATACCTATTGGACATATGGGAGACGTGTGACACTACCCTCTGAACCTGAGCCCCTCACAATCTGCTGTGAATGGGGAACAGCTGCCTGAACTTCACATTCGCATACCCCAGTCTGCACGGGCAGCTGATCAAACACCTATGTGACACACAAGTATCGTCTCCTATGGTCACATCTCCAGGGGCATGCTGAGCCCCTACCAAGAAACACCCCAGCAGTCCTGGCAAGTAATCCACAGCACACTGACACAGAGGCAGACACCTGAGGGGTCAAATCACTGCGCACAATGTGTCAGCTGATACACGGGAGTGGGAGTACAGAGTGCATTGCATGGCCTGGAGTAGGCATGACTGTCCTGCTCCACATGAATGAGGGATGAGCCCTGGACAGTGGATAGCTGGCTATGTATGTGTGACACACGTAATCTGCACACTCCTGGGGCCCAAACATTGTTCCCACCCGCTGCATGGGCGTGTGCCACATACCCCAGGCACATGTGGTGGCTCAGCTCAGCAAGTGGACCGCATATCAAAGCAACACGCAGATTACATGTCCGAACACAGGCGTTGTGTGAACAATGGACCCACCCATGATGCCCACAACAGAGTTAGGGAAACAGATGCTGTCCCCCACCTTTAGTGAAGCAAACTGCAAGGACACAGTCCCAAGTGACACAATTCCCTGAATGTAAGGGCCACACCTGGGTATCAGATGAGCAGTGGGCAGTGCACAATAGAGGGACATGGCTCCTGGACAACATGACTGCTGCACTGTGGCAGTTGAACCAGGCCAGAGGAGGGCACAAAGCATGTAATACAGAGTTCACAGTGCAGTCTTTGACTCACCCCTCCTTGCTGCTGTCTGGCCTTCAGCTGCCCATCCAGGTCTGGAAACACCACTGCCAGGATCTGGAGCATGTGGGGGGTCAGGGTCCGTGTTCCGCCCCTCCTGCGAGGAGGCGACAGCTTCAGCTGGACCCGTGCAATCCTCCGGGTCCAGCCCCGAAGGTCCTGCCACCTCTTCTGGCAGTTGCGGATCCGGCGCTTGTAGACCCCCACGGACCAGACAGCCCGGACGATGTCCTTCCAGATCTCCTGCTTCCGATGGGCATTAACCTGTCAGGATGACAAAGTGAAAAGGCCATTACTACACATGCAACATATCCGTGCATGACACAGTTGTATATACATGTCTCAATCACAGGGGCACATGATGTACACAGGCAGTGCAAAGCTGCCCATGGACAGTTTTCCAGACGTCACTACATGGTATCATTGCATGGGAAGTAAAACCTTGTTCAAATGCACTGTCACTGCACCATACCTGTCCAGTGCATGTCACTACACACTATGGGGGTGACAACTACTCAGTGAGCCTGCTAGCCAGTGGCGTGCAGACTTTCAGCCTTGCTAGTCAGACAAAATGCACATTCAGAAAGGCAGTGCACAGAACACTCACCTGCTCCCCTGGTGTCCCATACAGCTTGCTGTACTGTGGAAGTAGGCTGTCCAGCAGGGCCTGGTTCTCCTCAAGGCTGAAGGCTGGGGCTCTCTCCACAGTACGTGCCATTGCAGGGTCCAGAGGGGCAGAGACAGCAGCAGTGCAGTGGCAGATGTCGTCCTGGAGCATGTAGTGCAGGCAAGTGAGCTCTCAGGGGAACAGCCAGCAATATATATGTGCTGGAGAGGCAGATACTGTCCCTTGTGTCCAAAGTGATAGGTCCAAGTCGTTTGCATCTTCTGAATCTGGCCAA
Source organism: Calotriton arnoldi (assembly GCA_963921515.1). Taxonomy (NCBI): domain Eukaryota; kingdom Metazoa; phylum Chordata; class Amphibia; order Caudata; family Salamandridae; genus Calotriton; species Calotriton arnoldi. The sequence continues at coordinate 1,491,800 of CAWUFW010003249.1, forward strand.
TCCATGGAATAGCAGCACCAAAACACGCCCACAGCATCCTTCAAATCTTCAACTTCAAGACATACATGATTTTGCAACATTGTTGTGGGTGACCAACTGAATTTCCAGCAACCGACTCGTTCAAAATTCGAAAACGCGTCCGTTGCCAGGCAAGGCCATTGTCAATGGGTGCGCACTGATCGGTCCATTGCTGTACAACGCGTACAGGGGTACAACGCTGCACCCGCACACATTGAATGCAATGGGCCGGCCGGGGCACCGATCGGTCCATTGCTGATCAACGCGTACAGGGTACAACGCGTAACCGCGCACATTGAATGCAATGGGCCGGCCGGGGCACCGATCGGTCCATTGCTGATCAACGCGTACAGGGGTACAACGCGTACCGCACACATTGAATGCAATGGGCCGGCCGGGGCACCGATCGGTCCATTGCAGTACAACGCGTACACGGGTACAACGCTGTACCGCGACACATTAAATGCAATGGGCCGGCCGGGGGCACCGATCGGTCCATTGCAGTACAACGCGTACAGGGGTACAACGCGTACTCGCACACATTGAATGCAATGGGCCGGCCGGGGCACCGATCGGTCCATTGCAGTACAACGCGTACAGGGGTACAACGCGTACCCGCACACATTGAATGCAATGGGCCGGCCGGGGGCACCGATCGGTCCATTGCAGTACAACGCGTACAGGGGTACAACGCGTACCCGCACACATTGAATGCAATGGGCGGCCAGGGGCACCGATCGGTCCATTGCAGTACAACGCGTACAGGGGTACAACGCGTACCCGCACACATTGAATGCAATGGGCCGGCCGGGGCACCGATCGGTCCATTGCAGTACAACGCGTGCAGGGGTACAACGCGTGCACGCGCACATTGAATGCAATGGGCCGGCCAGGGCACCGATCGGTCCATTGCAGTACAACGCGCATAGGGTACAACGCGTACCCGCACACATTGAATGCAATGGGCCGGCCGGGGCACCGATCGGTCCATTGCAGTACAACGCGTACAGGGGTACAACGCGTACCCGCACACATTGAATGCAATGGGCGGCCGGGGCACCGATCGGTCCATTGCTGTTCAACGCATCCCTGTACAAGTGACTGGCATATGTCACCATGCCTGTCTCAGATGGACATATGCCAGCCACAGATAGCTCCCAGGGAGTGAGGGGCACACCTACAACACGACAGCCTGTCCAAACTGTATGATAAGGCATGTAAGGCTGCATTTCCTATTGTGTGTATGTTGGTATACATGTTGTCCTGTGGGTGTCACCTGGGGGCAGCCACCCCCAGGCTGTGCACGTGTTCATGGGGACAGGATCCTGGGTGTTACGTGTACATGACCACTGTGATGTGCAACTGTTCATATCTGTGCATGTGCCATGGTCACATTTCACGGTGGTGTATGTGTATGTCATGTCACATACCCCGTGAGTCCCATGTGGGACGGTATGTTTGAGCCAGGGTGTCCCAGTGGCACAATAGTGATGGTCCTCCACAGTCTGTGTGCATGTAGTGTTTACAATGTCTCTGATTTCATGTGCACAATGGGAGACAGTCTCCACATCCACGTTGTGTGTGCATGGACTTTGATGTTGTGCGTGTGTAGTGTCACAGACGTCCATGTCTGTCCTGCCGTGGCAAGTGGGACCACTACCTGTGGGGGTCATGGTTGTTTTGCTGTGGTGTATACATGATACTCCATGTAATGCCAGTGTCCATGTGGCAATACAGGGTCCCTGGGAATGTACCTGTCGTTGAGCTGTGATGCCTGGGGCACATCTGTCCTCACATGTCACTGTGGGGGTGATTGTGACACGGCAGCAGGAGATGGGAACTGTGACACGGCCTCATGATATCCAATGGGCCAACCTGGGACTAATTGATGCCACTTGTTGGACCGTGATGACAGATGTTGGCCATGTATGTACCATACATGTCCTTACGGAACTGCACACTTCATGTAGTTGTGCCTCATAATGATGTATGTTGGGATATTGAGTGTGTTCAATGCCGCATATGTGGGCTGACTGACAATCTTGCTTACTTCTCCTCTGCACTGCAGGGCTCCTGCTGTCCATCGACCATTCCCAGACCTGGCAACGATGATGGAACGGGACAGCATCCGACGGTACCGCTTCACCAGGCAGCTGATTGAGGATTTGGCAGTGCAGTTGGCCCCACATTTGCAGCCTGGCCGGCCGTATCCTACAGCGCTGACCCCCAAGGTGAAGGTGATGGCAGCCCTACACTTCTTTGCCACCGGTACCTTCCAACATACTGTGGTGACTGCTGGTGGGATGTCACAGACCATGTGGAGCCGTGTGCTCCGCGATGTTTTGGCGGCAATGTTGCTATTCCTGAACCGGTACATCTATTTCCCTAGACTGCGACGACTCACTGACGTGAAGAGTGACTTTTATGCCCTGGGGAGGATGCCGCATGTCATTGGCTCCATTGATGGGACACATGTGGCTTTGGTACCACCACAGGCCCAGGAGCAGGCCTACAGGAACCGCAAGCACTACCACTCGGTCAATGCACTGGTGGTGTGTCTTGCAGATATGACCATCACACACGTGTGTGCCCGTTTCCCTGGTTCAGCACACGATGCCTTTGTGATGAGGAGTAGTCGCATCCCCAGGATGATGGCACAGATGCAGAACCAGCGTGCCTGGCTTGTCGGTGTGTGTACTGACTTTGTGCCATTGTGTGTGATCTGATCTGTGGTATTCTGCCCACTTTTCCAAGTCAGCTAATGTGCACTTGTCTGTCCGTAGGTGACTCGGGATACCCCAACATGCCGTGGTTGCTGACACCCCTCAGGAGCCCTGTGACACCAGCCCAGATGCGCTACAATGAGGCACATGGTCGGACCAGGAGAGTGATTGAGCGGACATTTGGTCTCCTGAAGAGCCGCTTCCGCTGCCTGGACAAGACCGGCGGGTCCCTCCCATATGCCCCTGCGAAAGTGTGCAAGATTATCATCGTCTGCTGCATGCTCCACAACCTGGCAGTGCGGAAGGAGTTGCCTCTCATCCAGGATGACAATGACCAACATCCGCCACCTGTGGAGGATCCTGGCCTGGACCACGATGCCAGTGACGATGATGATGATGATGATGACGGTGATGTCCGCACACAGCTCATCACCAACTTCTTTAGCTGAATGTGAGTATCCTGAGGTGTCATGTCAATGATGTGAGTTGGCATGATATGTGTAGGTGGTGCTCTGGTGCTGTTGGAGTGTGTCCATGGGCTACTTGACTGGATGTGTGTTGCGATGTGTGCTTACAGGTGGGCTGTACTCCCCAACAGTGTTGACATGCTAACTTGGTTCTGGGTGGGTATCTTGTAACATGTATTGTGCATGAGTTTTGCTGTTCTGTCCTGTTCTCCATTGCTTTTGACTGTGTGTCATTTCTGTCCTTCACAGAGTACTTTCAGATTCGTTTGGTCAACTGTGTCCACCGAATACGTGATTGCACTTCCAGGGTGGTAGCTGTTGTGTCCCTACAGGTGATGTGCGCCACACTCATGGACTTCCTTCCTTCTACAGTTGTTGACTGTGTGCCCGCTGCCAGGTGAGATTACCTTGCATCTGTAGTGGTTACGACATGTTGCAACTGTGTAATAAACCTGTGCTTCACTTTGTGATGTGCGTTGTCTGTGGTCACACATTTGACTGCCATTTGCTTACTGCACCTGTGGGCTACTTGACTACAACTGGGAATGGGTGTGGTGTCTGTGCATTGCACCGTCTTCCCTGGCAACATCAGTGTAGGCAATGAGTCAGATGGCCTAGGTGTGTATGTGTTGTGTAGCCCTGGTGGTGTGTCTCCCTCATATGTGTCACGTTGCCTTTACTCACATGCCTGTGTTGTACTTGCTGTTGCAGTTCGCATACACAGTGTAATTTTGCAGTTCATCATCCCCATAACAGCACCCACGTTGGAATCACAACAGAGGCAAGTATGGTGTATTAGTGTGTTTATTGTGATACATTTGTGTGAATAGTGCATAGGATGGGTAGTGCTGTACATAAATCTTGCAATCAGAAGTTCCTAGGTGAATTGAAAGTCCTGGTAGACAAAATCCCCAGTATCGGGGCCACAGTTGTCTGAGACATTGGTCCAACTTGTACTCCCCATGCAATGTGTGGGAGTAGTGTTGCCGTCAACAGGGTGAACAGTCTGTGCACAAAGGTGAACATCCAGAACAGGTTCAGGCTTCCTGGGAGTTGCGCTTGGCCATCGGCCTCTCACTTGCCCCTCTTCGGACGACCCCTCTTCTTGGGGGGGGCCTCAAGTACAGGCTGCTGAGGTGCAGGGGACTCTCCGCCAGAGTCATCCTCCCTCCCTGTGGCAGTTGCAGTTTGGGCAACACCAGATGTTGTTGGCACACAGGGAGGTGTGGACTGGTTGCTGTTCATCTGGCGGAGGCATTGTAAAATGTCCCTGTGCACCGCCGTCATCTCATGCAGTGCATCCCACTTGGACTCCACGCGGGACATGTGTGAGTCCACGCTGGACATGTGTGACTCCACGTGGGACATGTGAGAGTCCAAGCGGGCATGATGGGCAGCCTGCTGCTGTTTCATGTCTCTGAGGAGCCCCACTACCTGGCTGAGGTCTCCGGTGCTGGACTGGTACGCATCAGCTATGTGTACCAGTTGTGGGTCATCATGCACACCAGCAACCTCTGCAAGCAGCAACCTCAGTCTCCCACCCCTCCCACCACCCCTGCTGACATGTGCAGTGCGTGCAGTGGCACGCACAGATGACCCTGGTCCACCTTGGGGGTTGGTGGTGGTGGTGGTGTCCATGGCCCCAGGTTGGTCCAGGGTCCCTGTGCTGGTGTTGCTCCTTGTTCTGTCCATGTCGGCAGGGATGGTATTTGTGGTGACAGTCGTTGGAGGGGTGGGTGCAGGGGGTGCAGCTGGTGGTCCTGCTGGTGCTGCATGTAGACTTGCACCAGATGTGCCAGGTTGGTCTTCTTCATCCGAGGAGGGCAGAGGCTGTACGACACCAGTGAGCTCCGCATCCTCTTGAGCCTGGGATTGGGACTCCTCAGCGTCTGCTGCTGTGTCCCCATCATCACCTGTTTTTGGGAGACACACACAATGTATGTTATGTTTCTGCAGGCATCAATGGTTGACACACCTGACAGTTGTGACTGTGCTTCTGGGTGCGGGCCTGTACATTGCATTGTCCTAAGTCGTCACAGTCAGGGGTTGATTTTGGTGTGGCACATTGTCCTGCATTATTTGGGCATTTCTATGTATTTGTTGGGGTGTGCACATGGTCTGCATTGGTTGTATTTGGTTGACAGCCGGCACTCCTTCCCACCTACCCAGCCAGTCAGTTATCCCACCATGGACTGTGCTTGCATTGCAGGGAGTGGAAGTTGTCTCTCAGGATGTCAGTCAGTGGTGTCCTGCTGTTTGTTGGTGCACAGTTCCCAGCAGGGCCTTGTGCTCCCCACAGCAGTAGCCAGTTTCAGCAATCTTTTGAGTCCTTCTCCACTCCCTGTGATGTGAGCATGGTTCAGGGTGGTGTTGATGGGCCAGTTGTGAGGGTGACCAATATCTGTGACTGCCACTCCCATCATGCTATTGCCTCCACCCCACTTCCCAGCATTCCCATACTTACTTGCTTTTGTGGGGAGTTCAGTGTGTGTGGGTGTGAGGGCAATGGCAAGATGGCTGACAGTGGTGTCCTGCTGTTGGTTGGTGTGCAGTTCCCAGCATGCCCTTGTGCTCCCCACAGCAGTAGCCAGTGTCAGCCATCTTGTGAGTCCTTCTCCACTCCCTGTGATGTGAGCATGGTTCAGGGTGGTGTTGATGGTCCAGTTGTGAGGGTGACCAATATCTGTGACTGCCACTCCCATCATGCTATTGCCTCCACCCCACTTGCCAGCATTCCCATACTTACTTGCTTTTGTGGGGAGTTCAGTATGTGTGGGTGTGAAAGCAATGGCAAGATGGCTGACAGTGGTGTCCTGCTGTTGGTTGGTGTGCAGTTCCCAGCATGCCCTTGTGCTCCCCACGACACAGCAACAGTGTCAGACATCTTTGATGGGCCTTTCCACTCTCTGTGGGATGTGCATGCGTGAGTGTGAGCTTGCTGGGCCATGTGGTGGGGGATGTAGAGCTGTGACTACGACTCCCATCATGCTATTGCCTCCACCCCCCTTCCCAGCATGCCCATGCTTCCTTCCTTTTGACTCTGCTTCCCTGTGGGGTGGGCTGGCTGTGCTGACAGGATGGCTGGGAGTGTTGTCCTGGCAGTTGTTTGGCTAAAAGTCCCAAGAGGGTCCCTGTGCTTCACACAACATAACCCAGGGTGGTGGTTCTTTGTGGGATCTTGAGTTAGGATGGGAGGCATTGCATTCTACCAGGTGGGTTCTGTGGAGTTTGTGTTGAGGGGGTGTGTGAGGGGAGGTGCTTCTGACTATGGTCAGTGCTGCAAGTCCTCCTTCCCACCCAGCCAGCCAGATATCCCACCATGGAACGTGCTTGCATTGCAGGGAGTGGAAGTTGTCTCTCAGGATGTCAGTCAGTGGTGTCCTGCTGTTTGTTGGTGCACAGTTCCCAGCAGGGCCTTGTGCTCCCCACAGCAGTAGCCAGTGTCAGCCATCTTGTGAGTCCTTCTCCACTCCCTGTGATGTGAGCATGGTTCAGGGTGGTGTTGATGGGCCAGTTGTGAGGGTGACCAATATCTGTGACTGCCACTCCCATCATGCTATTGCCTCCACCCCACTTGCCAGCATTCCCATACTTACTTTCTTTTGTGGGGAGTTCAGTATGTGTGGGTGTGAGAGCAATGGCAAGATGGCTGACAGTGGTGTCCTGCTGTTGGTTGGTGTGCAGTTCCCAGTATGCCCTTGTGCTCCCCACGACACAGCAACAGTGTCAGACATCTTTGATGGGCCTTTCCACTCTCTGTGGGATGTGCATGCGTGAGTGTGAGCTTGCTGGGCCATGTGGTGGGGGATGTAGAGCTGTGACTACGACTCCCATCATGCTATTGCCTCCACCCCCTTCCCAGCATGCCCATGCTTCCTTCCTTTTGACTCTGCTTCCCTGTGGGGTGGGCTGGCTGTGCTGACAGGATGGCTGGGAGTGTTGTCCGGGCAGTTGTTTGGCTAAAAGTCCCAAGAGTGTCCCTGTGCTTCACACAACATAACCCAGGGTGGTGGTTCTTTGTGGGATCTTGAGTTAGGATGGGAGGCATTGCATTCTACCAGGTGGGTTCTGTGGAGTTTGTGTTGAGGGGGTGTGTGAGGGGAGGTGCTTGTGACTATGGTCAGTGCTGCAAGTCCTCCTTCCCACCCAGCCAGCCAGATATCCCACCATGGAACGTGCTTGCATTGCAGGGAGTGGAAGTTGTCTCTCAGGATGTCAGTCAGTGGTGTCCTGCTGTTTGTTGGTGCACAGTTCCCAGCAGGGCCTTGTGCTCCCCACAGCAGTAGCCAGTGTCAGCCATCTTGTGAGTCCTTCTCCACTCCCTGTGATGTGAGCATGGTTCAGGGTGGTGTTGATGGGCCAGTTGTGAGGGTGACCAATATCTGTGACTGCCACTCCCATCATGCTATTGCCTCCACCCCACTTGCCAGCATTCCCATACTTACTTGCTTTTGTGGGGAGTTCAGTGTGTGTGGGTGTGAGGGCAATGGCAAGATGGCTGACAGTGGTGTCCTGCTGTTGGTTGGTGTGCAGTTCCCAGCATGCCCTTGTGCTCCCCACAGCAGTAGCCAGTGTCAGCCATCTTGTGAGTCCTTCTCCACTCCCTGTGATGTGAGCATGGTTCAGGGTGGTGTTGATGGGCCAGTTGTGAGGGTGACCAATATCTGTGACTGCCACTCCCATCATGCTATTGCCTCCACCCCACTTGCCAGCATTCCCATACTTACTTGCTTTTGTGGGGAGTTCAGGTGTGTGGGTGTGAGAGCAATGGCAAGATGGCTGACAGTGGTGTCCTGCTGTTGGTTGGTGTGCAGTTCCCAGCATGCCCTTGTGCTCCCCACGACACAGCAACAGTGTCAGACATCTTTGATGGGCCTTTCCACTCTCTGTGGGATGTGCATGCGTGAGTGTGAGCTTGCTGGGCCATGTGGTGGGGGATGTAGAGCTGTGACTACGACTCCCATCATGCTATTGCCTCCACCCCCTTCCCAGCATGCCCATGCTTCCTTCCTTTTGACTCTGCTTCCCTGTGGGGTGGGCTGGCTGTGCTGACAGGATGGCTGGGAGTGTTGTCCTGGCAGTTGTTTGGCTAAAAGTCCCAAGAGTGTCCCTGTGCTTCACACAACATAACCCAGGGTGGTGGTTCTTTGTGGGATCTTGAGTTAGGATGGGAGGCATTGCATTCTACCAGGTGGGTTCTGTGGAGTTTGTGTTGAGGGGGTGTGTGAGGGGAGGTGCTTGTGACTATGGTCAGTGCTGCAAGTCCTCCTTCCCACCCAGCCAGCCAGATATCCCACCATGGAACGTGCTTGCATTGCAGGGAGTGGAAGTTGTCTCTCAGGATGTCAGTCAGTGGTGTCCTGCTGTTTGTTGGTGCACAGTTCCCAGCAGGGCCTTGTGCTCCCCACAGCAGTTGCCAGTGTCAGCCATCTTGTGAGTCCTTCTCCACTCCCTGTGATGTGCGCATGGTTCATGGTGGTGTTGATGGGACAGTTGTGGGGGGGCAATATGTGTGACTGCGACTCCCATGATGCTATTGGCTACACTGACTTGGCCAGCATACACAGAATTCCTTCCTTTCAGTGGTCTTCACTGTGTGTTGGTGTTGTTGTGGTGGCTACATGTCTGGATGTGTTTGTTAGTTCTATTTGTGCCACTGCCGAGCTCTAGTTGTAGTTGTGTTTGTACATGTGATGGCACGGTTGGATGTAACTTTTTTGATGGCATGTGTTGTGTTTATCTGACTGACATACACATTTTGGGATGATTCTGTTCTGGTTGCTGTGTAATTGCTATGAGTGCATGGTTTGACTCTCCCCTTGACAGTGATGTGTGTGTTTTTTGTGGCAGAATATTGTGTACATTTGTTGTGTACTCACCAGGCTCTGGGATGTTCTCTAGTCCATATACGCTCACTGGCGGAAGGATGGCCCGCACCTTCTCCTCCCAGGGCCTGAGATATACTGGCTTGGCAGGAGGGCCACTGCCGGTGTATTGGCTCAGGAGGTAGTCTTTCTTGAGCAGCTCCCGGACCCTCCTGCGCACGTCATACCACCTGTTCTGGATGTCGGTCTTTGTGCGCAGACATGGTGATTGTGCGTTCACCCTGTTGATGATCCTCTCCCACATCTTGGTTTTCTGGGAGATGGGGGTCTGTTGGACCAGTGCGCCAAACAGCTGTGGCTCTACCCTGAGGATCTCGTCTACCAGGACTTCCAATTCACAATCTAGGAACTTGTGATTCTTCTTGGGGGCATGGTGATGGTGAGTGATGTGTGTGTTGGTGTGCAGGTGAGGGTGTGTGAGTGTGTGTTTTGCTGGGTGTATGTGAGGTAGGTATTTGTTGGTGTGCTGATGGTGTGTGGCTTGTGTGAGGGATGAGCTGTGGGTGTGTGGTTGCTGTCTCTTGGGTGCTGGCAGTGGAATGGCATTTGCAAAGGATCATGGTTGTGATTTGTGTCCTTTATATGGGTGGAGTTGTGGGTGTGTCTTTGTTCTCTGTCCCCACCCCCCCAGTATTTATTGGCTTTGTAATTGCTTGTTTGGCCTTTTTTGTGTGATTTTTCCTTTGTACTGTCTGTGCATGTTGGAAACGTTGTTGTGACCGAGTCGGACCCTGCATTTGTCTCGTACGGTGTTCTCCGTTTCGCTCACGCTGTGTTTGTGCAGTTTTCTATGCTGCGTACGCGTCGGTCGCGGTGTTTTGTGTTGCTTCGGCTCGGTTTTGTATGCGTGTCGGTCGTGCGGCTTGTCCTCCGTCCGACTCGGTCGTGGTTTTCGCGCCTTGCATCGTACTTTGTGGTTTGGAGTTCGCGTGTACGTTTCGGTCGGATTTGTTCCGGGTGCGTGTCGGTCGGTTCGATTCGCGTGTTTTTCCGGCCGGATTGCTGTTTTCCGTGCGGCTCGGTCGTTCGGCTTGGGTTCTGTACGTGTCGGTCGGATTTTGCACGCTTTGCATCGTACTTGGCGTGTCGGGCGCCACAGGTACGTGTCGGTCGGTATAATTTCCGGCTCCGAGTCTGTCGGTGCTTTTTCCGGCCCGAATCGGAATCGACCCCTATGTCCTCGTGCTCCCAGTTGCAAACATCGACAAAAACGTAACAAGGAGCGATGGGAGAGACGTCAATGCAGTAACAAACGGAAAACAAACCAACAGAAAACCAAAAAAACAATGGAAGCGCCAATAGAACTGCAAGTTAACACCAGTGATTCACGAACAGTTATCAATTTGACTCAAGTGACTCTCACAGAAAGTGAACTGCATATACTGTCCCTTGGATTATCCTTTAGTCCAAAAAGGGATTTCAATTATGCTGAAACTCGTATTGATATGTACAAATTTGTGCGAAAACTTAAACTGCGCAAATTCCATCTATTGCAAGGACCAACAAAGGCCAAACAAACTGAAGCATCTTCCAATCAAATTCCTAGTCCCTCAGTCTTAACAGCCGGTGATGTGGGATTGCTCCGCGATCTCCAACAATTGCAGCTTGAGAATGAAAGTGATAAGCAAATCTGCAGCCAAGACCCATCACTATACGGGGGAGCCACTGTGACTCACTTTAAACCCAAATCTACTTTTTGTCCGATTATGTTATGGGACAACATAGACGTTTTTAGTGACAAAGTGGCCCAGGAATTGAAAAGCCTATACCGGAAACAATCAGGCATTAGAAAACAGCACACAAGACAAGACAACGAATATTTTCAACTAATAAAGAAACTGCAAGCAAATGATGATTTAATTATCCACCAATCTGACAAGGGTGGTAACGTGGTGCTGTGGCCATGTGATTTGTACATGGACGAAGCTATGAAACAACTCAATGATAGGGACTGTTACAGGCGCAGCACAATGTTAGCTGTTAAGGCTTCGTGGAATACCTTCTACACCAGTCTTTTAGCATGGAAAAGCGCAGGGTTGCTAACATCAGATGAGTTTAAGTTTCTCAAGAATGACCACCCTGTTATGCCTGTGGTTTACTTCATTCTGAAGATTCACAAAGACATGGTCAAACCACCTGGAAGGCCTATAATATCGGCCTGCAACAGCTTAATGGAGAATGCGAGCAAATATGTGGATTTCTATCTACAGGAACATGTGAAGGCACTTCCTTCCTTCATTCAGGATACTGGTGACCTGCTTAGAAAAATATCTGACATTGAGTGGGATCCTGAATATTTGCTCATTACGTTAGATGTCTCGTCTCTCTCTATACGAGCATTCACCACAGGGATGGTTTAAAAGCAATTGAGCATTTTTGAATACTAGATCTATTTGTTTTTTCCAGCACAACAAAATGTTACTGTCGATGATCACAATGTGCCTTGAAAACAACTTTTTCCTCTTCCAGAACCAGGTGTTCCAGCAGGTCAAGGCCGTGGCTATGGGGGCTTGTTTCTCCCCCAGTTATGCCTGTCTGCATAGGGGACTGGAACAGGTCCTCAGGCCCACCTACAATGACACAATGACTAACAAGGTGCTAAGGTGGTATAGATACATTGATGATTTGCTAATATTTTGGAAAGGCACTGAGGAAAGTGCTCTCCACTTTATTCAGCAAATCAATGAAATAACCTTAATTTACACTTTTCAGGACATATCAGCAAAGAGTCTATTTGTTTTCTTGACGTTGAAATCACAGCTACACAAAACAGATTACATACTAGGTTGTATAGAAAACCTACGGCGGGGAACACCTTGCTACATGCCGCCAGTCACCATCCTGCACATTTGATCCGCAGCATCCCCTATGGGGAGATGCTGCAGATTCGGAGGATATGTAGCTTAGATTCTGTCTGTCAAATTGCTCAGAAAGGATGCCGAGACAGGTTCCTGGCTAGGGGCTATTTTACGGGTGAGATTGACAAAGCCATAGCGAAAGCTAACAAAATGGGTAGATCCCAGGCTTTGTCTGTTAAATCTAACACTCACAAAGAATCACTCTCACAGTCGATACAACCATCCAGATTGATTCTCACTTACAGCAATCAACATAAAACAATATGCAGGATTGTCAACAGGAATTGGGCATTGGTGAAAAATGATCCTGTTATGGGTGCCACTTTGACAAAATCACCCAATATTACGTTCAGAAATGCCCGCTCCATGAGTAATTCATTAGTCAAAAGCAGTCCTGAAGTGAGAACTAACAGATCCTGGTTAGACTCCAGTAAAGGATTCATCAAATGTGCCACATGCAAAGCTTGCAAGCATGGAGTCAGCAAAACGGAGTACGTCACACCATTCAATGCAGAGCCCACACGATTAAACAAAAAATTGACCTGCAAAACCGAATATGCAGTATATGTGCTGGAGTGTTCCTGTGGCCTGCGGTACGTGGGAAGTACCAAGCTTCAGGTCCACAAGAGGATACTCCAGCACATCAGGGCTATCAACAATGGTGATGTGACGTACCCCGTTGCAAGGCACTTCACAGAGTTCCACGCAAAGAAATCACAAGAGCTCATATATTTTGTTGTGGACTCTGTGCCCCCACTAAGAAGGGGAGGTGACAGAGAGTCTCTTTTAAGGAGGCTCAAGACCAGGTACATATTAGAAATGGACTGCAAGACACCTCATGGTCTTAATTCTAGTGAGGACTTTTATACGTGCCTTTAATACTCTGGTTTTAAGCACTGATGAAACTGATTAACTTGCCACCGCCTCAGTACTGTTTTTAACTTCATTACATGTATTTTATATGCATATTGGCACATTAGAACCTTTGATGGTTCTTTTAGGTGACACCTTATTTTGCACAGCACTTTATTAATATCAGGCATGGAGTAACGGTCTAGGCCCACTTGGGCTTAATTACTCAACCATCCGATATGAGACTACATTGGTAAAAGATTGGTCATACTCTTTACAAACCTATTAATGTCTGGATTGCGATGTTTTACATAAAAAAGTTTACATTGGTTTTACTTTTTTAACATGCATTTTATCCAGTACGATGGTTTTTTCCAATCTCGTATCCAAATTGTTGGTATTTTTGTAAATGACAATTGTGTATTTATTTAAATATTTATTTATTTACATATTTATTGATATTTATATCAAGTACTGTTTCATATACATTTTTCCAATTTCTCTTACATTTTTACATCATGGTATCAATGTTGAAGTTGAGAGTTAGACCATAACTCTTCTATGTCTATGAATGTCTGAGGTCACGTTATTGAGCACTGTCACTTTAAAATGTTGAAGTCACTCCACCAGCGTGTCATGTGATCAAGGCCCCATGAGGGCTGAAACGCGTTATGGCGGCGGTGCAGGGCACTAAATAAATGATTTGCACCATATCCTGGGTCCGCATCATCTGTTCCTGATGAAAAGGAGTGCAAGGTGGATGATACACAGTTCATATATATATATATATATATATATATATATATATATATATATATATATATATATATATATATATATATATATATATATATATATATATATATACATATATCTGAGACTAACTATAATGTCCCTGTAACCTTTGGGTTTTTCATTGAATAAATATATATATAGTCATGTACATCCACCGAAACGTAAGTTGACCAGATTATGGGAAACTCCTCAAAGACAACACAAAAGTGGAAAGTTTTGAGATTTAGCCAGTCCGCTTGATTGTCATCAGTGTATGTCAGATAAATGGATAGAAGTTTCCCACTGATTTTCTTTTGTGTGTGAGTGTTTCAATTGTGAGAGTATGGTATGGTTGGTGAGATTGGTCGATTGCTGGTTTTCTTTAGGGTCACATGTATGAACTAATAGAATGTATTCACATGTCTTTCCATGTATTTTACCTGTAAATAATATCTTTTGTATATGTCAAAAATGAAATGTCTACTATCAACTTGATGGTTGCTCTACATATTGAGATTTGAAAATAGATATGTACATGTATTCACTGATTGAGATTTTGAAAAAAGCTAAAAAAAAATAATTAAAAAAGGAGAAAATGATGAATATATACAAAATGGAAAAAAAAACTTTTAAATAAAATGTAATACGTTTTGTACAATTTTGTATGGAAAGACTGATTATTGAGAAACAGCCCTGTTGTGACCCTTTTGCAGGCCACCAGTAAAATGATATAGGTCTGACATGAGTATTTTCTCGAGTAACTTAGCATCTACCTTTAAGTCTCACAATTTTTATGAAACACTAACACTTACTGGATGATGTCATCACTGATGTCATCAGTGATGTCATTTGAGATTTCATCAGTGATGTCATCAGTGATGTCACTAACCATGTCATGATTGATGTTAAATGTGAGGTCATGAGCAGTGCATTGTGAGGGCATAAGTTATAGTTAGCTCAGGTAACTACAACCACTGAATTTCAATGGTTTTGTACAAGTGAAATCTAAGTCTAACTTTAACGCCCCTGTAACCTTTGTTTTTTTCAGTGAATTTTGAAGATTTTTTCAATTCTATTTCCTAACTATGACATCACTGTAACCTTTGGTTTTTTCAGTAAATTTCTAAAGTTTTTTATGTTATTTCCTAACTATAATGTCCCTGTAACCTTTGTTTTTTTATGAATTTCTAAGATTTTTAAATTTTATTTCCTACCTGTAACCTTTGCCACCTGTGAAATCTCTTTGCTGTTATCCAATTTTTAAGTCGCTATCATGTGAAATCTTATCTTATGCAAAATGTCACATCTAAAGTACAAGAATGGCATACCACTCACAGTACTAAAGAACCAGTAATGGCAATCTTTCCCACTCTTTTTTCAGTGATACTGATGTACTTTTCAAATCATATTATTTATTTCACTTTTTTGGTAATCCACTTTTCAGTGGTCAGTTCTTTTTAACCCTTTCTTATTCTCCTGTTAAGAAGCCCAGTCGGGTAGTGTCTGTGGGCAGATTCTAGAATCCGTTGCGATGCTCAGCTCCGCTCCCATGTAATTTTGCAATGCATTTGTGAATCTATACGGTAGTCCATTAAACCATGCAACATTGTACCACTATACCTTTGCATTTACATTTTACTTTATAAGGTAGTAGTGATTTAGAAAAAAAGTATTTCATAATATAGAAAGTGTCTAAACCACTCTGCTTTCAACTTTGAAAGTACAATCTATTTGGAACCCTTCCCCCACTCTGTTTTTAGCTCAGTTTCAATAGCAAACCCCTTTGAAACACTCTCTTGTACCAGTAGGTCAAAAGTTCACAACACATTCCATCAGCTGCCCACTAGCTTCAAATTCAACTGTAGCAGGTGCTGTTGACTGGAATTTTAAGCATATCCAAAATACCATAACATTTTTATTTTCCCAGACCCAATCACAGATCTACTTACTTTTTTTTCAAAATGAATAACTAATTTTAGGTACATACATATTTACACCATCCAATCAAATATGTTCTTTTTATTAACAGTTCCTGTCCGCCACTTTAACTGCCTTTCATTTCCAAACCTGCCTCATTCAGCTCCTACTCTTTATTGCCTTCAAAATGGTTGAAGGGGTGGGTCCTAGCTTTGTGTTTTGGGCCAAATAGTATGCTAGAAAAAGTCGCATTGACAGGGACTTGGGTCTACCTAATATGGACATTACTTGGGTTGGCCAGAGACGGTTAAAGTGGTATCAATTGCTACCTTTGGTTGAAAGCATTGTGAATTGCCAACATCCAGACCTCATGATTGTGCTCTGTGGTGGCCATGACTTAGGCACACTTACTGGGCTAGGACTGGAAATCCTAATGAAGGATACCTTTGGTCAATTAATGGCACTTTTCCCTCACACTGCCTTCGTGTACTCTAGCATTTGCCAAAGGCAGAAATGGAAGAGGTCGAACAAATTCTGTCCATAGACAGACAAAGCCAGGAAACATGTCAATAAAACTGTTTCTGCATTCCTCAGAGACCACAACATGGGCTCCATCTACAACAAACATGTATGCTTTGACATGGAGGGTATATATAGAAGTGACAGAGTTAATTTCAAGGAGAAGGCAACAGGATGTTCCTTAGCAACTTAAAAGACCGCATCCTGTTTTATTTGTAGTTATCATCTAAACACAATAAACACAATAAACATTAAAGCTATTCTAAGAGCCACCTTTTTCTTAAGCACTAGTTCATTTTCTTTTTAAACCTCTTTTCGAATTCTTTTGGACTTCACAAGTCCATAGCAAATCTGCAAGGCAAATGCACCATTCAATGCACAGAAACACAAAAAGGATTCACTACTGTGTGACTGACTGTATGTATCAGACTGGATATATTAGTGTGTTAGTGGCTCTGTGAGTGGCTGCATGAGTGTCTCACTCAGTCTGTGAGTGAGTGGATGAGTGTCTGAGTGAGTGTCTGAGTGGGTATGTTTGTCAGTGTAAGAGTCTATCAGTGAGTTGTGAGTGGGTGTGAGAGTGTCTGTGTGAGTCTGTGAGTGGATGTGATACTGTGTGAATGGGTTTTTGACTCGGTGCATGAGTATCTGAGTGGGTCTGTGAGTAGGTGTCTAAATGTCTAAGTGGGACTGTGAGTGGGTGTGACAGTGTCTGAGTAGGTGTGTGCATGGGTGTATGAGTGGGTCTGTAAATTCAACCAATCCCTGGAGACAGCTGTCTTCCCAGAGATCTGGAAACAGGCCACAGTAACCCCTCTACTGAAAAAGATAGGATCTGATGTAAATAGCCCAGCCAACTATAGACCAATTTCTCAGCTCCCCTATCTTTCCAAGGTACTGGAGAAACTTGTCAACAGACAGTTATCTAATTACCTAGAATCCAATGAGTTGCTTGACCCGTCACAAACAGGTTTCAGGGCCACTAACAGTACGGAGGCAACTCTCTTGGCTGTCCTAGACAATATAAGATCATTGTTGGACCAGGGAAAGGCAGTAGCCCTGATCCTGCTGGACCTGTCGGCGGCTTTCGACACTGTCTCCCACCAACTTTTATTGGAAAATTTGCACGAAAAAGGGATACATGCAAAGGCCCTTCAATGGCTCAGCTCATTTTTATGTAACAGAACTCAAACTGTGCAGCTAGGTGCTTTTTTATCTACTCCAAAAAACCTCAGTTGTGGTGTCCCGCAGGGAGCATCCCTGAGCCCCACACTATTCAATGCCTATGTTTCATCCTTGGCAAAAATTGGCACGAAATGGGGCTTTGGTATTTGCTCCTATGCCGATGATACCCAACTGACAATAGCCATCGGAAATGGGCATGATGACACCAGAGCCAAACTCAACAACTGCCTCACTGAGATGGCAACCTGGATGTCAGCGCACTGTTTAAAGCTTAACGCAGAGAAATCTGAAATTCTGCTTCTCGGCGGAGCCAATCATATCTGGGATACATCCTGGTGGCCCCACTCTTTGGGTGCGGCACCAGCACCAAAACAGTGCGTAAAAAACTTGGGCATCATCATTGATAACACCCTATCGATGCAGGACCATGTGCGGACCCTGTGTGGTAGAAGCTTCGCCACACTGAAGCTCCTAAAAAGGCTTTTTCCTTGGATCCCACTGGAAAGCAGGAGGACTATCACACAAGCCCTGCTTGTCAGCAGGTTAGATTACGGAAATGCACTCTTTGTTGGCATGCCAGATTACCTTTTTAAATGTCTGCAGGTGATACAAAATGCAGCGGCTAAACTGGTGTGCAATGAGGGCAGATACAGCTCCGCGACAAAATGCCTGAAGCAACTTCACTGGCTGCCCATGCGCCAAAGAGCACGATTTAAACTCTTAGGACATGCACATAGGGCACTTTATCGCACAGGCCCCAAGATTCTCCAGAATAGAATCAAATTCTACGTCCCGCTCAGGTGCTTAAGGTCACGTTCTTTAGCATTAGCTGAGACAAAAGAATCAGCAAGAGCAGGACAGGTGGACGCACCTTCTCGCACCTTGCAGCACTTTATTGGAACGAGCTTCCGCTGGAACTACAGCTAACTGCAGAACACATGGCGTTCAGGAAAAAACTTAAAACTTATTTATTTCCTTAACACTGCCGCTACCACCCTCAATTAGACTAAACTGACTCATCACTCTCCGGATACACTAGCGCCGTGATATCCCAGTGGGATGAATGTCGCGCTTTATAAATAAATAAATAAATGAGTGTCTGAGTGAGTGTGTGAGTGGGTGTGTAAGTGTCTGAGTGTGTCTATGAATGGGTGCATGAGTGTCTGAGTAGATTTGTGCGCAGGCGTGTAAGCATCTGAGTGGGTGTGTTAGTGGGTACATGAGTGTCTTAGTGGGTCTGGGAGTGGGTGTATCAGTTTCTGAGTAGGTCTGTCAGTGGGTGTTACAGTGTCTGAGTGAGTATGTAAGTGGGTGCATGAGTGTCTGATTGGATCTGTGAGGGGCTGAATGATTGTTTGAGTGGATCTGTGAGTGGCTGCATCAGTGTCTGAGTGTGTGAGTATCTGAGTGGGTCTATGACTGGGTATAAGAGTATCTGAATGTGTCTGTGAGTGGGTGCATAAGTGTCTGAGTGGGTCTGTGACTGGGTGCATGAGTGTCTGAGTGGGTCTGTGAGAGAGTGTATGAGTGTCTCAGTGAGTGTCTGAGGGGGTGTGAGTGTCTGAGTGGGTGTGTGAGTGGGTGTCTGTGTGTCTCAGTGGATGTATGAATGGTTGCATGAGTGTCTGAGTGGGTGCATGAGTGTCTTAGTGGGTCTGTGAGTGGGTATATGAGTGTCTGAGTGAGTATGTGAGTGGGTGTGTGAGTGGGTGTATGAGTGTCTGAGTGGTTGTGTGAGTGGGTGTATGAGTTTCTGAGTGGGTGAGTGAGTGTCTGATTGGGTCTGTGAGTGTCTGAGTAGGTCTGTGAGTGTGTGTCTGAGTGGGTCTGTGAGTGGGTGCATGTGTCTTAATGGGTGTGTGAGTGTCTGAGTGAGTCTGTAAGTGGGTGTGTGAGTGTCTGAGTGTGAATGTGAGTGGATGCATGAATATCTCAGTGGGTCTGTGAGTAGGTGCATAAGTGTCTGAGTGGGTCTGTGTGTGAATATCTGAGTGAGTCTGTGAGTGGGTATGTGAGTCTCTGAATGGGTCTGTGAGTGGGTATATGAATGTCTCAGTGGGTCTGTGAGTGGGTGTGTGAGTATCTGAGTGGGTCTGTGAGTTGTGCGTAAGTGTCTGAGTGGGTCTCTGAGTGGGCGCATCATCCATCTTGGCCAATGAAAGCACACCTCTCATGCTGTTTATAACAGTAAACAGCATAAGAACAGTGCAAATATTGGCTGGGGCAGGTAAACATGGTGTTCCATCGGAGACTTGTGGAGCTGCTTCTGCTTCCCAGCCCCCGTTATAGTGATGACTAGGGAAGCCTGAACTACGCATGTCAGGTTGGCTGCAATCAACATACTGGTCAGCCTGACATGCGCAGTTTAGATACAAAGCCCAAGCTGTTGGCTGCAATAAACCATGACCAGTAGGAGGACAGGACGCTTCACCTGCCAGCAATAGGTAAGGTATGTGAGGGATGTAATGGCTCGTAGGTAGAGGGTCAACACCCTTGTGCCCATATAGAGAAACCACCACTGGATTTACACTAGGCCTGGGCGGAATTTGCGTAGTCGCGTTACGCAAAGTTCTGCGAAGATGTAAAAAATCTCCGCGAGCTATGCAGAATTCCGCGAGCACGCGGAATTGCTTGTTCCACCCGTTCGCGATGCGTTTTTCCTGTTCGGGGACGCTGTTTGCGTGCTCGGGGGGAAATATCTCGCGAACTTGCCCATGCGGTCGCCAATTGGCGCGGCCATCTTGTTTCACTTGTCCTGCCCGTTCGCGATGTGTGTTTCCTGTTTGCGAACGCGGATGTCTGATGGCGCGTCCGAATGACGTGTTCGCGATCGCACAGTCTTGCGGGATCGCGCGGCCGGCTACCAAAATCTCGTGGCGCACGCGAACGGATAGGAAAACTCATCGGCAAACGCAGGTGTCCCGGTAAGTCGCTACCGCGTGCGCGAACACGCATTTTGAAAGCGCAAACAAGGAAAAAATTCCGCTACGCCGCGGATCGCGGAATTTTCGCCAATTCCGCGTTCTCCGCGGAATTGCCAAAATGCTGCAAATTCTGCGAGCGGAGCGGATTTTACCGCCCAGGCCTAATTTACACCAAATCACCAAAAGGGCTCTTTCTGGGCTAAGGACTACCTTTCTGTCAAATTTGGTGTAATTTTGTGCAGCAGTTCTGGCTGTAGTCGTGTTCAAACTCCCTATAGGAAATTGCATGGGGAAAATGCCTTTGGGGCCTCCCCTTTTCCTCAGCCTCCAGATCACACATCACCCAAAACCTTTAAGACAGCAGCTGAAATGAGTGGCAAACTAGTTTTCAAAATTTCGTGTAGATTCATCAAACAGCGCCAAAGTTATTTGCAAAGCAAACAATGCTTTTCCAATGGAAACTAGGTCCTAACTATAACTATCAATTGGCAACTGCCGGTAGGGAGTTACAGTTAGGACCTAGTTTCCATAGGAAAAGCATTTATTGCCTTGCCTATAGCTTTGGAGCTGCTTGATAAATCGTTACCAAATTTTCCCCAAAAAGTGCCCCCATGATTCTTGTTGCGCATGGAAAGCTTTGGGGTGATCCATCAAGCGGGGACTCAAGAAAAAAGGGGGTCAAAAAACATATGTTTCCCATGTTAATTCCCATAGGACCTTTAGACATGGCTACAGCCCGACCTGCTAAATGGAATTACACCAAATTTGGCAGGAAGGTAGCTAATGGTCCAGGGAAGTGTTTTTTGTGATTTGGTGTAAGTCCATTCAGTAGTTGACAAGATATCCAAATTTATATGGATAGAGATGCGGATCGTGCGAGGATCCAACAGTCCTGGCACTCAAATGTGATTGGCTGCCAAAACCGGGAAGTGTTGGCAGCCATGTTGGGACTTGGCTCAAAAACATAAAAAATAGAAAGGGGTGTAGGTAGAACTACCCTGACCCACTAGGCATTTTGGGGGTTCAGCAGGGCCAAAAAAGCATTTTTGTTACATTACAGTCACGCTAGATCCATGGCTCCTGCCAAAATTTCTAATGCACTCCTGTGCTTCTGTAACCTTGAGCCCCCAGGTGGGCCAGGTCACGGGGGCATGCACAATATATGTAGGAGGGGGTGCATTGGCCGCCCCTCACCTAGGACTCATAAAGCCCCAAGGACCACCACCTCCCCGGGGCACTGCTCAGCAACCCTCATGCCCTGCGGACTGCCACCTCCCCAGTGCAATTCTGCATTTAATGCAGGAGCCCGCCACCTACCTGGGTCTAAATATAACATTAATTTGAGGGGCACACATCCCCCCGCAGCCCCGGGGACCACCACCTCCACTGACCTAAAATGAAATTATTCAGGGTGGCCTGAGGTGCACGCCCACAGCCCCGGGGACCGCCACCACCCCGGGGCAATTGCTTACAATTAAATTTGGGGTGCCACACAGCCCCCCACAACCCTAGGAACCACCCCCTTCCTGGAGCTGTGTTATGCAATGGAGCCATAGATGGCCCTGAGGACTGCCACCCCCAGGGCCGGCTCCTGCTATTTCCCGGCATGCCCATCCCCAGGACGTCTTAGGACATAGCTGTTTGCTACGGCTTGGCGGGGGCTTTATCACTCCCACCAAGCCACAGCAGATGCTCTGCTTCCAGCAAGCAAGAGCATTAAATATGCTCTCACTTGCTGCAAGCAGAACAAAAGTGCTTTTACAGAGAGGGAGCTGAATGTTCAGCAGCTCCCTCTCTGTGAAAGCAATGCCGGCTCCTGCTGGAGACGGGATGCCAGCAGGCACTGTTGAGCCTTCAAGCTCCTCCTGCAGTCCCAGTTGTGAGTGGGTGCCCTGAGGGCACCCTCAACAAATGAACACACTGTGGGGGATGGGGCCCCTGGGGCCAAAATCTGCCTAAAGGGGGACTACGAACTCCTCCTCTATTTTAGAAAAGCCTGGTCCCCGGGAATAGTGTTCCCGGGGCCGAAATCAGTCCAGGGAAGGAGAGCCATGCAGCCCCCTCCCCTAAAAAAATCAATAAAGAAAAAAAGCCTCTGGAAAGTCACTGAGGCCCCACCCTCTTTCACCACCACTCTGCAGAGGGGCCACCTGGTACACTACAAGTAGGAGGATGAAGTCCCCTAAGCTCCAGAGGGTCCTTGGGGGCCAACAAGCTCTCCTGTTAACTCCAGCAAGTCCCAAACAGCCTGATTCCTGAGAGGACTTGGAAGGCCAAACCCCCTTTCTCCACCACTCTGCAAATGCACCTCCTGGAGCTCTGCTGGTTGGGGGATGAAGTCCATTTGGATTCTGAGGGTCCTTGGGGGCCAACAAGCCCTGCTGTTACCTCCAGTAAGTATCACACATCTGAATTGCAGAGAGGACTTTGGAGGCCACACCCCCTTTCTCCATCACTCTGCAAACTTGCCTCCTGGCACACTGCTGTTTGGGAAATGAATCCCCCTTGAATGATGAAGGTTCTTGGGGGCCAGGAACCCTTCCTATTACCTCCAGCAAGTCCCACACAGCGTGATTACTGACAGGACTTTGGAGGCCACACCCACTTTCTCCACCAGTCTGCAAATGGGTTTCCTTGGGCAGTACCTTGAGGGTCAAGAACCCCACCTGTTGCCTCCAGTAACTCCCACAGAGTGGGATTGCTAAGAGCTGGTTGGAGGCCCACCCCCTTTCTCCACCACCCTGCAAATGCACCTCCTGGTGCACTACTGGTTGTGGGATGAAGTCCTCTTGGATGCTGAGGGTCCTTGGACGCCAGGAACCCCATCTGTTACCTCCAGTAAGACCCACACAGCTGGAATGCTGTGAGCTAGTTGGAGGTTCAGCCCTTATCTCCACCACCCTGCATATGCGACTACTAGTTTAAAAAAAACATTGAAATTCCCTTAAAAAAAACAAAAGTTACAGGGGAGTTATACCTAGGAAATAGAATTTACAAAACCTTAGAAATTCACTAAAAAAACAAAAGTTTTAGGGACGTTATAGTTAGGCTCAGATTTCACTTACACAAATCCAGTGAAATTCAGCAGTTATAGTTACCTGAGCTAACTATAACTTAAGTCCATGCAGTGCACTGCTTATGACCTCACATATTATATCACTCTTGACATGGTCAGTGACATCACTGATGACATCACCCACAGAACCACTCACACACCTACTCATGCCCACACAACCTCTTGTACGCTAACTCACACACCCACACAACCACTCACATATCCATTCACAGACCCATACCAGTACTCACACAGCCACTTACTCCTCCATAGACCCACTCACACACCCACTCACTCACTCATACAGCCACTCACACACAGATGTATTCAACTTTCCAGCCACTCGCACCCACTCACTCACCCATGCAAGCACTCACATACTCACTCACACACCCACACAACCACTTACATACCCATTCACACATCCATACAAACACTCTCATATCTGCCCACTCACCTATGCAGACATTCACACAAACACTCACTTTCCAATACAACCATTCATACACCAACTCAATTACCAAACACCCACTGAAACAACCACTCACTCACCCATACAGACACTTACACACTCAGTTGCTCACTCATACAGTCATTCAGATACCCACTCTCTCACCCATACAGTCACTCTCACAGCCACTCACTCACCCATTCACCACTGCCAAACCCTCTCACACAGCAACATAGTCACTCACACACCCACTCACCCACACAGCTACTCACATACTTACTTATACACCCATACAGCCATTCCTACACCCACTCACACACCCATATAGCTACTCATACACCCATTACACTACTCACATACTCACACACACCCACCCATACAACCACTCAGATACCCACTCACTCACCGATACAACCACTGACACAACCACTCGAACACCGAAAGACCTAGTCAGAAATCCACTCACTCACCCATACAGTAGGGGTGGGCGGAATTTGCGTAGTCGCGCTACGCAAAGTTCCGCAAAACGGCAAAAAATCTCCTCGAGCACGCGGAATTACGCATGCTCGCGGAGATTTCTTGTCTTCTGCCCTTGTAACTGTGCCACCACGCCGAAAGGCACCGGGGTCCCTTGAGTGAGCTGTCCATTATAGTGGGTAAAGGGCGGGAAGACTTGCATACCGCTAGTGTGTGTGGGGCAGGGCCAAACGGGCAGGGCTTATATGCGAGTTCACATGCCTCTTGTTTATAAAAGGTCAGAGACCAATCAGAGCAGCAGATGAGGAGAAAGAACCTCCTGGTCACAGGAACTACACGGGGATTGCGCTCGAGAAAGTCATGGATGCAAAGACCTCCATCACGCATCACAGCTAATGTTTGACGGTAGATATGGGGAGAAAGCACACCTGCCCAGCCTCGACCGAGCTCACAAATGTTTCAGGGCTGATTAATGCGTTACTGAATTTGAGCTGCAACTCGGGCACCTGCTTTATTTATATCTGTAAGTGCTTCCTGTTGAGGTTTAATTTTTGTGACAGGAGCATCGTGCCAGAATGAATCCTGCCCTGCATATTTATCCAAGAAGATGCCACCGTGTTGTGAAATACCTCTACTCAACGGGAGTACTTTCTACTGGCTAATCATCAGTAAGTGCTACCTCGTTGGGTAAATGTATAGTGCTTTTCCTACACTACAGCTGCGGGCCAGAAGAGTTGTCTCCAGTGACCATGTGAGTCTGTAACTTTGCCACCGCGCCGAAAGGCACCGGGGTCCCTTGAGTGAGCTGTCCATCATAGTGGGTAAAGGGCGGGAAGACTTTGCATACTGCTAGTGTGTGTGGGGCGGGGCCAAACGGGCAGGGCTTCTATGCGAGTTCAGATGCCTCTTGTTTATAAAAGGTCAGAGACCGATCAGAGCAGCAGATGAGGAGAAAGAAGAAAGCAACCACCTGCCCGTATTTTAGCATAATCTGCATTTTAGCGGAACACTCCAGAATTCTTACTTTGACATTATAACGTTATACCAAAAATACTATTTGGACACCAATTTATTCAATATTGTGTGAGTAATCGCATACTATAACTGGTGTTGCTAACTGTTTTATTCGTATAGCTGATCTGTTTGCCCCTAATACCCACTGGAAAAAGGTGGAGCGCAACCAGCCAATCAAAACTCCTACAGTATGTCACTGTATTTACATAGAAACTCAGCGCGATAACATCGAGGCGCTACATTCACTGTGAGCTGGTTCTATCATTGAGGCAACGGAATGCATTCAGTGTAGAGAAGTGTGACTGAGTAGGGCATGAGCCACGAGGACAGTGTTGTTCTGGCTACCCCCAACAGACCAGTGTCTTGGAAAGGCTGCCCTAGGCTGCATTATTTGTGTGGGTTTATTAGTATAAGCACACCACGAGTCTCCAAGCACTCCACTCTGTGGACTGTGCATGGTGTAGCCAGACACTGCATAGTGCTGGAAAACATGACGAATGTAAACATGGTGCTTTATATCTTATGAGCCCGTAAACGCCAGATACGCATGCATACAGTGACATTGTAAATTGTAATATTGTACTGGAGTGTGAGGTGTGCCCGGACAGACACACTGCGAACATTAGCCTGTTTGTATCGCTGCACCAGTGAATTCCCAGAGAAATAATGTCCTAAAGAACCTCCTGGTCACAGGAACTACACGGGGATTGCGCTCGAGAAAGTCATGGATGCAAAGACCTCCATCACGCATCACAGCTAATGTTTGACGGTAGATATGGGGAAAAAGCACACCTGCCCAGCCTCGACCGAGCTCACAAATATTTTGGGCTGATTAATGCGTTACTGAATTTGAGCTGCAACTCGGGCACCTGCTTTATTTATATCTGTAAGTGCTTCCTGTTGAGGTTTAATTTTTGTGACAGGAGCATCGTGCCAGAATGAATCCTGCCCTGCATATTATTTGCCTACGAATTCCGTTCCGCCGCGGATCGCGGAATTTTCGGCAATTCCGCCTTCTGCGTGGAACGCGGAAATGCCGAAATTCCACAAATTCCGCGAGCGGAACGGAATTTGCCGCCCACCCCTACCATACAGCCACTTACACACCCACTCACACACTTATACAAACAGTTACACACCCACTCAGATCACACATGTTAGAGATAGTATCAATCATTAGTAGTACAACTAGTATAGAAATCTAACTTTTGTAGTAGGCTAGTATATATGCTTAGCACCCATAAACTCTTAAAAACACTTACACTCACCTGATGATATCATCAGTGATGTCACTGACCATGTCATGAATGATGTAATATGTGAATAGCATGTGAACGCATGCGAAACATCGCATGCCATTACAACGCGGTCGTTACAACGACTTGCTGTAGGGGGCGCTGGATGTTGGAATAGTATAATTTACAATTCCAACTCCAGGCTGTGCAACAGTAGGGAAGGTGTTGGCTTTAAATCCAACACCTTCTGCCCCCTACAGCAAGTGGTTGTAACGACTTGCGTTGTAATGGTTTGTGATGTAACAACGCGGTTGTTGTAACGACCACATTGTAATGGCATACGATGTATCGCATGCGATGTAAACGATGTTTCCCGTAATACGTGAGGTCATAAGCAGTACATTGCAGGGGCACAAGTTATATTTATCTCAGGTAACTATAACTGCTGAATTTCGCTGGTTTAGAACGAGTGAAATCTGACTTTAACTATAATGTCCCTGAAACCTTTGTATTTTTCAGCAAATATATATATATATATATATATATATATATATATATATATATATATATATATATATATGAGAAAACCACACTCCTTAGAATGTCCGCAGGACAAACAGGTACGGACCACAACGGTGGTGATGGAAGGGCTTCGGTTGGGATGAGCTCCTGCACCGATCGTTCCGGGGCCAGGTCCTTTGCCCTGCCGGCAAATATCATTTGAAACGTGACTGTGTTCCATCTGGATATAATGAGTACTAAATGCAGCGGAAAGTGGAAAAAAATGCATTTACAATCTGTGCACTAATATGGGAACTGTCAGAAAGAATGCCATCACTTACCTGATGTTTCTGCTGCATTATGGGAGACGTAGGCTGAGCAGTCACGTGAGTTACGACCATCTTTAAAACCACACGCACGTATGCACTTTGTGAATTCCTCTTTCCTGTGATCAAGGCGCAAGTGCCGAAACATGTAGGGTTATGGGAGGCATTGTGCTGGTTTTCCCCGATTAAAAAACTGCTGCTCTGGAATTGCGCCTCTGCCTTTTCTGTTCACATGCCGTGATTGGCGGGCCCCTCAGTGTCCGCTGTTTGAGAGGCCACCCTGAAGGGTTGAAGACTCCTTGAACGGAGGTTTGACGGGGAGGTCAAGTCATAATTGCACCCTGCCGGCAAATATCATTTGAAACGTGACTGTGTTCCATCTGGATATAATGAGTGCTAAATGCAGCGGAAAGTGGAAAAAAATGCATTTACAATCTGTGCACTAATATGAGAACTGTCAGAAAGAATGCCATCACTTACCTGATGTTTCTGCTGCATTATGGGAGACGTAGGCTGAACAGTCACGTGAGTTATGACCATCTTTAAAACCACACGCACGTATGCACTTTGTGAACTGCCTCTTTCCCGTGATCAAGGCGCAGGTGCCGAAACATGTAGGGTTATGGGAGGCATTGTGCTGGTTTTCCCCGATTAAAGGACTGCTGCTCCGGAATTGGGCCTCTGCCTTTTCTGTTCACATGCCGTGATTGGCGGGCCCCTCCATGTCCGCTGTTTCAGAGGCCACCCTGAAGGGTTGAAGACTCCTTGAACGGAGATTCGAGTGTGGATATATATATATATATATATATATATATATATATATATATATATATATATATGAAAAAACCACACTCCTTAGAATGTCCGCAGGACAAACAGGTACGGACCACAACGTGTTCTTGTTCCAATGCAGTGCTTTATTGCGTGATAAAATTAAGTTGAATCAGCATCACCAAAATTCAAAGACTAGTGTCCAGCCTGACACGTTTCGACCACGTTTCCGCGGTCTTGATCACATGACGCGCTGGACCAGTAAAAACATATTTATAGAGTGCACATCCCAAAGTCACCTCCCCATGGGTAAAAACGATGGAAGACAGACTTTATAATTCATGAAAATGCCCGCTAAAGTTATGTATAAATCACATAAATTAACCAATAAATGCCGACAGACATAAAATCATGGTTGTATAAAAAAATATTATATACCATGAATAAATATGCGATTGATAAAAAGATAGTAAAAACCAATATTGCACATTTGTATAAACAAGATAAAAAACTTGAATGCAATGCTAAGTGCATATTACATCAAAACCAAAATGGTTGGTTGTATTGTACCTTGTATAATAGTGCAATTCTATCAGTCATAATACATAGCTTGGGCTATCAAGACCTAACAAAGTCACAAACTTGACCATTATTCAATGCTCCACCAAAAAGTGCAAGTATTAAAATGCAAGTGCAAATTGGTGCAAATTAACTAAACATGTGCAAAAAATATTATTATATTGTAGGCCACAATATCGACAAACGTCTGAGTTTATGAATGTTAAAGTGCAAGTGCACAGTAAACAAATCGACTGAGTGCAAAGAGGTAATATTCTAACGAATTAATGCTTGATCAGCAACACCTGATAAAGAATGATAAATATCAGAGTAAAACAGCAGAATTTAAAATTCAGAGTAAAAACCAGGGTAAAAAACAGGGTAAAAGCCTGGATAAAGTCAGGGTACAAAATGTATATGTATGTAAAGATTAAAATATACTGTATATAGGGACAGAATGATGTAAGTCTTGCAAAGTAGGGAGAAACTACACATACATATACCAACAGCTAGACCGGTCATGGATCCTTCACAAAAAATTGTGAAGGTCTTCACCTGTGTTGAGACCGTTGGACATACGAGTATCTAATAGAACAATAAAATGTGATTCCAGCTGGCGCAACAGTTTCTCCCTATTGCCACCACGTAATGACTTGGGTACAGATCCAATTACATAATACCTCAGCTCATTCAGATCGTTGTTATGCACATGTTTAAAGTGCCTAGCCACTGGGTAGTTAGGATCTGAATTAACCACAGCACGAAGGTGTTGAAGAATACGGTTGAACACCTGGAGTTTGGTACTCCCAACGTACTTGAGTTGGCAAGTGCATTCCAATATATACACTGCGAACTCCGTACGGCATGTAAAATGTCCCTGGATTTTAATAGGGCTATCATCAAATGCTGTGGTGTATTCTGTGATGTTCTTTCCAAACTTGCACGCTCTGCAAGAGCTGCACCTAAAAAAGCCTGACCTAGGTGACAGCCAGGTGTCTGCTGTAATTACCTCTGTGCTGCTTTTAAGGAGCGCATCCCTCATTGAGGGGGTGCGTCTGAATGTG
This sequence comes from Calotriton arnoldi, assembly GCA_963921515.1. NCBI lineage: Eukaryota > Metazoa > Chordata > Amphibia > Caudata > Salamandridae > Calotriton > Calotriton arnoldi. Next base: position 1,521,374 of record CAWUFW010003249.1, read on the forward strand.
AGAGTAGGACATTTTGGCATGACTCATGATAATGTTAAATCTGATAATACGATCGGCCAATGTTTATAGATTATTTTTCTGATTTCTCTCTCCTGACAGCTGTAAGAGGTTATTAGTCTGACTGGATCTGGAATATTGGTCGACTCGACAGAAATTACTGGAGTCGCACTAGTGGTGGCCTTTTGAGCCTGTAAAAATTCCTCCCTGCTAAGTTTGTTAGCCCTGCTTGGAGCCTGTTTAAGCTGTTTCTGCTTGTACCCCCTGGCTAAGAATCTCTGAAAAGCTTTTGCTTGACATTGATCAAGATCTACTTCTGAACTGCAAATTCTCCTGATACGCAGAAATTCTCCATAAGGGATACTCCGGATTAGGTGGGGTGGGTGAGCACTGTTGGCGTGAAGCACAGAATTGCCCACAGTGCTCTTCCTGTGAAGTCTAGTCTGAATACTATTGTCTTCTATATACAGCTCCACATTTAAAAACTGAACACAACACCTGCTAATATGTGCAGTGAAATTCAGATTTAAGTTGTTATCATTGATGTTGTGAACAAATTGATGTGCAGATTCTTCAGACCCCTTCCATATGACACACACATCGTCAATGAACCTCCACCAATGGAGGACATGTGTGTCATAAGCCACCCTGTGGTCAACCATGAGGGGCATATTCTCAAGAACGTGCGATAATCATCGCCAAAATAGGTTAACGCAATTTCTCACATCGCTGGAAAATAACACCCTGTTAACGTTCTATTCTCAACACGGCGGTAACATGCAATAGTTTCCCTATAACGCGTCAAATGTCTGCGATAAAATTACCGGGACGGCGATAAAAATCTAAAGCCGAACGTGAAAAAAGTTGCGATGTGCCCAACTGCGATAAAAAATCCAGCGATAAGCAGCGCCAAGCCTGCAAGTCCCACAAGTCATGCGGGAAAAACCACTATAAAAGCTGCAACAAAAAATATAAACAAAACACAAACAACTGCGAAGCACCATGGAGGTAGCCAGAGCGAGTACAGAGGACAACCAGAACCCCACAAGCCCCACGGAGGACCAGCCTGGGACCTCAGAGTCAGGGAAGGGCAAGGAGAAGAAGAAGAGGAACCCGCCTTTCAGTACGCAGGAAAACCAGATCCTCATTACGGAGGTGATAGAACACCACCACCAACTGTCCAACACCTCCACTGTGTCATTGGCAACTAGAAATACAATATGGCAGTCCATCTTGGCCAAGGTGAATGCAGTCGGAGTGAAGAGAAGGGAAGTGGATGACTGCAAGAAGCGCTGGACTGATGTGAAGCGCAAAACCAAGCTGAAACTCACAGCCAACCTCAAAGCAGCAATGCAGACTGGAGGTGGGAGTCCAGCGACACACCGGGAGCTGGATGAGATGGAGGAAATGGTGACCCGAGTCATCATTGGGGAGACGGTGGCAGGAGTTGGGGGACCGGACACTGCACAACATGACCTGAGCCAACAGCAACAGGGTGAGGAACGACCAGGGACTGGGGGGACGGGGGGAGATGGGCACAATGGCATCTCCCCATCAAACCATGCCCATGAGTCACAACTCCGACCAAGAGCCCAATTTACCCAAGTCTGCAATAGCTCAGCACTGTATAAGCACAGAAGTGAAAGGCACACCTCCTGAAAGGGATATGGGCCAGCAAAATCAGAGCCGAAGGGGCAACACACCCACAATGCAGCACACACACATGAGAATTAGAGCACCTCAACATTGACAACAATGTGGTACAAACTGCAACACCTTCACAACAGAACAGAGGACACAACTGCTGCCGCTTGTGTGCAGAAAATGGCCATTCGCATTTGGCACAGCAGGAAACTGTGAGATGATAATGTACAAGTACAACCTCACATCCCTGATGGTGTAGAAATGTCAACTGTCTCGCATCAAATAGGCATCTCCTCACACACAGTCACAATGTACATTGTCATGCAGTCTGTAAGTAAACTTGTACAATGCGTGAACATACATGTGAACACAATGTCAATCTGCATCTCCCCTTCACATTGCAGAGGGAGAATCAACACCTCCTGCAGAGCAGACCCAACAACTCAGCACTGATGATGAAGAGGCCCTCCCCAACATCGACACCGACGCCCATCAACAGCAAACGGACAGCTTCGGCACACCACCTCCAGGAGCAGGGCAGCCCAGCTGTATCGAGGAGACCCCATCCCCTGCACAGACCACACAGCAGAAAGCACCCACCACCACAGCTGTCTCCCAGGACTCCCACGAACAACACATGGCATTCCAACGCCGTGTGTTAGGGTGCCAGGAGAAGATGGCTGATCAGCTGCGGGTGGGGGTCGACCTCATGGTAGCCAAACTAGATGCCATACATGGGTGTCTAAGTTCCATCAGGGACCACTTACAGTCCCCAACGGACACCCACTGTCCGCTCCATGCTCTCCAACAATCCATGGCTGGCATCGCTGGAGTCATGACTCAGAGCCAAGAACAACTGTCTAGTCAGAGTGGCTCCAGCGATGTCAGCCATGAGTTGGGACACATAAGGAGAATGATGGAGAGCTTGGAGCGGATACAGGCGGAAAGAATGGCTGCCACAGCTGCACACCAGCGACATTTAGCTGGGATCTTCCATGCCCTGCAGACCTTCATCATGGCATTGCTGCCACAAGGCCTGGCGCTGATGAATGCTGCTGCTGCTTCTACATCCACATCTCCGCCCCCTGATGTGTCAGAGACACACGGTGATGCAGACAAAACAACACCACCCACATGTGAGGCACATGAAACATCAGAGGACGAAGATGCGGATGATTCTGCCTTAGTGGTAAGAAGGAAGTGGTAGCATTCAACTCCACCATATGGCCTGTTTCTGCTTGGTTCTGCCCTCTGCATCATCACCTTTCACTGTCCCCCTATACACTCTGCGACACTCACCTTGTTCCTCGACATGGACTGCCATATTCTGTTTGGTTACCAATGACACAGCAATCAGACTGCGGGCTGAACTCTTCCTCTTCCGATGAACTTGTCATTCCCTAAAGGACTCTGGCTGGCCCTCCACGGGGCAACAATGTAAAGTGGGGTTTGCATGGCCCTGTACTGCTCCAGCTTCAACACTCCACTGAATGTGAATAAAACATTCAAATTCACACAGATGTGTCATGTCTATGTTCAATCAAGTATGAAAGTATGGAAGAATGTAGGGGCAGTGATTCCCCCTCACGTCCATGTTGCTAATGTTGTGGGACTTGAGTCACAGGGTGCAACTCTCTGCATCATGGTGGTACGTATGTGACCCCAAAAGATGCCCTGTTGTCTTTTCTTGGTCACAAATAACAGCCTTTATGTCATGTATTTGGACACATGTGATACGCTGCTGAGTGGGATTACGTACCATCTTTGACACCCTGATATGGCATTTGGAATACGTGACACCCTAAACAGCCTCTCTGTACAGATGTGACACACCCACCATCTAATTGCCATTTGTGAGATTGTTAGCACTAAATGTTGCACTTACACTTGTCAGAGTGATGTGCTTATGCAGAGAAGTGACATGCACACAGGGAATGTGTGTTGGAATGAATTTATTTGCACATGCTGTGCCTGTGGTCATTTTGTCCTGTCCCATGATTGCTAAGGACAGTCACAATGTGACGTGCTCATGTGAAGAAATTGTTAATGATTGCGTTCCTTCTGGCTAATCCTGCTGCAGCTGCACTGGGGTGTGGTCCACCTGCCTCATCTTCCTCATCTTCGTCCGGTGCATCTGGCACTTGGATCCATGGGGCATTGGTGCGTACACATATGTTGTGCAACACACATCTTGCACACTATTTCCGGCCTGTACAGGAGTCTTCCACCTGTGATGTCCAGGCACCTGAAACGTGACTTTAACACGCCAAATGAGCGCTCCACAATGCCCCTGGTATGTTTGTGGGCCGCATTGTACTGCCTCTGGGCCTGGGTGTTTGGGTCTCGGAGGGGTGTCATCATCTACGGGCAGAGTGCATATCCTTGATCACCTGTGACAGGGGTGGAGATATGTGTCAATCGGTAGTTCTGCATTCTGTGTTGGCAGGCTTATTAGTTTAGTGGTGTGTGATGTCTGCGACTTTGGGATTCATGTTTGACATGTATTGCTTATGGCAAATGAGCGGCATCCATGTGTATTACGTTGCCTCACAGCTGCTCGTCCCTCCCCCAAGCCTATTTACTTGTGTGTGCTGCGCGGTTGCATCACTTGCACTCCTATGACACACCATTGTCCTGACTGTCTGCGCATGTCCACATGCCTGACAACGACACTGTGGTATTGGCCGTTGAAGGTGGTCGGCCACGTGTGTGTAGGCATACTATGGTCAGGATATGGCAGACACAGAGACACACGCAGTATTTACTTTGGTGGCCATCCCGGAAGTGAACCACGCCCAGAGCCCCGGGCTATTTATTCCCACTCCTACGCTGGACTGGTGTACGCCGGCCAAGCCCACTCCACTTACGCTTACAGGGGGGGACGACATAGCTACATGTCCAAGGTCTTCCCCACTGCCTGAGGTGACATGGTTGCGTCCACTGTCCACAACACTATGAACACCAGCAGTATATGTCCACATGGACATGTCTGTGCCCTGCATACTGAAGTCTGTCCAGCACATCACCACCACACTTGGCATTGTGTACATTCTTATTCATGGGTCTCTTGCCTCCTTCGCACAGACTTGGTTCCCTCCTCTCTCCACATTCTGCTATTGTGTGGCAGAGATGCCATGACGTGGCTGGTTTGCCTACATGGCTGGCCACGGTTGCCACAGTTACTTGTGTTGTCGTGTCTGGTAGGTGGGCATGTTGTTTGGCATGTTGTACATGATTTTGTGACGTGTGCATTCCCACAGTTGTGAGTTGCATGATTGTGGAGTTGAGGTGTGTGGTATGTTCATTTGGTACTCACCAACGAGCAGTGCATTTCCATAGGTGCCATCCTGGAAGCGCTGGTTGATGATGGACTGTCGGAAGATGTAGGAATCATGCACACTGCCTAGGTAGTTGGCGACGACGTTGGTGAAGAGTCCCCGGTGGTCCACCATTGCCTGCACATTGATGGAATGCGTGTGCTTTCTGTTGCGGTAATTGTGTGCAGTGTCGGCAGGGGGCACAAGTAGGACATGTGTGCAGTCAATTGCCCCCAACACGTGCGGGGAGCCAGCTATGGCGTAGAAGCCTTGCTTGGTCTCCAGCTGTTCCTGTGCAGTATGGGGGAAGTGAAGGTGCTGGGGTATGAAGCTGATGATGGCATCCAAGACAGGTGTGAGGAACTTTGATAGGGCTGGCTGTGAGACTCCTCCGACTCTGGCAGTTGTTGGTTGGAAGGTACCAGAGGCCAACAGGTGCAGCACAGCCAGCAGCTTTGTCTGCGGAGGGATGTTTTTTGTCCGCTGTGTTGGTACCGTCAGCCTGTGGGCAATGTGGGTCAGGATGCAGAAGATGGCTGTCCTTTTGAGCCTGTAGTGGGCAATTACATCCTCTGGCGTTAAGTCTGTGAGGCTGGTGCATTTTTGGAAGGTCCGCTGTCTTGTTCTGCGCTGCCTCTGTGGTAGTCCGGGGGGGTGGTCCTGGGGGGAGGGGTCCTGGGGGTGGTGGCGGTGGGTGTTGTGGCCCTCTTGGGTCTCCGAGCTGCATGATCAGTAGCTCCATGACATGTGTTGGTCTTCAGATGTGGGTCCGGACTGGGCTCCCTTTTATACTGCAGGTTGTCATCCTGCTTAACACCAGTAGAAGGCAGGTGTTAAATGCCTGCTGCTAAAGCGCCTTATCGCCTGTTTTTGGGTCACTTCGTCGATCTGGCTGGTCGTTGCGAATATCGCAAAGAGGTGTTTTCGTGTGTTTTTGCACTGGAACGCCTACTCTGCATATCATTAGCGTTAGTTGTCGCTCTCATCCGTGGTGATGTTTTTTGCGGGAGCTATCGCAGGAAAACTGGAGATATCGGCAGTTTGCACCAGCTTGAGAATAGGGCGATAAATCTATCGCCACTTTTGCCACGATGAAGTGCCGGTAAGTCGGCGATAAGTCCTTGAGAATATGCCCCTGAGTGTTTTAAAAACATATATGAGTGTTAAATATATATATATATATATATATATTATCTACTGGCGGTCGCCAGTAGATAGTTATAGTTAGGACCTATTTTCCATAGGAAATCCGCGACATTCTATTTGAAATAACTCTTGCGTCGGTTGACGAATCTTCGCGAAATTTTCAAACTTTATGGCCCGCTCCGGTCCACTCCTACCCTGAAAGTTTCGGGGTGATTCGTCAAGCAGGGGCCGAGAAAAAAGGGGGGTCCCAAAACTGTGTTTTCCCCATTCATATTCCCATAGGAAACTTTAGACACGGCTACAGACCGAACTGCTGAACGGAATTACACCAAATTTGGCAAAGAGGTAGTTCTTGGTTCAGAAAGAACCCTTTTTGTTAAATGGTGTAAATCCGTTCAGTAGTTCCTGTGAAAATCAAAATGACCTTGACTGGTAGGTCGCTCCCCCACCACACAGCTCCGTCTGTGTGCCCTGCTGCTGCCCCTGATTGTGCTCGTTTTTTTTTCCTTTCTGTGCCCCCTTGCTGCCCCTGATTGTGATCGTTTTTTCCTTTCTGTGCCCCCTTGCTGCCCCTGATTGTGCTCGCTTTTTCCTTTCTGTGCCCCCTTGCTGCCCCTGATTGTGCTCGTTTTTCCTTTCTGTGCCCCCTTGCTGCCCCTGATTGTGCTCGGTTTTTTTTTCCTTTCTGTGCCCCCTTGCTGCCCCTGATTGTGATCGTTTTTTCCTTTCTGTGCCCCCTTGCTGCCCCTGATTGTGATCGTTTTTCCTTTCTGTGCCCCCTTGCTGCCCCTGATTGTGATCGTTTTTTCCTTTCTGTGCCCCCTTGCTGCCCCTGATTGTGATCGTTTTTCCTTTCTGTGCCCCCTTGCTGCCCCTGATTGTGATCGTTTTTCCTTTCTGTGCCCCCTTGCTGCCCCTGATTGTGATCGTTTTTTCCTTTCTGTGCCCCCTTGCTGCCCCTGATTGTGATCGTTTTTTCCTTTCTGTGCCCCCTTGCTGCCCCTGATTGTGATCGTTTTTCCTTTCTGTGCCCCCTTGCTGCCCCTGATTGTGCTCGTTTTTCCTTTCTGTGCCCCCTTGCTGCCCCTGATTGTGATCGTTTTTCCTTTCTGTGCCCCCTTGCTGCCCCTGATTGTGATCGTTTTTCCTTTCTGTGCCCCCTTGCTGCCCCTGATTGTGATCGTTTTTTCCTTTCTGTGCCCCCTTGCTGCCCCTGATTGTGATCGTTTTTTTCCTTTCTGTGCCACCTTGCTGCCCCTGATTGTGATCGTTTTTCATTTCTGTACCCCTTGCTGCCCCTGATTGTGATCGTTTTTCCTTTCTGTGCCCCTTGCTGCCCCTGATTGTGATCGTTTTTTTCCTTTCTGTGCCCCCTTGCTGCCCCTGATTGTGATCGTTTTTTCCTTTCTGTGCCCCCTTGCTGCCCCTGATTGTGATCGTTTTTTCCTTTCTGTGCCTGTTCCCGCCGCTGCGCCCCTGCGGCCCCGCCCCCTCACTGCCCATTCGCTGCCCCATTCCCTGCTCCTCCCTCCCACCTCCCCATTTATGGCGGCCGCTGCGCGGCCGCGCCGCTGGCGCGCCGAAGGCGCACCTAAGGCAAGCCCGTCTGCGCCCGTCCGCGCCGTGGCCGCGCCCAGCGCCAGACCCCCTGGTCCGGGCATCCCCGCGCCCGCCACATCAACAGACGCCGATACGACGCCAGCACCCTCCACGCACTCAACCCCGGAAAAGATCACGCCTGCTACCAGGCCACCCCGAAGCGCACCCAAGGGCCCTTCACCTGCCGGAACTGCAGCTTCGCCAGCACCCACCCCGCCAAACCACCGCCCAGGAAAGAACCCAACTACCTCAGATGCATCCTCCTCAACACCCGCTCCGCCCGCAAACACGCCATCGAACTCTGGGACCTTCTCGACTCAACCTCCCCAGACGTCGCATTCCTGACGGAGACCTGGCTGAATCCCGCTTCAGCCCCCGACATCGCCATTGCCATCCCGGACGGATACAAGATCACCCGCAGGGACCGCACCAATGGAGTCGGAGGAGGCATCGCCATCGTCCACAGGAACACCCTCAGAGTCTCAACCAACACCGACGACACCCTCAGCACCGCCGAACACATGCACTTCCAGATCCACACCGATCCCAACACCACCCTCAGAGGAACCCTCATCTACAGACCCCCCGGACCCCGACCACAGTTCAGCGATTCCATCGCTGACTCCGTCAGCACACACGCCATCGCCTCCACGGACTACATCCTCCTCGGGGACCTGAACTTCCACCTCGAGAACAACAAGAACACCAACTCCACCACCCTGATCGACAACCTCGCCACCCTCGGACTCAGACAGCTCGTGACTACACCCACCCACGCCGCCGGCCACACGCTAGACTCCATCTTTTCCTCAAGCCCACACGTCTCCTTCAACCACACCTCCGAACCCCACTGGACTGACCACCACTGCATCCACTTCACCTACAGGAAGCCCACCACGAACCACCGCACCGAACAAATGCCTCGCCGCTGCTGGAGCAGAGTCACTGAAGACCAGCTAACCACAACCCTCGCCCTGAGCCCACCCGCCGAACCCTCCGACCCCGACACCGCCGCCCGCAACCTCAGACAGTGGATCTACGACTGCGCCAACACCCTCGCCCCGCTCAAGAATCCGCCCAACAGCCACACCAGCAAGAAAGCCACCTGGTTCACCGAAGACCTCCAGGCCTCCAAACGAACATGCCGAAAACTGGAGAAGATCTGGCTCCACGAACGGACAGCGGACAGCTACGCCGCCCACAAGAGTGCCACCCGCAATCACCATCACCTCATCAGATCCGCCAAAAGGGCCTCACTCAAAGACCGCCTAGACAACAACGCACACAACAGCAAAGAGCTCTTCAACATCGTGAAGGAACTCTCCAACCCCAGCTCCAACACCAACGACATCCAGCCGTCGCAAGACCTGTGCGACTCACTGGCCACCTCCTTCCACCACAAAATCGCCGACATCCACGACAGCTTCAACACCACGACCGCCCCGGCAACCACCGAGACCACTGCCCCCACAACCACCAACCGCCTGCTCTCCTGGACCAACATCAACGACGAGGACACCAGCGAGATCATGAACACCATCCACTCCGGTTCACCGCTAGACCCGTGCCCTCACCACATCTTCAACAAAGCCAGTACAGCCATCGCGCCCCATCTCCGGAAAATAATCAACATCTCCTTCGAGACAGCAACCTTCCCGGAAAGCTGGAAGCACGCCGAGATCACCGCCTTACTCAAGAAATCCAAGGCAGACCCCAAGGACCTCAAGAACTTCCGACCCATCTCTCTGCTCCCGTTCCCCGCGAAGGTCACCGAGAAAATCGTCAACAAACAACTGACCCGCTACCTCGAGGAGAACAACATCCTGGACCCTTCCCAGTCCGGCTTCCGCAGCAACCACAGCACCGAAACCGCCCTCATCGCCGCCACCGATGACATCAGGACCCTGCTAGACAACGGAGAAACAGCAGCCCTCATCCTCCTGGACCTATCAGCCGCCTTCGACACGGTCTGCCACCACACACTACGAACACGCCTTCACGATGCCGGGATCCAAGAGAAGGCCCTGGACTGGACCACATCCTTCCTTTCCGGCAGAACACAAAGCGTCCGCCTCGCCCCTTCCGATCCAAGGCCACCAAGATCATCTGCGGCGTACCCCAAGGCTCCTCCCTCAGCCCAACGCTGTTCAACATCTACATGGCACCCTCGCCCACGTCGCCCGACAGCACAACCTCAACATCATCTCCTACGCCGACGACACCCAGCTGATCCTCTCCCTCACCAAAGACCCTCACACCGCCAAAGCCCACCTCCACGAAGGAATGAAGGCCGTCGCCGAATGGATGAGGACCAGCCGCCTGTAGCTGAACTCGGACAAGACGGAGGTCCTCATCCTTGGTTCCAACCCTTCAGCCTGGGACGACTCCTGGTGGCCAACATCACTGGGAACAGCCCCGCCACCCACCGACCACGTACGCAACCTAGGGGTCATCCTCGACCCCACCCTCTCCATGACTAAGCAGGTCAACGCCGTTTCCTCATCCTGCTTCAACATCCTCCGAATGCTCCGCAGGATCTTCAAGTGGATCCCCACCGAAACAAGAAAAACAGTCACCCAGGCCCTCGTCACCAGCAGGCTGGACTACGGAAACGCCCTCTACGCAGGAACGACGGCTAAGCTCCTGAGACGGCTGCAACGCATCCAGAACGCCTCTGCACGTCTTATCCTCGACATCCCCCGACGCAGCCACATCACACCCCACCTGAGAGACCTGCACTGGCTCCCTGTCAACAAGAGGATAACCTTCAAGCTCCTCACCCACGCACACAAAGCACTCCACAACTCCGGACCAGCCTACCTCAACAGACGACTCAGCTTCTACACCCCCACCCGCCAGCTCCGCTCGACCAGCCTCGCCCTCGCCACAGTCCCCCGCATCCGGAAAACGACCGCCGGCGGCAGATCCTTCTCCCACCTTGCCGCCAAGACCTGGAACACCCTCCCCACCAACCTCCGACAGACCCAAGACCTACTGGCCTTCAGAAGACTCCTCAAGACCTGGCTCTTCGATCAGTAGCAGCACCACCCCCTCTTCCCCCAGCGCCTTGAGACCCTCGCGGGTATGTAGTGCGCTTTATAAGTGACATGATTGATTGATTGATTGATATATATCTATGGCCGCGTCGGATTCGCGCACCCTCCCGATCACGAGCTGCATGCTAATTGGCTGTCAACAATCCAAATCAGGAAGTGTTGGCAGCCATTTTGTCCCTCGGTAGAACCGAGGGACAGAAACAAGTGCGCAAAGCGCAAAAAGGGGGCAGGGTAGAAACACCCTGACCCCCTAGGTCTGCTCAGGGGGTCCCACAAGGACCCCCTGGGCAGAAAAAAGCATTTTTTTTAAAAATAAATAAATCGGCAGGATGCGCTCAGGGTGCGCGGATCCTGCCGAAAAAAAAAAAAATCGAAGCGCGGTCTCCCGCGCTTTGATGCAAATTTGTCCCCGGGTGGCCCAAGTCCCGGGGGCATGCGGGGGGTGGGTTTATTGTTTATATGGGGGGCCTCTAAGGCCCCCCAAGCCCCGGGGACCGCCACCCCCCGGGGCTTAATAAAAAAAAATGGTGCGGGAGGGCTTCTTTTTAAAATTTTAAATAACGTGTGGGGGGGCTCCAGCCCCCCCACACGCCCCGGGGACCACCACCTCCCCGGGGCACATAGAAAATAAATGTGAGGGTCCGTTACGGACCCCCAGAGCCCCGGGGACCACCACCTCCCCGGGGCTGTGCATTTCAAGGGAGGGGGGCCGCCCGGCCCCCCTCCTGGAGTTCTTGATGGCCCTGGGGACCACCACCCCCTAGGGCCGGCTCCTGCAGTGTCCCGGGGTGCCTACCCCCGGGACACTGTAGTTTGCAATGACAGGACGGGAGCCTCGCGGCTCCCGTCCTGTCATTGCAAACTGCTTTGGATATTGGAAACCTGCTCTCTCTTCCAATATCCAAAGCACATTGCTTTTCCACATGGGGAGCTGCATGTTAGCAGCTCCCCATGTGGAAAAGCAATGCCGGCTCCCAAGGGACGCGGGGAGCCAGCGGGACTGTGGGGGAATTGGGGACCCACCCACAGTCCCCAATGGAGAGGGCCAGCCCCGGGGGATGGGGTCCCCAGGGCAAGTAGTGGCCCGGGAGGGGGCCACGCGGCCCCCTCCCCAAATAAAAAAAAAAAAATGAAAAAAAAAAAATGAAAGGCCGGCCCCGGGGATGGGGTCCCCGGGGCCTTAAATGGCCTGAGGAGGGGGCCACGCAGCCCCCTCCAAATATTTAAAAATTTAAAAAGAGGGCATGCCCCGGGGATGGGGTCCCCGGGGCCAATATAGACCCAGGGAAGGGGGCCACGCGGCCCCTTCCCGATTTATTTTAATTTTTTTTTTAAATGAAAATCCTCATGCCACGCAGCCCCCTCCCATACAAAAAAAAATTACAAAAAAAAAAAGACCGGCATCGTGCCGGAGGCCCCGCCCCACCCTGCAGCAGTCTGCAAACGCGTCCCTGGCGCGTTTGCAGATGAGGAACGATTTCCCCTTGAATACTGGGGGTCCCTGGGGGCCAACTAGCCCACCAGGAACCTCCAGTATGCGCCAGGGGCTGCGTTGCAGAGAGGTGTACAGAGGCCACGCCCCTTTTACACCTCTCTGCAACGCAGCTCTGTGGCGCTTTTGGAGGTACATGGTGGGCTAGTTGGACTCCAGGGACCCTCAGGATTCAAGGGGACTTAATCCCCCAACTTAAAATGCACCACGGGCGCGTTTGCACAGTGGTGAAGGGAGGGGCGGGGCATCAGGTGACATGTGTGCAAACAGGCCCCGTGGCGCATTTTAAGATGGGGAATTAAATCCTCTTCAATCCTGAGGGTCCCTGAGGCCAACTAGCCCACCAGGTACCTCCAGTAAGCGCCACGGAGCTGCGTTGCAGAGAGTTGTAAAAGGGGCGTGGCCTCTGTACACCTCTCTGCAACGCAGCCCCTGGCGCATACTGGAGGTTCCTGGTGGGCTAGTTGGCCCCTAGGGACCCTCAGGATTGAGGAGGAATTAATTCTCCAACTTAAAACGCGCCACAGGGCGTGTTTGCAGACATGTCACCTCAGGCCCCACCCCTTCCTTCACCATTGTGCAAATATTCCTCTAAAATCAACCGAACTACGAATTCCGATTTACTCACCTGTAATCAGGAGAGACCTCAGTGCTGCATCTTTGAGCCCAGTACTGATCCTGAAAAGTAATTTTAACCGTACTTACCAGTAACTTGAATTTCCTTCCATAGGATATCATTGCCGAAAAAGTTTCTAAGTGTCGATTTTTGAAACATACAAATATTCCTCTAAAATCAGCCGAACTACGAATTCCGATTAACTCACCGGTTATCAGGAGAGACCTCAGTGCTGCATCTTTTAGCCCAGTACTGATCCTGAAAAGTAATTTTAACCATACTTACCAGTAACTTGAATTTCCTTCCATAGGCTAACATTGACTGGTTTCACTTGGAAATTCTTCTAAGTGTGGAGTTTTGGAACTTTATAATATTCCTCTAAAATCAGCCGAACTACGAATTCCGATTTACTCACCTGTTATCAGGAGAGAACCCAGTGCTGCATCTTTTAGCCCAGCACTGACCCTGAAAAGTAATTCTAACCGTACTTACCAGTAACTTGAATTTCCTTCCATAGGCTAACATTGACTGGTTTCACTTGGAAATTCTTCTAAGTGTGGAGTTTTGGAACTTTATAATATTCCTCTAAAATCAGCCGAACTACGAATTCCGATTTACTCACCTGTTATCAGGAGAGAACCCAGTGCTGCATCTTTTAGCCCAGCACTGACCTTGAAAAGTAATTCTAACCGTACTTACCAGTAACTTGTATTTCCTTCCATAGGAATCCATTGTCTGGTTTTCAGCAGAAAAGTTTCAAAGTGTCGATTTTCACAAACTATAAATATTCCTTAAAAAGCGCCTGTATGACTTAAACGCATTTTTTCAACTGTTTACAGGAGATGCACCAGTGCTGGATCCAGGATCCACCACTGAGTAAGAAAAAGTAACGATAACACTACTTACCTGCTAAGTGAATTTCCTCCCATAGGATAACATTGGTGATTCTATGTGAAAAAGTTTCCAAGTGTCAACTTTTAAAATACAATAATATTCCTTAAAAATCACTACTGTAACCAAAACGCTTTTACTCAACTGTTTACAGGAGATGTCCCAGGACTGAATCTAGGATCCAGTCCTGTGGTGAGAAAAGTAATCCATAAAGTAACTAATTGCATTTAACTAGAAATTCACATTGAGCTCAATGTTGCATTGTGTTTGAAATTGTGTTGCCCATTGCAACAACTGTAACTACTGTACTTAAAAGTCTATTGCCTATTTGCAAAGTATTTAAACTAAAGTAATTCATTCTGAGAAAGTATATTTTGTAATGTAATGTATAATGTAATTACAATGTAATTTAAAAAATAAAATATCTAAAAATAAATAGTTGAAAATTTTTTTGTAAATCAGTATCAAAAAAATAAATATAACAATTAATACAATTAAAAAATTGGCATTTACAAAACCTTTGAAATTCACTGAAAAAAACCATAGGTTTCAGGCACGTTATAGTTAGAATTTAGCATTTAAAAAACCTTACAAATTCACTGAAAAAACCATAGGTTTCAGGCACGTTATAGTTAGAAATTAGCATTTAAAAAACCTTTGAAATTCACAGAAAAAACCATAGGTTTTAGGGACAGTTATAGTTAGTTGGACATTGCACTCGTACAAAACCCGTGAAATTCCCCCGTTATAGTTAGTTCAGCTAACTATAACTCGCGCCCGCAATTCACTGGTGATGACGTCACATATTACATCACTCATGACATGGTCAGTGACATCACTGATGACATCACTGATGACATCTCAAATGACATCACTGATGACATCATCCATGTGATAATTTCATGCATCTTCTCACACCCTAATATAACTTTTGATACACCCACTCTTATTTACAGACTGCCATTCGCAAAACCATACACACTCCAATACCAATAACTATATACCCACTCACTGATTCTTAGGTCTACACACACACATCTACTCACTCACCCGTCCAGTCACTCATACTTACAGTCACTCAGTACAGGACTATCATATGCACTCATACACCTATATAAACACTCACACACCGCCACTCATCCATAGAGGTACTCACACACCTAGTCAGTCATGCAAAAAATTAATCACACACCCATTTACTCACCTATAGAGTTATACACACACCAGCTCACTTAGTCATACAAATACTAGCACATTCTTACGCTCTTATACAATAACTGATACAAGCACACACGTATCCATACAGCCACTCTCACAATCACACACTCTCACTTATAGCCTTTTAAATACTCTAACACACATATATACTGCCTTTTACATATGTAGTTACTCGCACATGTACCACTGAGATATACATTCACTCACTAACACACCCATACACACACTCACCCACCCAAGCAGTCCATCACCGACGCACTCTTCAAATCATGCACCCAGTGAATCACCCACTCACACATCTATGTACAGAGTCGCACACACCCCACCCACACAAACACTCAGGCACCCATACAGATACTCAGACAACGAATCAATAACTCATATACACACACATGTAGCTATTCACAAACCCATGCAGCCACTTACACAGCAACAGACAGACGGATACAGACATTCACCCAGTTTAGTCACTAACCCATGCATTCAGTAAGATACGTTTAATCACTCACTTATACAGTTAGTCACGCACCTACTAAATCATCCATACAGACACTTATACACCCACTCATTCTTCAATACGCCTTTCCCTATATACATTAAAAATATTTAAATTTTACAGAAACACAGTCACTAGATGATGTCATCAGTGATGTCATTTGAGATGTCATCAGTGATGTCATCAGTGATGTCACTGACCATGTCATGAGTGATGTAATATGTGACGTCATCAGCAGTGAATTGCGGGGGCGCGAGTTATAGTTAGCTGAACTAACTATAACGGGGGAATTTCACGGGTTTTGTACGAGTGCAATGTCCAACTAACTATAACTGTCCCTAAAACCTATGGTTTTTTCAGTGAATATATATATATATATATATATACACACACACACAAAGGTGTATTGTTGAATCAGCGGGTGTATAAGTGCCTGTATGAAGGATTCAGTGGGTGCAGGACTGACTGTATAAGTGAGTGATAAGGTATCTTGGTGAACGTATGCGTGAGTCGCTAGGCTGTGCAAATGTCTGTATCAGTCTGTCAGTTGGTGTCTAAGTGGCTGTATGGGTTGGTGAGTGGGTACTTGAGTGGCTGTATGGGTGATTGATTGGTTGTCTAAGTACCTGTATGAGTGTCAGTGTGGGTGGGTGAGGGGGTGTGTGACTGCCTGAATGGATGAGTGAGTGGGTGAGTCAGTGGCTGTATGGGTTAGTGAGTGCATCTGTGAGGGGCTTTATGGATGATTGAGTATGTGTATGGATGGGTTGTTGAGTGAATGGATGTGTCAGTGGTATATGGGTGAGTAACTGCATATATGAAAGGCAGTATAGGTGACTGTTGAAGTATATGAGTGACTGTATGTGTGACTGAGTGACTGCAAGAGTGGCCATATGGATGAGTGTGTTCTTCTGCCAGTGCCTGTATAGGTGAGTGAGTATGTGTTAGTATCTGTATGAATAAGTGAGTGGTTGTGTGTATAACTGTATAGGTGAGTAAATGGCTGTGTAATTTACTCAATGGGTGAGTGACTAGGTATGTGACTAGCTTTAAATGTGCATGACAGTGTGTGAGTGGCTGTATGCATGTAATAGTGGATATATCAGCGGCTATATTGGTCAGTGAGTTGGTTATGAGTGGCTGTATGGGTGAGTGTGTGCTTGTGTGAATGACTGTATAGGTGAGAATGTGTTAGTATCTGTATGAATACATAAGTGGGTGTGTGTATAACTGTATAGGTGAGTAAGTGGCTGTGTCATTGACTTTAGGGGTGATTGAGTTGGTGTGTGAGTTGCTGTATGGGTGACTGACAGTGTGTGAGTGGCTGTATGAGCATATGAGTGGATATATCATTGGCTGTATTAGTGAGTGAGTTGGTGTATGTGTGGCTGTGTGGGTGACTGAGTGGATGTGTGTGTAGACCTATCAATCAGTGATTGGATGTGTAAGTACATGGATGGGTGTGTCAATGGTTTTGAGAAAGGTAGCGTGGAAGTTGGAGTGGGTGCATAAAAGGTCATATTGGGGTGTGAGTGGGTGTGTCAGAGATTTTGTGGATGATGTCATCAGTGATGTCATCAGTGATGTCATTTGAGATGTCATCAGTGATGTCATTTGAGATGTCATCAGTGATGTCATCAGTGATGTCACTGACCATGTCATGAGCGATGCAATATGTGAGGTCATAAGCAGTACATTGCGGGGGCGAGTTATAGTTAGCTCAGCTAACTATAAGTGCTGAATTTCTCTGGTTTTGTATGTATGAAGTGTCAGCCTAAATATAATGTCCCTGTAAACTTTGTTTTTTTTAGTGAATTTCTAAGGTTTTTTTTCAATTATATTTCCTAACTATAACGTCCCTGTAACCTTTGGTTTTTTCAGTGAATTTCTAAGGTTTTTTAAAGTAGTAGTCACGTTTGCAGAGTGGTGGAGAAAGGGGACAGGGCCTCCGACCAACTCTCGGGAATTGCACTGTGTAGGACTTACAGGAGGTACCAGGAGGGCTTCTTGGTCCCCATGGTTCCTCAGGAGTAAAGTGGCCTTCATCCCCCAACAAGTAGTGCATCAGGAGCCGCGTTTGCAGAGTAGAGGAGAAAGGGGGCGTGGCCTCCAAACACCTCCAAGCAATCCCGCTGGGTGGGACTTACTGGAGGCCCCCAAGGTCCAACTACCCCTCCTGCTACCTCGAGTAAGTCCCACACAGCAGGATTGCTGAGAAGATGTCCGAGGCCACGCCCCCTCTCTCCACCACTCTGCAAAAGTGCCTCCCGGTGTACTACTATTTGGGGAGGAAGTCCCCTTGGCTCCAGAGGGTCCTTGAAGGCCAACAAGGCCAAAACGCTGATTTCAGCCCTGGGGACTCTATCCCCCGGTGCCCTTTCTTTATTAATTTTTTAGAAAAATCAAAGAGAGGGGGGCCAATTTCAGCCCCGGGGACCACATTCTCCGGGGTCAGGCCTTTATATATTTTTTTTAAAAAGGGAGGGGGGTCGTGTGGCCCCCCTGCCAGGCCGATTTCAGGCCCTGGGACCCCATCCCCCGGGCCCATGCTTTATTATTTTTTTTATAATAATCAAAGGGAGGGGGACCAAGAGGACACCCTCCCAAGGCTGATTTTGCACCCGGGGACTCCCGGGGCCAGCCTTTATATTTTTTATATTTTGTAAAATGGAGGGGGCCAGCGTGGCCCCCTTCCTGGGCCAACTTTGGCCACGGAAACCCCATCCCCCGGGTCCTGGCCTCTCGGTTGGGGACTGCAGGGGGAGCTTCAAGGCCCCCCGGTCCCTGTCGGCTCCCTGCCTCCTGAGGGAGCTTGCATTGCTCTAAGTCAAAGGGAGCTGCTAACATGCAGCTCCCTCTGTCCAAAACTAATCATGCTCCGCTTTGCTTGCACAAAGCGGACCAGAGTTTGCTATGGGTAGGGGGACGTAGCTCCCACCCAGCCATAGCAAACTGCAATGTCTCGGGTGGGCACCCCGGGACATTGCTGGAGCCGGCCCTGGAGGGTGGCAGTCTCCAGGGCAAAGAAGTTTCTGGAATTGGGCAGTGTGGCCATCCTCCTTTATTCGAATTTGGCCCGGGGAGGTGGTGGTCCCCGGGGGTCCATAACAGACCCCCTTAATTGTTGTATGTGTGCCCCAGAGAGGCACACATACAAAAGCATTTTCTTTTTTTAAATTGTCGCAAAATTGTCATATTCGCAAATTCACTGGCAAAATTTGTTTAAAAAAGCAAGCGCGGGCTCCTGCGCTTGCTTTTAAATAACCACCAGGTGGGCCAGGTACCAGGGGCAATTAGTAAATTTAGGAGGGTGTGCACAAGGCCCCCCTCCTAGGGCTCTTCAAAGCCCCGTTGGCTGCCACCTCCCCGGGGCACTTTTCATTATGAATGCCGGCGGGCACACTGGGCCAATAAAGGAGAAGCACCGCACGGCCCCCCTCCAGGAGCCCTACATGTCCCTGGGGACCGCCAGTCCCCATTGCCAAATCTAGCAATGTGCTGGGGTGCCCACTCCGAGGACATTGCAGTTTGCTATGGCTTAGCGGGGGCACTGCTCCTGCCAAGCCATAGAAAACTCTGGTCTGCTTCGTGCAAGCGATGGCAAAAATGCTCTCACTTGCATGAAGCAGGGCATAATTGCTTTTGGACAGAGGGAGCTGCATGTTAGCAGCTCTCTTTGACCAAAAGCAATACCAGCTCCTGCAGGAGGCGGGGAGCCGGCATGGACTACGGGGGCCTTGAAGCTCCCCTTGCTGTCCCCAACAGAGAGGCCAAGCCCCGGGATATGGTGTCCCCAGAGCTGAAGTTGGCCCAAGGAGGGGGGCCGCGCTGGCCCCCCTTCCCATTTAAAAAAAAATAAAAGATATGAAGGCCTGGCCCCGGGAGACAGGGTCCCCGGGTCCGAAATAGCTTTATGGGTGACTGACAGTTTGTGAGTGGCTGTATGGGTGTGAGTGGATATATCAGTGGCTGTATTGGTCAGTGAGTTGGTTATGAGTGTCTGTATGGGTGAGTGCGTACATGTGTCAGTGACTGTATAGGTGAGTATGTGTTAGTATCTGTATGAATGCGTGAGTGGGTGTGTATATAACTGTATAGATGAGTAAGTGGCTGTGTGATTGACTTTATGGTGGATTGAGTTGGTGTGTGAGTAGCTCTATGGGTGACTGACAGTGTGTGAGTGGCTGTATGAGTGTATGAGTGGATATATCATTGGCTGTATTAGTGAGTGAGTTGGTGTATGTGTGGCTGTATGGGTGACTGAGTGGATGTATGTGTAGACCTATGAATCAGTGACTGGGTGTGTAAGTACGTGTATGGGTGTGTCAATGGTTTTGAGAATCGTAGAGTGGAAGTTGGAGTGGGTTTATGAACTGTTATATTGGGGTATGAGTGGGTGCATCAAAGATTCTGTGGATGATGTCATCAGTGATGTCATTTGAGATGCCATGAGTGATGTCACTGACCATGTCATGAGTGATGCAATATGTGAGGTCATAAACAGTGCATTGCGGGGGCATGAGTTATAGTAATCGCAGCTAACTATACCTGCTGAATTTTTCTGGTTTTGTACGTATGAAATGTAAGCCTAATTATAACGTCCCTGTAACCTTTAAATTTTTCAGTGAATTTTTAAGGATTTTTTAAATTATATTTTCTAACTATAACGTCCCTGTAACCTTTGTTTTTTTTAAGTGAATTTTTAAGGTTTTTTAAATGCTTATTCCTACCATAACATCCCTGAAACCTTTGGTTGTTAACGTGAATATATATATATATATATATATATATATATATACTTCGTGATTGGGATGGTCCCTACATTGAGGAGTGGAGGCAACAGAGAGAAACTGTTGAGGCAGTTAGAATCTGAATTTATCATTGAATTAGACACTAAAATGCCAAATGGTTTAAATATGAGTGAAGATCTATACAACTTCCTGTAGCCCACAATGAGATCGTTGGATTATGTCCTAGTCTATTCCATAAACACATGTTTTTAGCTCAAATACAGCACTACGACCTTGAAAACATCAGTAGTCACAACGTATTTCATAGGTATAACAGTATAACACCTGACCAATTTGGTTCTTCAAGGACCTAAATTCGATCTCATGTTTAACAGTTTGCAAACTTGCACATGCACTTAGACACTTTGGCAAAAAATAGAGTCTTGCCATTATAGTGTGGGTAAGAATATATATGTATGGATTGATTGGTATCAAAACAATAGCGAACATATATTGATTAAGATATGATTGTTTGCAATATTATTATCATTATGAGGCTTCTGAAATAACGTATATATGTGTAGCACGTACTTGCACTTTTTAAGCACTAAGCACTTTATTGCACTTTATGACCTTTGTGCAATAGCAATACCGAAGCACTTTAGAAAATATAAAAGAGTAAGAGTAGATGATGTGGACAGACTGGTTATCATATATAGAGAATGTACGATATCACAGATTAACATTATGTCCATGTTCATGTTGATGTTTCAAAGAGAGGCATTTGAGCTATTAAGAAGAAATATCAAACATCACATGTTCATGAATGTGTAAAAATGTATGAAATTACTTGTGAACATTTTAATTAACCAGTAGTAGTAGCATATTTTATGAACAATTTGGTTATTGAATGTTTTCACTGATATTGTTTTACTAAATATATATTTTTTAACAATGTCAGTGTCTACATAGAACAGGATTCAGATTGGTTAACCAATAGTATGTGAGTCTGTCTTCCGTTGCAATGATTATTTGTATACGTGAACACGGTGAAGAGGTTTAAATAGCACAGGGCAGTCATGTGATCAAGACCATGACTAAACGGTAGAATCGTGTAGTAGACGTAAGGCATGTAGCCTGAATTAACTATGAATAATTTGTTACCTGAATAAAGCACTTATAAATCGTACCTACCGAGTGGTCCGTCTCTATGTGGCAATGTGGAGGTTGCTGAACGCATGGGTTTGGTATATATATATATATATCTATATTGCATCCAGCGTCTCCAAATGGAGACAAATCCGCTCGCACTCACGAATTAGAAGCAACTACAACTTAATAATTATAAAGCTGTGATTTATTCAGCATTCCAGTAATCCTCTACGCGTTTCAATCTTAACAAAGATCTTGTTCACGAGGTTAGTAACCATTTGGAGACGCTGGATGCAATTTTTA
Source organism: Calotriton arnoldi (assembly GCA_963921515.1). Classification (NCBI taxonomy): domain Eukaryota; kingdom Metazoa; phylum Chordata; class Amphibia; order Caudata; family Salamandridae; genus Calotriton; species Calotriton arnoldi. The sequence goes on from CAWUFW010003249.1 coordinate 1,543,031, forward strand.
ATGGCTTGGCTCTGCCGTACCGCGTATGCATCGCCAAGAGCGCCTGGATGTCGAAATGTGGGCCAACGTTGAAAGGATATATATATATATATATATATATATATATATATATGTATGTATGTATGTATTATCTACTGGCGGTCGCCAGTAGATAGTTATAGTTAGGACCTAGTTTCCATAGGAAAAGTGTTTTTCTTTTCCCAATAACTTTGGCGCCGGTTGACGAATCTTCGCAAAGTTTTCAAAACTTGTGGCCCGCTCCGGTCAGCTCCTATCCTGAAAGTTTCGGGTTGATTCGCCAAGCGGGGGCCGAGAAAAAAGGGGGTCCCAAAGCGTGTTTTCTCCATGGTATTTTCCATAGGAAACTTTAGACACGGCTACAGCTCGAACTGCTGAACGGAATTACACCAAATTTGGCAAAAAGGTAGCCCTTGGTTCAGAAAGAGCCCTTTTTGTTAAATGGTGTAAATCCGTTCAGTAGTTCCTGAGAAATTTAAAAAAGAGTTCGGAAAATCAATTTCCCATAGGAAACTTTAGACACGGCTACAGCTCGAACTGCTGAACGGAATTACACCAAATTTGGCGAAAAGGTAGCTCTTGGTTCAGAAAGAGCCCTTTTTTTTAAATGGTGTAAATCCGTTCAGTAGTTGCTGAGAAAATCAAAAAATAAAAGTTTCGATATTTAGAGGCGCGGTGGATCCGCGGACCCTCCCGACCACGAGCTTTATTCTAATTGGCTGTCAACACTCCAAACCAGGAAGTGTTGGCAGCCATCTTGTGACTCGGTAGAACCGAGTCACAAGAAAAGAGAAAAACAAACGCGAAAAACAAGAAAAGGGGGCAGGGTAGAAACACCCTGACCCCTTAGGCCTGCTCAGGGGGTCCCACAAGGACCCCCAGGGCCCAAAAAAGCATTTTTTTTAAAAAACAATCGGCCGAATTCGCGCTGGGTGCGCAAATCCGGCCGAGAAAATAAAAAAAAAATGAAGCGCGGGCTCCAGTGCTTCGTTGTATTGAAGCCCCCGGGTGGGCCAGGTCCCGGGGGCACTGAAAAAATGTGTGGGGGGCCCCAATCCCCCCACACTGCCCCGGGGACCGCCATCTCCCCGGGGCTTAATTTATGAGTTGCGGGGGGGCACGCAGCCCCCCACAGCCCCGGGGACCACCACCCCCTGGGGCTAATTTTTAAATGTGTGTGGGTGGGCTCGAGCCCCCCCCACATGCCCCGGGGACCACCACCTCCCTGGGGCACTAAAATGCAAATTTGGGGGTCTGTTACGGACCCCCGTGCCCCGGGGACCACCACCTCCCCGGGGCTTTCAGACTGAAGGGAGGGGCGTCACGCGGCACCCCTCCTGGAGCCCGTGATGGCCCTGGGGACCGCCACCCCCCAGGGCCGGCTCCTGCAGTGTCCCGGGGTGCCCACCCTCGGGACACTGCTGTTTGCTATGGCAGGGCGGGAGCCTCGCGGCTCCCGCCCTGTCATAGCAAACTGTGGTTTGGGTTTTGGAAGAGAGAGCAGGAAACCTGCTCTCTCTTCCAAAATCCAAACCACATTGCTTTTCCACACGGGGAGCTGCATGTCAGCAGCTCCCCATGTGGAAAAGCAATGCCGGCTCCTGCAGGACGCGGGGAGCCGGCGGGACCGTGGGGGCATTGGGGCTCCCCCCACGGTCCCCAACAAAGAGGCACAGCCCCGGGGGATGGGGTCCCCGGGGCCACTTGAAGCCTAAGGAGGGGGGCCACGCAGCCCCCCTCCTTTAAAAATAATAAATTTAAAAAAATTAAAATGTGGCCATGCCCCGGGGGATGGGGTCCCCGGGCCGAAATTGGCCTTGGGAGGGGGGCCGCGGGCCCCCCTCCCCCATAATAATGAAATTTAAAAAACACGCAAAGGCCGGCCCCGGGGGATGTGGTCCCCGGGGCCATAAATGGCCTGAGGAGGGGGGCCACGCAGCCCCCTCCAAATATATATATTTTTTAAATAAACACTGGCCATGCCCCAGGGGATGGGGTCCCCGGGGCCGAATATGGCCTCTGGAGGGGGGCCACGTGGCCCCCTTCCATTTTTGAAAAAAATAGGGGTCAGGCCCTGGGGGATGTTGTCCCCAGGGCCCATAAAATAGGAAAGCCCCCCTTCTAAAAAAAATAATAATAAAAAAAAAAAGCCGGCATCGCACCGAGGCCCCGCCCCCTCCCAGCAACACTCTACAAACGCGCCCTGTGGCGCGTTTTAAGTTGGGGAATGAATTCCTCTTTAATCCTGAGGATCCCTGGGGTCCAACTAGCCCACCAGGTACCTCCAGTAAGCGCCACAGGGCTGCCTTGCAGAGAGGTGGTCCAGGCCATGCCCCTTTTTACACCTCTCTGCAACGCAGCTCAGTGGCGCTTACTGGAGGTTTGTATCCTGAGGGTCCCTGGTACCTTCAGTAAGTGCAACAGAGATGCGTTGCAGAGAGGTGTAAAAAGGGGCGTGGTCTCGGACCACCTCTCTGCAATGCAGCTCTGTGGTGCTTACTGGAGGTACCTGGTGGGCTAGTTGGGCCTTAGGGACCCTCAGGATTCAAGGGGACTTAATCTCCCAACTTAATACGCGCCACGGGCGCGTTTGCACACTTGTCACATCAGGCCCCACCCCCTCCCTTCACCACTGTGCAAACGGGCCCTCTGGCGCGTTGTAAGTTTGGGGATTAAGTCCCCTTGAATCCTGAGGGTCCCTTGGGTCCAACTAGCCCACCAGGTACCTCCAGTAAGTGCCACAGAGCTGCGTTGCAGAGAGGTGTAAAAGGGGAGTGGCCTTGGACCACCTCTCTGCAACGCACCTCTGTGGCGCTTACTGGAGGTACCTGGTGGGCTAGTTGGCCCCCAGGGACCCTCAGGATTCAAGGGGAATTAATCCCCCAACTTAAAACCCGCCAGGGGGCGCGTTTGCACAGTGGTGAAGGGAGGGGGCGGGCCTGATGTGACATGTGTGTACTTATCCAATCACTCCGCCAAAACCCAAGCACTTATAAATTCACCATGTAAGTAAGTCCGGTGGAGAGGTGTGGTGCAGCGGCCAGGGCAGCTGACTTCGGAGCACAGGGTTCACAGTTCGATCCCCGGCGGCAGCTCAGCTCAGCACCATGTGACTCTGGGCAATAGCTCACTTAATTTCCACTATGGCCCCCAGCGCCTTGAGACCCGTAAGGGTGAGTAGCTGCGCTATATAAAACGGACTTACTACTGATGCAGTCCAGCCATCTCCTTGTCACTACCCATGCACTCCTCCAATCACCCAACCAGTTCCATGTCCTTATCCAATCACTCCGCCAAAACACAAGCGTTTATAAATTCACCACCCACTCTCCTTGCAGTACTCTAATCATCCAGTCAGTACCCATGTACTCATCCAATGACTCAGGCACTAACTCATGGCAAATACAGAGGAGGTCATGCTAATCACAGGGGTACCCCAACGCATAGTGTTGCCTAGTGTATGTAGGTGTTTTCACTGTATTCTAAGTGTCTTTTAGCATAGCACTGGCTCTAGGGCCGGTTAGTCAGAGTCAGTTACCACCAGTACCCGTCAGCATAGCTTCTGCCCATGCAGGTGTTTCAGCGACAGTATCTTTACTCAAGCAAAGATATTGGTGGCCTGGCATTCGGAAACAAACTAAAAACTATGTTTTAGAATGTGATATTTGCCAACAGATGAAAGTCTCAACAGTGAAACGTCCTGGGCAGACACCCCTGTTAATTTCAGACAAACCATTAGCTTGTGTTTACCTGGACCACTGCGGTCCCTTGCAAAGGGACGGTAACTATAAATATATCATGGTTGCAGTGGATTCATGCTCTAGGTTCCTATGGATATGGCCTCAGCGCTCAGCTGACGCTCGAACTGTTATAAAAGATTTGCGAGTCTTTATCGGCACATACGCAATAGGCACGCTACATTCTGACCAGGGTCCTGCGTTTAGCTCTCGGGCTTACAAAGAAGCCATGGCCAGTCTGGGTGTTGCATTGCGGTACTCCTCTCCATTCCATCCTGAGGGAAATTCGGTTGTGGAAAGGAAAAACCGGGACATAAAGCAGTCTATAACAGCTAGGGTATTAGGTTCGGGTGATGGGTGGGTCAAACACCTTAATGGGGTCCAACGCTCATTGAATAATCTGCCAAGAAGTTCTCTAGGGGGGGTCACTCCATATGAGGTCCTATTTTGGACAAGACTGTGGGTACCAGACCTTGAACACGTAGGCACAGTGGTGGAAAATAAAACATTTGATATCAAAGATCGTTTGGCTGTTTTACAGGAACTCAATGAGTTAAGAACGAAACAAAGCAACGTATTCCTACAGCCAACCACCACTGGGGAAAAATCGGCGGTCCCAGCAAGGCCTGTCTGGATTCCAAAAGTTGGGGATCTAGTCAGAGAAGAAATTGCGGACAAGAAGGAATTTGGACCTTCTTACAGACAACCAGTACCTGTCCTAGCAGTTCAAGGAACAAGAACAGTACTTCTGCCGCCCCTTGCTGGAAGAAAGGAGAAAAGATTTGTGTCCATCGACCTGATCAAACCACAGTATGTGGCCAATACTAAATAGTAGGCCTCGTGGACTCCGACCTAGTAGCAGACGCACTCCTCTCGCTACTATCCAAGAGGTTCAGACTGAAAGACTGATAACAATCGAGAATTCAGCTGTAACAGATGGAGGACTAAGCAATAACGCTATGGAACTCATCCCTCTTGAACACCAAGTAACAGTTCGTCCAAATACACCTGTCTACACCAATGTAGCAAGTGATGAACTGGTTCCAGTGATTTCTACAAATCCTGATGCAATTCCAACACTTGATAGACTGCTTCTGGCTATTTCATTAACTTTGATACGTTCTCAGAAGATCCGAGTGAACCTGAAACGACGCCAGCATCATTGAAATTCAAGCAGCAAGTACAAGACTTTCTTCACTTTCTGAAAAAGACTTATTTGGTTTCTCCATGGATTGAACTCTGGATTACATCTGGACTTTTTGTTTTCTTGCTCTGGCTAGCTTTGGTTACAACTGTGAGCGTGCTCATAAGTGGCAGATACATCCATGTGAATACTGAAGGAAAAGGTGTGAACGTACTTTTGAAACCTCATAAATGTTCCCATCGTGAAGCAAGAGACTTGTCATCAGTGAACATCACAGCTGTTCCTATACAGGATGGTATAGTGTGGGACAAAACAGATTTTGACATCTTCGGCTCGACGGAAGAATTGAACATTCCACATTTGTTTAAAATTTCACTAAGTGATCTAATTACGTCCAGTACCTATTCAGATGATTGGGACTTTGAGACTGTGAATGACATAATGTTTGACCTACAAAAATCTGCTGCATTTTCTAAACATGAATATTTAGAGGGTTCATCAGACTATGAACAACTGTATTGTTATAACCACTATGGTCATCATTATTTGCATAAATCTGCATATCCAAGAAATGTGTTTATGTTTAACCAATGGGAGCATTTTTTTTTATATATGCCTGAAATGAAAAGCAATGCTTCAAATGTACAGTACCTTTTGCATTTTTTACTATGTTTTTTAAATGCTTTTAAGAAATATTTTTTAAATATGCGGTACTCCATTTAATGTTTAGCATTTTAAATGTTTAGCATTTTAGTATTATCGTACACACGAAAGTGGAGTGGGTGTTGTATTCCTCTTAGGGTGTCCATAAACGGGCTTTCCAGTATCATGTCCTTATATAGGCACAATTCGCCCTGCCCTTATATAGGCATAAAATCCCAGCCCTTATTTAGGCATTAAACCGTGCACTGCAAATACAGGCATGGTCTATGACATCCGTCCACCCTAACGTCACAACGAGTTCATGAAGAACAGACCCTTAGGCTGCGGGAGTTTCCCTAGCCCAGGACTATTGATTTCTTCAAGGACTCATATATTATGCATGAACCATTATTCCTTAGGGGTTCATTCATGACGTCTTCCGCTGTCCGACTCACGTCAATACTAACATTCTTAGGTGCTTCTCAGGTATAAATATACCTTCCCTAGCCCCTGTAAATCAGAGGAGACCTCGACTTCAGAGGAGCCCGTTTCCCGGCCTGACGCACTGAGAAGACGCTGTTATCCCTGCACGCAGAGAGTCCAGCTTCCAGTGATCTGACTTCCCTTGCGGGGTGTTGGAGTTCGAGTCTGGCAAAGAGATTCCTACCTCTCTCATTCTTCAGGTATGGAGCTGACTAGAACCTAGAGGGACTCTTGGCATACTAGGCATACTGGGCTTAACATACTCTTAGTATACCATAGTAAGGAATACTTCACCTACTTCTTCCCTCTTCCTACACCTAGGTTGGGTTAGGCACTTTGGGGTAGAACTAGCTTAGAAACGCATCGTATGAGTACTCGCATTTTTAGTCTGTGTTATTTATGTAAATGCATATATACTAAAAGATAATGCTATCGCAGTATTATTTATTTCTACTGCTCACACTGTACATTATTTATCTCGCATACTGTCTTGTGATCGTCACAGCACTTTTTACTTACACCAGAAAGAAGACTGTTCAATAAATCTTTTATTGAAACGCCCGTCTGTTCTTTCTGTGTAACTTTGGAGAAAACTAAGTATGCACGATTGAGCTGAGTGAAATAGTTATCTATTGTTTCCACGACTCTGGGACACGTTCTGATTCTAAAGAGAAACAAAGTGGTCATGTTTTGCGGCTGCCAGAAACTACTCCCTTCTTGTTATCCAAGGAGTTTCTAGTGGCCTCTGAGCTAGCTGGCACAAGTAATTAAGTTTAATATACTCAATAGGGACATACTGACCTTAGTCCTATGTCAAACCTATAGGATATATTATTCTAATGCGCAGAGCCTATTAGGGAAATAGGAGCTACACTACAGTGCATTGCGGGGGCGCGAGTTATAGTTAGCTGAACTAACTATAACGGGGGAATTTCTCTAGGGTTTTGTACGAGTGAAATGTCCAACTAACTATAACGTCCCTGAAACCTGTGGTTTTTTCAGTGAATATATATATATATATATATGCATATATATATATATATATATTCTTAGGCCAGTTATGGATAAGTTGTGAATTTTCTGTGTTTTTTTAAACTGTGATTTCAATATAATAAAACCCACATATAACTTCACTTTAACCTTTGTTTTTTCCTGTGAATTTCTAAAGTTTTTTTAACGTGAGGTATAAGCTTACTACTTTAATTAAGTATAACTCCACTTTAAACTCTGTTTTTTCATTGAAATTTCTCTTTCTTTAACATAAAGTAATATCTTATTATTATTACAATACATATTAATACAATTCATCTGCTGCCAACCCCCCACACTGTACATGGCATTTGGCTGTGCATTGCATGAGCTTGGTAACAAGATTTGCGCCAAAGTCCCTGTGGGTGACCAATTCCTTGCAGCACACGGTCAAAGGCTGTGTGTGCTGGGAGGTTGGCTTGAGAGTCTAGCTTGTGGCCAAGCTCTGCACCAAACTATCCTGCGGGCAGCTATCCTCCTGTGGACAGCCAATGCCCCACAGAGATTTTTTTATTATTTTTTCCACAGGTCCCCCTCTACGCCCAGCATGGCCACAAGGGGCCTATGCTATCTTCCACTGGCGTACAACGGGACCACAGCAAACCGAAAAAACAATATTTAAATTTTGGCCCCTGGAGGCTCCCTTTCTGACCTATACCACAGGGGCTGGCGGGGTCAGGTTATCCCTTCACTGCCTCCTTAATAATTTTTCAAATTATTTAAGACTATTCTCTTCATGTTGCAGCCAGCCAATCAGAGATCTTGGTCCTGTTGAACCCACGGGATCTGTCAATCATAAGGTTTTAATTTGAATTCCATTACCATGAGACTCCTGCTAGAGCACTGAAGCACTAGATAGCTCTATTTTGTTAACTGAAATTGCTCCAAAACTTCTGAACACATTTACACTAAATCACATAAAGCACACTTTCTGAGTAAAGAACCTGCTGTCTGCCAAATTTATTATAGTTCTGCTCATCCATATTTTGATGGTTTGTTGCCTAAAATTCTCTATGGAAACTTTATGGGGAAAAGTATTTGGGACCCCCCCCCTTTTTCTCAGTCCCCACTTGACAGATCACCCCAAAACTTTCCAGGAAGAAGCTGAGGCAGATTAACTTTTTTGGTGAAGATTCGTCAAACAACCTTGCAAATTTTAGTCACAGTGCAAGTCGCACTTATTGTTATGTATGCCTCTTATGCACTTTATGACCTAGCATGTAGGACTTTAAGCAATAAGCTTGTTACAACTATGTGACAATCCAGTCACAGTGCACATTGCACTTTACTGTCATGTACGTCTTTTATGCACTTTTAACCTAGCACATGGCATTTTATACGATTAGCTTGCTTTTCTGGTACTTATGCATGCTCAAAGTTTTCACCTGGGCAATTTGCACTATACTATTCTGTATGTCCATCAAACACTTTGGACCAGCATGTGGCACTTTAAACAGAAATGTTTCTCTCCACTGAGAACGGGCATGATAAGATATGGCCCTACTTTGCGTGCTAGGGCACTCCACTCCGAGTGCGCCCGGTATGCTTATTAGATTATATGTGATCAGGCTGACTTCTCTTGGGCTTAAAAGTCCTGTTTTAAATGCATTATATCATCTTGCACGCCTATCAAACAATCTTTGACCAGAACATGGTACTTTAAACAGAGAGCTTTCCCCTCAGAGAACTGGTATGATAAAGCATGGGTTTATTTTGCATTTTAAGGTGCTCTGCACCTAGTGAGCCCCTGCATGCTCATGCGAGATTAGGCCAGCTTCCTTTGGGTTTTAAGGTCTTGTTTTAATATGTAATTTATGCAGTTTTTAACTTTGCTGTTTTAAATGCATTATATCATCTTGCATGCCTATCAAACACTCTTTGACCAGCACGTGGCACCTTAAACAGAAAGCTTCCCCTACGAGAACCGGTACTATAAAGAATGGCTTTACTTGCGAAATATATATATATATATGTCACCACAAAGTTTCCTTTTACTTGAAGGCGCACTCGACTGCAGACTGATTACACCCAAACCGGCAGATGGTATCCAGATATCATTTATTTCTCCTTAGGCGTTTCGAGGCCACAAGCCTCTTGTTCACAGGTTTTTAAAGTCTGAGCAGAAACGCTGCAAGCACTACGTGTTTCCTTTTAAGCCCCCTGGTGGGCATTTCTCCATAAATTCGTTCTTATGCTTTCTGGGACACATAGTTGAAAACAGCTAAAATTCTTCCCCTCTAGTGGGGTCTGCGCAGGCATTGTTAATTATATTTTACACAGCCCTCCAGTGGGCCTCCAGATAAAACCACCACTCGGTAAAATGTCATTTGTCTGCAGTCCCGCATTAGGTTAAGGGAACATTTCCAAACCTCGGATCTCCATTTGAGTGGTGCAACCTTCTCCGACAAAGGCAGCCGGAATTAACATGTCACCACAAAGTTTCCTTGTACTTGAAGGCGCACTCGACTGCAGACTGATTACACCCAAACCAGCAGATGGTATCCAGATATCATTTATTTCTCCTTACGCGTTTCGAGGCCACAAGCCTCTTGTTCACAGGTTTTTAAAGTCTGAGCAGAAACGCTGCAAGCACCACGTGTTTCCTTTTAAGCCCCCTGGTGGGCATTTCTCCATAAGTTTGTTCTTATGCTTTCTGGGACACGTAGTTGAAAACAGCTAAAATTCTTCCCCTCTAGTGGGGTCTGCGCAGGCATTGTTAATGATATTTTACACAGCCCTCCAGTGGGCCTCCAGATAAAACCACCACTCGGTAAAATGTCATTTGTCTGCAGTCCCGCATTAGGTTAATGGAACATTTCCAAACCTCGGATCTCCATTTGAGTGGTGCAACCTTCTCTGACAAAGGCAGCCGGAATTAACATGTCACCACAAAGTTTCCTTTTACTTGAAGGCGCACTCGACTGCAGACTGATTACACCCAATCTGGCAGATGGTATCCAGATATCATTTATTTCTCCTTACGCGTTTCGAGGCCACAAGCCTCTTCTTTACAGGTTTTTAAAGTCTGAGCAGAAACGCTGCAAGCACTACGTGTTTCCTTTTAAGCCCCCTGGTGGGCATTTCTCCATAAGTTCGTTCTTATGCTTTCTGGGACACATAGTTGAAAACAGCTAAAATTCTTCCCCTCTAGTGGGGTCTGCGCAGTCATTGTTAATTATATTTTACACAGCCCTCCAGTGGGCCTCCAGATAAAACCACCACTCGGTAAAATTTCATTTGTCTGCAGTCCCGCATTAGGTTAAGGGAACATTTCCAAACCTCGGATCTCCATTTGAGTGGTGCAACCTTCTCCGACAAAGGAAGCCGGAATTAACAGGTCACCACAAAGTTTCCTTTTACTTGAACGCGCACTCAAGTGCAGACTGATTACACCCAAACCGGCAGATGGTATCCAGATACCATTTATTTCTCCTTACGCGTTTCGAGGCCACAAGCCTCTTGTTCACAGGTTTTTAAAGTCTGAGAAGAAACGCTGCAAGCACCACGTGTTTCCTTTTAAGCCCCCTGGTGGGCATTTCTCCATAAGTTCGTTCTTATGCTTTCTTGGACACGTAGTTGAAAACAGCTAAAATCCTTCCCCTCTAGTAGGGTCTGCGCAGGCATTGTTAATTATATTTTACACAGCCCTCCAGTGGGCTTCCAGATAAAAACACCACTCGGTAACATTTCATTTGTCTGCAGTCCCGCAATAGGTTAAGGGAACATTTCCAAACCTCGGATCTCCATTTGAGTGGTGCAACCTTCTCCGACAAAGGCAGCCGGAATTAACATGTCACCACAAAGTTTCCTTGTACTTGAAGGCGCACTCGACTGCAGACTGATTACACCCAAACCGGCAGATGGTATCCAGATATCATTTATTTCTCCTTACGCGTTTCGAGACCACAAGCCTCTTGTTCACAGGTTTTTAAAGTCTGAGCAGAAACACTGCAAGCACCACATGTTTCCTTTTAAGCCCCCTGGTGGGCATTTCTCCATAAGTTCGTTCTTATGCTTTCTGGGACACGTAGTTGAAAACAGCTAAAATTCTTCCCCTCTAGTGGGGTCTGCGCAGGCATTGTTAATTATATTTTACACAGCCCTCCAGTGGGCCTCCAGATAAAACCACCACTCGGTAAAATTTCATTTGTCTGCAGTCCCGCATTAGGTTAAGGGAACATTTCCAAACCTCGGATCTCCATTTAAGTGGTGCAACCTTCTCCGACAAAGGAGCCGGAATTAACATGTCACCACAAAGTTTCCTTTACTTGAACGCGCACTCGACTGCAGACTGATTACACCCAAACCGGCAGATGGTATCCAGATATCATTTATTTCTCCTTACGCGTTTCGAGGCCACAAGCCTCTTGTTCACAGGTTTTTAAAGTCTGAGCAGAAACGCTGCAAGCACCACGTGTTTCCTTTTAAGCCCCCTGGTGGGCATTTCTCCATAAGTTCGTTCTTATGCTTTCTGGGACACGTAGTTGAAAACAGCTAAAATCCTTCCCCTCTAGTGGGGTCTGCGCAGGCATTGTTAATTATATTTTACACAGCCCTCCAGTGGGCTTCCAGATAAAACCACCACTCGGTAAAATTTCATTTGTCTGCAGTCTCGCAATATGTTAAGGGAACATTTCCAAACCTCGGATCTCCATTTGAGTGGTGCAACCTTCTCCGACAAAGGCAGCCGGAATTAACATGTCACCACAAAGTTTCCTTGTACTTGAAGGCGCACTCGACTGCAGACTGATTACACCCAAACCGGCAGATGGTATCCAGATATCATTTATTTCTCCTTACGCGTTTCGACGCCACAAGCCTCTTGTTCACAGGTTTCTAAAGTCTGAGCAGAAACGCTGCAAGCACCACGTGTTTCCTTTTAAGCCCCTTGGTGGGCATTTCTCCATAAGTTCGTTCTTATGCTTTCTGGGACACGTAGTTGAAAACAGCAAAAATTCTTCCCCTCTAGTGGGGTCTGCGCAGGCATTGTTAATTATATTTTACACAGCCCTCCAGTGGGCCTCCAGATAAAACCACCACTCTGTAAAATTTCATTTGTCTGCAGTCCCGCATTAGACTCAGACTTTAAAAACCTGTGAACAAGAGGCTTGTGGCCTCGAAACGCGTAAGGAGAAATAAATGATATCTGGATACCATCTGCCGGTTTGGGTGTAATCAGTCTGCAGTCGAGTGCGCCTTCAAGTAAATGGAAACTTTGTGGTGACATGTTAATTCCGGCTGCCTTTGTCGGAGAAGGTTGCACCACTCAAATGGAGATCTGAGGTTTGGAAATGTTCCCTTAACCTAATGCGGGACTGCAGACAAATGAAATTTTACCGAGTGGTGGTTTTATCTGGAGGCCCACTGGAGGGCTGTGTAAAATATAATTAACAATGCCTGCGCAGAACCCACTAGAGGGGAAGAATTTTAGCTGTTTTCAACTATGTGTCCCAGAAAGCATAAGAACGAACTTATGGAGAAATGCCCACCAAGGGGCTTAAAATGAAACATGTGGTGCTTGCAGCATTTCTGCTCAGACTTTAAAAACCTGTGAACAAGAGGCTTGTGGCCTCGAAACGCGTAAGGAGAAATAAATGATATCTGGATACCATCTGCCGGTTTGGGTGTAATCAGTCTGCAGTCGAGTGTGCCTTCAAGTAAAAGGAAACTTTGTGGTGACATGTTAATTCCGGCTGCCTTTGTCGGAGAAGGTTGCACCACTCAAATGGAGATCCGAGGTTTGGAAATGTTCCCTTAACCTAATGCGGGACTGCAGACAAATGAAATTTTACAGAGTGGTGGTTTTATCTGGAGGCCCACTTGAGGGCTGTGTAAAATATAATTAACAATGCCTGCGCAGACCCCACTAGAGGGGAAGAATTTTAGCTGTTTTCAACTACATGTCCCAGAAAGCATAAGAACGAACTTATGGAGAAATGCCCACCAGGGGGCTTAAAAGGAAACACATGGTGCTTGCAGCGTTTCTGCTCAGACTTTAAAAACCTGTGAACAAGAGGCTTGCGGCCTCGAAACGCGTAAGGAGAAATAAATGATATCTGGATACCATCTGCCGGTTTGGGTGTAATCAGTCTGCAGTTGAGTGCGCCTTCAAGTAAAAGGAAACTATGTGGTGACATATATATATATATATATATATATATATATATTCACTGAAAAAACCATAGGTTTTAGGGACAGTTATAGTTACTTGGACATTGCACTCGTACAAAACCCGTGAAATTCCCCCGTTATAGTTAGTTCAGCTAACTATAACTCGCGCCCCGCAATGCACTGCTGATGACGTCACATATTACATCACTCATGACATGGTCAGTGACATCACTGATGACATCACTGATGACATCTCAAATGACATCACTGATGACATCATCCAGTGACTGTGTGTTTCTGTAAAGTTTAAATATTTTTAAAATATATAGGAAAAGACGTATTGAAGAATGAGTGGGTGTGTAAGTGTCTGTATGGATGATTTAGTAGGTGCGTGACTGACTCTATAAGTGAGTGATTTAACGTATCTTACTGAATGCATGGGTTAGTGACTAAACTGGGTGTATGTCTGTATCCGTCTGTCTGTTGCTGTGTAAGTGGCTGCATGTGTTTGTGAATAGCTAAATGAGTGTCTATATGAGTTATTGAATGCTTGTCTGAGTATCTGTATGGGTGCCTGAGTGTTTGTGTGGGAGGGGTGTGTGCAACTCTGTGCATAGATGTGTGAGTGGGTGATTCACTGGGTGGATGGTTTCAAGAGTGCATCTGTGATAGACTGTATGGGTGGGTAAGTGTGTGTAAGAGTGTGTTAGTGAGTGAATGTATGTCCCAGTGGTACATGTGTGAGTAACTACATATGTGAAAGGCAGTATATATGTGTGTTGGAGTATATAAATAGCTATAAGCAAGAGTGAGTGATTGTGATAGTGGCTGTATGGATGATTGTGTGCTTGTATCAGTGATTGTATAAGAGCGTAACAATTTGCTACTATTTGTATGAGTAAGTGAGCTGGTGTGTGTATAACTGTATAGGTGAGTAAATGGCAGTGTGTTTAATTATTTGCATGTCTGACTAGGTGTGTGAGTATCTCTATGGATGAGTGGCGTTGTTTGAGTGTCTATATAGGAGTAAGAGTGCATATGATAGTCCTGTACTGAGTGACCGTAAGTATGAGTGACTGTACGGGTGAGTGAGTGGATGTGTGTGTGTAGACCTAAGAATCAGTGAGTGGGTATGTAGTTTTTGGTGTTGGAGTGTCTATGGTTTTGCGAATGGCAGTCTGTAATTTAGAGTGGGTGTATCAAAGGTTATATTAGGGTGTGAGGAGGTGCATCAGATTATCACGTGGATGATGTCATCAGTAATGTCATTTGAGATGTCATCAGTGATGTCATCAGTGTTGTCACTGACCATGTCATGAGTGATGTAATATGTGACGTCATCAGCAGTGCATTGCGGGCGCGAGTTATAGTTAGCTGAACTAACTATAACGGGGGAATTTCACGGGTTTTGTACGAGTGCAATGTCCAAGTAACTATAACTGTCCCTAAAACCTATGGTTTTTTCAGTGAATTTCAAAGGTTTTTTAAATGCTAATTTGTAACTATAACGTGTCTGAAACCTATGGTTTTTTCAGTGAATTTCAAAGGTTTTTTAAATGCTAATTTGTAACTATAACGTGTCTGAAACCTATGGTTTTTTCAGTGAATTTCAAAGGTTTTTTAAATGCTAATTTCTAACTATAACGTGCCTGAAACCTACGGTTTTTTCAGTGAATTTCAAAGGTTTTGTAAATGACAATTTTTAAATGTATTAATTGTTATATTAATTTTTTTCATACTGATTTACTACATTTTTAGAAACAATTTTTTTTACATATTTTATTTTTTAAATTACATTGTAATTACATTATACATTACATTACAAAAAATACTTTCTCAGAATGAATTACTTTAGTTTAAATACTTTGCAGATAGGCAATAGACTTTTAAGTACAGTAGTTACAGTTGTTGCAATGGGCAACACATTTTCAAACACAATGCAACATTCAGCTCAATGTGAATTTCTAGTTAAATGCAATTAGTTACTTTATGGATTACTTTTGTAACCACAGGACTGGATCCTAGATTCTGTCCTGGTACATCTCCTGTAAACAGTTGAGTAAAAGCGTTTTGGTTACAGTCGTGATTTTTAAGGAATATTATTGTATTTTAAAAGTTGACACTTTGAAACTTTTTCTCATAGAATCACCAATGTTATCCTATGGAAGGAAATTCACTTAGCAGGTAAAAACTGTTATCGTTACTTTTTCTTACTCAGTGTTGGATCCTGGATCCAGCACTGGTGCATCTCCTGTAAACAGTTGAAATAATGCGTTTAAGTCATACTGTCGATTTTTAAGGAATATTTGTAGTTTGTGAAAATCAACACTTTGAAACTTTTTTGCTGAAAACCAGTCAATGTTAGCCTATGAAGGAAATTCAAGTTACCGGTAAGTACGGTTAAAATTACTTTTGAGGATCAGTACTGGGCTGAAACATGCAGCACTGAGGTCTCTCCTGATAACAGGTGAGTAAATCGGAATTCGTATTTCGGCTGATTTTAGAGGAATATTTTAAAGTTCCAAAACTCCACACTTAGAAGAATTTCCAAGTGAAACCAGTCAATGTTAGCCTATGGAAGGAAATTCAAGTTACTGGTAAGTACGGTTAAAATTACTTTTCAGGACCAGTACTGGGCTGAAAGATGCAGCACTGAGGTCTCTCCTGATAACAGGTGAGTAAATCAGAATTCGTATTTCGGCTGATTTTAGAGGAATATTTTAAAGTTCCAAAACTCCACACTTAGAAGAATTTCCAAGTGAAACCAGTCAATGTTAGCCTATGAAGGAAATTCAAGTTACCGGTAAGTACGGTTAAAATTACTTTTCAGGATCAGTACTGGGCTGAAAGATGCAGCACTGAGGTCTCTCCTGATAACAGGTGAGTAAATCGGAATTCCTATTTCGGCTGATTTTAGAGGAATATTTGCACAATGGTGAAGGGAGGGGGCGGGCCTGAGGTGACATCTTTGCAAACGCGCCCGTGGCGCGTTTTAAGTTGGGGGATTAAGTCCCCTTGAATCCTGAGGGTCCCTAGGGGCCAACTAGACCACCAGGAACCTCCAATATGCGCCAGGAGGCTGCGTTGCAGAGACGTGTAGAGAGGCCACACCCCTTTTACACCTCTCTGCAATGCAGCTCTGTGGCGCATTCTGGATGTACCTGTTGGGCTAGTTGGCCTCCAGGGACCCTCAGGATTGAAGGGGATTTAATTCCCCATCTTAAAACGCGCCACGGGGCCTGTTTGCACACATGTCACCTGAAGCCCCGCCCCTCCCTTCACCACTGTGCAAACGCGCCCGTGACACGTTTTAAGTTGGGGGATTAAGTCCCCTTGAATCCTGAGGGTCCCCGGAGTCCAACTAGCCCACCATATACCTCCAAAAAGCGCCACAGAGCTGCGTTGCAGAGAGGTGTAAAAGGGGCGTGGCCTCTGTACACCTCTCTGCAAGGCAGCCCCTGGCGCATACTGGAGGTACCTGGTGGGCTAGTTGGCCCCCAGGGACCCCCAGTATTCAAGGGGTCGTTCCCTCTCTGCAAACGCGCCAGGGCGCGTTTGCAGAGTGGTGAAGGAAGGGGCGGGGCCTGCGGGCCCGATCGTTTTTTTTTTTTTTTCTCCCTGAAGGGGGGCTGTGTAGCCCCCTTCCTTTTTTTCTTTTGGGCCCTGGGGACCCCATCCCCCAGGGCCTTACACCTTTTTTTAAATTACCTTTAAAAAAAAAAAACGGGAAGGGGGCCGCGTGGCCCCCTTCCCTGGGCCTGTATTGGCCCCGGGACCCCATCCCCCGGGGCATGGCCTCTATATTTATTTTTTGAGGGGGCAGCGTGGCCCCCTCCTCTGGGCATTTTAAGGCCCCGGGGACCCCATCTCCCGGGGCCGGCCTTTCCATTATTTTTTATTTTTTTTATTTTTCCTCTTTTTTGGGGAGGGGGCCGCGTGGCCCCCTCCCGGGCCACTACTTGCCCCGGGGACCCCATCCCCCGGGGCTGGCCCTCTCCGTTGGGGACTGTGGGGGGTCCCCAATCCCCCACAGTCCCGCCGGCTCCCCACGTCCCTTGGGAGCCGGCATTGCTGTTCCACATGGGGAGCAGCTGACATGCTGCTCCCCATGTGGAAAAGCAATCGCTTTGGATATTGGAAGAGAGAGCAGGTTTCCCTGCTCTCTCTTCCAATATCCAAAGCAGTTTGCTATGGCAGGACGGGAGCCGCGAGGCTCCCGTCCTGCCATAGCAAACTACAGTGTCCCGGGGGTAGGCACCCCGGGACACTGCAGGAGCCGGCCCTGGGGGGTGGTGGTCCCCAGGGCCATCAAGGGCTCCAGGAGGGGGCCGCGCGGCCCCCTCCCATTCAGTACACAGCCCCGGGGAGGTGGTGGTCCCCGGGGCTCTGGGGTCCGTAACGGACCCCCATATTAAAATGTGTAGTGCCCCGGGAGGTGGTGGTCCCCGGGCGTGGAGGGGCTGGAGCCCCCCCACACAGGTTTAATAATGTATTTAAAAAAAGCCCCGGGGAGGTGGTGGTCCCCGGGGCTGCGGGAGGGCTCAGAGCCTTCCCGCACCATTTTTTTAAAAGCCCCGGGGGTGGCGGTTCCCGGGGCTTGGGGGCCCTTTGAGGCCCCCCACACGTTAAATTATCCCCCACCATGCCCCCGGGACTTGGGCCACCCGAGGGCCAATTAACTATCGAAGCGCGGGAGACCGCGCTCGATTTTTCGGCAGGATTCGCGCACCCTGAGCGCATCCTGCCGATTTAAAAAAAAAAATTTTTTTGCCCAGGGGTCCTTGTGGGACCCCTGAGCAAACCTAGGGGTCAGGGTGTTTCTACCCTGCCCCCTTTGTGCGCTTTGCGCACTTGTTTCTGTCCCTCGGTTCTACCGAGGGACAAAATGGCTGCCAACATTTCCTGAATCGGAATGTTGACAGCCAGCTGACAGCCAATTAACATGCAGCTCGTGATCGGGAGGGTACGCGGACCCTACTCGGCCATAGATATCACTAACTTTTTACTTTTCATTTTCTCAGCAACTACTGAACGGATTTACACCATTTAACAAAAAGGGTTCTTTCTGAACCAAGAACTACCTCTTTGCCAAATTTGGTGTAATTCCGTTCAGCAGTTCGGGCTGTAGCCGTGTCTAAAGTTTCCTATGGGAAAATGCATGGGGAAAACGCGTTTTGGGACCCCCCTTTTTTCTCGGCCCCCGCTTGACGTATCACCCCGAGACTTTCAGTGTAGGAGCGGACCGGAGCGCCCCACGAAGTTTGAAAATTTCGCGAAGATACGTCAACCGGCAAGAGAGTTATTTCAAATAGAATGTCGCGGATTTCCTATGGATAATAGGTTGTAACTATAACTATCTACTGGCGACCGCCAGTACATAATATATATATATATATATATATATATATATATATATATATATATATATATATTCACTGAAAAACCATAGGTTTCAGGCACATTATAGTTAGAAATTAGCATTTGAAAAAATCTTACAAATTCACTGAAAAACCATAGGTTTTAGGGACAGTTATAGTTAGTTGGACATTGCACTCGTACAAAACCCGTGAAATTCCCCGTTATAGTTAGTTCAGCTAACTATAACTCGCGCCCCGCAATGCACTGCTGATGACGTCACATATTACATCATTCATGACATGGTCAGTGACATCACTGATGACATCACTGATGACATCTCAAATGACATCACTGATGACATCATCCAGTGACTGTGTGTTTCTGTAAAGTTTAAATATTTTTAATATATATAGGGAAAGGCGTATTGAAGAATGAGTGGGTGTATAAGTGTCTGTATGGATGATTTAGT
The DNA here is from genome assembly GCA_963921515.1 of Calotriton arnoldi. Taxonomy (NCBI): domain Eukaryota; kingdom Metazoa; phylum Chordata; class Amphibia; order Caudata; family Salamandridae; genus Calotriton; species Calotriton arnoldi. The sequence goes on from CAWUFW010003249.1 coordinate 1,562,022, forward strand.
AGTTGCGTGACTAACTCTATAAGTGAGTGATTAAACGTATCTTACTGAATGCATGGGTTAGTGACTAAACTGGGTGAATGTCTGTATCCGTCTGTCTGTTGCTGTGTAAGTGGCTGCATGGGTTTGTGAATAGCTACATGAGTGTCTATATGAGTTATTGATTGGTTGTCTGAGTATCTGTATGGGTGCATGAGTGTTTGTGTGGGTGGGGTGTGTGCGACTCTGTGCATAGATGTGTGAGTGGGTGATTCACTGGGTGGATGGTTTCAAGAGTGCATCTGTGATAGACTGTATGGGTGGGTAAGTGTGTGTAAGAGTGTGTTAGTGAGTGAATGTATGTCCCAGTCGTACATGTGTGAGTAACTACATATGTGAAAGGCAGTATATATGTGTGTTGGACTATATAAATAGCTATAAGCGAGAGTGTGTGATTGTGTTAGTGACTGTATGGATGAGTGTGTGCTTGTATCAGTAATTGTATAAGAGCGTAAGAATGTGCTAGTATTTGTATGAGTACGTGAGCTGGTGTGTGTATAATTGTATAGGTGAGTAAATGGCAGTGAGTTTAATTATTTGCATGACTGACTAGGTGTGTGAGTACCTCTATGGATGAGTGGCGGTGTTTGAGTGTCTATATAGGAGTATGAGTGCATATGATAGTCCTGTACTGAGTGACCGTAAGTATGAGTGACTGTACGGGTGAGTGAGTGGATGTGTGTGTAGACCTGAGAATCAGTGAGTGGGTATGTAGTTATTGGTGTTGGAGTGTCTATAGTTTTGCGAATGGCAGTCTGTAATTTAGAGTGGGCGTATTAAAGGTTATATTAGGGTGTGAGGAGGTGCATCAGATTATAATGTGTATGATGTCATCAGTGATGTCATCAGTGATGTCATTTGAGATGTCATCAGTGATGTCATCAGTGATGTCACTGACCATGTCATGAGTGATGTAATATGTGACGTCATCAGCAGTGCATTGCGGGGCGCGAGTTATAGTTAGCTGAACTAACTATAATGGGGGAATTTCACGGGTTTTGTACGAGTGCAATGTCCAACTAACTATAACTGTCCCTAAAACCTATGGTTTTTTCAGTGAATTTGTAAGGTTTTTAAATGCTAATTTCTAACTATAACGTGCCTGAAACCTATGGTTTTTTCAGTGAATTTCAAAGGGTTTTTAAATGCTAATTCCTAACTATAACATGTCTGAAACCTATGGTTTTTTCCAGTGAATTTCAAAAGTTTTGTAAATGACAATTTTGAAATGTATTAATTGTTATATTTATTTTTTTGATACTGATTTACTACATTTTTTTAAACTATTTATTTTTAGATATTTTATTTTTTAAATTACATTGTAATTACATTATACATTACATTACAAAATATACTTTCTCAGAATGAATTACTTTAGTTTAAATACTTTGCAAATTGGCAATAGACTTTTAAGTACAGTAGTTACAGTTGTTGCAATGGGCAACACAATTTCAAACACAATGCAACATTGAGCTCAATGTGAATTTCTAGTTAAATGCAATTAGTTACTTTATGGATTACTTTTCTAACCACAGGACTGGATCCTAGATTCAGTCCTGGGACATCTCCTGTAAACAGTTGAGTAAAAGCGTTTTGGTTACAGTAGTGATTTTTAAGGAATATTATTGTATTTTAAAAGTTGACACTTAGAAACTTCTTCACATAGAATCACCAATGTTATCCTATGGGAGGAAATTCACTTAGCAGGTAAGTAGTGTTATCGTTACTTTTTCTTACTCAGTGGTGGATCCTGGATCCAGCACTGGTGCATCTCCTGTAAACAGTTGAAAGAATGCGTTTAAGTCATACAGGCGATTTTTAAGGAATATTTGTAGTTTGTGAAAATCGACACTTTGAAACTTTTCTGCTGAAAACCAGACAATGGATTCCTATGGAAGGAAATACAAGTTACTGGTAAGTACGGTTAGAATTACTTTTCAGGGTCAGTGCTGGGCTAAAAGATGCAGCACTGGGTTCTCTCCTGATAACAGGTGAGTAAATCGGAATTCGTAGTTCGGCTGATTTTAGAGGAATATTATAAAGTTCCAAAACTCCACACTTTGAAGAATTTCCAAGTGAAACCAGTCAATGTTAGCCTATGGAAGGAAATTCAAGTTACTGGTAAGTACGGTTAGAATTACTTTTCAGGATCAGTACTGGGCTCAAAGATGCAGCACTGAGGTCTCTCCTGATAACAGGTGAGTAAATCGGAATTCGTAGTTCTGCTGATTTTAGAGGAATATTTGTAAGTTTCAAAAATCGACAGAGAAACTTTTTCAGCAAAAAGCAGGCAATGATATCCTATGGAAGGAAATTCAAGTTACTGGTAAGTACGGTTAAAATTACTTTTCAGGATCAGTACTGGGCTCAAAGATGCAGCACTGAGGTCTCTCCTGATAACAGGTGAGTAAATCGGAATTCGTAGTTCGGCTGATTTTAGAGGAATATTATAAAGTTCCAAAACTCTACACTTAGAAGAATTTCCAAGTGAAACCAGTCAATGTTAGCCTATGGAAGGAAATTCAAGTTACTGGTAAGTACGGTTAAAATTACTTTTCAGGATCAGTACTGGGCTCAAAGATGCAGCACTGAGGTCTCTCCTGATAACAGTGAGTAAATCGGAATTCGTAGTTCGGCTGATTTTAGAGGAATATTTGCACAATGGTGAAGGTAGGGGGTGGGGCCTGAGGTGACATGTCTGCAAACACGCCCTGTGGCGCATTTTAAGTTGGAGAATTAATTCCCCCTCAATCCCGAGGGTCCCTAGGGGCCAACTAGCCCACCAGGTACCTCCAGTATGCGCCAGAGAGCTGCGTTGCAGAGAGGTGTTGAGAGGCCACGCCCCTTTTTACAACACTCTGCAACGCAGCTCCGTGGCGCTTACTGGAGGTACCTGGTGGGCTAGTTGGCCGCCAGGGACCCTCAGGATTGAAGGGGATTTAAATCCCCATCTTAAAACGCGCCATGGGGCCTGTTTGCACACATGTCACCTGAAGACCCGCCCCCTCCCTTCACCACTGTGCAAACGTGCCCCGTGGCGCGTTTTAAGTTGGGGGATTAAGTCCCCTTGAATCCTGAGGGTCCCTGGAGTCCAACTAGCCCACCATGTACCTCCAAAAAGCGCCACAGAGCTGCGTTGCAGAGAGGTGTAAAAGGGCGTGGCCTCTGTACACCTCTCTGCAACGCAGCCCCTGATGCATACTGGAGGTTCCTGGTGGGCTAGTTGGCCCCAGGGACCCTCAGTATTCAAGGGGAATTCGTTCCCCATCTGCAAACGCGCCAGGGGGCGCGTTTGCAGAGTGCTGCAAGGAGGGGCGTGGCCTCCGGCGCGATGCCGGTCTTTTTTGTTTTTTTGTTTTAAGAAGGGGGCTGTGTGGCCCCCTTCTTTTCTAATTTATTGGCCCTGGGGACCCCATCCCCAGGGCCTGCCCCCTCTTTTTAAAAAAATAAAAAATAAATTTGGAAGGGGGCCGCGTGGCCCCCCTCCCGAGGCCTTAATTGGCCCCGGGAACATTACAGCCTTCTTTTTTTTTTAAATAACTTATGGAGGGGGGCTGCGTTGCCCCCCTCCACAGGCCACTTATGGCCCCGGGGACCCCATCCCCCGGGGCCGGCCTTTGTTTTATTTTTATTTTTTAATTTAATTTTGGGGAGGGGGGCCGCGTGGCCCCCCTCCCGGGCCACTTGTAGCCCCGGGGACCCCATCCCCCGGGGCTGGCCCTCTCCGTTGGGGACCATGGGGGGGTCCCCAATCTCCCACGGTCCCGCCGGCTCCCCGCGTCCTGCGGGAGCCGGCATTGCTTTTCCACATGGGGAGCTGCTAAGATGCAGCTCCCCATGTGGAAAAGCATTTGTCTTTGGTTTTTGGAAGCGAGAGCAGGTTTCCTGCTCTCTCTTCCAAAAACCAAAGCAGTTTGCTATGACAGGACGGGAGCCGCGAGGCTCCCGCCCTGCCATAGCAAACTACAGTGTCCCGGGGGTAGGCACCCCGGGACACTGCAGGAGCCGGCCCTGGGGGTGGCGGTCCCCAGGGCCATCAAGGGCTCCAGGAGGGGCCGTGCGGCCCCCTCCCACCATCTTGAAAGCCCCAGGGAGGTGGTGGTCCCCGGGCTCTGGGGGTCCGTAATGGACCCCCATATTTAAATCTTTAGTGCCCCGGGGAGGTGGCGGTCCCCGGGGCGCACATAGGTACTTACAAAATAAAAAAGAAGCCCCGGGGGTGGCGGTCCCCGGGGCTGCGGGAGGGCCGAGAGCCCTCCTGCACCATTTGTTTTTAAAGCCCCGGGGGGTGGCGGTCCCCGGGGCTTGGGGGGCCCTAGAGGGCCCCATTCATTAATTTCATAACCCCCACATGCCCCCGGGACTTGGCCCACCCGGGGGCCAATTAACAACGAAGCGCGGGAGACCGCGCTTCGTTTGGGGGTTTTTTCGGCGGGATCCGCGCACCCTAAGCGCATCCCGCCGATTTTTTTTTTTAATGCTTTTTTCTGCCCAGGGGGTCCTTGTGGGACCCCCTGAGCAGACCTAGGGGGTCAGGGTGTTTCTACCCTGCCCCCTTTGTGCGTTTTGCGCACTTGTTTCTTGTGCCTCGGTTCTACCAAGGGACAAAATGGCTGCCAACACTTCCTGATTTGGAGTGTTGACAGCCACTTGAAAGCCAATTAGCATGCAGCTCGTGATCGGGAGGGTGCACGCAGGGTGCGCTCAGGGTGCGCGAATCCGATGCGGCCATAGATATATATGTGATTTTCCTTTTGATTTTCTCAGGAACTACTGAACGGATTTACACCATTTAACAAAAAGGGTTCTTTCTGAACCAAGAACTACCTTTTTGCCAAATTTGGTGTAATTCCGTTCAGCAGTTCGGGCTGTAGCCGTGGCTAAAGTTTCCTATGGGAAAATGAATGGGGAAAACACGTTTTGGGACCCCCCTTTTTCTCGGCCCCCGCTTGACAAATCACCCCGAGACTTTCAGGGTAGGAGCGGACCGGAGCGGGCCACAAAGTTTGAAAACTTTGCGAAGATTCGTCAACCGGCGCAAGAGTTATTTCAAATAGAATGTTGCGGATTTCCTATGGAAAATAGGTCCTAACTATAACTATCTACTGGCGACCGCCAGTAGATAATATATAAATATATATATATATGATGCGCACTCCCAGCCACTGTCCGATGATTTTTACCACCAAACAAACATGTCAACTTAGGAAGACAGCACACTCGTAGCCAAACAGATTCTTCAGTTTTTTATTATTTTCAATCCATTATATTCTTCAAACGAAAGGGCATGTGCGTTAGAGGAGAAAAACAAGACCTACGCATTTAGGCAAAAAGCCTTCAAATAGGTAATAGAGTTGTATGTACAGAGTGTCATATTTAAAGGAAAAATACCCTCCTCCCACCACCTATTTAAAATTAACTTAAGGAAACAGGCCCATATTTTTTTCCATTTTGCTATACACTTATACACACATACTATCTACAGAATATTTGTTAAGCCAACAAATGCTACCATGGCACACTTCCTTGTTATCATGATAGATAGATAGATAGATAGATAGATAGATAGATAGATAGATAGATAGATAGATAGATAGATAGATAGATAGATAGATAGATAGATAGGGCACAAGGCCTGAGCAAAGGCCAGGTCAGTGGTGAATATCCACTGCGTAGCTGGGAGTTGGTAGATTGAGGCAGATCTGGGCACAGGGTTATAGTTTACTGAGCTAACTATATTGTGCGCCACTGACATTCAATGCACCTCTTATCACCTCACATATTAAACCACTCTTGACATGTTATATGACATAATTTATGACATCTGGTATCAGCAGCCTCCACAGCACACATTCCTTTGTTGTATGAGGGGTTTAGCAACACAGACATTCTCACTTTGTATGATGAGGAGGATTTTTTAGTAAGAGACAGAGCAATTGGTCTGTGTGCCACCGTACCAGTGCTTCTTTCTTTTTCTCGTTTGTTCCAGAATCTCAGTGCACATGAACTACACAACTAAGGGACCGATTACGATGTCGTTAGGGAAGCATTCCTACCGAATCAGGTTAGGAATGCTTTCCGAACAATTCATATTTGGAGAGTCCTACCGACCTATTACGATGTGTCCGGATGCTTACGGACTCGGTTTGGTTGGACTCATATTGACTTCAATGGGAGCATGTGTCCCAAATGAGAACTCAGGCTCCCATTGGAAAAAGGGGTGGGTGGGGAAAAGCTTGCACCTGGGGCGGGCACCTCATGGTGCCTGCCACATTGTGCTTGGTTGAGAAGAGCGGTCCATTGGGTGCACCCACAGGCCACATTTGGTCACCTCCAGGTGAAGGGGGGCCCACAACGGGCCACCAGAGACCGATTCCGAAAGCCGTTTAGTCTCGGTCAGACCGATTCAGAACGGCTGACCGAATCAGTCATCGTACTCACTCGTTCGGAAACCGTCTACATTGGGCTGTCCGATTCGGCTCAGAATGACTCGGGCTGCCAGAATCCCATTTGGAGCCAATTCGGACAGCCCGGACGGCTTCCTTGCATCATACTCGGTCGTCCGGAAAGGTGACCGATTTGGTAGGAAACAAGGGTTCCGAATTGGATTCGACAATACCGAATCCCATCTGGAGCCCTTCCTAACGACATCGTAATCGGCCCCTTAGTGTGTTCGGAGCTTGGTGTTAAACTGGACATAAAAAACTCCTAGGTGCAAATTATGTTTGTTTTAGAGTCTTGCTAAGACATATCGCCAGATTTTTCTTCACAAATTCAGGCAAATCAGGTGTGAATGATTTTTTAACAGTTTTGTGCCCATTTTTGGCATTCTCTTTACTCGGTGTCATCACCAGAAAATGGCTAGTCAGCAGGCTCCTCCAACGAGTAGCTCATGAGCTACTGGTAGCTTTCCAGCTACCTGTAAGTAACTCTCCAGTGTGTATCCCACCCTCCTAAATTAGAAGATTTTTCTAGGGTGAATTAATACATGTACACCAAAATTACAAAGCATGTATTTGAGACAATTAGTGCAATTTCACAAATCATAAGCTACTGTTTGGAATTTTTTTTTTGAAATTCCAAATTATTTAAAGCAGATATTTGAGTGATAAATCAAGCAGCGTTGATGAGACCATTACCAATGTTTTAACCTTGGTGCCAGGGTTATTGCAGCTATGACTGTTATGTACTACCCATGTAGACACGTTCCAAATTGATAAACCATTTTTTTTTAACATTACTGCTGGCAACCCAGCCTCGTGCATCTGGGTGCTCGTCGCTGGTATTCTTGCTTGTGGTGGCTACTACTAGAATCCTCTCTGGTGTGGTCACTATTACAATACTAATAACATTAATAGCTCCCAATGATTTTCATTGAACGTAAGTAGCTCTCTTTCAGACGAGGTTGGAGACCACTGTAGTGGAATCAATGACTGACAGAGTTAATTAGTCTGTGGTCAAAATAGGCACAGTGACCAAAATTGGTACAGGAATCATTTGAGTTAATATTTTATGCGGAGCTCAGATATAATGAGCTACGAAAAAAAGTTTGACAGCAGAGATAGGAAACACCTGTTGAGCGGTCGTACTAGCAACTAGGCTCATTTGGCAGTATAGCTATACTAATTTCGAAGTGCGATATGACTGAGAAAAAAACTGATCCGAAAAGAACAGCAGGGCCGACGTAATCGACTCACGTATAAGAAGTCTGTACAAAAATAAAAGAGAACATGTCAGAAGCTAGAATGCATTTACCTGGGATTCCGAATAATTGCATTATTTGCGGTTTACACCTGAACGGATGAGAACATTATTTTGCTCTACACCTAATTCTCTTTCTTCAGTCCCAGTTGTCCAGTTAAACCTTGAATTAACATGCTCCCACAAAACGGATTTAAAAAGGATTAAAAAAAGAAATGTCTGTCCTTAAGTCCTTTCAAGAAATCTCACAGCTATGGATAGTGATTCATCAACATGCGCAGGAAGCGGAAGTGGCATCACATATATGTTATCGGCAGATGGTAACACTGCTGTCCCACCTTTGCCCTTGTGTAGCCTTTTTTTTGCACCATGGGGCTAGGATAAGGACAAGGTGGAGGGGGGGGGGGGGCAGGAGGGAGCTCCGGACGGTATACAAGGGTTTTGCAGCACTGCCTTCTCTACATATTTTCCACTACCTTCCTAGGATCAGGGAGGTAAAGACAGCAGCAGAGCTGAAAAAGGGAAGCCTGGAAGAACAGATGCTATGAGTGGTTAATCCTAATTGATGCCCATGACCGCGCCATACTTCTGTTTCAGCTTGAGGCTGCGAATCCGGCAGTTTCGCTTTGTCCATTTAGCATACAATCAGCACCAAAATACAATAAATGTTGCAGTGCAAGTTATTGAAATGTTTGCCCTCAGCCAACCCTTTCTGAGTTGCCTCTTTACTGCCCAGCACTCACGTATTACCATTTTTTTCTAATGCAATTGTGACTGTTAAAAATCAATAACAATTTATTTTAACCCCTGGTGCGTGAGATGTGACCTCTGTGTCCTCCTGACTAAAAGGTAGACCTCGACCCTAGGGTTCGAAATCTCTCTGGCACTCGAACCAGAGGGATTTCCCTTTGAGGCCCCCACCTCAGTCTGCAAGATAAGAGCAAATCTTGCAGCCTCGCGCATTTCTTTTTTTTTCCCAGTGATGCTCATTGCACTGATATTACTGAAGGTGAAACTGAATGCAGGCTTCAGCTGCTCTCAGTTTGACTTGCGTTTAAGGGCCTAGGTCAGTCCGCAGGTACCAATCTCCATGGCATAAGTACCGTTCGAAAGAGGATATTCTTCCCCTTCTAAATGCTGCTCCCTGGTAGATTCTTGCTCAGGCATCACGGAAGCAGATTGATCCTTGAGTAGGAATTCACTCCACAGGATCACCAGGGAAAATAATCATGGAAAGAGTGCTCCTAGCTCTTCGGCATGGGCTAATGCTCGCCCCACAACTCAGGGACCAGAAAGTGCTTCTCTCTCCCTAAGGTGGCAGAGTGGGGTGTTTACTCCCCAATATGTCAGTCCCAGTCAGGCAGAGAGCCCACCAGATACCATGAATTAAAAAAAAGAAAAATAATTAATTGCTGGTCAGGGCAGCGGGGATCGGACTGCCTCCCACTCCCCTGGGTCCTAGATAGTCTTTCTGCCCCCACTGGGTAGGCATATTAAGGGGATTTCCCACCAGTCTTCCCACTCAAGGGTTAGAAAATCCACTAGATCACCAGGTAAGAATAAGTAGAGAATGGTATGGAGTAAGGGCTCGGCCCATCCTTGCATCGGGTGACCACCCCAGTTCACAGGCACCATACAGACCTACTACCCAAGAAGGCAGGCGAATTTGAGAGTTTATCTCAGACAGCATAAAGCAAATAAGACAAGAGGGAGAATAATAACAAACAAAAGATGAAAGGAAGGAACAGTCATGTCCAATATGGTATTCGCGGTGTTGGAGGTTTTGGGATACGATCAGCGGTGGTTCCTCCATAAGGGCACAGGAGCATTGCCCCCCACTGCTGCAAGGAGAGATGTGGCCTCATGGTTAGAGTTTCTGACTTTGAAGCAGGCGAACCAGGTTTGAGCCTCGGCGTCGGCTCAGCATCCTATGATTCTGGGCAAATCACTTAATCTCGCTGTGCCTACCAAAAAATGAATGTGTCCTTGTGTAATGCAACTGGTGCTCATGTAAAGCGCTCCAATACCTTTGGGAGGAGTTCACGCTATATAAAACTACAAAAAAAAATAAAAGCTCACAAAGCGTGAAAAAATAAAATGGTAAAGAAGTTAATTTAGTACCATTTTGTTTTTTTCTCTGACAGCGCGATCCAAGTGTAAGGGTGGGATGGTGCCAATGGGCCAATGCTGCTGAATTGCAGCAGGAAGGAGTGGCCACTTCAGTTTGAAGTGCATATGTTGGTTTGGTTGGCTATCTTGCGACAGCCAGCCGAGCATGCGCAATTCAAATCTCTCCACCCAGCTGTCTTGGACAGCAGGGTGGAGAGCAGGCACAGGCCTCCAGTCTTGTAGGATCAGAGCCAGCCAACTCCAACCAATCCTGGCACTTCTCTCATGCTGCTTAACACTATTAACAGCATGAGAGCAGTGTCTGGATTGGTTAAGGGATTTGGCTATGGGACCTTGCCCTCAGAGCAACAGACTTGAAAACATCAAGGATGTGCTGCAGGCTGCTAATTGGTAAGTTAAACATTTCATTATAAAATGTTGTTCTGTAAATAACATGATGTAAATAATTTAATGTAACTGGTGCTCATGTTCAGCTTTCCAATACCTTTGAGTCAAGTTACCACTGCGTGCTATATATAAAGAAAATCTGTTTCCATAGCGCCTCACCATTTTCCTACGTCACTAACCGCCACTAGATATGATGGACTCCATCCACCGGATAAGACTGCAATGGAGAAGTTCTCTGTCTAATTTAACAAAGTAATTTATTGGCCATATGACATTCTGCCTCACAATATTTGGATGGAGACACTTGTGAGTTTATATGGCCACCTAGTACGAGGGCCATAACACATTGTCACTGAACTGATGATCAATGGTGAAGAACAAAACAGATATTGCACAGAGAAGGATCTAAATGTTGGGAAGTCGTGTTTGGGCGATTCAAAAATCATCATTCGAAGTGTTGAAAGCTTTGAAGGGGGTTTGACTTAGGTTATCGTGTTATGGTTACCTGTTTATGTTCTCTTTTTTCTTAAGATATTGCATGTCATGCATCAATGTATTAATTGAAGGAGTAATGTATCAGGGTACATACTGCTGACATTATTAAGAAATGTATGATTTAACCAGGGCATTACACCTCTCTTGTCAAATGATTAGGAGTGAGCGTAACTCACATCATTTGCTGTAGCGTAGTTACGCAAACTCACATCAAAATTATGCAAGATTATGAGGAATTACACGAGGAGTGTAACGCAGCATTTAGTGCTATTTTCTGAGTGCAAAATACATCCTTGCTTCTAAAATGGCACTGACGATACATTTTACGCAAACAAAATAGTGCTAAATGCAACAGAACACAATCAGCAGCACCCAGCAGCCGCTGGTGATCTGTTACTGTGCTCTTGCAGTAGGCATCTTTGTCCAATATTACTCTGCATTACACGAGCGGCAATAATCATGTAATTGTCGGTAATTTCGCAAGGTTAATGCAAAATTACGCAAATTGCTCTGATTACTCCAGTGTAATTAAAATGTTGCCCAAGCCTACAAATAATAAGAAAAATATTTACGAAAAAAGGAATTGTTTAAGGAGCCAGATTCTCTAACTTTGCACTGCCCTAAACCACTAAGACCTAGACAGTCTTTCTGCTCCCCCTGGGGGACAGTAAATCCACTAGAAGCAAAAGAAAACAGCCATGTATTGGGGGGAGTCTTGGTATCCAATGCCTCCCCCCAAATTCCCAGGTCCAATACAGTCTTACTGCCTTCCTGAGAAGCCTAACGGAGTTGGGTGGGGGGGGGGGGTGGTATCCCCATTTTTACAGTTCTATAGTGGCAGAACACACACTAGACATCACGGAAAATTTATTTTTAAAAAAAGAACCGGGTAGGAAGGGCTGGCCCATCTGGAACTGGGATGCCCTCTCCTCACTCCTGGGTCCTAGACAGTCTTTCTCCCCCTCTGGGAGACAGATTAAGGGATCAGGCTACAGTGTTTCTGCCCCAGTGGTCAGAATACCCGCTAGCCACCAGAGAAAGATGCCAAAAAAGGAAATGGAATGGGAGTTGTCCTGTTTTCACACAGAGCTGCACTCTGATCCCCAGCACTTGCCGCTCAGTCCCTCCAGGAGGCAGAATAGGGAATTATAGTCGCTCTGCCGGCCCCTATGTCAGAAATACAATCAAAGAAATCCCAGTTTCCTCGAATTTTTACTGCAGCATTGGAGATTGGGTTTGGCCAGCACCCATGAAACCCTTGGAATTTCTGACAACTAAAGGCCCAAGACAATGCATTGTGATGTAGTTTGTTTGTATCACAGGAGCATGTTTTAATACCCAGAATGCCTGTGAACATCAAATCTGCATCCAGAAACATCCAGCCTCTCTCACGGACTGCTTCAAGTATTGCCCCTCGGATCCCGCATTTTTATAACTTTAAAAAAATATATTTTATTAGTAGCATAAGGCACAGAAAAGAAGTGTCTGCAGTGGCAGTCATAGACGAGATTGTATCAAAGATAACAGATGAAAAACAATAGAAAACATTAGGAAAGCAAACAGTTACAGTGAAAGATAACAGCCTGCGTCAGTCCCTTTTACAATGGTACATACAGTATGTCAAATAGCTATAGGGAACTGTGGCACTGAGCACTGAGAACAAGAAACACAGGGCAATGAAACAAGATTAAGCCTGGGAGGTTTTGTTTCGGCAGCATCAACACTGTCCTCTCTTTGCAGTGTTAAATAGTTTCTTAGAAGTGCCCATATGTCTCGGGGTCGAGCCTGCAGGACTTGTAATTCTCAATAGTCCTCCGCTCTCTCGTTGCTGACAGTAACATCCCTCAGCCAGTCTTTAGTCCTAGGTGACGGGCCTTTCGCCCAGCATCTCATCAATCTACGCTCTTCTAATAACAATAACACTGCCGCCAGCCTCCTAATGGACTTGGGGATTCATTTGTAGCAGCCCATGAGTAGGACAATTGGGTTGGTACCCACCCGAATCTCCACAATGTCGCCAATGATACATATCACCTTCTCCCAGTGCATTGTTCTATCTCACAATTCTTATTGGTTTGAAAGTGAAGGATAAACAACAATGTATATGTACCACAATGATTGAGCAGTACATCATACATGCACATCTCACATACATATATGAAGTTAAGTAGTGAAACATCAAGCTGTAGAAGGGAGGAGGGGAAGAAGAACACAGTAAAGGGTGCCTCCAGAAGGTACAAATAAAGGGACGTATTTACAAGCCCTCACCACCACCGGAGCGTCACTTTGTTTGACGCTTCGGTGGTGCAGTGCCATTGTCTTTATTTACAAGGTGGTGCTAAGCCACTTTGTAAATATGCCCCTTTCCGCTGTAGTCCTCTGTGGGAAAGGGGTGTGCAATGGATGTTGTTGTGGGCGTTGCACCGCAACACCCATTGCTTTTTGACACTGCCCCAGATTTACAAGGCTGAGGCAGGACCGAAAACTAACGCCATGGAATACCAGGCATTGGAATGGCAATACGAGGGAAAATTATTAATGTCTCCTCGTTTTTTGCTCTTTCCATGTGTGCTGCATTCTGCAGCACACATAGAAGGTGCAAATCACCATTATTGATTGTTTATGTGGAGGAAGCGGTCCCTTCCAGCACATAACGAATCTTCCATGCAGAGCAGGCACCCTTTCAACATGGTGGCAGGGTGCCTGCGCTAGTGCTAGGCAGCTTTTTTTGCGCCAGCACTAGGGGAAACACAGGGGTGCGCCATATTCTTGTGAATACGGTGCATCCCTGCGTTTTCAAAATGTCGGAGCCCGGCGCTGCCAAATTTGGCGCAGCTCCAACATTTTATTGTAAATAAACCCCAAAGACTGTCCTGCCATGCCTTAACCCAATTCAGCAGACTAGTAGCCATCTCAATGCTAGGTCTCAAGGAGCATTATATAGATGCAAGCATTTATGGCCGGTGTTTCGCACAATGTGCAATCGCAGTGAAGACCGTTGGGAAGGTATAGTAAGTATACAGGAAGTACCCACGAAAAGTCAGGAACAGGAAGCAAGCCATTCTGGGGTGGCTGTCATATTACCCGAGGGATGACAACAAATAATCAACAAATAACTATTATCAGCATCTTTCAACAGGAGAGCGGGAGGTGGCACGCTCTAGAGACGCCTACTGGAAGAACCTGGTGAAGTGCAAAGCTGTTACCATCCTGCACAGTTCAGAGGAAGGTGTAGCGATGGTGAAGGCCTTTATAAACCCAACCCAGTGAATCCACATGTCAAGAAACTTACTCTAGCTCTCCTCAAACTGTGGAAGTATGTCATTAATTTTCAGTCAGTTTTCAAATGTCTTTCGAATTGCTTAAAATCCTCATTTTGGCATCCCTTAGAGCAGTGGTGACCCATCATATGAAGTGGGAGAGCATGTCTAGGAAGTCACTCATGTCATGAAGAAGAGCTAAGTGTGCCATCAAGCTGCCATGGACCAAGAGTTATTTTTTCATAGAAGCCCATATTTGATTCCAGTAATTGTGCACCTGTGGACAAGCCCATAAAATAGGCACTATGTCACAATCTGGAGCGGTACATCTCCAGCAGTTGGAATCAGGACTCAAGATGGCTCTATGAAGTCTAGCAGGTGACCAATGCCATCTATGTAGCAACTTAAAGTGACTCTACTTCAGGCGGGATTTGCGTAGACCTTTGTTATAATCAGATAATGTAGCTTCCCAATCTCCGTCTCAGAACTACAACTGTAAGCGCTCCTCCCACCATCGATGTAACTCATTAAATGTGGAGGTGGAAAATTGAACTTCAATCAATATGGAGTAGAGACCTGCTATAGTGCCATTGTAAGCTTTCTACCACTGTAAATAGTTGATTATGGATGATTGAGGCAGTACACTATTAGGCCGATTGATGAGACCATGAATGGCATAGGACAATTGTATATATTTCCAGTGTGGTGATTGTGGTAGTCTGTATTCTTACTGTAGTTTGAGAAACGGTTTCAGTCCACCATCAGTAAGCAAATCGTCAAGAGGGAGGGATTGTGCCGGTCTCCATAGTGCACCGCTGATCTCATCATTGTCTATAACAATTGGCGCATTATGCCAGATAGGAGCTTTAAAATGAAGATATGCTGTAACAGCCAGTAATGTGTGCGCCCTGTTCCACACATAGCGGGAGGTTGAGCTCACTGGATTTGAGCGTGCTAAGTATCGTGGGAGATTTGTGTAATAAGCCACCAGATCCCCCATGAATGAGCAAGGTATGGTCATAATGTAAAATGTGGGATACTACCATCAATATCCAACTAGATAGAAGTTTATTAAGAATGTTATACACTTAGCAATTGTTAAGGCTATTTAAGAGGACTTGCCCAGAGCGTCCCTGTCAGGCTTAAGGACCATATTAAAAAGCTTGAAGAGATGTGGCAGTTTTGTAGCATATGTTACAAAATATTCGACCAATAAGCTGTCTAAGACTGGAGTTTTACCTCTTCCCATAGCAACAATCACTTCCTTATTTTTTTAAACAGTGATCGAACCTTCCAATGTTTCTCTTTGTTCTATGTTGAGACTAAGCAGGTGAGCCTCAGCCTCACCCATGAAGTGTTCTGGAGCTGCATTATTTCTATCTATATATTCCTTCTAAAGTTGCATATAATATTGTAGGAAACGTGCATATATACACTCCTGCATAAGAATTTCATTGTCCAAGTAATCCTTGCTAACTCTCAACTTAGCTGTATGGGAACTAGCCCTAACCAACCAGTGTAACAGCCTGCTAGCCCTATGCCATTCTTTATACTGTCTGGCATTGTACTGGTGAAGGTCCAAACATCAGAGTCTTTTCACCATTGTTGTTATTATGGATTTTGGTCCTCAAAAATGCCTGGCGAGCAGGCACTCTAGGAGTCTTCCGATTGGAAAAATTCCTTTTTATACAGTGTATTAGCTCCAAATAGCTCTCTCTTGCATATCCCTTTGTGGATAGTCATAGCTGCCATTCAGTCATATTATTTCTAGCTGTACCTGTGTTATTTGAAAAATAATGACAGCTGGCCTCCCTTACAGAGCCTTTGAATGTCTCTCAAAGTGGTAACCTGTAAATACAACATTGTCTCAGTTGTATTGTGGGTCCTTCATGCAAGTGTCATTAGTCCCAGACAATGATCAACAAATGTCTTGAAAAGATATTCAATATTGGAAACACGATCTACACTGTTTAAAATGACCATCTTTTTTGTTGTGTACCCCCAGATTATTGTCTTGACTGTTTTTGCTGGCTGTAGAACTCTCTGCATTTTCCCCTGCCAACCAGTGCGCTGATATTGGCATACCCCTCATTGGTACATTTAACTTACTTATATAGTCCCTAGTATATGATCCAAAGTATATCCAGGCCCTGTAAGTTAAATGTCACCAGGGGGCTACAGCACTTATTGTGCCTCCCACTGCAGTCACAGTAAAAACATTCCTGCAAGCCTACCATTTGTAGCCTGTTTGTGTAGTTTTAAAAAAGCGCATTCAATCAGTCAAAATAAGCCCTTTTGATTTGCCTAACCTTTCCCCTTTTATAATAATAAGTCATCCCTAGCCTTACTGCCCATAAGGCAGGGTTCATGGTGCTAGAAAGTAGGATCTAAATGGTTAAGTTATATATGTGCGTACAGTGAAAAGCCTCCTAAAGAAAGCTATGCACACTATAGCAGGGAAGGTTATTCCATAGGGAAGCATTAAGATACAATATTACATTTAATAATGTTATTTCTGGCTAGAAAATACTGCAAAATTAATTCAGTGGTGAAGTTGGAAATGTAATAAATATTTTTTTAGTGTACTTTTAGACAGTGACCTTTTTCCTGCCTATAGCCTCTGCATGGGCTCCAACTATTATATGGCAGCTGAATGGCCCTCATGATGAGATGTGAAAACTGCTCCCAGAGCAGGACAAAGGCCATGGATGTGGGGAGGTGTGTCTGTCCCTCTGGTAGGATGAGCATCTGGGCTGTGCCCTGGAGCTTGATTGACTTCTAAGAGGCCTACCCTGTCACAGGCAATTGATAGCTGACAACCTGGCAGGGCCCCCCAGTCAGGCAGGCACTGATCCCAGCGTGAAGAGGATCTGGCCCTAGTACTGGTTTAGAGTGTCCACAGGATTGCTCATTTCCCTGGCCACACCTCTATGGTGGGCACCCATGCTCTGCAAAAGGAGAATGTGTTCAACATTTTGGATTTAGGCAGTATGAGGCACTTTGGGATTGTTTGCAGTAAGGGACACAGCATTTGCGATTGCCCTCCAATGTTCCAAAATCCACTTCTGAACTGGAAACGTGGCAGAGCCTGTGTACCACTTGTCACACGGACAAGTAATAACATAGACCACAAAGTCAGTTTTGCAAGTGATCAACTTAGTAATTTTTTTTTCTTTTTTACTCTCCACAAAACAAAATTCTGAACATTGGTACTGTGCTTGCATGCCTTGCAATGTCCGCATTTTTTTTAAACCTTTACTCTGATGGAGCCAACTCAAACACTTTTGTGACAAGTGACTATGTACCAATATATCTCTG
This sequence comes from Calotriton arnoldi, assembly GCA_963921515.1. Taxonomy (NCBI): domain Eukaryota; kingdom Metazoa; phylum Chordata; class Amphibia; order Caudata; family Salamandridae; genus Calotriton; species Calotriton arnoldi. Next base: position 1,579,349 of record CAWUFW010003249.1, read on the forward strand.
AATGAGAGATTATGTTGAAAGGTGATATTGGATGTCTCTCCTATCATAGCTCTTATATGATGTCTTGTGTTAAGATAGCCCACCTGTTTTTGAGGATCTTTCTCAGAGTAGTCGCCTGGTAGTAAACTTTGTAATGAACCATATAGGTTCCTCATGCGATTCCTGTTGTTTTGAGGGTTTCTGTTGTAACGTTTCTTCCCTCAATACTTTGTCTGCCCTTTCGATGGCTTTACATAGGGCTTTTTTGGGGTATTTTCTAGCTGTTAAACGTTTGGTCATCTCAGCTTTGATTTTAGTGTAGCTGCTGTCCGTACTGCTATTTCGCTTTGCTCTCAATAACTCGCTGTATGGTATGCTTCAACGAAAACTTGGCGGGTGGCAACTATCGGCATGTAAGGTTGAGTTTCTGGCTGTGTCTTTTATAAATAGCTCCGTGTGCAAATTGCCCTCTTTGAGTGTAAGTCTAATGTCTAGGAAATCAATGTGTTCCCTGCTGTACTTCAGTGTAAATTTCAAATTGACTTTATTCCAATTCAATGTATCAAAGAAAATTAAAAGATCTCTTTCATTGCCCTCCCAGACGAAAAAAATATCGTCAATGTACCGCAGCCATACACTGATCTGGTCTGTCCATTCATTGAGATCATTGCCCCAGAGGACCTGCTCCTCCCACTAGCCAACCAAGAGATTGGCGTAGCTTGGGGCGAAGCAGGTCCCCATAGCAGTTCCTTGCACTTGTCTGTAGAGTGTATTTTCAAACATGAATATATTTTCTTTCTAACAGGTCTCAATCATTTCTAGTATCATAAGTGTATGTTGTAAGACATTAGCATTTCTAGTTCTTAGAAAATACTTACAAGCGCCAATGCCATCCTTGTGCCTTATGCTAGTATATAGACTTTCTACGTCTAAACATATTAGCCAACATTCCTTTTCCCAACTATAGGTTTTCTGTATAAAATCTTCAGTATCGCTGATATACGAATTGAGATTCTGTACATATGGTGCTAAAAAATGATCGACAAATACAGATGTATTTTCAAAAATGCTATTTTTCGAGGAAACAATCGGACGCCCAGGTGGATTCCTAGGGTCCTTGTGTACATTTGGTAATAGGTATAACATGGGGATTGTCGGTGTATTGTTTTTTAGGAACTGTAACTCATCCCAATTCAACAGTTGCTCTTCATGCCAAGTTTTAAGTCTCTCATTATAGGTTATGTGTACATTCCTAAAGTATTCTTTATCTGTCTTATTGTAACATGCCCTGTTCCTTAGCTGCCTGAGTCCTTCCTTCACATAGTCTTCCCTGTCCATGAGGACTATGTTTCCCCTTTTGGCATTAGACCCTGAAAACATGTGTGCATTTGAGAGTTTGTAACGTCTAGCGCAAATATAGTCAACAGATATATTGATGACCACGCAACAATAAAAGTAGGTTGTCAACTGGAGTTCATATATGGCCAACCATCAATATTCTAACAATGCTTGGAGGGGTATTTTACCCAATACTAGAGAAATAGTATGAGGTCTCAGGGCAATTTCTAAGGTTGACTAACTATGTGTCAACAATGCATGGGATTGGGGTACTATACCCAACTTGGCCAAACAGTTTGGGAATATCTCCCACACTGATTCGAAAATGGCACTGACACAGGCTCAGAATATATCCCTAGAGGGGAAATTGTGTGACGCATTAAAGAGCATATGTGATACGAAACATTTGCTAAAATTGTCACTGCATAAAGATGGTAATCTGAACTGACCCTGCACCCAAAAATGAGTGATGTTCACTACTGAATACACATAAAGTTTTGAATGAATTGTGAATGGAAAAGTAGGTCATGAAATTGAATTGTATAGTATTTTCTTTATGTTAATCATGTGCGTTGTGTGTGACGTAGTATTTATGCCGGTATTGAGATTTCGTGGTCATGTGACCAAGACCGAAGGAGGTCGAAACGCATCTGTTTCGTTTGCCGAAATTAAAAACAATTTCTGAAATACGAGCTGTTGAAGTGGCAGAAATTTCTTTCCAGCATATGGGAGCGGAGCACAGCTGCATTGTGTATGTATATATATATATATATATACATATATATATATATATATACCAGTAGGTACTTATGGTTAGGACCAACCTTTCCCATAGACAAAGCGTTTTTTGTTTTGCTAATAACTTAGGGCCTGATTATGACTTTGGCGCAGCGGCGACAGCGCAATGCCGCCTCCGCTGTGCCAAAGCCGCGCAAGCACCGCCGACCATATAATGAGTAAAAAATTTGTCCTTCATAATACGGCGGGCAGTCCTTTGATATTCCCATGGCGATGCTTGGAAAACAGGCCCCGCAATGGGAACAGCAAAAAAGTTCCAGCACTGCGTGGACGTCCATGTCGTCCTGGAACTTTGTGGATGTACAGACAGAGGGGCACATGCTGTGCCCCCCTAAATGTATCCCCATGGTGGGGGGCTATGGAGGCCCTGTAGGGCCCCCTTTGCTCCTGCACCACCAGCTTTTCATGGTGAGGCTCCACTATGAAAAGGCTGGTGGTCCAGGAACTCGGAATATGCTGAGGCGGGACTGCGCCAGTCCCTCTCAGCATATTGTGTTGTGACTGTACCCTGACGCAGCCGACAGTCCACCACCGCAGTTACTTTAGAAGTCGCAATATGGCAGACAATGGACTGCCACTGCTGCGCCACCACGATTCTGCCAGCCAGAAGACCGCCAGACTCATAATCAGGCCCTATGGTGCCGTTTGACAAATCTTCCCAAAATTTTCAAAACTAGTGTCCCAGTTACTTTAGCTGCTGTTTGGAAAGCTTTGGGGTGATTGGTGAAGCAGGGACCGAGAAAAAGGGTGGGTCCTAAAATGCTTTTTTCCCCATGCCATGTCTGCTAGGAGTTTGTATTTTTGGACACGACTATAGCCTGAACCACTGCACGGAATTACCCCAAACTTACCAGAAAGATAGATCTTGGTCCAGAAAGCAACCTTTGTGTAAATTGGAGTAAATCCATTCAGTAGTTTGGGATTTATATATACGAACGACATTTATGGGTATCTAGGGGCGCTAATCATCCATGGATCTACCGGTGGGGAGATTTGCGAGCACCCGCGGATCCGGAAGAAAAACAAAGCTAATTGGCTGTCTGCAACATGAAAGGAAAGTTGCTGCCACCATTTTGTTTGTTGCTTGGCCCGGGGGAGGGAAAATTAAAGTGTTAAAGCACATAAGGGGTCAGGATACAGGTATTCTGACCTCATAGGGCACATAGAGGGTCCCTCGGGAACCCCTTAAGGGCAAGAAATTACCCCAAAAGGTTTCGGGCACAAATTGAGGATCCACAGGTACTCGTAGATCCCACGGGTACATGCAGGAAATCCACAGGTACCCATGGATACCCGTGGATCTGAAGCCCATTAGAAAAAACCCTCACCCTCTCACACACCATACCCCTGCGGCGATCGGTCGAAGGCCGGGTGCAGCATGGGTTTGGATGCATTTAGGGAAGTTGGCTGCAGGGCTTGGTCACATGCCAGGCCATGCGACCAACCCCCCAAGCACACGACCATAGGCCGTGCACTGTGAGGTTGTATTAAAGTATGGTAATTATATATTACTTTACGTTAAATAAAATAGAAATTAATTAAAAAAAATGTTTACAGGGACGTTATAGTTAGGTTGATGTTTTACTTACACAAAACCACAGAAATTCAGCAGTTATAATTATACTTATCTGAAGAAACTATAACTCGTGAACTTTATATTTCTATAGGAGTAGGGAAACCCATGGGTAGTAAGGGAGCAGGGGTTTAAGTATTATTTAAGGAACAGGGGTCCCTTATGAGAGGACTGTGGAAAATTAAATACACGCAGAGGTACATTGAGGTCTACGTATGGTATCCTAATGGACTAATCATAAATATTTATTACTGCAGAATAAAACACATTGCAGTGGGAGAACAAACACAAGAAAGGTCACATATAGCTTCCAATCTCAGGACATATCAGTGTGACAAAAAAATGACGACACAATATTTTTTTTAATGTTTTTATATCCTTTATTTTTCATTTTTTTAATAAGCCAAATGTTGGAAAGTGGGTTATTGGTAGGGGCAAATGTAGGTCTGCCACTAGTAATAAGACCACAAACACTTGATAGGACTCAGCATAGGTCTAAGAAAATTATTCCTATGCTCAACCCCTGGTAACGTGGCTGCGAGCAGACAGGCTTAACTTCAAAGACAGGTATGTAAAGCATTTAAAAACACCAATTCAGTAAATAATTAAGACACAACACATAATAAAAATCCAACACCAATTTATAAAAATAGGAATTATTTTTATCTTTAAAATGACACCAAAACGACAAAAATCCAATGTAGGGAACCGGAGATATGAATTTTCAAAGTTTAAATAAAATATAGCACTTAGAAGCATCTAGCACCATATTGGGACATAGCCTCGCGATAGACCGGGCCAAAGTCAAAGTTTAAGGCCGACCGCGATGGAGCCCTGAGCGGATACCCCACGCGGAAGGTCCCGGTCAATGTTTTTACCTTCGCACTTAGAAACTTTTCTGGAGCTTTTCTCCTCGAGGCCCCTCGACGCTCTCCGTCAGTCCGGATCCGGTGCGGCTCCGCCGGGCAGCCTTTCGACGAACTCCCGGTGAACTTCCCTGGAGCGGACTTAGAAACTTTTCAAGATCGCTTCAGCGGGGCAATCCAACAATCCAGGCCGACACGCGATGGAAGGCAGGCGGATTGGCGCTCGCGGTTGTTCCCGGCCGACTTTCTTACGAGCGGACTTAGAAGCTTTTCCGGAGCTTTTTCTCTTGGGGTCCCTCGATGCTCCTCATGTATCCGGATCCGGTGAGGGTTCGCCGGTCTCAGATTTTTGCTAGTCCCGGTCAATCTCTGGAAGTCGATGCGATGGAGCTTTTAGCGGGACGAACCTGGTGGGCTTGGCCGACTCGCGGTTGAAGGCAGGCGGCTTGGCTGACCAGGATGAGTCGGTCCCCCTATGGAGCTTTTTCCAAAGTTCCTCCAAAGTTCCCCAAACTTCCTGAACTTCTTCCTGAAGTTCCTCAAAGGGTCCCAAAGTGTCTCAAACTTACTCCAAGGTTCTGGAAGCTCCAAGATGGTCCTTGAAAGTTGAGGACTTCAATTCCCACAATGCACTGGACGTCACCCTTAGAAATCCACTGGTAGCTCCCCAGGTTGGTGATTCTTGGTGGTGAGGGTCCAGATGAGCTCTGTTAACCTGTAGCTTGCAGGGAGTCCACTCTTGATTTCTTTTACTCAGCACAGTTAGTCCACAAAGCTGTAGTTTCAGGTGGTGCAGTCTCCAGAGGTCAGGCCTTAGAGGTCTTTGCACAGCAGAAGTTCCAGCAGGGCCAGTCTTGCTTTCTTCAGTTTCAAGCAGCAGATCTGAGGGGCTGGGCCTCTCTCAGATACTTATTCCACAGTCTCTGGGTCATCCAGGAGGTCAAGCTTCACCAATAGGAGTAGGGTAACTGCCCACTTGAGTGACTACTTCCTGCAGAGTGTGGCATTATTTTATCCCAGAGTGCAACAAAGCTTCCAAATCCATAATGGCTGATTTTCCAGCAAGGAGGTAAGAGCTGGCTAAACACTCCCACTGAGTTGGCTAATTAACCTAGCCTCTCCTCCATACATCTGCACATACCTTCCTTAATCCTGCCATCTGGCTGGGGTGGGGGTTCAAAGCTGTTAATGACACTGCTCTGGGCTCTGCCCCTTTGAAGCTCATTGTTTACGACCCCTCCCCTGGCCTGGCATTCCTGCAGAACAGCTCACTGCCCTCCCAGTCCATCTGGCTGACCCCAGGGGATCTTTATCACCTCTTCAGGCAGGCTGGCTAATCCCCTTAACTCTGACCAATCAGGGCAGAGCACTGGCAGGCTGGATTTGGAACTACAACTAAGAAAGTGTTATAACTTCTTGTCTGTTCACTTTGGGAAAAATTCAATAACATCATATTGTAGGATTTATCCATACCATTCTAGTGAGTCTTTGAATGGAATCTTTATCCCTGTCCTGTTAATAGTTATTGTTTAATAACTTTCCCCCATGTTAACCTATGGGCCATGGGGTTTGCAATGGGAAAAATGACGTGGGCCATTTTTCCAGCACCAGGACCTACAAAAACATATTTTATAGGTACTTGGCTTATTTTCACAGGACCCCCACCCCATAGGTCACCTAGGGAGACCCTAGGGGTGTTGAATCTGTAAAAATATTGCAGATCCTCCAGGCCCAGTGCCCCCAGCATCAAAGTCGAATTTGGGCAGCACTTTAAACAATGGGGAGAGTGAAATGTGAATTTCACTTAACCCAGGGCATTTATAAACTCATTTTATAAGGGTCTACCTTATAGATACCTGACCCCCCACCCCTGGGATACCTAGGGGAGACCCTGGGGGTCATTATTATGCAAAAACATTTTAGGTTGACCAGTTTTAAGTGCCCCAAACCCCAAAGTCGAGTTTGGCCACAATTTGCATGTTTAAGAGCAGTCCTGGCACCCAGAGCTGCTTTTAAACTGACCACAGGTTTCAGCAGTGCACACATGCAAGTGCAAAAAGGCTGCTGGCCTCTAAACTGCCATGCCCCAGGATACTGGGGACTTCTAGGTAGTTTCAATCCCCTGCCCTATTATATACTAGGGGCTCATGGGGTAGGTCATGCCAATTACAGGGGTACCCCAACCCAAAGTGTACCCTAGTGTATGTAGGTGCTTTACTGTTATCTAAGTGTTTCAGCATGGCACTGGCCCTGGGCCTGGTTAAACAGAGCCCAGGGTCAGTCAGAGTCAGTTACCACCAGTTCCAGTCAGCAAAAAGTTGGGGGGTGCCCAGGGCACAGGATGACTTTCCAACACCAACATACAGCAGTGTACAGAATTTCAGAACAATCAGTATTCATAATAGGGCAAAGGAGTAGAGTTCATAATTAGCTGGGAGTGCAGCGCCTTTATATGTATGAAAATGCCCGTGTTGGGAGCTATAGGTCAGCAGAACATTTTAAAAGCATAAACAGCATGTGCATTTACAACACAAGTTACCCCACCCCAGTGTCCGGGACAGCCTTAGCAAGGAGATGTTTTATGACTAGTGCCCAGAATTTTCCCCCTATCGGAACAGGAAACTGTTGTGCCATTGTCAAACAAACAGATTCAAAACATGAGATTCAAAACTGAAATTAAAACTGTGAATAACCTTTTATAAGTCAACCCCCTGACAAACCAGCAGTTGAAGGAAAGCACCTATTGGAGTCAAAGGAGGTATTCTATAGTAAAACGGACGTCTTCGGTGTAATATTTGGTTTCCTGAGTGTGTCATCCAAAGTTACTCAAAGGTGTAAAAGATTGTGCCACATGGATGGCAGGGTGCTGAAATTATATTTTTTTCTGGATCTTCCAGAACAGGGCCCATGACAAGGCTTTCTAGACCCCTCTAGTACTAACGACTTTGTCAATGTGCCAATACTAGATAGAAATTCAGTTGCACTGCAGCCACCCCTCAACCCACTGAACAGTATTTGAATGAGATGCATTTCAGGTAACAATCCATTGTTTAAAATTTCACAGGGATGATTACTAGAACTCAAATCTTCTTTCAAAATTGAAAAGCGCACTAAAAGAGACTAGGAAAGAAGGAAAGATATATTTTAAAGATTCATTTTAAAATTAAAATCCAATCCTGCTACACACAATAAGAGTAGTAACTATAACAAAAACAAACAGAAAGATAGCTACAACATTTATGAGAAGTTTGAACGACAGAAAATATGCAGCATATTTGCTGTGTATCAATCTGAAACTCATATCTTTTGCTTATTAGCTAAGATCAGCAAAAAAAAGAATAGCCTAGTTTGAGTTTTATAGCTGTTTCACTCTTGCATACCTGCATTGAACAATAAGGTTACTGTTCAATATAATAGAAATGTCTGCTATTCTCATCTTTGTGGGAAAGAAGGCTGATAAGTCCAGCAAGTGAAGTCTAAGTGCGCCTCTGTTAGCCCTTTTTGCCCTTTTTAACCAGGTCCCAGTGCCAGTGCTTTTTGCCTTTAACTGTAACTATTGAATTGGTACACTCAATTGGCAAGGCATTTATCTCTCCTTGTAAGTCCCTAGTAGATGGTACCAGGGGTACCTAGGGCAAGGGTGATAAAAGGGGTCACCAGGACTGCAGCACTATATTCTGCCACCCTGGGTGACCCACTTAAAAGTACCTCTGCAGGTCTGCCATTGCAGCTGTGCACGAGCAGCCTGTCTGCTCAAGAGAGGCTCTGCACACACCATGTGCTGCAGAGCCACACCACTGCCTTAATGTAAGTAAGTCACTCTTAAAGTTGTCCTCCTAAGCCCAGGAGGTAGAGTGCATTATATTAAAGGTGTGAATATATATGTTCATACATATATATCCCTACAGTAACTCTGTAAAGAAAGGTTTTACTGTAAGTGAACGCCAGTCCATAGAGTAACATTGGCTGGCCATCGAGCAAACTCAAGATAGCTAGCTCCATAATGGAACAACCAAATTGTATCCTGTTTGGTCTCAAACACTGTGCTTCTTCACCACCAACACGATGCTCGTGTTGAGGAAGAGCTGGTATGCACAGGGGTGCCACCATGCATGGGTGCCCCCCTAGGATAATAATAATAATAATAATACAGACATTTATAAAGCGCGTCAGCTACCTCAAACAGAGGTGTCCCAGCGTTTTAGCGGTAGGATGCAGGCTTCAGGCCAAGGTCAAAGAGATCAACCTGGGCTAAAGAGCCAGGTCTTAAGGGACTTTCTGAATATCGGCTCCGATTGGATTAGGCAGATATTATTCGGCAAAGAGTTCCAGAGCTTAGCCGCCACTACTGTAAAGGATATGCCTCCTACGCGAGCTTTAGCGAAACGAGATGTGCAAAGCAGGTTCTGAGAGTTGGACCTCAGAGAGCGGTTTTGTTGGTAGCGGCATAGCCGGTGTTTAAGGTAACTGGGGCATTTGCCATATATCGCCCAAAAGGCCAGAGTTAAGGCCTTAAACTCAATCCTTTTCGCCACCGGCAGCCAGTGGAGCTGTCTTATATGCAGAGAGATATGATGTCGAAACGGCACTCGTCTAATCAATCTCGCAGCCGCATTCTGTACCATTTGCAGTCTCCTAACGAGATAGGCGGGCAGACCCAGATGCAGGCAGTTAGCATAGTCCAGCCTAAATGTCACTGTAGCATGGACAATGACTCTGCGACAGTCCTCCGGCAGTAGATGTAAAAATTTCCTCAGGCTTCTTAATTTACTGAAGCATGAGGCTGTCACCTGCCGAATTTGAGCTGTGAAAGAGAGATCTACTTCCCATTTCACGCCTAAGTTTTTTGCTGTGGTTGCTGGCGTAGGTGGCCGGCCCATTTCTGCCGGCCACCAGATGCTGGCTGCCGGCGGAAGAGCCTTGCCGAAGAACAACACTTCTGTCTTCTCTGCATTAAGTTTAAGTTTATTATTATTCATCCAATGGGCGATGTCTCTCAGGCATCCCTTAAACCTAGAAAAGGAGTCCACAGACTGGTCCTTGAAAGAAAACACCAGCTGTGTGTTATCGGCGTATGATATTGCCTTCACACCCCAGTTAGCTATGAGCGCGAACAGAGGGGCCAGATATATGTTTAAAAAAAGCGGGCTCTAGGCCGAACCCTGTGGTACCCCACACCATAATTGTTTGGGTTCCGACTGGTAGGGTTGAGGGGCGACATTCTGCGTGCGATTTTTAAGAAAGGACTTCAGCCAGGTGAGTACCACCCCTACAATTCCTGTAGCTTGGAGTCTCTGTACCAGAATTAAGTTGTCCACCGTGTCGAACGCTTCAGATAGGTCCAACAGCACCAGCATAGCTGATGCTCCAGCGTCCACAGTCATTCTTACTGACTCTGCCACTTCCAACAGAGCGGATTCCGTATTGAAGCCAGTCCGAAAACCGGACTGCGTATCATGTAGAATATCATGGCCCTCAATAAAGTTAGCTAACTGTTGCTGTACCATTTTTTCCAGCATTTTTGCTGGTGCTGGTAATAGTGGGATTGGGCGATAGTTGTTTAGCTCCCCTGGATCCACGTTGGGTTTTTTCATGAGGGGGAGTAACACTGCATGTTTCCATGTATCGGGGAAGATACCTGAAGCAAGTGATGTGTTTCATATATGATTCAGGGCATGGTTTACCGAGGGAGCCAATACCTTCCACAGCTTGGGGGGGCACGGGTCCTCAGGAGAACCTGACCTACCTCTCAGGATCTCTGTCAGAGATTCCTGCGGGGAGATAGGAAGGAATTCTGAGAAGGAGTATTCGTACACACGACTACCACTCTCTTCTGTCTTTTCTGTCTCTACCGCTGTCGTGAAGGTGTTGTAGACTTTCCGAATTTTACTGTCGAAAAAGTCCGATAGCTTTGCGCACAGAGAGGGGGACGGTTGTATTTCGTTTTCCAGCTCCATCGGTTTTGTAAAGGAGCTGATGATTCTAAATATTTCCTTGCTTGAGTTTTCCGCATTATTAATGCTATACTAAGCTCTAGTGCCTAGGTGGGCTCCCCCAAGCCATTTGTCACCAAGGCAAGAGTCTACCCTCCTGCTGGTCGTTCTAGCACGGCCACGGGATGAGAGACAGAGGGCCTGGGCAGGAAGGAGGGCACACCTCCTCCCTCCCAGGATGACTAGTGTTTACAGTTATCAAGGGGGTGAGCCTCAAAGGCTTTCACTGCCCTTGATATGTTATCTCTTGGCCCCTATTCAAGGACAAAGCACTACCTGCCCTGTCCAAGCTGACAGGTGGGAAAATTAGGTAGTCTGGAGGTGTACACCCCCAAAAGACTAGCCACACCCTTAGGGCGGGCTAGAAGGTCTGTACAGCTGAGAAAGGATTTTGCCTTGTTCGAAGACCCTGAAATAGAGGACTCTGGGTAGAAAAGTGATGTACACTGACAGGATGTTGTCACTACAGGGGAGAGTTAGCTACAGGGACCAGTAGTCCATTGGCCACTGTCCCTCACTCCCTTAATGCCCTCTAAAATAGGATTTAAGGGGCTCCCCTGACACCAGAACCTCAGTTCTGACTTTGAATCTGAGAAGAGGCACAGAGAAAATGTCATCACAGACAACAGGACTTTAGACTCTGACACAGTGCAAAGAGAGGATACTTAAGTACCCTGAAGAGACCATATACTGGAACCGTGTATTCGATGTATGTCCGTGACAAAAGCGTGTTGCTCCCACCAAGGGGAACTTCAGTGGACACCAGGAATCTAAGCAAACTTCCCTCGGCTGGTGGGACCAGTCCCCTGCAACCTGCAGAGGAATCAATGTACTGCGTCACAAGATTTGCAACCTGCTGGGCCTGTCGAGTGTGCCCAAAGAGACATGGTGTCCTGCAAGCCTGTGGTGGTAGCTAAGATCACACCCAATCTCAAGCCTCTAGTCCACTCCTGTCGACCTCCAGCCTCCAAAGTAACCAAAGACTATATTTGCCTTAGCCATGACTTGGTGATCGGCAGTTGGGTGGTCGACCCCTTCATCCACATCTCCAGACTGAGTGCACCTCACAGCGACAGCGACCAATGTCGTCAACAACCCCACTGCTGTGTCTCTGCATCCTGAAGGTGGTGTCGACAAGTGTGTGGCAAAGCATCTTTGGCGCGACCTACCACGGTGATCGACAGCTGCCAGCTAGTTCTTCACCCAGAGCCACCGAGAAAGGTAGAAGAAATCCAGCTGTTGAAACTGGGACCCCAAAGGCCTTTGCTCTCCAAGGGTAGACTGTAACTCCGTCTCCAAGTTTGGATTTGCCAAGTGCTGCATTTTGACAGCTCCCGCGGATCCCGTCAACACCAAGGACAGCCAAGTAACTTCTACAAAACAAGCTTTGCACTGCAAAGTAAATTCCCCCAAAAACATTTTGCACTAGTTAGCGTCACTTTTGTGATGCTAACCCAGCACAAATTGTTTGAAAATCTACCCCTATTAGGGGATCTACTGTGCCTCCTTTGCAGTTTAGGGCGGTTCACTTCTCTGCCTATGTGCTGCAATTGGAAGCAGTCTGTAGGCAGGCAAAGTAACCCACCTTAACGCCAATAGCCAATGGTGAGAATGAAATACTCCTCTTGCCTAAACCAAAACGTGAATGATAGTTTCTTCAAATGCGCCAAAGTCTGGAGAGGCTGACCAAAGGCCCTGCTGGGTGCGTGTTTTGTGGGTATGCTTTTGATGACAAAACAGAGATACGTGTGTTCCTGCAGTGGTAGAGCAGAAAATAATAGAGTTTAAAGCAAGAAATACTTATACGTTGTTTACCATTTTACTGAAGAAAATGTCCTTAATGTATCAAATAGCCATGAAGTGTTTTTGATTGTGAAAGTTTCTCTAAACTTTCAAAAAAACTTTGGGGCATATTAGCAAGGGCACTATCGCCGCTTTAGCGGCACTTTTTGCCGCTAAAGCGGCGATATTCTTATCGCCCTATCAGCAAACTGTCTCTAACAGCAGTTAGAGACAGTTTTCGGGCATTAGCGCCCGTGTTTTTACCGCTTTGCATGTCAGCGATATTTATCGCTAATGACATGCAAAGTGGGCGTTCCGACGAACAAACCTGGGAAACACCCGCTAACAGGCCTATCGCCTATTAGCAAGGTGGCCATGGCCCCAGTTAGCGACGTGAAAAGTCGCGCTAACCGGGGTCATCGCCATTTATTTAACACCTGCAATTAGCAGGTGTTAGCCATATCTAACATGGGGGGTGGATTATGCTGATACGACCACAGGGTCGTATCAGCAAGGTTATCGCCGTTTTCCATGAAACATCGCTGGAAAACCAGCGATGTTTCATGGAAAACACCGCTATGGCTGGAATAATTATCGCCATAGCGCTAAATGTCGCTAATACAGCGTTAGCATGGCAAATTATTCCGACGATAGCCGGCGATAAAAAAGTGCTCGCTAAACACGCTTTGCGATGTTTAGCGCACTTTTTAGATAATATGCCCCTTTATTTTAAAAGTGGAACTAGGAAAGGCGTATTATAAAATAGGCACACAAAGGCCAGGTCATTTAATCAATGGTCAATGACAAGCTAATGTATATAAAAAACAGTTCTAAGGAAGCTGTAAACATACTGTGCATTATTAGTCAAGTATGTTAATTAATTCAATTAAGTGTCTTTTCTTTAGTGATTTTGGAGGGAAAATAGTGATGATGGAACTTTGCCCCTGATGAGTGCTTAATGGACATTTAAGTGGATTTGTGGGATGGCGTTTTACAGTAAATTAACCTGAGGTCATGTATGTGTGTGCAGGCCTCTGAAGCTGTCAATCTGCTAGCATTCTCTTTTCAATAAGGACCTGGAAACCAAAGCTGCTGAAATTTTACATTTTGCTGCATAAATGCCACGTTTTCTAATCAAATTCAATATGACAGCGATTTACTGCGCGGTTTGCGATTGTGAATATTTGAAACTAAAATGTGAGCTTATAGAAAGATAATTGTGTTTGCCTGTGACAGCAATTGAAATAAAGCAAAGTCAAGGGGCGCGCTCTTAACTAGAGGAAAGATAATTACATTCAATTTCGAAAGTCTCATCAGACGTATTAACCTCTGTGAATACAAGTTATATTCAGAGGGGATGTCATTACAGCTAGAGCAAAATGTAGGAATTTGATTTGCTAATGTTTCTTTTTTTTATCCTTAACAGATACTGTTTCATAGGATGGTTGTAACCGAAGCACCTAAAAACCTGTTGAGCATGACAATGGCAGTCAGAGTGTGCACAAATACCCGCAAACACCTTGGGCAAAGGACATCCCAAAAACAAAGCAAATGTCCTTGAAAAAAATCTACAAGAACACATTCCCCCATCTCTCCACCCCACCACTGTAGACAAGGCAAGTACACCACGCACATTCACACACACACGCGCGGGCGCACACACACCATGCATTCATGCATGCACACAAACACACACCTCCACTGAGTTGGGCCACTTGAAAAACTCTGATTACTGAAGCCCTTTTCATCATCAAATAACTAAAAGTCACAATTGCACGATTTGTTTCCTTCTCACATCAAGATAATCAATACCCCAATGTGCTGACATTTCCATACATTGTCAGGTCCTGCTCAAAGCCAGACACCTTTCATGCCCACCTGTAGACTCACCTGATCATCCCTTCATCGAGAACAAGATTGTCTGATAATCTCTCACATTACTACACTAACAGCCACCTCCCACACTTAGAAGACTGTCCAGAAGGACACAGATCAGTATTGGATGATTTTATGGTCCCAACACTGACGACTCTCATTTTTTCGATACATTACGAGGGTTCATAGTGTACTTCCCCACTAACTCCCTACACTGGGCAGGAGATTTGATCTGCCCCCTACCAACACCCAGGATAGATCTCGGTCATCTCCTCGTGGTGGCGTCCTGGCAGCTGGGCGCCTGAGAGATATAGTTGAAGATCACATTATGGTTGCTATTTGGTGACAACGTTACCCTGAAGGGCTGGAGGCTACCTTCTATTCGGCTGTTCATGATATGTGGCCCAGAATAGATTATTGGCTTACCTCTCGAGACGTGTGCGTGTGAATCACAGAGATGCAGCACCTTGCTTGCAGATTATCTGACCACTCTCCGATCATGCTGCATATGCGGCTGCTGGGAGCGGACCCCTGGGTGGGAACGGGGGGAGTTGACGCCTGAATGATGGACTTACATGATACTATTGAAGAATACTTTGTACTCAATACAGGCTGCAGCAGACAGTATGTGCATGCTTTCGGAGGGATTCAAGTCCACAAACAGGAGTGTGTGTATTGCCAAGCATAACAGGATAATGAGAGAACTGAGGGTGCAGTTGAATCGGTTGGGGTTGTGTTGAGAGTCCTGGAGGGTAGACTTAGGGAGAAATTCACTGAGTATGCTGAAATAGCGGAAAATAAGTAAAATATCATGGGAAATATGCTCGGTCTGGGCATACGGGTAGGGAGGACAACCAGGTCGATCACTGTCGGAACAGATTAAACATCCCTGGACAGTGAATGATATTACACATATTGTAGATGAGCAGCGTTGTACACTCTACAAGACACCACAGATCCTGAACACCTTCCACACCCATTATACCAACCTCAATACCACCCGATGACCACCCCCCCAGCATCAATCCATGGGCGAATATTTAGACAATACCACAGTGGGTTGGTTAACGCCAGCACATCGTCCATTTTCATTGCAACCCTTCACATTAGATGAGCTCTGGGAGGTGATCTTGGGTCTATCAACAAACAAATCGCAAGGGTCTGACGGGTTTACTGCCAAATTTTAGAAACAATCCCAAGATCTGCTAGCCCCACATTTACTGGCGCTGTATAGAGAATCACGGACTAAGCATATGCCACCCCCAACCCTGTGCGAGGCCATCATAGTTAACCTGCTCAAGCCAGAGAAACCGCCTTAATACTGTGATTCTTACTGCCTGTTTTCACTGCTAAACTGTGACAACAAAATTGAAGACAAACTGATAGCTAACTGCCTAACTCTACTACTCCCAGCTTTGGGGCAGCCAGATCAGTCTGGGTTTGTGTCAGGTCGATCGCTCACAAACTGCGGACCCTCTTTGCTCTTTTGCAAGATCTAGACCCAGCCTTGGATGCCGTAGCTGTATTCCTAGACACCTCTAAAGCATTTGAGTCCCTAGAATGGGAGTATCTTTCAGTATCCTTGCCTGAATGGGGCACTGAGTCTTTTCCTGGAGTGGATACATTTATTACATTCTGCACCAACTGCTAAAAAATGTAAATAACAATTTTTCAGCTCCTCTTGTAGTGTCCAGGGGAGAACTAGGCCCCTCTCCACGATCATATTTTTGCTGGCTCTGGAACCCCTCGCAGCAGAATTGTGTCAACACTACACACAATATGCCATTCGATATACATCCTGGCACATTCTCATACCAATTTGCGCAGATGACTTGACTCTCTATTTGAGGAATCCTAACATTAGTCTTACTGAAGTACTTCATGAGTATTTGCGCTTTGAGTCACTTCCAGGCATTAACAACAACTGGAGTAAGTCCCAAATCTTTATCCTGATGCTGGGTGCATGCTGCTTCACCCCTGACTTTGCTCTAAACTGGTGTGAAGCCTCTGTGAAGTACCTAGGGATTTGGGTAAACATGGATATGGACGTGGTGATAAGGGAGAACTATGTCAGACAATTTGTAAAATAATGGATCAAATATCCCATTGAATATCACTTCCTCTATCCATGGTGGACAGGATCAGTTGTATAAAATGCTGCTTCTTACAAAGCTTCTATACTTAGTTGTCACCATCCCACTTCTGCTCACGAAGAGCCTACTCAAGCAAATTTGTACTCAATTCATTTAGTTAATCTGGGTTGTCAAGCAACCCCGTATCAAGTGGGAGAGCCTTATGCTGCCCTTTCACATGGGAGGATTCGAGACCCTGAATCCAGAGCTATACTATCTGTGCACCCAGGCTCATTTCACCTACTACTGGCTCCATCCCCTGATGCCTTCACTTCACACATCGCTGTCGAGAAAGATGTAGTCACTCCTTGTGCTCTGCGCACTCTGATAGGGAATGTGCGTCCGCACTATTCAAACTGTATGTCAACTGCGAAGTGTACTTCCAGAGCCTGGAGCTTGCTTGAAGGGCAGATGGGATGCATGCCTCTCTACGCACCATCTCTCCTTTTGTGTCAGTATCCAAAAATACAAGCCGCACACGAACCCAAACAAACCCACGTACTTTCTCAGCGATCTTGCAAGGGAACCTCCAAATGCAGGTATTTTTTCCCTCACTAATAGATTCAGTGCACAGGAGGAGTCCCTAGGCATGGCCCGCACACCCCCTAGATGTTTTCTTGCATTATAGAATCTGAAAAGCTGTGGGAGTGAGTGACACTACTTCACAGTGGAGCCAGTGTCCTGCCAGGGGCTGGAATCTCTCATCAAAGCCACATCCACGAAGCAACTAATTTCCAGATTATACAGGGCCTCTTTGAAGGACAAACCTGCCCTAGGGCACAATGCTTGTGCCTGTTAGAAGGAGGACATAGGCCTTGAGGTGAGGACTTGAAGGTGGTCTTTTTGCTGCGCACAGATGGGTGCTGGTGCCTTCTAGTAGCAGGCTCTGTATCATACATTGCAAATTTCTACAACGAGCATATTATACTCCCAACACGTTGCAAAGACTAGGCCTACATGAGAGGGTCGACTGTGCCCTCTGTGGCCTCCCGGACACAATGTTTCTCCATCTGGTGTGGTCATGCAGTACTGTCCAGACTTTTCGGGGCATGTGCTCACCGCATTAGCAACTATGATTGAGCACGAGGAGATTTTATCTGCCCCCTACCAACACCCAGGACAGATCTCGGTCATCTCCTCATGGTAGCATCCTGGCAGCTGGGCGCCTGAGAGATATAGTTGAAGATCACATTCTGGTTGCTATTTGGTGACACCGTTACCCTGAAGGGCTGGAGGCTACCTTCTATTCGGCTGTTCATGATATGTGGCCCAGAATAGATTATTGGCTTACCTCTCGAGACGTGTGCGTGTGAATCACAGAGATGCAGCACCTTGCTTGCAGATTATCTGACCAGTCTCCGATCATGCTGCATATGCGGCTGCTGGGAGCGGACCCCTGGAGGGGAACGGGGGGAGCTGGCGCATGAATGATGGACTTACTTGATACTATTGAAGAATACTTTGTACTCCATACAGGCTGCAGCAGACAGTATATGCATGCTTTCGGAGGGATTCAAGTCCACAAACAGGAGTGTGTGTATTGCCAAGCATAACAGGATAATGAGAGAACTGAGTGTGCAGTTGAATCGGTTGGAGACTGAGTTGAGAGTCCTGGAGGGTAGACTTAGGGAGAAATTCACTGAGTATGCAGAAATAGCGGAAAATAAGTAAAATATCATGGGAAATATGCTCGGTCTGGGCATACGGGTAGGGAGGACAACCAGGTCGATCACTGTCGGAACAGATTAAACATCCCTGGACAGTGAATGATATTACACATATTGTAGATGAGCAGCGTTGTACACTCTACAAGACACCACAGATCCTGAACACCTTCCACACCCATTATACCAACCTCTATACCACCCGATGACCACCCCCCAGCATCAATCCATGGGCGAATATTTAGACAATACCACAGTGGGTTGGTTAACGCCAGCACATCGTCCATTTTCATTGCAACCCTTCACATTAGATGAGCTCTGGGAGGTGATCTTGGGTCTATCAACAAACAAATCGCAAGGGTCTGACGGGTTTACTGCCAAATTTTAGAAACAATCCCAAGATCTGCTAGCCCCACATTTACTGGCACTGTATAAAGAATCATAGACTAAGTATGTGCAACCCCCAACCCTGTGCGAGGCCATCATAGTTAACCTGCTCAAGCCAGAGAAACCGCCTTAATACTGTGATTCTTACTGCCTGTTTTCACTGCTAAACTGTGACAACAAAATTGAAGACAAACTGATAGCTAACTGCCTAACTCTACTACTCCCAGCTTTGGGACAGCCAGATCAGTCTGGGTTTGTGTCAGGTCGATCGCTCACAAACTGCGGACCCTCTTTGCTCTTTTGCAAGATCTAGACCCAGCCTTGGATGCCGTAGCTGTATTCCTAGACACCTCTAAAGCATTTGACTCCCTAGAATGGGAGTATCTTTCAGTATCCTTGCCTGAATGGGGCACTGAGTCTTTTCCTGGAGTGGATACATTTATTACATTCTGCACCAACTGATAAAAAATGTAAATAACAATTTTTCAGCTCCTCTTGTAGTGTCCAGAGGAGAACTAGGCCCCTCTCCACGATCATATTTTTGCTGGCTCTGGAACCCCTCGCAGCAGAATTGTGTCAACACTACACACAATATGCCATTCGATATACATCCTGGCACATTCTCATACCAATTTGCGCAGATGACTTGACTCTCTATTTGAGGAATCCTAACATTAGTCTTACTGAAGTGCTTCATGAGTATTTGAGCTTTGAGTCACTTCCAGGCATTAACAACAACTGGAGTAAGTCCCAAATCTTTATCCTGATGCTGGGTGCATGCTGCTTCACCCCTGACTTTGCTCTAAACTGATGTGAAGCCTCCGTGAAGTACCTAGGGATTTGGGTAAACATGGATATGGACGTGGTGATAAGGGAGAACTATGTCAGACAATTTGTAAAATAATGGATCAAATATCCCATTGAATATCACTTCCTCTATCCATGGTGGACAGGATCAGTTGTATAAAATGCTGCTTCTTACCAAGCTTCTATACTTGGTTGTCACCATCCCACTTCTGCTCACGAAGAGCCTACTCAAGCAAATTTGTACTCAATTCATTTAGTTAATCTGGGTTGTCAAGCAACCCCGTATCAAGTGGGAGAGCCTTATGCTGCCCTTTCACATGGGAGGATTCGAGGCCCTGAATCCAGAGCTATACTATCTGTGCACCCAGGCTCATTTCACCTACTACTGGCTCCATCCCCTGATGCCTTCACTTCACACATCGCTGTCGAGAAAGATGTAGTCACTCCTTGTGCTCTGCGCACTCTGATAGGGAATGTGCGTCCGCACTATTCAAACTGTATGTCAACTGCGAAGTGTACTTCCAGAGCCTGGAGCTTGCTTGAAGGGCAGATGGGATGCATGCCTCTCTACGCACCATCTCTCCTTTTGTGTCAGTATCCAAAAATACAAGCCGCACACGAACCCAAACAAACCCACGTACTTTCTCAGCGATCTTGCAAGGGAACCTCCAAATGCAGGTATTTTTTCCCTCACTAACAGATTCAGTGCACAGGAGGAGTCCCTAGGCATGGCCCGCACACCCCCTAGATGTTTTCTTGCATTATAGAATCTGAAAAGCTGTGGGAGTGAGTGACACTACTTCACAGTGGAGCCAGTGTCCTGCCAGGGGCTGGAATCTCTCATCAAAGCCACATCCACGAAGCAACTAATTTCCAGATTATACAGGGCCTCTTTGAAGGACAAACCTGCCCTAGGGCACAATGCTTGTGCCTGTTAGAAGGAGGACATAGGCCTTGAGGTGAGGACTTGAAGGTGGTCTTTTTGCTGCGCACAGATGGGCCTGGTGCCTTCTAGTAGCAGGCTCTGTATCATACATTGCAAATTTCTACAACGAGCATATTATACTCCCAACACGTTGCAAAGACTAGGCCTACATGAGAGGGTCGACTGTGCCCTCTGTGGCCTCCCGGACACAATGTTTCTCCATTTGGTGTGGTCATGCAGTACTGTCCAGACTTTTCGGGGCATGTGCTCACCGCATTAGCAACTATGATTGAGCACGAGGAGATTTTATCTGCCCCCTACCAACACCCAGGACAGATCTCGGTCATCTCCTCATGGTAGCATCCTGGCAGCTGGGCGCCTGAGAGATATAGTTGAAGATCACATTCTGGTTGCTATTTGGTGACAACGTTACCCTGAAGGGCTGGAGGCTACCTTCTATTCGGCTGTTCATGATATGTGGCCCAGAATAGATTATTGGCTTACCTCTCGAGACGTGTGCGTGTGAATCACAGAGATGCAGCACCTTGCTTGCAGATTATCTGACCACTCTCCGATCATGCTGCATATGCGCCTGCTGGGAGCGGACCCCTGGAGGGGAACGGGGGGAGCTGGCGCATGAATGATGGACTTACTTGATACTATTGAAGAATACTTTGTACTCCATACAGGCTGCAGCAGACAGTATGTGCATGCTTTCGGAGGGATTCAAGTCCACAAACAGGAGTGTGTGTATTGCCAAGCATAACAGGATAATGAGAGAACTGAGTGTGCAGTTGAATCGGTTGGAGACTGAGTTGAGAGTCCTGGAGGGTAGACTTAGGGAGAAATTCACTGAGTATGCAGAAATAGCGGAAAATAAGTAAAATATCATGGGAAATATGCTCGGTCTGGGCATACGGGTAGGGAGGACAACCAGGTCGATCACTGTCGGAACAGATTAAACATCCCTGGACAGTGAATGATATTACACATATTGTAGATGAGCAGCGTTGTACACTCTACAAGACACCACAGATCCTGAACACCTTCCACACCCATTATACCAACCTCTATACCACCCGATGACCACCCCCCAGCATCAATCCATGGGCGAATATTTAGACAATACCACAGTGGGTTGGTTAACGCCAGCACATCGTCCATTTTCATTGCAACCCTTCACATTAGATGAGCTCTGGGAGGTGATCTTGGGTCTATCAACAAACAAATCGCAAGGGTCTGACGGGTTTACTGCCAAATTTTAGAAACAATCCCAAGATCTGCTAGCCCCACATTTACTGGCACTGTATAAAGAATCATAGACTAAGTATGTGCAACCCCCAACCCTGTGCGAGGCCATCATAGTTAACCTGCTCAAGCCAGAGAAACCGCCTTAATACTGTGATTCTTACTGCCTGTTTTCACTGCTAAACTGTGACAACAAAATTGAAGACAAACTGATAGCTAACTGCCTAACTCTACTACTCCCAGCTTTGGGGCAGCCAGATCAGTCTGGGTTTGTGTCAGGTCGATCGCTCACAAACTGCGGACCCTCTTTGCTCTTTTGCAAGATCTAGACCCAGCCTTGGATGCCGTAGCTGTATTCCTAGACACCTCTAAAGCATTTGACTCCCTAGAATGGGAGTATCTTTCAGTATCCTTGCCTGAATGGGGCACTGAGTCTTTTCCTGGAGTGGATACATTTATTACATTCTGCACCAACTGCTAAAAAATGTAAATAACAATTTTTCAGCTCCTCTTGTAGTGTCCAGGGGAGAACTAGGCCCCTCTCCACGATCATATTTTTGCTGGCTCTGGAACCCCTCACAGCAGAATTGTGTCAACACTACACACAATATGCCATTCGATATACATCCTGGCACATTCTCATACCAATTTGCGCAGATGACTTGACTCTCTATTTGAGGAATCCTAACATTAGTCTTACTGAAGTGCTTCATGAGTATTTGCGCTTTGAGTCACTTCCAGGCATTAACAACAACTGGAGTAAGTCCCAAATCTTTATCCTGATGCTGGGTGCATGCTGCTTCACCCCTGACTTTGCTCTAAACTGGTGTGAAGCCTCCGTGAAGTACCTAGGGATTTGGGTAAACATGGATATGGACGTGGTGATAAGGGAGAACTATGTCAGACAATTTGTAAAATAATGGATCAAATATCCCATTGAATATCACTTCCTCTATCCATGGTGGACAGGATCAGTTGTATAAAATGCTGCTTCTTACCAAGCTTCTATACTTGGTTGTCACCATCCCACTTCTGCTCACGAAGAGCCTACTCAAGCAAATTTGTACTCAATTCATTTAGTTAATCTGGGTTGTCAAGCAACCCCGTATCAAGTGGGAGAGCCTTATGCTGCCCTTTCACATGGGAGGATTCGAGGCCCTGAATCCAGAGCTATACTATCTGTGCACCCAGGCTCATTTCACCTACTACTGGCTCCATCCCCTGATGCCTTCACTTCACACATCGCTGTTGAGATAGATGTAGTCACTCCTTGTGCTCTGCGCACTCTGATAGGGAATGTGCGTCCGCACTATTCAAACTGTATGTCAACTGCGAAGTGTACTTCCAGAGCCTGGAGCTTGCTTGAAGGGCAGATGGGATGCATGCCTCTCTATGCACCATCTCTCCTTTTGTGTCAGTATCCAAAAATACAAGCCGCACACGAACCCAAACAAACCCACAGTACTTTCTCAGCGATCTTGCAAGGGAACCTCCAAATGCAGGTATTTTTTCCCTCACTAATAGATTCAGTGCACAGGAGGAGTCCCTAGGCATGGCCCGCACACCCCCTAGATGTTTTCTTGCATTATAGAATCTGAAAAGCTGTGGGAGTGAGTGACACTACTTCACAGTGGAGCCAGTGTCCTGCCAGGGGCTGGAATCTCTCATCAAAGCCACATCCACGAAGCAACTAATTTCCAGATTATACAGGGCCTCTTTGAAGGACAAACCTGCCCTAGGGCACAATGCTTGTGCCTGTTAGAAGGAGGACATAGGCCTTGAGGTGAGGACTTGAAGGTGGTCTTTTTGCTGCGCACAGATGGGCCTGGTGCCTTCTAGTAGCAGGCTCTGTATCATACATTGCAAATTTCTACATCGAGCATATTATACTCCCAACACGTTGCAAAGACTAGGCCTACATGAGAGGGTCGACTGTGCCCTCTGTGGCCTCCCGGACACAATGTTTCTCCATCTGGTGTGGTCATGCAGTACTGTCCAGACTTTTCGGGGCATGTGCTCACCGCATTAGCAACTATGATTGAGCACGAGGAGATTTTATCTGCCCCCTACCAACACCCAGGACAGATCTCGGTCATCTCCTCATGGTAGCATCCTGGCAGCTGGGCACCTGAGAGATATAGTTGAAGATCACATTCTGGTTGCTATTTGGTGACAACGTTACCCTGAAGGGCTGGAGGCTACCTTCTATTCGGCTGTTCATGATATGTGGCCCAGAATAGATTATTGGCTTACCTCTCGAGACGTGTGCGTGTGAATCACAGAGATGCAGCACCTTGCTTGCAGATTATCTGACCACTCTCCGATCATGCTGCATATGCGGCTGCTGGGAGCGGACCCCTGGAGGGGAACGGGGGGAGCTGGCGCATGAATGATGGACTTACTTGATACTATTGAAGAATACTTTGTACTCCAGACAGGCTGCAGCAGACAGTATGTGCATGCTTTCGGAGGGATTCAAGTCCACAAACAGGAGTGTGTGTATTGCCAAGCATAACAGGATAATGAGAGAACTGAGTGTGCAGTTGAATCGGTTGGAGACTGAGTTGAGAGTCCTGGAGGGTAGACTTAGGGAGAAATTCACTGAGTATGCAGAAATAGCGGAAAATAAGTAAAATATCATGGGAAATATGCTCGGTCTGGGCATACGGGTAGGGAGGACAACCAGGTCGATCACTGTCGGAACAGATTAAACATCCCTGGACAGTGAATGATATTACACATATTGTAGATGAGCAGCGTTGTACACTCTACAAGACACCACAGATCCTGAACACCTTCCACACCCATTATACCAACCTCTATACCACCCGATGACCACCCCCAGCATCAATCCATGGGCGAATATTTAGACAATACCACAGTGGGTTGGTTAACGCCAGCACATCGTCCATTTTCATTGCAACCCTTCACATTAGATGAGCTCTGGGAGGTGATCTTGGGTCTATCAACAAACAAATCGCAAGGGTCTGACGGGTTTACTGCCAAATTTTAGAAACAATCCCAAGATCTGCTAGCCCCACATTTACTGGCACTGTATAAAGAATCATAGACTAAGTATGTGCAATCCCCAACCCTGTGCGAGGCCATCATAGTTAACCTGCTCAAGCCAGAGAAACCGCCTTAATACTGTGATTCTTACTGCCTGTTTTCACTGCTAAACTGTGACAACAAAATTGAAGACAAACTGATAGCTAACTGCCTAACTCTACTACTCCCAGCTTTGGGACAGCCAGATCAGTCTGGGTTTGTGTCAGGTGGATCGCTCACAAACTGCGGACCCTCTTTGCTCTTTGCAAGATCTAGACCCAGCCTTGGATGCCGTAGCTGTATTCCTAGACACCTCTAAAGAATTTGACTCCCTAGAATGGGAGTATCTTTCAGTATCCTTGCCTGAATGGGGCACTGAGTCTTTTCCTGGAGTGGATACATTTATTACATTCTGCACCAACTGCTAAAAAATGTAAATAACAATTTTTCAGCTCCTCTTGTAGTGTCCAGAGGAGAACTAGGCCCCTCTCCACGATCATATTTTTGCTGGCTCTGGAACCCCTCGCAGCAGAATTGTGTCAACACTACACACAATATGCCATTCGATATACATCCTGGCACATTCTCATACCAATTTGCGCAGATGACTTGACTCTCTATTTGAGGAATCCTAACATTAGTCTTACTGAAGTGCTTCATGAGTATTTGCGCTTTGAGTCACTTCCAGGCATTAACAACAACTGGAGTAAGTCCCAAATCTTTATCCTGATGCTGGGTGCATGCTGCTTCACCCTTGACTTTGCTCTAAACTGGTGTGAAGCCTCCGTGAAGTACCTAGGGATTTGAGTAAACATGGATATGGACGTGGTGATAACGGAGAAGTATGGTCAGAAAATTTGTAAAATAACGGATCAAATATCCCATTGAATATCACTTCCTCTATCCATGGTGGGCAGGATTAGTCGTATAAAATGCTGCTTCTTGCCAAGCTTCTATACTTAGTTGTCACCATCCCACTTCCGCTCACAAAGAGCCTACTCAAGCAAATTTGTACTCAATTCATTTAGTTAATCTGGGTTGTCAAGCAACCCCGTATCAAGTGGGAGACCCTTATGCTGCCCTTTCACATGGGAGGATTCGAGGCCCTGAATCCAGAGCTATACTATCTGTGCACCCAGGCTCATTTCACCTACTACTGGCTCCATCCCCTGATGCCTTCACTCCGCACATAGCTGTCGAGAAAAATGTAGTCATTCCTTGTGCTCTACGCACTCTGATAGGGAATGTGCGTCCGCACTATTCAAACTGTATGTCAACTGCGAAGTGTACTTCCAGAGCCTGGAGCTTGCTGGATGGGCAGATTGGATGCATGCCTCTCTACGCACCATCTCTCCTTTTGTGTCAGTATCCAAAAATACAAGCCACACATGAACCCAAACGAACCCACAGTACTTTCCCAGCGATCTTGCAAGGGAACCTCCAAATGCAGGTATTTTTACCTCACTAATAGATTCAGTGCACAGGAGGAGTCCCTAGGCATGGCCCGCACACCCCCTAGATGTTTTCTTGCATTATAGAATCTGAAAAGCTGTGGGAGTGAGTGACACTACTTCACAGTGGAGCCAGTGTCCTGCCAGGGGCTGGAATCTCTCATCAAAGCCACGTCCACGAAGCAACTAATTTCCAGATTATACTGGGCCTCTTTGAAGGACAAACCTGCCCTAGGTCACAATGCGAGGTGAGGACTAGAAGGTGGTCTTTTTGCTACGCACAGATGGGCCAGGTGTCTTCTAGTAGCAGGCTCTATATCATACATTGCACATTTCTACAACAAGCATATTATACTCCCAACACGTTTCAAAGACTAGGTCTACATGAGAGGGTTGACTGTGCGCTCTGTGGCCTCCCGGACACAAAGCTTCTCTATCTGGTGTGGTCATGCAGTACTGTCCAGACTTTTCGGGGATGTGCTCACCGCATTAGCAACTATGATTGAGCACGAGGTCCCTAGTGACCAGAGATTGGCAATACTGGGATGGGTGTGGGACATTCCGGCATCCCAGAGGAGATATACAGCCCTTGTGCTTTCACTAGACAAGTGACTGTTTGCTTGCAGCTGGCGATGTGGGATATTGCCCAAATATAAGGCATGGTTGGACTCTCTCATTTACTGTAATGAACAATTAGACACTTATACTGTCACGGTGTTAAGCTCATGTCATACTCTGATGACACTCAGCTAATGATCACTCTGGCCGAGAATGAAAACACTACAGTTGAGATTTTAAGAGCATGTATGGTGGATCTAGCCGACTTAAAAAATATGTAATGTGAAGGGATTTATAGAGTGCATGGCTACTCAAGAGCGTCCCGGCGCTATACGGTCTGTGAAAAGAAGCAGATGCAGCAGGTAATTACTGAGAAAAAAGCCAGATCTTAAGCTTTTTATTAAAACCGGCTTTGGCCTTTGTTTGACTCAGGTCAATAGGAAGCTTGTTCCACCATACAGAGCCCAGGAAGTAAAAGGAACGCCCTGCCGCAGTGGACAAACAAACATTAGGGACCTTGGGCAGATGATTACCAGATGAGCGTAAAACTCTCACCGGGCTATAGAAAGCAATCCTAGCCGAAAGATAGGCAGGACCAGAATGATGGAGAGAGCCCCATGCATTAAGAGTGCTACTTTAAAAAGAATCAGTTTTCCAATGGGAAGCCAGTGCAAATTGTGCAAATGACAGGAGATATGTTCCTGTCCCCGCAAGCCTAGAACCAGTCGTGCTGCTGCATTCTGAACGATCTGAAGTCTATTCAGGAGATATTTTGGTAACCCTGCATATAATGCGTTGGCGTAGTCCAATCTGGACATCATCAGGGCCAATATCACAGTCATTTTCGATGAAAAAGATAGAAAATGCAGAATTTCTTTTTCCATATGCAAGATACCAAAGCAGACACCAACCACTGACATAATTTGATTATGGAATGACATTTTATTGTCAAATTTGATCCCCAGATTTTTTACAACAGCAGCTTGAGTGTCTGGTGAAGGTACCCTTGATGGCCAATGAACATCGAAGTTTAAGACAAAGTTATGTACGCAAATAAGAACTTCTGTCTTCTCTGTTTTGCATTTCAAATGGTTGCATGTCAGCCATTGAAAAACAGCTGAGAGACAGGGCTGAATGACATCTGAATCGATGGAAGCTTACTGAAGGTAAAGAGGATCTGGGTTTCATCATAGGACATAATCTTAGCCCCAAATGATTCCACCACCTTAGCTAAGGGGGACAAGATGTTAAACATAGTGGGACTAAGTGCAGAGCCCTGAGGGACTCTGACTGACACCTTTCAACTGACAGAAGAGTAGGGGGTAGTCAAACTTCCTGACTCCTGTCCTCAAAAAAGGACTTTAGCCAGATCCAGGCATCATCTCTAATGCAAATATCGCCAAAGCGTGCGAGCAGCCTGCCATGTGGGACCGTTTCAAATGCTGCCTACAGGTCCAACAGTACCGGGACTGCCCTACCGCCCTCATCAATGGTACTACTTATAAAATCTGACACCACCACCAAGGCAGTCTCAGCACTATGCCTAGGTCTAAAACCCGACTGGCTTGTATGAAGAAGCCCATATGCCTCTAGATAACTTGAGAGCTGTCGATTGACAGACTTTTCATCTATTTTAGCAGGCGCTGGAAGAAGGGAAATTGGCGTATAATTGCCTGCGACATCTGGATCTGCATTAGGCTTTTTTACTAAAGGAATGATTTTTGCTCTCTTCCAACATGAAAGTGTTACAGCAAACAAATGATGGACGGAATGCTGACAATGCAAACATTCTCCCCCAGTCAAAAGATCTGGGTTAAATCCATCGTTCTTTTGCCCACTACGCCACCCCAGTTTGGACCCAGCCATATGCAAATCAGTCTTGACCCTGTGCCCCATGGGAACAGTCCAGAACGAACTGCCAGGCCAGGTCGTCCCTGGACCGGAAACAAGCATCCTGGGACCGGTTTCAGGGTATGTCACCCTTCTTCAGCCAGGCTAGCTTGAATCCAGTGGCACAGTGAGCAAGGGACCCAAGTCTGGGCATACCCATCCCACTTTGGGCGAAAAAGTGTTACAGCAAACAAATGATGGACGGAATGCTGACAATGCAAACATTCTCCCCCAGTCAAAAGATCTGGGTTAAATCCATCGTTCTTTTGCCCACTATGCCACCCCAGTTTGGACCCAGCCATATGCAAATCAGTCTTGACCCTGTGCCCCATGGGAACAGTCCAGACCGAACTGCCAGGCCAGGTCCTCCCTGGACCGGAAACAAGCATCCTGGGACCGGTTTCAGGGTATGTCACCCTTCTTCAGCCAGGCTAGCTTGAATCCAGTGGCACAGTGAGCAAGGGACCCACGTCTGGGCATACCCATCCCACTTAGGGCGAAAAAGTGTTACAGCAAACAAATGATAGACGGAATGCTGACAATGCAAACATTCTCCCCCAGTCAAAAGATCTGGGTTAAATCCATCGTTCTTTTGCCCACTATGCCACCCCAGTTTGGACCCAGCCATTTGCAAATCAGTCTTGACCCTGTGCCCCATGGGAACAGTCCAGACCGAACTGCCAGGCCAGGTCCTCCCTGGACCGGAAACAAGCATCCTGGGACCGGTTTCAGGGTATGTCACCCTTCTTGAGCCAGGCTAGCTTGAATCCAGTGGCACAGTGAGCAAGGGACCCACGTCTGGGCATACCCATCCCACTTAGGGCGAAAAAGTGTTACAGCAAACAAATGATGGACGGAATGCTGACAATGCAAACATTCTCCGTGGCAGTGACAAGGGACTTATTCAGCACCGTGTTCAGAATGGGATTAATGATGTCCACACCTAAAACCAAAATGGTGGGAGGACAAAGATAATTAGGAGAGCCCAATTTAAGATTTAAAATCGCCATTCTAGAGTCTTCCAGGGAGATAGTATTGAACTCCGAGCGGCCAGAGGAAATCGGTATTGCCAACTGGCCCGTACAGCCAAAAATCACATCTGGTATAGAAGTTGAGGAAAGACTGTTCTGTATTGTTTGGACTTTATTGTGAAAGAATAGTGTAAGTTGCTCACACCAATCCACCAATGGAACCTCACTTCTATGGTTAGCCACAGGATCAATAAAACCCTTCACAATCTTGAACATTTCCCTGGGTTTGTTTGCTGCTTTTTCTATACACCCCTCATAGTACTTTCTCTTTATGCGATTTATCAGGGATACATATTTCTTTAAAGCTATTTTGAATAATATTTTAAAATCAAGGCTATAATTTTTTCTCCATGCCCGTTCAGCCTTTTTACAAAGCTTTTTCTCTTGCATAAGAGTATCAGAAAACTAGGGATTAGAGATATTTTTTCTGCTGGAGGCGTGGGTTGGAAGAGGGGCAAGTTTCTCCACTGCAGTACCCAACCAATGACCATATTTCATCATGGTGGAATCAATGGAGCCTGAGAGAGGTGGAATAGTATTTTCCAAGGCAGCCCGCAAATTGTCACCAGTAATTTTAGAAAAAGGACAAAATAGGGGACTTGTAACATTGTCCCGTTGGTCTGGACAGGAAGTTGACCAATTAAACTGGATCAAAAAATTATCTGTCCAGACTAAAGGAATGGGATCTGGCAAGGAAAGAACAAAGTTAGAGAACATTAAATCTATTATATGTCCTGCACTGTGAGTGGGCATTGTGACCCATTGAGAAAATTCCAAGGGAGACATAATGTTACTTAAGGTGGAGGTGGCTTTGTCAGATGCAAGATAGCCGTGAATATTAAAATCCCCAAGAATAATGCACTGGGTATACCGTGAAGAAACCTGTGGAACTACTTCAATAAATGAATTCAAAAAGGGCCCGATCGGTCCTGGTGGACTGTAAATCAAAATATCCCCTACAGAATGTTGAGCATTTATTGAGAGGCAAAATTCCAACCCTTCTGCATCAACAATTAATGTGCCCGCAGAACAAAAGCAGGAATAACCATCCTTAAAGATGATAGCTATCCTTCCCCCTTGCCTGAGGCCCAATCCAATTTCAGCATTTTATACCCTACAGGGATCGCCAAATTGATCACTGGATTGGATGAAGAATTCATCCGAGTTTCAGTGAGGAAAACCACATCCGGCTTCTCCTCCCTGAGAAGGTCACACAAGACTAGGGCATACTTCTGAAGGAAACGAGCATTAATTAACCAAGCTTTAATCAAGCCACCCCCCCAACTTAAGTTTAGTAAGGCCGCTGATATCGCCCTCTACGGGAGGAGAGCCAGGCACTGCTAGGAACCCACAGAAGTGGCAGCAGGAGCCCATAGTTAAATCATCCAGAGATCTAACATGGGAGCCTTTCCTGGGAGTATTAAAAGTCAATAAATCAGCCCTCGCATAACTAGTTCTCACCTTGGTTTCAGTACACGGCTGAACAGCATGACTGGCACTGGCCGCCACCGGGACGCTGACAGGCGCAGACGGGCTTGCCTTCAGCAGCGTGTCTGCGCTGCGGCCTTCATTAAATAAAGTGACCGTCTGAGCCGCCAGCGTGGAAGAGGCATCCCGTAACCCAAAACCTAGAGCGGGAATGCCAAAAACTAAGACTTCATGCCGCCATCATACCACGCGAAATGAAGAAAAGTAAAAGTAAAAAAATCGCTGCTAAGTATTCCCCACACAACAGCCCTCCCCTCTCTAATATAGGCAATCTTTTTAAAAAAACTCGGGTAAAAAATTTGCAGTGCCTAGAAGCAAATAAGTTTTGGAACAAGTAAAACAAGTTAAGACAATATCACAGTCATTCTAACATTGCGTTGATAGAATGAATTGACATCAGTTTCTGAGACTAAATGCTGAATAGACCGAAGCCATGGTAGTAGAGAAATAACCCTCGATATGGTCTTCTGCCAGGTGGCCAGCCAACTTCGGCCCGACACCTATTCCCAAACTCAAAGTTACAAATCTGGGCTTTGAGTTTGACTGCATCCTGTTGTTTGACAGTCGGGTAAATGTCCTGGCTGGCATCCTAAAAATGCTCTGAAAGATTATAGGATCCCTTCCCGAGTCGGCAAGAAAAACAATAGTTCAGGCCCTCCTGATGTCTAAACTAGACTACTGCTTTTTATCTCGCTGTTACCCAGGGCAGACTGAAAATGCTGCAAAGGGTTAAAAAAGGATGCTTTTAAATATTCCTAGATACTCTTCCACTGGCGCAGTGCTTTTCAAGCTTCATTGGTTTCTTATTAAGGAAATGATTTGTCTCAAAGCACTCTGTATTTGCCATAAAAGTTTGGATAAGAAAGGCCCGCGATTCCTCCTTTCCCTGATTACATTTTACCACCCCACCAGATGACTTAGGTCCTCAGGGACAGCTCTGAGTGTGATCCCTAAGATAAACAGAGTATATCTGGGTGGTCGCTCTTTTAGCTACCTAACCGCTAAGCTGTGGAACTCCCTCCCTCTCGATCTGAGACTGGAACTTTCAGAAACTATGTTCCGTAAAAAAAGTCAAAACCTGGTTCTTTAGACAACTGTAAGTGAGTACTGAAGTGTTTTAAGAGACCCTTGTGACCTGTGGAAGCCCAGTGTGGGGACACTCCAGCAGAAAGTCTTGATATCGCAATGAGATATATTGCTTGTTGTGCGCATTGGAGGGACATGCTGTTGACCTGTTATGGAGAGACCGTGGACAATTGCACTGAATAATAGGAGCCATCTAAATTCCCCTTTGAGCTTCAAGCTATTACTGCCTAATCTTCTTACATTTAAAATGATGCCAGTCCAATACCTTTATTTTTATGTTGTTAGTATATGGATGCTTCTTTATTAATTGCACTGTAAAACCTAATAAAAACTATTAAAAATTCAAATGATTCAGTCAAAACAGTTGACTACTAGTGGGGTTATGCTTATACTGCGATACTGTGAAAGCGAGAAATCAGGGAGTTGATGATGCCCTTCATAATCATTGTCATTCAAACCCTTGCTTCCTAATTAACTTAGACATATTGGGGACCACTGTCATGGTTTACCACCCGCCGCTATTAACATCCCTGCGCTACTATATAGCATGAAAGAAACTGCCCTCGCCTGCCTATTTGGTCTAGAACGAAAAATAGCTTATCTAAATTAGTTCCTCCTATTCACCTGTTACATGCAGTGCCCTAAGTTTTACATGTCTGCATTATTCTTTTTAATGTGTAGATGAATCACCAAATCATTTTACAGAAGATTTTCTCACAAAACTCTACATTGAATCACAACAATACCTCAAAGCGTCATCAGCTAATGACATTGTTTTTCTGTGATCAAGTCATGACGTAGGCAAACGTGCATGGGTGTGGTTTGTGATACCAATCCAACCAAGACAAAGCTCCTTTGAAATTCACTTTGGGTGCATCATCCGCTCAAATATGTCAATCTAACCCTTAAGTTTATTTGTTAAAGAACACTTAGATAGCATGATTGAAATGAAGCAGTGCTCAATTTGTCAAAAACATAAGTGCCAGGGGCCTCGTCAGGGGACAACTGCAGCTTGCACCACCCATTGCCCTTACCAGTGCTGCCAATGACAGTAGCAACACAACTACTAACCATCAGACTCCTACAAGTGTGACAATTTAGTCTATTATAGTACCCCAAAGCTATAAGAATGGCTTGGGCAGCAAGTAATAGTCATTTTGTAATGTATGCTAAATTAAATAACAACTGGTCTGCTTATCTCAAAATAAGACAAATAGCGTCTCCATGTGGTGGACAGTCATACATGTCAGTGTTGCCAATTAAGTTCCATTGCCAAGCACTGGAAAACAACAGCTCAAATTAAGCACTGAAATTATATATGTTCAAAATGATTCTGCCTCCTAAAAATCACAGCTCAACCTTGCAGGCAACCTTTCTGTCACATATAGGTGGATACACTTCTCTATTCACTGACATCCCTGACATGTTCCTGGCTTCCTCTTCCTGAT
The DNA here is from genome assembly GCA_963921515.1 of Calotriton arnoldi. Lineage (NCBI taxonomy): Eukaryota > Metazoa > Chordata > Amphibia > Caudata > Salamandridae > Calotriton > Calotriton arnoldi. The sequence continues at coordinate 1,612,716 of CAWUFW010003249.1, forward strand.
ATCTATCCTGAATTCCACTGCCTGCATCAACAGGACCAATTTAAATTAAATTCACATCATTACTTCTCAAGTCCACTAGCTTCTCATTTGGTCATGCATCACATTCAGATCATAGTATCATCTTGATTAAAATTGTCCTGGTGTTGGATGCAAACATTATCTCACTGATAAAATCTGACACCAACTTATTTGTAATTTACCAGGAGGAATAATTCTCACCCCGTTCTGAGTCTTGGTTGGGAAACTACACATTTTTTTTTTCCGACATGGTTTTTATTAAAGTCTCTAGGAGCAATACAAAATAAAAGAGATAATGTGTGAGGAAATGTATACATCAATACATATTGCAATCTGAAAAAGCAAAATAATTTCAGAACAAGATGATGTTACCATTTTATATAAAAAAGAAAGAGAAATAGAGGGGTTAAAAGAGTAAGAGAGGAAAAGGAAAAGGAAAAGGAAGTGGGAGATAGAAAGGAGTAGAGAAAGAAAGAAGAAATACAAATTTTGATTAGGGTATTGATGAGTTTGAGGAGAGAGAGAGGTAGTAAAAGGTAACCAGTATAAATCAGATTTAATTTTTTGAAGTGAAGAAACAATATGAATTCTATATTCATCACATATAAAATTCCAAAAGGTTTAGGTAGACATTTTAGAAACATCTTTTCAGCAAGAAAGTATAACTGCAAAAGCTAAAGCAAGAAAAAAGTCAAATAACAAAGGTTTGGGGGATAAATAATCAAAATCAGCTGCTAAGGAACCTAAGAAAACATTCTGGAAAGTGAGTGGTTTAGTACATTTAGAAATCTTAAAACATTTGGGCCAAATAGAATTCCAAAATGTATTAACATGCGAGCAATAGTATAACAAATTTGTTAAAGAACCGTTGCATTTGGAACATAACCAACACAATGGAGAAGCAGAAGGATTACATTTAGAAATACATTGTGGCGTAAAAACAGCCCTATTGAAAAAATAAGTAGGATTTGACTAATATGAGCAGCTTTGGAGGTCTGAAATAGCTTAAGCCAAAGTTTGTCCCAGAGTTCTACAGGAAACACTATGTAATTCAAGAGTACCTTTGGTTCTAACAGAAGTAGGTGTCAACAATGTTTTACATATATACAGGGCTCAAAAAGTCATAAAAATTTTACTAGACCTGCAGATCTAGTAACTTGAATAATATGCTCGACCTAACTGTAATCCCATGAACTGGTCTCAAATTGTGTGATCCTAGGCAAATAGTTTGTCTTGTGGAGCTGCCTTTTTCTTCATTATCACATAAGAGAGCACCTTTAAATATGCAAAGTCACTATTTCTGCTGTACAAAAAAACCTCTTTTTATTTACTAGACTAAACGTTTGATTCATGTATAATAAGAATCATCGCGCCCACATATAGGGTACACATGATCCCTGGCTTGCCTCTTAGTTCACTAATAGCATTGTCATCTGGGCAGGAGCTGGAATATTTCCCAGTTCATGTTTAAAACCTCACTTTTCATAAATGTACTACTAATGCATGATGTGGTTGTGCACTGTTATTTACAGATATCACATTTTCCATTGAAATGGCCACAAAACCTCCCAACTAACATGTAGTTTTACTGATAAAACTATGCAGTGCATAAACAATGTTTGGAAATTGGGTTTCAGCAAAAATATTTAAAATTTGCACATGATGAAGTAAAGCGTTCTGATTTGTTTTGATCTTATAAAAATCTTTTTTCACCACAGTATTACATAATGTATCTTCATAAATAGTGAAATATATTTGAAATGTTTGAACAGTTCACTTATTAGCTATTTCAGTGTTGTGTTAGAAAAAAGCCTGAATTCTTACAGCCTATCATTTCACATGCTTTGCACAGCTTGATTGTCACACAGTTCACTTTATAAAATCCTCTAACTTCAGTCACAGAAAGAAAAGTAGATGTAGGAAGACAAACTGACTTTTGACCTCTGTCTCTGAAAGCCAAGCAAATGTGACAAGATAACAAGATTTAAAAGCATCTTTATTGTTCATTCACTTTGTGAGAAAGCAGAACACCTGTTGTCAGCTCACCAGAACTGAGTAGGCCCTAAAAATAGCTCTCAGAGGCATAGGTGCAGCAGGATAAGGAGGAGAGATGGTGAATGAGAAAAAAGGAATGGATAGCAGAGGAAATTAATTCATATTCCTTTAAAAATCAATTAGGTTAGTGATACCATGTCTGTATTGAGGGAAAGTTATAATAGAATTGACTATTATGAATTGGTGAACAAATATAATACCTTTATCCTTCCAATGCTCGTAGTAAAAAGATTTATGATGAAATCTAAGAAATTAGTTATCCCAAAAATGATGAAGATAAAAAACGATAACGAAAATCAAGATTAGTTGAAAATAATGTATGTAATAAATGATGCGAATATTTTAAAATGGGATTTTTAGATATGAAAGTACAGTTGGGCATATGAATGATATTTTTGAAAGAGAAACCATTCAATAATGATTGTACAAATGTGGTCCAGTATGGAGCAGGCAAGTCTTAAAAATTATTAATCAAGGTATAAAATTGGCGAATTATAAATGCAGAGTGGGAAAGTTTAAAATCGGGAAAGCGTACACCCCCTATAGGACGCTTAAGTTTAGAAAGGCCAACACGAGGATGTTTATTATGCCACAAAAATCTTGCACAAAATGAGTTAATTTGTGTAAAGTAATACTTGGGGATCTTAAAGGGTAGCATATATGTTGTATAAAGAACATGAGGTATCAAGTCTGCCCCACTACGATAAATGTAAGGGAGGCCAAGTTGAGAGTAATGTTTATAATTTAGATTTTAATGCCACAAACATGTGCCTAAGTGTGTTAGATATGCTAGAGGAGAACCAGACACCCAGGTATTTAATTTTGGAGGGGCACCATGTAAAATTGGTATTGGGGAACATATATTGATAACAGAATGAGTTCAAAGGTAAAAGTTCAGTTTTGGAAAAATTAAGCTTACTGGAGTATAAATTGATTTCCTGTAGGTATCCAGGGAGGTCAAGGGGTTGGATATGTAAATTAGCACATCATGTGCACAGGCAGACCTCTAGGGAATTTTGTTTAAATCCTGAGATAAGTGAATTACAACATATTCCTTTAAGAAATGGTTCTAGGCAAAAAACAAACAGTAAGGGGGAAAGGTGGCAACTTTGTCTAGTACCTCTATGTGAAGTAGAATAAGGAGTTAGAACTGGGGGTCTCTAGTTAGCAATGGTTTGCACCTTTGTCCAAATAGGGACCCTTGCTTCTAGTCAGGGAAAGGGGGATACACTCCTAAAATAACCCCTGCTCACCCCCTGGTAGCTTGGCACGAGCAGACAGGCTTATCTCAGAGGCAGTGTGTAAAGCATTTGTGAACACATACAGTAATACAGTGAAAACACTATAAATGGACACCACACCAGTTTAGAAAAATAGATAATCTTTATCTAATCATAAACAAGACCAATACGACAAAAATCCACAGTACAGTTATCAAGGTATCTTCAAGAATAGGTTATTCACTTAAATCAAGTTTCTAGCAACAAATAACTCCACCTGGAGTTATTACGACGTCGTGACAGATGAAAATCCCAAAGTACGGCGCCGACCGCGAGGTTCGCGGCGTCGGGCCCACAAAGAACAGTACCTTGGAAAAGCGATGAAAACAAAGACGGTTCACGGCGTCGGGGAGGTGCGGCTTCGTTGGCGCTGCGCGGTGTCGGTTCCTTACGACCCCAGGGGAGGTGTAGACTCTGCTCCTTACTGCAGCGCAGGGGATGTGAGACGACGGTTCCTTACTGCATCGGGGAGGGGACGTCACGATGGCGCCAAAACCACGGTTCCTTACGATGTCGCGATGTCGATGGGTTCGGGGTCACCCACGTCGAGGATCGGCTCTGCGATGATGGGACCGGCTTCGGAGTCGATGCGGCACAGCAGCAGGCGTCAGGCCTGCGTCGCAAGTCGGAGCAGCGCTCACGGCTTCGGGCAGGTTACGGCGTCGCTCTCTGGTGTCGATGTGGCACAGCAGCTGGCGTTTTGGCCTACGTCGCAAGACGGAGCAGCGCTCACGGCTTCGGTGCAGGTTACGGCGTCGCTCGACGGCGTCGGTGTTGAAATTTCCTTCTGCAGCAGCTAAAACAGCAGTTCTAGATGCAGGCAGACAGAGGGGGTGAAGTCTTGGTGTCCCTGTGACTTCAGACAGGAGGCAAGCTCAGTTCAAGCCCTTGGAGATCTTCCTCAAGATGACAAAGCAAACAGCAAAGTCCTTTCTCCTCTCCTTGGCATAAAGTAACCACTGCAGGCCAACCCCAGACAGCAAACAGCACAGGGGCAGTACTCCTCCTTCAGCTTCTCCGGTTCTTCTCCTTAGCAAAGGTTTCTTGATTTCCCAGAAGTGATCTAAAGTTCTGGGGTCTGGGTCCCCCTTTTTATACACATAAAGTCTTTGTTCTCTGAAGGCAGAGAGTGTCTGTACCTAGTCAAAAACAGTTCTGTCCTCCCTGGTGCAGCTTCCTGGCAGGAGGTGGAGACAGCATTGTTGAAAGCAGACCTGGCCCAGGTAGCTGAAAGGAAATCTCCTCCCCATACTCTCTATTCTTTGAGGGCTCTGGGGAGTGAAAGGAAATCCCCGCCCCCTACTCTCTATTCAGCCAAGGTCCTATTCAGCCTAGCCCTGACTCATCAGACTGCTGGAGCCCAAGCCCTCCTGACACTCACAAACCAGACATGCAATACACAACCTAGCAGAGGCAGGCTGGATGGCTAGGCAAGAAAATACCTACTTTCTAAAAGTGGTATTTTCAAACACAGAATGTAAAAATCACCCACACTAAAATATGTATTTTAACATCCTGAGTTCAGGCATATTAAATTCGTTTTTCTACCATGTTCCCTGGGTCATTTAGGATTATAAGATGTTATAACCAAACTGCCCATTCTGGCCTATGGGACAGATAGCCTTGCAATAGTGAAAAACGAAATTGACTGTAATTCACTATTAGGACATGCCACACACATCAGGGCATGTCCTACCTTTCACATACAATGCACCCTGCCCTAGGCCTACCTTAGGGGTGTCTGATATGTAGAAAAGGGAAGGTTTGGGGACTGGCAAGTGTGTGCACTTGCCAAGTCGACATGGCAGTCCCAGACTGCACACAGGCTCTGCAATGGCAGGCCTGAGCCATAGTTTACAAGCTGCTTCTGTGGGTGGCACAACCAGTGCTGCAAGCCCACCAGCAGCATTTGATTTACAGACCCTGGGCACACATGGTGCACTATACTAGGGTCTGACAAGTAAATCAAATAAGCCAATCATGGAGTCACTAATCCATATAACAATTTACAATAGGGAGAGCGTATGCACTTTAGCACTGATCAGCAGTGGTAAAGTGCCCAGAGTCATGAAACCAACAAAAACAGGTCAGAAAAAATACAGGAGGAAGGCAAAAAGTTCAGGGATGACCCTGCAAAAAGGGCCAAGTCCAACAATGACCATAAACAAAAATGCTAGAATGGGGGTCAGAATATAGTAGTTTTATAATAAAATTAATTTTGGGCACAGCCAAGCCGATGAATAATGGTAAACATAAACTGCCAATTATTGCACTTAATCAATCAAAATAACTTTATTCGGAATCTTTTGTATAGATCCATAAAAGTACATTATAAAAAAGCATCATAACATAAAATGTAAAACATAATTCCATGCATTTTAATTTAAAAACTCATTTGATAAAATAATTACTAAAAAGTCCTCCTATTATCTCAGGAAATTAAAACATTTTTGAAGATTTGGTTCTGATGGGGTAGTATTTTCTGTATAAAGTGTTTTACAATAGAATTGAAATGTGCTAGAAATATCAGAATCAGAAATCAAAGAGGCATTAGTAGATTCATTAAGAGTGGTACCTATGTTTTAACGTCTTAAGCTAAGTGTTACATGCATCAACAGCAGCAGGTTTGTTGAGATTAGATTTGGCTTTGATCAAGTCATGTAAAATCAAGGAAGATTTGGAAGTATAGTAAGTATGTTCAAATGTGTTACTTTTTCAAAGTACAGTTAGATATTGAGAATTTGATTTTTTTTCTTTCTAGCTGAATACGCTATAGCGAAAGCCCGGAATGAGGCTTTGAAAGCATCTCAATTATTAGAAATGGATGTATCATTGGGTTGAATTTGAAAAATTCTTGAAACAAAGCAGTAGCCTCAGTCATAAATTGTGATTCAGATAATAGTGAGTTATTAAATCTCCATCTGCCAGTTTTAGAGTCAGTGTGAGATATATCCAAGGAGGTCATTACAGGAGCATGATCAGAAATGAAGATGGAACCTTTTTCAGATGATTGTATAAAGGGAGTAAGGATTTAGTAACTATGATATAATCAATTCTTAAAATTGATGTACATTGCAGAAAAAAGTACATTCAACCTTATCAGGGTTACATGTATTCCAGACATCATACAAAGGTTGGGAAGCAATGGCTGATTGGAATGCCTTATGGGATTTATCTGGGTTAAATTAACATGTAGACTTCCTATCAGAAAAGGGATCCAGCCATTGGTTAAAATCGCCCCCACAGTGATATTGGGAGTACCAATATTTGCAAGTTTTACTTTAATATTACACCAAAAATCAGGATCAGGCTTAACTGGGCCATAAATGGAGAACAAGGAGACATGTTTATTAAGAATGATGGAATCAACCAATACCCATTAACCATAACTTTCATATTCAGTGGATAAAACTTGCTCTTTCAATGATTTATGACATAGAATAGCAAAGCCCCCTTTACCATTAATAGCTTCAGAGAAAAAACCTATCCAACCCATTGTCATTTTAATTTGACCAAATCCACATCATTACAGTGAGTTTCCTGCAAAAAATGCAATTTGGGAATTAATCTTAGACAAATGAGAAAGTACCTTTTTTGAACAGGATATCCATGCTCACAAACATTCCATGAAACAGCGTTAAACATACTAGAGACATAAGGAGAAGGGTACAGGAACATGGGTAACAAGTTGCAAAAGTGAAAAGGGAGACAAAAAAAGCACCATATATTAAAAACAACATAAAGTATGGTTTAAGTGATGTTAACATAATTAATGACATAGAGGCACTCATAGAACAGAAGGATAGAGAGAAACAGGACTTAAGTGAGAATGAAGTTCACATTAAGGATAATACTCCAGATCTGAAAGGAAATAAATGAAAATGTAACAGGAGACTTGTCGACACCATTTCATGGCTAGCAGCAGAGAAAAAAGAATGTAGATATGAAGAAAAAAACATGTATTCAAGAAATTTGAGAAGAGAAAAAGATTAAGTACAAGCGAAAAGCTTCCTAAGGCTCCTGAACATTAGTGTCCATAGGGTGAGGTGAAATAGTTTGGAGAAACGTCTTTAAGTTAACAGGATCATCCAAAAATCTTGTGGTGCCTAGATAGGTGATTTTGCATATGCAGGGGTGTAGTATGCCATATCGTACATTCAGCTGTTGCATTTGAGGTCTTAAAGCAAGGAAATCTTTTTGTCTGGCATTTGTTGCAGTGGAAATATCTTGAGTAATAAAAAGATTATAGCCAGACCAAACAAGACAACGTTTTTCCCTGGCAGCTTTCAGGAAGTGTAGCAAGTTTGTAAATTCAAGAAATAGCATAGTGATTCCCCTAGGTTTGGAAGAGTGAGGGTGAAGATGACATAGGCGATGCGCTGTCTGAATGTTGAGAGGAGGAGCAGTAGGGATTCCAAGAAGCTCAGGGTGAAACTTCCTCAGGAATTCTAGTAGGTCCGGACCTTCAAGAGCCTCCGGTAGATCATAGAGGCGCAAGTTGTTGCGGTGATTCCTGTTTTTAAGATCTCCTGTATGAAGTTTGAGTTTCAAAATTTCCTGTTCAAGAAGAGGAATCTTAGTAGCCACATTTTGGAGAGAGCTAACACGTTGTTCAATTTCAATCATTTAATTTTCCGTTACTATCTAACTAGCCTCAATTTGATGAACGTTTTCATTGGTGGTTTCAAGCTCCTAACCTCATCAAGGATGGCGTCTAATACTGGGTTATGAGATGATATATTAAGGGGACGGAGGATCATTTTTCACCCTTTCAGGTTTTGTACTTGACAAGGATGCTTTAGCGGATGCAAGGAGGTCACTGGCCATGGTTTGCATAGTGTGCAGAACAATGAGGAAAAATTTTAATGGGTTTAGTTCTGCCCATAGAACAGAATATTGCCTGACGTGTAGTAGGACAGCAGAATATATATGTCCGATGACTTTGAAGGTAAGCAGTGTGACACAGTAGTGGTAGTCTTGGTGAGCAAGAAAGATATATGATAAGAAGGCTACACAGCATTGGCTGACAGGAAGGCACCATGAAAAAATTAAGAAAAATTGTCAGATCACCAAGAACTCGGTAATGTTAGCACTATACAAACCAGATCAGAGCTTAGTTCAAATGAAGTATTTTAAAATGCTGTTAGGTAACATATAAGCATTATAGCAAATAGTAACAGAGAATAGTCCCATATCAGGAGAAGATTTGAGAATCAGTCCTTCAATTAATTATGAGAAGTGACAAACTGAGACGCATGCAGCGCATTGAATTATCATCAGAAAGCTTCACCACTCGGTGTTAGGTGTCAAAATGCCCTGTAGTGGGTTAATATGGGGTCACTTCTCTCATATTTGCCAGTGATGAGGAGCCTCAGAGGAGATGAGATGTGGGCACTGCACTCACAAATGGTGGCAGTCTACTCTGACTCCAGAAGTCACCGCCTCAGGTCCGGTTCATACACATGAAAGCAGGCCCAACACTTTGTCCTGAGGATGGACATCATGGGGCCAGTGCTCTATATTCCTAGAATTTGGGGTGCTCAGAGACGTAATGAGAAAGCAGGCAATGTGCTCATAAAATGCTGGCCACCAGCGCTTTACCACAGAATCACAGGCGCAGCTCTGGGCGTTAAAGATGCGCTGGCTCCCAGGATGCAGGTGTGAAGTCGATTTACCAGGCATGCTTGAAGCAGCAGTATGCTTCATCGAAGTGGCTTTTAAAAGAGCAATACTATGGTCCTCACAGGGATTCCTCTATCTTGATTGATGCGGAAGCAACACCAAGTCTGGAAAATGAAACATAACATGCAGATGTTTGTGCTTACCACTTCAAAATCTTCATGGGCTGATAATTTTGGGGTGTTTTTCACCTATTAAGTTTTGGCAGGTTTGACCAGTAGGTGTAAACTTTATAACACTTTGTATTGACCATGTGTTTTTAAAGATCATGCTACCTTTAAATGTGACTCCTCTGCAAAAAAGTGTTTGTGCACAGATCGCCATTTAATGGGCCACTTGCAGTCAAGCCTTGGGTGAGCTATTTGGCCATGCACTCAGATAATTTGCACTCTTTTCGCTTCTGAGCTTTGCCAAAATCTGGAGAGGTCCTGCACAATCCACAACTCCTCTTTTTTCATGCTGGGGATTAAGGGGCATATTTACTAGAAACTGGTGGAGCGTGGTGTTACAAAGCGATACAAAAGGGGATGTTGGACGGAACGTTTGAGCCAATCAAACACTCACCCCCAGTCAACTGATCTGGGTTTAATCCATCATCATTCTTTAGCTCACTCCACCACCCCAGTTCAGACATGGCCATATGCAAATCAGTCTGACCCTGTGCCTCATGGGAACAGTCCAGCCCGAACTGCCAAGCCATGTCTTCCCTGGACCGGAAACAAGCATACTAGGACCGGTTTCTGGCATTCCAGCCGTCATCAGCCAGGCTTGCTTGAATCCAGTGGCAAAGTGAGCAAGGGACCCACGTCTGGGCATACCCCCGCCAACTTAGGGCGAACAAAGCGATACAAAAGGGGATGTTGGACGGAACGTTTGAGCCAATCAAACACTCACCCCCAGTCAACTGATCTGGGTTTAATCCATCATCATTCTTTAGCTCACTCCACCACCCCAGTTCAGACATGGCCATATGCAAATCAGTCTGACCCTGTGCCTCATGGGAACAGTCCAGCCCGAACTGCCAAGCCATGTCTTCCCTGGACCGGAAACAAGCATCCTAGGACCGGTTTCTGGCATTCCAGCCGTCATCAGCCAGGCTTGCTTGAATCCAGTGGCAAAGTGAGCAAGGGACCCACGTCTGGGCATACCCCCGCCAACTTAGGGCGAACAAAGCGATACAAAAGGGGATGTTGGACGGAACGTTTGAGCCAATCAAACACTCACCCCCAGTCAACTGATCTGGGTTTAATCCATCATGATTCTTGGCGGGGGTATGCCCAGACGTGGGTCCCTTGCTCACTTGCTCACTTTGCCACTGGATTCAAGCAAGCCTGGCTGATGACGGCTGGAATGCCAGAAACCGGTCCTAGGATGCTTGTTTCCGGTCCAGGGAAGACATGGCTTGGCAGTTCGGGCTGGACTGTTCCCATGAGGCACAGGGTCAGACTGATTTGCTTATGGCCATGTCTGAACTGGGGTGGTGGAGTGAGCTAAAGAATGATGATGGATTAAACCCAGATCAGTTGACTGGGGGTGAGTGTTTGATTGGCTCAAACGTTCCGCCATCATCCCCTTTTGTATCGCTTTGTTCGCCCTAAGTTGGCGGGGGTATGCCCAGACGTGGGTCCCTTGCTCACTTTGCCACTGGATTCAAGCAAACCTGGCTGATGACGGCTGGAATGCCAGAAACCGGTCCTAGGATGCTTGTTTCCAGTCCAGGGAAGACATGGCTTGGCAGTTCGGGCTGGACTGTTCCCATGAGGCACAGGGTCAGACTGATTTGCATATGGCCATGTCTGAACTGGGGTGGTGGAGTGAGCTAAAGAATGATGATGGATTAAACCCAGATCAGTTGACTGGGGGTGAGTGTTTGATTGGCTCAAACGTTCCGTCCATCATCCCCTTTTGTATCGTTTTGGAGCGTGGTGTTACGCCAAAATTGATAATGCCTCATTCCATCAGTTTCAAAATGCATGGATGCACCGTGTTTACAAGAATGCGGCGCACCCCTGTGTTTCCCCTAGCGCTGCCGCTAAAGAAGCTGCCTAGCGCCAGTGCAGGCACCCTTGCGCCATGTTGCAAGGGGGCCTGCGCTGCAGGGGTGATTGTTTATGTGCAGGAAGGGACACCTCCCTGTACATAAACAATCTTTACAGCTGATTTGCTATTTCTATCAGTGCTGCAGAATGCAGCACACATGGAAAGAGCAAAATACGAGGAGAAATTAAACATTTCTCCTTGTATCGTCTGCTTAAGAACACGTATTCCGTGGTGATATTTTGGCACTGCTCCATACTTTGTAAATATAGGGCAGCGTCAAGAAGCAATTGGTTTTGCGGCGGAACACCCACTGCAGCACCCATTGCCCTCCCCTTTCACGCTAAGTGCTGCATGAAAAGGGGCATAATTTGCAAGGCGGCATTAAACCACTTAAAGTGGCTTAACGCCGTCTTGTGAATAAGGCAAAGGACTTAAAGCCACCATAACGTCTGAAAAAGTGACCTTCTGCTGGCGTTAACTCTTTGTAAATATTCCTCTAAGTCTACACAGAAAAAAAAGTATGAGTCAAGAAATATTTGCTACCTCTGAAATAAGCTGCCATTATGATTCTTCAGTTCTCTACAATAATTTAGAAATAATTTAAACCCATATTTTTTATATGTACCTGGATCCAGCAAACTTATTCCTGCATCCTCAGCTCCCTAGCTGGCCAGGCCTACTGCTCCTGATTCAACATTCTCTCTTCACACCAATTAGATGTGTACTCATGTACCCCAAAGCTATGTAAAAGGCTGGCCAGGCACCATGTCTAGCTCATTTCCTTGTTGCTATGGAAATCTGCTTACTGCCTTCTGAGGCTACACCAGTGCTATACAAATGCTCCTAATAAGATGCAGAAATAAACATGCAGAGATGTCGAATGTTCGTAATGTACCAATATGCAGGCAAAAACTGGAGATATCACATCTTCTCAGGATAGATGCGAACAAACACCTTTTACTGATACTATGACAGTTCTCCGGATGTCTCTGTATTTTTTCTACTTTTTCTAATGTACTGAACAGACTTCTCTGTAGATCTACAGGCAGCAGTTTGTATGGACTCTGCTTCCCACACATCAGTCAGTAATCCTCAGGTAAGTGGCTCACTTCAAAGGACACAACCAGGCACATAGATGAGAGGAGTGTCCATTGCAGCCCCTGACTCTCCTTTTGCTATTGGAATACTAGGCTCTGAGGCCCCCTATTACACTATAAGACAGGAGGCTAGTATCAAGCATTACCTTTTATTTACTACTTCCAAGCAGCAAACTCTTCAAAGAACCAAAGTAGAACATTACTTGACTCATAATAAGAGGTCTAGACCACCTGTCAATAAAACCCAGCAACATTCCATCTTCTCACTCTTTTGTCTCAGGTATGAGTGGTGTTTTTTTAATTTTTATTAATAGTCTAAATCCAATTTATGGATTTTAAGAAAGTATACGTGTTTATTATGGTTTTTGCCAAATATTAAGGTAAGTAATGGCATAAATTGTTTCAGTTTGAACAGTAGATAATTTTATTTGAAATAGACTTCATAAGGAGCTTCTTCAGTGGGTAAAGAGAAGTGTAAATACTTGCTAAGAAATTACCTTTAAATACTTTCAGGACTGTGCAGCCACAATCGCAGAGTGAAGCAAATCCGTTTGAGGCAGGTTATTTGAAAAGTGTTTCACGCACCGCCTCGGATCACTCGGAAAGTAAGTACAAGAGGGCAAGGTGAGCTTCAAATAGGAGTTAAAAGTGGGTGACCATCTTGGAAATGGGCACACACGACATTAGGCCTTTTTTCATGAGGAATTAGGCTTTGAGTGTGCTGGAGACCGTTTTGGCATACGGTGAGGGAAATAAAAGTGTGGTGGTTTAAATAGCAAGGAAAAAGATATATTATACCTAAAAAAAAATAGCAAATTGGATTTGAGGAGATTGAAAATTATAAGTTGAGTGTAATCAGGATGGTTGAGTAGGAGAGAGCTAATGAAGAAGGTAGGTTAAGGGAAATTGTGAGACTGGAGATTAAGGACTCTATGGAAGAAACAATTAAATCCATATTTAGAAGCAGGAAAAGGAGAAATATTGGGAATGATGAAAAAGAGTTCAGTGGAGTTGAATGCTGGAAATTCAGGGAATAGAGTCCTAAGCGACTGGTGTAGAAAAGATGAACGTACCGGCACAACAAGAAGGCAGGATATCCCTGCGAATGTTGGAGTACTGAAACATACCAGAATGGGATTAATATATTTTTGATTTGGAAGCCAAAAATATATCAGGAAATTAATTTGGAAATTTAGATGATTTGGAAGCACCCATTAAGGCAGATGTTATTTGACCCAAAGGAGGTAAGACATTCAAAGCAGTTCGGACTGGTGGCCAATGAAACATGTGACAGAATATATAAAGTATAGAATCAGAAGGCCTCCAGAGCAAGAGGAGAGAAATGTGATGAGGGCGGAATGCTCAAGACCTGTAATTGCTGAAACAGAGACTATGACTACAAATTTAGACCCAGAGTTAATAACCTATCTGTTTAAACTTGGAAGAGATCCAAGAAAAGGACTGGAATGTGCATTAAAGCAATGCAAGAATAGACTATTGGACGTTCTGCATCCATTGGTGCGTATATTTCATCTGGTAGAGTAGGCTTATGTCAACGGAAGTGGCATAAATATTGAGCTCCTGAGAGGATTGGTTGAGAGGGCTATTTGTTTTCTAGTAAATGCCAACGCAAGTCTAATTGTGGAAAGGAGTAAGACGGTCTTGATGCGCATAAGCCCAAAATTGTGAGAGTTAGTGCAGAAGGAATCTTCTCAAGAGGCTAAATGGTTATTGTTTCGAAAAGGGATGGTAAAATACCTAGACAAATATGCCTCCACTGTTACAGCTTTAGATAAAGTGCAAACTTCAATGAAGGAGAGGGGAAACTTTCGGCCGAGCAAATTACAGAGCCCCATATAATCAAGGAAGGGGAGTTTACATAGGTAAGCAGTAAGGAGAAGGTTTCTACCCTCAAAGAGGTAGAGGAGGAAGAGCGAGGACCTCAAGAGGGAGAAGTCAACAAACCACTAAGCCACAAAGTGAGTATGATGAATATTACTGGGTTAATCCAGGAAAATGTGGGAGGAATGTTAAGACATTTCACAGAGGAGTGGAACTTACTCACACAGGATATGTGGGTGACTGCTGCAATACAAGGATATGTGCTGGAATTCGAACAGGAACCTTTTCAGGGAAGAGAGTCAAGAGAGTTGGTGTTCAATTAAGATCATAAACAGGTTATAGCAAAATAAATAAGGGCCAGATGTACGACGCGGAAAAAAGCGCCTTGCAAATTGCGAGTTTTTTGCGACTCGCAATTTGCGAGGCGCTATTTTGGATGTACAACAGTGTGTATCGCACTGTTTGCGATTCCCAATGGGGTCGCAAATTGAGCGGCTCATGAATATTAATGAGCCTCTCGCAATTTGCGGCCCCATTGGGAATGGCAGGCCCTCCCAGGTATGGTTGCCTGCTGGGCTCAGCAGACCACCATGTCTGGGACTGCTTTTAAATGAAGCAGTTTTTTTTTTTTAATGCAGCCCGTTTTCCTTAAAGGAAAACAAGATGCATTTAAAAAAGAAAAAAATGAAACGTTTTCGTTTCATTTTTTAAGGGCAGGTAGTGGTCCCTGGGACCACTGCCTGCCCTTAAAAATTATTTTCCCCTGCTTTTGCAAAGGGGAAGGGGTCCCCTGGGGACCCCTTCCCTTTTGTGAGTGCATTACCACCCTCTTGAAGAGGGTAGTAATTTGCGAGTGTTTTGCGACTGCAATTGCGGTTGCAAAACATTCATACATGGGCTTGCGCTCGCTATTAGGAAGGGAACGCCCCTTCCTAATAGCAAGTCGCAAAGCCTATTTAGCGAGTCGCAAATAAATTGCGACTCGCTAAATAGGCTTTGTACATGGCCCATGCTGTTTTTGCATGCGAAAACGGGTTCGCAAACCCGTTTGCGCATGCAAAAATGGTCGTACATCTGGCCCTTAGTCTTTTATTAGACAAAGAAGCTATTGTAAAGGTAGTGGAAAAGGAAAAAAGTTTTGTAAGTACCGTATTTATGGTAGAGAAGTAAGACAAGAGTTGGAGACCTGTTATAAATTTAAGGGAACTGAATCACTTTGTAAGTTGCAATCATTTCAAAATGGAGGTGTAGTTTAGCATATTAGTTGTTTTAGGCTGCTTCTGCTTGCACAGCCACACATAACACTTTTGTTTTTGTGACATTATTTTACAAATACGCTGTACTTATTGTTTTGTTATTCAGTGACTCTTCTTGGGATTCACTCTGAACATTTTGTACAAGGTCGTCTAGAACACATAACACCATGTTGTAATGTTTTCTGCTCGGTCATCAACAACTCCTAACGTTTTAGATATAACATGGTAGCCCAGCTGCAGCTTTTCAACATAGTAGTTTTATAATATAAACTGTGTCTTGTCCATTTGAGGGCAGAGAGGAGAATTCCGGCAGAAAGACCTGCTGTGAAATGAATGCACGCCATGTCCATTGCTAATCCCAGAGATCACTAATATATCCCTTTGTTTACACAGCAAGGATAGGCATACACAGATAGATAATTTGCCTTGGTTGGGTTGTTTATTTATACTGCCTGTTAGTAATGCTGATTATGTTGCTCAGTTGTATTTGCCTACTAATTGCAGCACATTTGCTTCATAATAGACTATGATAGTTTCAATAAATGTTTTGTAAACTTTAATTGTGTCTTTCCTTTGTCTACCAAGAGAATGCATGCATGAGTGGGAGACAAAAGGTGATGATCTGTTTCCACAGTTCCCTTGGGGACTAGAGGGTCATGTTCTAGATTGCCTAAATCACCTGCTACTCTGGGAAGATTAGGAGTTCAGGTGAAACTCTGTGAGCTAGCCAGGATTTGGGCCGCCAGATGCTGACGTTGTAGAGCAACTCAGTCCCTACTTTCTGACATCCTGTCATCTCAAGGCACTGTTCTGCTGTACCAGCAGAATCCCTGTGACATGGCACTACCAGTGATTGGTCAGGTACCTATTTAACAGATCTCCAGAGTAATACTTGTGTGTGCCCATAGTACCCTTACACCTTCTCTGTAGACGTCCATGGTGTTGAACCTTTAAAAGGATTACCCATATATGTGTTTGCACTTTGTTTACATTACTGTTTTATAATGGCACAGCCTATACCAATTGCTGACAATTTCAAACTTGCTGTCCATGCACATTTAACTTTACATGGCCTTAGCAATGTAGGTGGTGACATAATTTGTGTTTAAAACCCACAATGCCTAACGTTTATAAGTCTTTTATTCTTGGGTCAATTTTCCAACTGTGGATGCTAACGCAGGAACATTTCATGAATACTTTAACATTGCAGCACCACAAGCATACAGAGAATGTTAGCTCTTAGAAATTCCACTTTCACATTGGGAACATAAATATTTGTTCCAAGGTGCCCTAATATATGTACTTACTCCATTATGCATGGGTCCTCTTAGTAATGAAGGGGCCACCTGGCCAGCGTTAGCTGGTTATACACCATTCCCTAGTCTACAGGATCTCAATGTTGGTGAGCTACAGCAATTATACACTGGTCTTGTTAGACTATATAGACGCTTTACTCAGTATGTTTTGTGCACCTTGATGGATGTCACAGCAAGTGAAGCTTTGGCAGGGCAACCATAGTTGCCTGCTGTACCTACGATAAGTCCTGTAAATATTCATTTAAATATGGGTAAAATTCCAGCTAATCGTGAGGAAATTCCTTTTTGGATAGCCTGAAAATTGATCAATTTAAAGCTGTGTTTCCCCTTATGGGACCACAGAACAAGCACAGAATGTTGACTATGTGCTTACCCCAGGGGACGGTTCCCCAAATAGATAACTGTAACACTTGGGGCACAGTCTTTTTAGCGGTCTATACTATCACGCATGGTACTCCATCGATGTCAGTCTTGCCAAAGGTGTTAAAACAAATACTGAACAAACAAAGGCAGCTGCTGCCCTGGATTTGGGGATGAAATTAATGGGAAACTTGTCTGTGGTCTCCTCAATGATTCTGTCAAACATTAATGTGAAGCAGCATCTTTGGCTATACGTCAGTGGCTCAAGCAGGTTGCACCAGGCAACCAGGAACGTGAGCTACCTACCAATATTGCTGAAGTATATACTTCTATAAGTTGCAATATTTTGGGAACCAGACCAAATAAACCACAACTTAGTAAACCTGGTTCCGATAAAGACACTGCCAAACAGAACCCAGAGTTTGTTAAAAAACCATGGGACAAACCCAAACTAAAGAAAAGGCTAAATGTCGAGGAGGTTCTCCCCCATCTGAACCCTCTGACAGACGCTATCATTTGCATGATCTAACACAATTGAAAGCACCTGATAAATATCAGCTTTCAGATATTTGTCCTCCTTGTTCCTTTCAGGGCTCATCTGAGAAACACTATGAGGAGTATGGCGTACTGAGCACAGACAGGAAGAGTAGGTGGAACCACAAAAGGTTTCTCAACGATCTTCTAACATGAAGATAAAGAAGAAGGAGAAACCTCCACAATTTAAACCCCAATTTGAGAAAAAGAACGTTGCAGCTTCACCGCAAAATATGCCACAAACCATGAGAACTCTCGTCTTGAACCAGAGATGAGTGGTGACTCTCCTCGACAGCTCAACAGAAATCACTATAGTGCACCGGAAACGCCAGGAGTTTCTGGCATCGAAAGCAACTAATAAAAACATTACAGTTAAAACCCCATACAGGCATATACGCCCTCCAGACAGATTTTATAATTTGGATATACAAATTGAGGGTGACATACAGCGCACCATTTGAATAATCTTCTCAGAAAATTTGACATTATCATGCAACATTCTCTAAGCAGAGGTCGATTGGCCACCGGAGTTTGTGCATACATCCCCGCAAGGTGAAGATGTAATACTACCGTCATTTTCTGAGCTTGTCTCTGATGATGTCAAACAAGCCTATGTCGCAGAATGGGCTCTTGTACTAGCCCCAGCTTTATATCGGAATCATGTCTGCTGGGAAAATGACTCTCCTTATCATGTAATATCCGTCAGGTCCCACCCACACGTGCAACCACAATACCCTATATAACAGGATGCTAAGGCACCTTTAAGAGAAATACTCTCACAATTGAGTGCCAGGGAGTAATTGAACCCTGTGCCTCTCAAATGAAATATCCACTTTTCCCTGTCTTAAAACAGACACATTGATATTGTATTGTATTAGAATATAGAGATTTAAATAGCTGAACCCACACATTTACAATACAAAATACACACAGTATGCCACTTATAAATAATATACTCCATGAAAAATATGAAACAAACTTGGATATTTCCAATGTTTTTCTCTGCCAACATATAGCGCCTGAAAGCAAAGATTAGACTGACTTCACGCTGCTAGACTTTCAATGTCGCTTTAATCGACCCTCCATGGGGTGTAAGAGCAGTCCAGGACTGTTTGATGCCCGCATTGGGTCAATTCTACATGATATTGGCCCAGACGTGTTGTCCTATGTGGATGATATCTACCTGACGGACGATGAGTTGAACACACATTTAGCCTGAGTAGATCACACAATCTTGGTATTTAATGAATAAGGCTATAAGTTCAACTTCAAGAAATCTAATATAGCATTTCTAAGTGTCCTATTTTTGGGATACAAACTTACCCATGAGGGAAAAAGCTGTGCACCACACTTCCTAGAAAAGTGTGCTCTTCTACGACCACCAAATACCCTTATGATACTGCAATCCTTGTTAGAATTCCTTAATTTTGGCAGAACTTACACACCTGATTATGCACAACACATTAAATCATTATATGAAATAATTCATCCTGATCTTTCCATTTCACATTAGACATCAGAACATATAGACATACTCAGGTCTCTGCAATCTGACTTTCTTGCAGCACATCACTTACATTTGTGTGTAATTATGTCAAACCTTGTCATCCGTATAGTCGCCTGTGCCATTCTTTACATATGTCACCTTTAAAGAAGGTGAACAGTACAGATTGCATATTAATCACATTTATATTCCAATGTGGAAATGTGATTTGCATCCACTGAAAAAATACAAATTTTGGTGCAGATGGCTATACTTAAAGAGTGGTCACTTGCACAAGGGAAACTCATTATAGTAATTACTCCCATTCCACCCCTAGAGGCTGTCACAAAAAGCAAGCGTTCCAAATGCTAAAGCCTTCCATCCCAGATAGATACAATGGGCAGCATCCTTAACAGCTGTGAATGTAGACTTTGTCTTTGACCTGTCTTTGCAGACAAACGAATTTCTTCAATATGAACAACAGACAATCCAATGAGTTGTTGAAGACGTCTGCCTCTACCGGAATCAAGGAGCAGCCAGCACCTTCCGGCTGGATTCCACAAGTTGGAGATCTCGTTTGAGAAAAGGTTGCGGCGAAAAGGAATTCGGCCCCTCATACCATGCACCAGTGCTAGCCCTTGGCACTCAAAGAATGAGAATTGTACTATTGCCAACGCTTGCTAGTTCTAAAGACAATCGTTTTGTCTCTATTAATCACATCAAGTTACATCATGTGGCCTATTCTAAACAGTAGGCCACGAGGAGACCTTGGCAGTTCCCTAACTCTTCTCGCTACCATACAGAAAATCCCTCTACAGCTTATGAGCAATATCAAAGCTGTTTCTCCCCAGCTGGAGGGGGGTGGTGAATGACCTTTAATTAATTCTTAATATTGCTACAAATGCCAGCCATTCACAAGAAATGAGTACTGTACTTACTACTGCGTCTCCTGCAGATGATGTCATCTATAGTGATCCGCCCTTTGTGGAATCTACCAGTTCTCCTACTGCACCTGTGGCTCCATTTTTATAACAAACTGCTTCTGGTTATTTTGTGGAAACAAATGACTTTTCATCCAACTCTTTTGAAAGTTCCACCGTCCTAGACACTCTGCCTAAACTGGCCTGTGTTTTCCTCTATGGCAAAAATGCACTTATCTGATCCGTTATTGGATATATGTTTAGATAACACTTTCCTTGGTTTTTCAATTTCTTTGGATTTGTTTTGTGACTGTTTTCTTCTTGCTAATAAATGGTCATTACCTTCCAGAATGCTCTTTCACAGAACTGGTTGACGAGGTGTTAATGCCTCATTCATCTTCACATAAACTGAAAAGAGACCTGCCCCTTGTGAACATTTCAACTGTCCCAGTAACTGATGGAATTGTTTTGGATAAGGTCCCATATGATATCTTCGGCCCTAAAGAAATACTGCAGATTCCTTACATTTTCAAGGTCTCTATGGGTGATGTTATTGTCCCTGGGTTACATTTTGATGATTTGGTTGTTGACACTGTTAACTCCATGCTCTCAGAGCTATAATAATATACTGTATTTGAAAGTGAAGACCTATATCTCAATTCTGCTAATTATGGTGAAATGTTCCGTTATCATCATCATGAACATGTTTATTTACATCTCGCAATTGTTCAATGCATAATTCTTTATTATTACGCACAATGGGAACATTGTCCAACTCCCCCACAAGGGAGCCCAAAAACATATAGGGATAAATTCACATATTTTTCTGGAAATGATTGATTAGACCTGAAATCCTTTTTTTTTTAACTTGTCTCTACACCAGCAAAGAAATATATGTAGACACAAACCAAGCTAATATTCACAGATTTGTTTGTCAAGCTGTTATGAACCCCAATGTATCCCAATATAGGCCTAGGTAGTTATACAACCGTTTACCTATATTTCGTTCCACCATTTTTCTACATAACGGGTTTGGTGCTGACCTTTTACCTAGTTAGGTGCTGCATAAATGTCATGTGGTTTTCTCCAAAAACTAGCCTCATTTATTATGCATGAGAATTCTCAGTATCACAGTAGGATTACCATCTTCTGCATAATAACTCTGTATAAGGGTCATCACTATCGTCATCCTTGGCCGACATGCCCACACTACCATGACACATCTAGGTAGAACCCCTGAGGGTACCTTTTGGGTATATAAGCACCACATCTTCGCTGGGCAAACCAGAGGAGAAAGACTTCCATGCTGACAGGCTGACACAAGACGTGGAGGTCCCTGCACGCAGATACTCCAGCACGCAGTGGTCTGACATTCCTCCCGGGGTGTCCAACTCCAGACCAAGATGGGGTACTATGTTCTCTCACATCAGGAAATGGGGTTGGCTCTTTCCTAGGTGGAGTCTTGGCTATACACCTACATACATGCTAGGTACACTTAGATACATCTAGTTAGGGTTGCATCGTAGGAGTACGCATTACTACTGTCATGTATTTATATGCCTGCATATATCCATTGTTTTAGCACTATGGTAGAATTCTACCTTTTATTTACACTGTTGGTACTTATGACCATATATATCTGTTTCTGTCTAATGGTTGTTGCAGCACACGTATTTTACACTAGAATGACGCTGGTTCAATAAATGCTTATTGAAAACATCCCCACCGTTTATTCTGTGTATCTCTCTGAGACAAAGTGAGCACGAGTGACTGAGCGAAGAGTACTGTACTGTTTCCACGATCCCTGAGGGGACAGGGTTGTCATGTTTGATAGTTACCAGAAACTATTCGATCCTTGGTAAGGTTGTAGGGCTTATAGTGGCACTGTGAGCTAGCTGGTCTACAGGCAAACATATCCTTTGGGGGTCTCTGGAATCAGTCTGGACACCAATGCCTTAGTTTATGTTGTCTAAACGCGCAGATTTATAGGAACTACAGAACAAACAGTTATCCTTAAAAGGCTATGAGTATTGGAAGAATACCATTGACATGAACTCTATTTAGGGTACTAAACATTGGTAGGTTCAGGGAATAGACACTTTATTTAGAGCCTGTTTAATTCAGACCCAAATGATTTTTTTAAATGACACAGTTCAGAAGACTACTTGTCTAGGATTTGCTCACATTAAAGACATGAATTCTCCCAACATTCCTTCCATTGCCCAATTTGATAATTGGCAACATTTAACAAATTATACTGAAGAACAGGTCAATAGTATGGTGCAGAATGGTACATTTAACTCCATACTTTCAGGTTCAAACTGGTGGTTATTCTGGCCAGTGGACACAAATCATTTTTCTGCTCATGTTTTTGAATTCCAAACTTGGGTTTAAGGCAACCAGACACGGCACTCATTATTCTCATTCTCAACACTCGGTCATAGTCACCACCTATTCAGTAGGGAAATTGTGCCAGCAATGGTTGGAACTTTCCACACCGTTTTCAGTAACACAACATCTTTCCCTCCTGTCGGAAGACATGGACCTATCTGATTTCTTATTGGGTCCTTAGTACCTGCACTCTAAACTATTCATTTATACAATAAAATGTGGTAATTGTTATAAATAGAAGCAGCAGCACCTTTAAGGCAAATTGATCAAGCTAATTTGGATAAAGTTCTTGCTGTTGTTGATAATACCGTTCATACATTATTTTCTTGCATTTACAGTCTGAATAACATTGTGTTGTCTGTTATCGATATTATGAAAAATGACATGTTTTTATTACAACATGGGCAAGTCAGCTTAGATCTATCATGCAGTTTAGTTGGACACTTCAGGTCCTCAAAACTGGTTGCTTGTCATGGCGTTACCTAAATTCTACGCAGTTATTCTTGCCTTTCAATCTGACACGTAAACAGCGACTCATGGCCCAAAAAGTTGCCACTTACACAATGTTACATATCAAGAAGTTAGAACACCTGCCCTTTACTGTAGCTGAAACGCCCTCGGCTGTATGTTTAACACATGGCATAATATCTTTGGCATTTCCACATTCCAGTTCACTTCTTGCAAGAAACATTTTCCAGTAGGTAGATATGAAGCCCTGGAAGGGAGCTTTATTCACAAATTGTGGTCACTTCCATTTGACTAGTTATGTGAATGGGCAGACTGAATGGTATTCCTTACTAGAAATAAATGTGACTCTGCTGTCAGCTACTCACTTGTTTGTAAACACGTTACCATCCACCGAGCATGCAATACTTTGGTAGTGAATTTGGCCTGTTTTCTAAAGGGAATACCAGATCTTTCAATTCTCCCCCTTATTACTGTCCTTTCCAATGGAAGTTATTTAATGCTAAGCGATCAAGACTGCTGTGGAATGAAGGCCGGAATCCTGTATGTCCTTTCTGTTTCCCAGATAGTGACCTGCTGCAATAACGTGCTTGTCCCGCCAACGCATCCAGTTTTTGATAGTTTGCTATGGCCTTCAATTCCAACTTTAAAGGCAGATTTCAACCAGCTAACCTGACTCAAAGCCTTATTGTTTTAAAAAGATGTAGCATTAACAGCTGCCAGAGAAACCTTTGAACATTGCAAGGACATCCAGCGATGTACAGTCACTTTTAAGCACAAATCTCCCACAGCACTCTGGTGAGCTTGTGCACCGCATCTTTAATACTTTCAATTCTGCTGGAATTGTGCACTTTTGTAAAAAAATTAGGACTGGTTTAGTCAGTACCTTCCAAGAAAATCTTTGGAGTAATACGGGCATCTATACATTCCATGTTTTTGAGTGATTTGGGGGAGCATACCCTTGGTGTTATTCTTTATTTCCGGCATTCTGGTTCTATTTTTGTTACTCCTCAATGGATGTTCCATTCCGAAGCCCACTGGTATTGGAACTACCACCGGTCCAGCTGTACCGTGAGCACAAGAAATGATTTTTTGGCGTCCTTCCGCTCCAGGAAATGAACACTGACTGGTCATTGTCATTTCGACCTGCCTAGTTTTCATGCATTCAATCCGTGTTTCATTGACTATGGTGTCCCTTCGAGTGGGCCTTTGATGTTTGCCTTGTGCTGCAATTGCCTGTTCCTCTGGACATGAACCTGTTGATGAGTCCAATAACGACCCATTTTCGGAGTTGTCCCATGAATTTGCAGCTGCTCCAAGATGCATGGTATGAGCCACTCCCTCCTGGGGAGATGGGTACTTCAGCACTAGGATTTCCAAACTTCGGCTCTAATAACATGGATGCAGGACAACAGACTACTCATGTCTGTTCTTTGGAGCTTTTGAATGGGGATTTTGAGGAATTGGATTGACTAACCATTGAACTTGTGGAAGAAATCTTGGATGCCTCCAGCTCAACCTAATTTGGCCCACTTTTCAAAATGTTTTTGCTTCGTTTGTGTTATACTAATCAATTTAAATATTATGCTTATTAACATTGCATTGAGTTTGCTTAGCTTGTGAAATTTATTATTTTGCTAGTCGCTAAGTTACGTTCCCGATCAAGGAGGGGGTGTAGTGATGTTATTTTGGGCCCACTTTGATTCTCCCTTAGTTTAGTGTATTAGAAGTTTTAGGCTGCTTCTGCTTGCATAGCCTAACATAACACTTATGTTTTTGTGACATTATTTTAAAAATACGCTGTACATGTTGTTTTGTTGTTATCCAGTGATTCTTCTTGGGATTCAGTCTGAACATTTTGTACAAGGTCATCTAGAACACATAACACAATGTTGTACTGTTTTCTGCTCGATCAGCAACAGCTCCTAACTTTTTAGACATAAGACGGTGGCCCAGCTTCAGCTTTCCAACACAGTAGTCTTGTCTTTTTGTGGGCAGAGAGGAGAATTTCGGCAGAGAGACCTGTCTAAGAATTGAACGCACGCCAGGTATGGGGTCTGTTGCTAATCCCAGAGATCACTACTATATCCCTTTGCTTACACAGTAAGAATAGGCATACACAGATAGATAATTTGCCATATTTGGGTTGTTTATTGTATACAGCCTGCTAGTAATGCTGATTACGTTGCTCAAGTGTATTTGCCTACTTATCGCATCACATTTGCATCATAATAGACTACGATAGTTTCAATAAATGTATTGTAAACTTTTATTGTGTCTTTCCTTTGTCTACTAGGGGCATGCATGAGTGAGAGATGAAAGGCGATGATCTGTTCCTACAGTTCCCTTGGGGACTAGAGGGTCATGTTCTAGGTTGCCAAAATCACCTGCTACTTTAGGAAAGTTAGGAGTTCAGGTGAGGCACTGTGAGCTAGCCAGGATTTGGCCAACAGATACTGACGCTGTAAAGAGACTCAGTCCCTACATTTTGACATCCTGTCATCTCAAGGCACAGTTCTGCTTTACCAGCAGAATTTCCTGCAACACAGGGAGTGCACATGTTGAGAGACATTTTACAGGAGTGGATTGGATGGTGTTTCTTCTTCCCTGTCCTTTACTTCAAGAGCTACTGCGTGGTGGGTCAGAACAGAAGTGACCCCTGTGTTGGGCATGCACCCCCAGGCCTGCCTTGTCACCCTAAAAATTATACAAAACAGTGATGGTTGGAATGCTTAAATTAATCTCAGCCACTGGTAATCACTCAGGGCGGCATCCCAATCCATCATTATTCTGCACACCATGCCACCTCAGTTTGGACCCAGCTATATGTATATCAGTCTTGACCTTGCTCCAATAGAAACAGTCCAGCCCGAACTGCCAAGCCAGGTCCTCCCTGAATGGAACAAAAGCAACCAACGACCTGTTTTGCCCTAGTTATGGGTTCCTCAGCTGGGTACAGCTTGGTTCCATTGACACATTGTGCATGGGAGCCACATCTGGGCATACCCATACCACTCAGTGCAACACAATAAGTATACAAAACAGTGATGGATGGAATGCTTGAACTAATTTCAGCCACTGATAATCACTCTGGCTGCATCCCAATCATTCATTATTCTGCATACCATGCCACCTCAGTTTGGACCCAGCTATTTGCTAATCAGTCTTGAACCTGCTCCAATAAAAACAGTCCAGCCCGAATTGCCAAGCCAGGTTCTCCCTGTACCGAAACACAAGCAACCCAGGACTGGTTTCATCCTAGTATTATGTAGTAATAAATGTGATACTTTACAAAAAAAGGCTACCACTTAAATTTTTAAATGTCGGTCCTCCTTTTTGGGATTCACAAAAAACCCATAGGATATGCAAAGAGATTTATAAAGATCATGAATTTCCATGCTTATAACTTCCATTATATCGTCTTTTCGTCCACTGACAATTTAATTCGTCCAAAAATAACTGCCAAGGTTCAAAACATTTCTCAGGAGTCCACTTCAGCTTGTGCCTCCCAATGCCTATGCCAAGGCTGCCAAATGCTGCTACCAATGATACCTACTAGCCAGCCCACTCCTGCAAATTTGACAGTTTTGACTATTCCATGTCACCCAAAGCTGCAATAATACGCTAAGTGCCCTGATTTTGAATGTATATTGAATTGATAAACACTCTGGGCCCGATTCACAGAACTAACTTAAGACAAAATCCTAAACTTACTACCATTTTGGTATTCACAGAAGGCACTTAATCATTTTGGTATTCACAGAAGGCACTTACTTACTCATTTTGAGTAACTTACTCATTTTGAGTAACTTACTCATTTTGGTATTCACAGAAGGCACTTACTCATTGATGAGTAAGTGCCTACTGTGAATACCAAAATGAGTAACTTACTCATTTTGAGTAACTTCTCATTTTGAGTAACTTACTCATTTTGGTATTCACAGAAGGCACTTACTCATCAATGAGTAAGTGCCTTCTGTGAATACTAAAATGAGTAAGTTACTCAAAATGAGTAAGTTACTCAAAATGAGTAAGTTACTCAAAATGAGTAAGTAAGTGCCTTCTGTGAATACCAAAATGAGTAAGTGCCTTCTGTGAATACCAAAATGAGTAAGTGCCTTCTGTGAATACCAAAATGGTAGTAAGTTTAGGATTTTGTCTTAAGTTAGTTCTGTGAATCGGGCCCTCTGTAGTTTGAATAAAAATAGATGGTGCCACCTTGTGTCAGACTGTCATAAATATGTGTAGGTGTTATGCAAAAATTAAGCCCTCGGTGTGGCACAAATTCACCCTAACTTCTGCCCTGTGTACATATTTTTCCAAATGAATATGTTCCTCACATAGAAGTTTTTAATTCAAGAAAAGTGAAATATTTCTATTGCTTCAGCAAAATGCTGGTTTTAAATGTTGGTAGAATTCAGGTTATTGAGACTCTGCTAATATCTCTAAAAGTGTGGCTCAAAATTCTCACTGTGCAGTACTAGAGCTAACTTCTCGCTGGAGTCAGTAATTTCACCAAGCAGAAGTTAAATTCACAAAGCTCAGGTTCTTATAGTTTCCATTTTGTTTTCCTATATTTGTTTTTTATGTTGTATTTATAAATTAGTGGTTTGATTGTTTCCATAGTTAATAAAGTAACTTGAGGGCAGGCATTGTCACTGGATTTATTGCCTTTTAATACTAAATTTATACTCTTTTTTGAGATGCAGTAGTCTGAACTGGAACGTATTCTGCAGCTTAACAAAACCCAGCTTTTTATTGATATCGTAAATTCCCACAGCTATGTTCCACAAGATTTGAATAGAACATTTATGTTAGGTTTATGTAAATAATTTGTTATACAGAAAAGTTTATTGAAATTAAAGTCAAATGTGCCACAAATACATCTGGATTACAATGCTTACACATGAAGTTCTGGAGTAAAATGCAGCATTATTTGTTCTATTTCAAGGATGCATTATGTTCAACAACTCAGTATGAATGTTGACCTCAATAGTAATGCTTTTGTGAAAATATATCTAAAGGTGGACTGGTCTTCACAACTCATTGGGGACTTGAAAATCCTAGGCCCTGATTACGAGTTAAGGTGCTATTTATCGCACCTAATAAATAACCATACCACGGGGTATCAGGTGTGATAAATAGCACACATTACGAGTTGGTGGGGAATATTATGCAGATTCTGGTATTTAACACACCAAAATCTGCATGATTCGGTAAATACCGTGGGAAACAAAATCTCCATGATTTGTTAAATACTGCATGCTTTTCCCGCATTAAACTTTTGGCTTTTTTAACCTGTTGAAATGTATCGAAGTTTGAGGAATTTAATGCATTCGATAGTTGTCAGATGCGTTAAATACCTTCCAACTCGTAATTCCGACCCATTGGTAAACAGGGGTTTACGCATGGGTCGGACTATAATGGCCCACTTGTAATCAGGCCCTAAATATATTAGTCCCATTAAATTAACCATTTAAAATGTGTCTTTTATGATTTGAAAGTGAGTATCTACTACCTACTGCATATAGTTGCTAAACCTCTACATATCTACATGGGAGAGAGCTAGGCAATTGCAGAAATGTACAAACAAGAGCAAAACTGCAAGCCATACATCCAGATCCTAATTTTCCTGTACAACCTTTCATCCTCATGAGGGTAATTGAATGAGTATTCCCATTTCTGTGATAAATTCCTCCTTGCCATATGTAATAAGCATATTGCAAATTTCCCTGGTGTTCCATCACCATATGGAGCAACAAGGCCAAAGGTTTGTCAGAAATTTGTATAGTTTCGAATTTTGTGACGTACTGCCATGTGACGTACCCATAAAATGTGTCACATCAGGACTGTACTCCTCCCTGCTATCCACAGGAAAGGTATGAGGGATTTCGGTACATTTGTAGCAGTGGAGCAATTGTTATTAAATGGGCTTCTACTAGCCACTTACTAAAATGCTATGTATATTGTTTTTGTCCACATTACTAATACCCGCCTGTGTTTATGTTTCATTATTAGTACCATGATTGCATTTGATTCACAAAGTTCTAGCTTTTTATTTAATGATGATTTGTATCTTTATTAGCAATGTGTATTTTGACATACCAGACTCCAAAGGGGAGAGTCGCCCGCAAGTAAATAGCCCTGAAAAAATTGTCTTGCGGATTAGGAACAGTCTTGATAATGATCCAACCATCCTGAGTTAGCCCAAAAAAGGGCAACTATGACTTCTGATTGATATGTGGGCCAAGGGGGATTTAACTGGGGATGCAGGAAGGAGAGGAGAGGTTGAAAATCCTTGGCTCACATCAGGCCAAGTTGCTTTGTACAATTACATTGCTCTGAAGATATGTATGGTACCAGAAAATTGTGGACTTATTATTGTCTGACAGATATATTGTGTCCTAAATATTGTTTACAAACAATCACCCAACTAGAGTTCATAATATGAAATTTGAACCATTGGGGCAGTTCTTTTGAAAATGCTATATGAAATGCAATATTTAACATAGGCAATATTTTAACAATAATATTCTAATGTACTGCCAACTGTGAGGTATTCATATACAGAAGGGGCAGATATAGAAAGGGGGTCACAATGTATTATGAGGAATACTATATGTTTAGGCGCTTGCTCCTTGATATGAAAGGCATCCTCTGGCTCTAGATCTATATAAAAATATGGAAAGATCTGTGTGAAAAAAAACATTGTAATTCACAGTTTGCAATTTGCTGCAAACTGATAAATTATGCAGTGTTGTATGTAATTTTCCAAAGTGGCTGATGTCACACTACATGGGATACTGCATATAGATTCTTGCTTTCTTGTGGTGAGCAGTAGCAGTGCAATAAATAGACATGTAACCATAAATCCACCATTTATCTGAAAATACAAGCAGATGCCCAAAGAATAAAATCAGAAGAAAGAGCACTGAAAAGCTCTCTTTATTTGCCTGAATCTCCTTTATAATTCTTTTCATTGACATGCCAGTCACTCAGCCTGCTGTTTCTGAAATAAGGCATGAAGATGCAACTGTTCTTATTATTTCATATTTCATATTAGTCATGTCACAACTAGATTGTAATAGACCTATTAAAGAGATGTGTTGTACACCTGCAATATTCCATATAGGTAATACCACCTGTTGTTCCCAGATATCTAAATATGCAGGACTATGTTAGCAAACCCATGCTACAATGACCTTTTTATCTTTGTGTCCTGTCTGGTGTTGTATACTAAAATTTAGTACTTCTCAAACATAACTGTTCTATTACCACCATGTCTACTCTATCATTTTATCAAATGAAACGGGTTATTTTTGTGTTTAACACTTCAGATTCAGAAATACTTTATTTCCAAGAAATATATTCTTATAGAAATATTACACATATTTCAAATTCCTAAAATCGACAATTTGAATACCCTAAAACACCAATGCATGGATCAGCCACACCTACTTATAAATTATACAATTACAACTAACACTTATCTCGATAGCAAGCAAAAATGTATGTTTATTTCGAAAAGACTTCAAAATGTAGATTTACTCCAAGGAAAGATCGGGTATGAGTAAATTAAAATTCTGAAAGTAATGAATATACCTGCATAAGTCTGAAAGTGAAGCTGCAATGGTTGCGCAACACGGAAACATTTTTATTAAGTGGAATAAAACGATAAAAACTATGTCCAGCTTTAAATATCACCCAACCAAAAATAAGAGGATTGGCTGTCTGCCGACATTCATTACAAGTAGGGTCTGGGGAAATTGGCTGATACCTGACAATGTCTATGATGTTCGTGAATTCCTGTGAGTGAAAACTCGAAAAAATGTTATCTTGAAAATAGACGCATCTATAAAAAACATAGTCGCAAACCTAACTCTCTGACACTTAATTTGCTTATTTTTTTAATGAATCGGACCTTAAATTCTTACATGATAAATCAAAAATTAAAACATATTTCCTTGTCTCATGAGCCAAATTGCTAAATCGCAATTTTGAAGTGCATTATGGATTGCATTTAGGGAATTGCAATTTGCGATTCCCTGAATGCATTCGCAATTTAGGTAATCACAAAATTAGTGATTCCCTAAATTGTGAAATTGCATTTGGGTTGATGCATCCCAAATGCAAAAATACCGGTTGCAAAGCGGCAGATTCGCAGAATCTGCCCCTTTGCGACCGGTATTTTAAATTATGCATGTGCCCCTTTGAGTTTCATGCATTGTAAATTGCGATTACCTAATTGCGATTCTCAGGAATTCGCAATTAGGTATTTGCAAATTACAATGTTGATGCATGTGCCCCTAAGTTCTTAAAATTTTACAGAGATAAATCAGCAGTTGCAGCTGGTTTTCCCAATGGTGGCTCCGGCGCTGAAAAATAACCTGATGGGTCAGTAAGGATTTGTAAAATAACATGAAATGTAAAATTCTAAATGTGAATGCAGAAACTGTGGTGACAGTCACAACACTTCTTTTCTAAATCTAACCAGTCTAAGCTTGAATAAAAATTAATCTTGAGTGCATTTGTTTAGTGTTTTGGGGAAAAGTTGTCTTAGAGAGTGAAAACATTCTTTTGTAGTATCACAAAAAGAGGCCAAATGTCCATTCCAGTTAAGGAAAACAGTGGATATCCATTGTCACATTGAGTGACGTGTACCAGATAGTGATGTCAAAATCCTCAGGGTGGCAGAAGGACACGAAAATCCCTTTGAAACTTGTGTGAGATTCTAGAAGGTGAATTCACACGACTGGTAACGTTACGCCACCTCTGTAGCATTCGGTTGTCTGTAAAAAGTTAGCAGATTTATCGCTGTGCGCATATCATGACATATAATTTGCTACAAAGTACAAGACTCTAATGTCTAATGAGAAGGTTACAATATATAAATGCTAAAAGATACAAGC
The DNA here is from genome assembly GCA_963921515.1 of Calotriton arnoldi. Taxonomy (NCBI): domain Eukaryota; kingdom Metazoa; phylum Chordata; class Amphibia; order Caudata; family Salamandridae; genus Calotriton; species Calotriton arnoldi. The sequence continues at coordinate 1,644,361 of CAWUFW010003249.1, forward strand.
ATTGGCACAGCCAATAGGTCTAACCTGTGCAATCTATTGGAATGTAGGATTCTATTTTGTTATGTTTTTAATGCAAGAATATGCCACAAAATAAACTGGAAAAAACACACAGCCACCTACATGTGGCTGCTGTTGCTACAGTCTCACAATAAAAAATGTAAAATTAATAGAACATTCATTGATATAGCCACATTACTAGTGATGCTTTTCAAATAACATACCTTTCAGTTGTGCCATGTTTTTTTATCATTATTATTTGTTAACAGGACGAGAATCAGTCACAACTAAACAAAGCACTCAATTTGCAAGCAGCTGCATTGTTACACTGTCATTTAAAAACTTTATTTACTTCAGCAGCTCTGAAAAGGAAACAGAAAATAAATCACCGTTTAACTGGGCACCGAGAATGCAGGTAAAATAAATTGCTAGTATTTGAGTTATTAAAAAAATAAACCCACTATTTACCAGCATTGTCACTGAAGAGAACAGAACTTTTTTTAGGCAGTTTTGAACAATGTGCTCAGTTTTTGTGCAGTTACTCAAACTGAAAAGAGTCAATGTGCAAATAACTTTTTACACATAAATGTTTATTGACGTTAAACTCAAATATGTCACAAAATACACTCGATTACAATACTTACAGATACAGCTCTCATATAAATGCAGGTTGGACTGTTCTATTTCAAGGATGCATTATGTTTAATACCTCACTCAGTACGATTGCTGACCTTAATAGTACTGCTTTAGTGAAAAAAATGCTAAAGGGTAAAGTGGACTGACCCACTGCCCCATGTAGGAGGCTGAGTGGGCAGACAGAAAATGTGAAGGACAATTTCACAGTTCAGTGGATGAAACCCACTGACCAAAATCCCTCTACATATGCGTATTACATATGTGTTTTTGGCAAAAACAGTAATCTGACGAGAAAGATAACTGTTAGACCTGGCATCCTTGGTGTGACCTTCACTTTTTACCTTCTCCCTTCCTGTTTTCTGAATTTCTTTTTTGTTGTGCTAACCAGTGGTAAAGTGCTTATGCTCTCTCCTTCAAATACGGTAAAATTGGCTTACACCATATTTGCACATTTAATTTACTTACAAGTCCCTTGTAAATTGATACTACATGTACCTAAAACCTGTAAATGAAAAGCTTTTAGTGGGCCTACAGCACTCATTGTGACACCCACTAAAGTAACACTGTAAAACATGTCTCAGGCCTACCATTACAGCCAGTAGTGTAGTTCTAAACTGCAACTTCAACCAGGCAAAATAAACCTTTTGCAATGCCTAAACCACCCTCTTTAATACATATATTAAAAACGCCAATGGTGGCTTAACGTTTGCAGTCTTGGCCCCACAATTTTGGAACTCCCTTCCTGTGGAGATGAGGTCCTTGACTTCTCTTGCACAGTTTAGAAAACAGTTCAAGACCTGGCTGTTTTCCCAGGCATATGTTGACTAAGCCACCCTCCCTGCCGCAGCCTCGCCGTGACTCTAGCGCCATGAAACCGTCTGGTGTACGTGCGCTTAATAAGTGATTTTAACATAACATAACCAACATAGGCCCTAAACAGCCCACAGGGTAGGGTGAATTGTATTTAAAAAGTAGACATGTGATATAAAGTTTTACATGTCAGGGAAGTGAAAGATTCCTAAATTCCTTTTTCACTACTGTTAGACCTACCTCTCCATAGGACAACATTGGAATACCTTATGACATTTAGTAAGTGCTAACTTTTGATTGGTAATAGGTGGAAATGTCATGTTTGGTCTCAAATTAATTGTAACTTTAAATCCTCCTCAAGCAACAATTCAGAAAATGCCACTTTTGGAAAGTTGGGATGTTCTTGTCTTCACCATTTGGTGCCTTCTGCCAGTGTCCAGGGTAACATGAGCTTTGATGGAATCATAAAAAGGTTTTGAAACTTTAGTGTACGGCTCCGTCATGTATGACAGAGCTTTACGGCAAAGTTTCAGTACATTCACAGGAACCACCTTGGAAGCGGACCTTTCTAAATTTGTCAGACTGTCACCCTGTCAGGACAATAGAGAAATTTACTCCGCACCCTCACAGATCACAATAAATCAAGTCCTTAGTCCGAAGGTAGAAATCTTGAAAGAACAAAGGTGCGAAAAGTATTCACCCAAAGCAAGGACTTTGATGGTCCAAAAATTAAAATTTCCCCTGCTCAGAACTTTTCCCATCAAACCAATGGTTTCATTCAACAGCTTTCTGGCTTCAAGAGGGCTTCATCGGATACAGCCGCAAACCTCTCCCTGCTGGAGGATTTAAGCGACTAAGTGGCTGGCTTATTATTTGGCGGATGGATTGTACTCCGACAGGGCAGCAGAGTAAATTACTTTATCACCCTGTCTGAGAACCTGCCTACAAAATTTAAAAATGTCCATGGGCCTGATGGACATGTCTTCAATTCACAGAAACTTCCATCAAGGCAGTTCCTGGAAATGTATTTTAACTTTCCGGTACAGCTCCGTCAAACATAAAACCTGTAGTGCTTATTTGAATAGTTTTTTGTGTGATTGTAATATTGCTAACACTAAGGGCCCAATTATGACCTTACAGCAGAGCGGTGACATGGCGATGCAAACCGCTGCGTTACCGCTCTGCTGAAGGTCACCGAGCCCGTCTGCCAGATTACTACTTTTCAGTGGTCTGGCGGGTGGGTGGAGTGCTGGCTCCCTCTGCGGTGCCCTTTAAAAGGCAGCAGTGCCTTTAAAAAAGGCACCACAATGGGAACGCCTCACAAGGATCCTGCACGGCATAGGCTTGTAAGTCCATGCCGTGCAGGAACCTATGTGCATGCACACAGGGGGACACATGTTATGCCCCCTGTGTGCATACACATATGTCTGAGGCTCTAGGGGGCCCTGTAGTGACCCTATGTTTCCTCTCTGCCAGGCTTTTCATGGTGGTGGAACTGCCATGAAAAGCCTGGAGGAGAAGAGACTCATAATATGCCATGGTCCCGCCAAGCATATTGTGGCCTCTGACCGCCACTCCTAAGCGAGGGAACAGTGGTTCCCTGGCAGAGCCGGCGGTCCTAGTGCGGTCCGACTGCCTGAGTCGTAATCGGGCGGTCAGGCTGCCCTTGCAGCGATCTGCCACTGCCACACCACCACGAGTCTGTCGGTCCGAGGACCGCCAGACTCGTAATCTGGCCCTAAGTGATCTCCTGGACTAATGTCCATTACCTGTGATTGAGTACACATGGTATGGTTACAAAAGAGTCCCACGGAACCTATGTTTTTTTTCTTATGACAACAACTGCCCTGAGCATGTGGGGGATTGTCTGTGTAAACAGTACACCAGCAGAACCTAGACAAAATATGAAGGTGGCTATCTCCTCAAGGCTATACGAAAAATAGGGGGAGGTAGAGGCTAGGTTTATCCTCCTTTTAGGTACATGGAACACAGCAATCGAATACTTCGAAGAAACCCTGCCCATATCCCGTATTTAAAAATCGCTATTCTATAGCGTCATGGTCTAAACCAGGGTCGAGGGGCCTGTAGTCAAACCTTCATCAAGGCCGCCTCGGACAATGCACCTACTTCCTGCCCTGGGGACCGCGTAATCGCAATAAATACGGGATAATTCAGTGACAGCCGTAAGTATACTAGGTGTATGCACATTGTGTGTGTATGACTGTGTCCTTATTAGAGGATTTATTAGGAGTGGTACTAATCGGACTGGTTCCCGTGTAGTCCTGAGGAAGAGCCAATAGGGGAACGGATCGAAACATGTTGACTACCTATTACTGAGACAATCAGACTCATTATGGTCCTATTTTTCAGTAATAACCCCTGATTTTAACCTTACCGACTAGGGGCGGTAATAAAACAGTGGCCCACTAGTCAGGTATTTTTAACTTCACTTTTTCCACTTCCCCTTACTTCACTTCTTAAACACACCAGTAAGTGCTCCTGCGTAATCGCCAAGTCACAGCATGCCTCAATCCATAGAGGATTGGGATGAACCCCAATGATGAAGCATGCCACCTAGGGGCAACCCTGGTGGGTGAGGGGTCTCTAGGAAAAAAGCTTTTTTCCTATTAAGTGATTACAGTGGATTCTCGCTGTATCCTATTCACCATTCCCTTGGGCAGGTTTTCTTTGAAGTATTAGATTGTCGTGTGTCACGTATCTCCTCAAGGCTACAGTGCAGGGAGAGCAATGTGCACTTCCAGACTTTCAGTGCACACTGGAGGGCTTGATTTTCAGTTTGTGGTGCCATGAATTTAGTTGCCACCCAGACTAATCCCAAAATGGGAACAATATAGGGGCGCATCCACCATAAAGGAAATCATGACAGAAGTGGAAAGTTTCTACGGGTGGTCAGGAACCTTTCTATTCATACTTTCGGGCTTCCCCCTTTCAAACAGTTTGCCAATTTGGAGCTATGGTACCACATTCATTCTTATAGCATTAAACCGTGAAATAATCACTGGTAAATGCTCAAAGCCATTGTAATTGTCTTTTCCATCACCAGAAAATAGTGGAAGCCTTTTTAGGTCTCGCCTATGCAGCGCGCATGCGCTGCGTAGGCAAAAAGACCTTTTGCAATCGATTCGGCTTTTCAGCCAAAAACGTGCACACGTTCCATTGCCTTCAATGGCAACGCGTGCACGTTTGGTGATTCACTTGCGGGAGCGAGCAGCTGGCGCCATATGGTAGCAATTATTGCTCCTGGCGCCGCTCGCTCCCGCAAGGGAATCGCACTTCCCCCACCCCTCCCATTTCTTTAACCCGGAGTACTGTTTCACTTTCGCGGCCGCGGCGTGGGGCCGCACTTGTGTTTCAGTGCTTGTTAATGCTTGTTTCTGCACGGCGCCTGCAGCTAAACTCGAGCAGGCTGTCTTCAATGGCTTCCGTCGGCAACGGAACAATCGCTTTCACTTTTAATTTTCAGCCGCGTTTCATCACAGCATGGCAGCTGCTTTCGAAGGTCGCATGCCTTTCTTTTTTCCAGCATGGGGCCCGCACCTAAAACAGAGCAAGCTGCCTAAAATGGCTTCTGCTCACTGCTGGCAACAATCGAGCACTTTAACGTTTAATTTACACAGCTTCATAGCGGATGAGCTGAGCGCCGAGCAGAAGAAGCAGCCAGTGCTTGTTTACTATTGCAGGCAGGATAATGTGTCAACATACTTTATCGGCACTGCGCCCCTTTCACAAGCGCCGTGCTGGTTTCACTTTCATTGCTGTGTATTTTATCTGGTCTCCCCTCCTCTCCCCCAATCAGTCTCTTCAGGCTCCAGCACAGCCCTCCCTCTCCACCCGCCTAGCTCCTCAGCTCTGCTATGAGACAGTCGAGGCTGGAGCCCCATGACTGATTGGGAGGGAGAGCAAACAAAATACACAACAATTAAAGTGAAAAAACAAGCGCTGATAAAGTATGTTAACAATTGGTAAAAAAAACATGCAGCTGCTCCGGCCGTTAACTGGGTTTGATCTCCATGGAGTACTGCAGGTCTGTCTGCGCGGTGCCCTTTCATGAGTGTTGCGCTGGTTTTGCTTTCGTTGTCTTGCCTTTACCCCCACTCCTCCACCCAACTCTCTTCTCTTCTCTCCCTCCCTTCCTTCTCTCCTCCCTCCCCCTCCTTTCCAAACAGTGAGCGAGCTCCACTGTTTTCGTCGGAGTAGACCAAAGTGGACACAAGCTTTTTTTATTCTTGCTGGCTCGTTCTTCACTTCCTCCCTTTAAAAGCCAAGTATAAAATTCCTCTCCTCCGAAATAATCCTGTTGCTTTTTGCAGCCTTGGTCCTGCTTTCTAAAGGCACTGTGGGAGCGAAGGCATGCCAGCTCGATTCACAAGGAACGTGAATCTGAACTCACCAAGAAGCATTTAGGCAGCTGCCACTACATGCGTTTAGTCATGTACATACATAGAGTGCCAGGCGCACGCACGTACCATCCATCCATCCATACATACAAGGCAGCAGACAGCACGAGTTAGGCTTCAGAAAAACACAGGGGAGTGAAAGGGATTCTCTTCAGAGATCTTCGAGGACCCTTCTTTGCAGGAACAGTAAGAGAATTGGCAAGGAGATATAAACAGGGTGTCAGTGGGACTGAAAGGGTGCAATCTCTACAAAAGGTTTGCTACTGTGTGCTATCTGTGGTGGTGTCCACTGTATAAAGATTCTAATGCAAGGGGCACTTTGTTCAATTTAAAACGCCTGTCAAGCATACAATCAGCTGCCAGCTCTAAGCTGTTAACAATGCTGAAAACAGACTGGGGCGACGAGAAAGAAATATTGCATTTGAAATATTTGGGGCAGAACAGCACAACGGAGAAACTGGTGGGTGCGCAGCACAGACGCAATGGTGTCCTGGAGCTATAGATTTATATCTTTCGTTTGTGTGCCAATTGTTAGGAATTCATTGCAAAATATATTGGCAGCTGAGGGGATTGATAGATTTATGGGGGTGCTTTTACAACAGCATTAAATCTCATCTACTGGAACATGGAATGTGCGTGTAGCTGCTGTGCAAATGCCTACCCAATACTTTATTACCTGTACTGGACAAACGGTAGCTAACATGTTATGTGTATAGGACTTACTAGGAGATTAGTTGCTGCGTATACACTTTTATCATCTGTGGATAGATGAAAGGCTGAATCAACCACTCCACAATGCAACATGTGACTTGCAAAATATACGCTATGTATCAGCAACATAAATGACAAATATGCAAACAAGCATTAAAAATGCAATAGGTCTCGCCTTTCATTAAGTTAAAGCCATTTGCTTTGCTATACAATACCATTAGCAAAGCAAAATGGCTTTAACTTAATCAAAGGCGAGACCTATTGCATTTTCAATGCTTGTTCTTCACATGTCAGGGACAGTAGTGGCATACCATCTATGTAAATTACACACATATGCATGCATGCACAGACTCACACCCTCTTTCTCTCTCTCTCTCTCTCCTTCCCTCTCTCATTCTCCTCTTGCTTTCTCTTTCTTTCTCTAGCAAGACCATTTTCAATAATTCTAACGTAGCCATTAGAAATCAGGTAAATGTCTTTGTTTGCTATGGATGGTTTATTTAGTGTGCTAAATTGTTTGCTTCCCACTGATGTCTTCTTTCCCTGTATTTCACACTTCTTCTTGCTACCGCTGGAAAGAATGACCATCACTTGCTGACATCAGCAAACCACTGATGCTTGGTTGTCCCATCTATCACATTACATTGGATAGGTGGGCAATGCATGACCTCAGGATCAAATATTAATTAGTTGTGCAACCACTGCATTAACACTTGGACAGTATGTTCTTATTGGAGCAGGGTCAAGACTCATTTGCATATGGCTGGGTACAAACTGAGGTGGCATGGTGGGCAAAAGAACAATAGGTTGGATTGCTAACCCAAGTGATTGGCAGAGGTTAGCCTTATTGCAGCCATTACTCGCATCACCTTTTGTGTGTTTTTATGTACAGCTCAAGTGGCAATGGTATGCCCAGACGTGGGTCATGTTATCACTGTCCCACTGGAACCAAGATAGACCCAACTGACCGATCTTGGGTAGCTTGTGTTCCAGTTTAGGGAGGATCTGATCTGGCAGTTCAGGCTGGACTGTTCCTCTTGAAGCAGGGCCAAGATTGTTTTGCATATGGCTGGGTCCAAGCTTACGTGGCATGGTGGGAAAACGAACAATGGGCTGGAATGCTACCCCAAGTGTCTGCCAGTGGTTAGACTTTTTGCAAGTATTCCTCCCATCACATTTTGTGTGTTTGAGAGTTTTGACTGCCTATCAGTAGTACAGTAATTATGCTCAAAATTGCTGGTACTCACATTTACAAATAAAGCAGGCCTTCTCTTCATATCTTTTTCTAGTACAGCAGCTCCACTAAAAATGAAGGTATTGTCCATTACTAGAATTCAACCCTGCTGAGGAGAGCAGGTATTCCATTGTGTTAGGTGTACACATATTTTTATGACACATTTAGCACAAAAAGCTGTATATCCATCAATGTACTGAAAACTTTCTTAGTTTTGTAAATATTTGCTCCTCTACAAGCTGCATAAACACCACTGAACCTATTCAAACTTTGACCTGGAATCAAGGTCAGACTGGAACAGAAAATAGGCCCAGAAACCAAAATAAAAGTGGGCCCCATCAGTGAATTAGAAAGCTAAAAACGTGACCTACATTTGCAAAGATTGGGGCAGTTTTGAACTTGTAAAAACATACTGTCACTTGTTTTAATATCAGGGGAATTGTTAGAAATGGGAATCCTTGTTGGATGAGGTATACACGCAGGCTAGGCAGGAACCACCCACTCTAGACAGGATAAGCTAGATACACACTAAAAGATAACCTGTGCTCACCCTCTGGTAGCTTGGCACAGAGCAGTCAGGCGTATATAAAGAGGCAATGTGAAAAGTATTTGTTCAACACACACAAACAGTAACACAATGAATACACCACAATAAGACTCCACACAGTTTTATAATAATAGGTTATTATATTATAAACAAAATAAGACCAAAATGACAAAAATACAATGTATAGAAGTCGAGATATTGAATTTAAAAGAATAAATGCAATGCAGTAAAGCGATTAGAAGCAAGTAGCACTACAAAGGTTACTTTAGGTCACGCTGGACGGGGGAAAAGTCAAAGTTCGGGCCAACCTTGTGGAAGCCGAGGCCAGCTACAGGACCCACGAATGCCCAGGTGAAAAAGTACCTTTCCTGGCCACAAGCAACGAGATATGCCGATCTTCTCCACGCAGTAAAGGCAATGTGTCAGTTCCTAAGATGGGTATCGGAGTCGAGAGGCATCAAGCGATGTGCCAAACTCTGCCACGCAGTCGAGGGAATACATCAATCTCAACAACCTGCAGTTGCGGCTATACACTGTCCGATGCGTCAGTCTCGGTAGGGAAAGCGCTGGTTCAGATGAGATGCACTGATTTTAGTCACGCAACCAGTTCGATGCGCCAGTTCTGCTACATGCAGACAGGAGATGCGTCAAAATCTGTGTTGCAAGTATCTGGGCCACTTCCAGTGAGACAGGCACAGGAGCAGGGGTAGAGACTTTGATTTTTGCTGAGTTTCAAGCAACAGGAGGCAAGCCAACAAGCTCTTGGAGATCATTTGGAGGGAAGGCAGAGTCCAGCTCTCCTTCAGCAGTCAGAGAGCAGCAGGAAGCAGGGCAACAAACAGAAAGGCAGGCCTTCCAGATCAGCAGTCCAGTTTATTCCTTTAAGCAGCACAGCAGTTATTCTGGCAGAGCTTCAGTTACAAGTCCATTAGTATCTGATTTTAGGGAGTCAGAGACCCAGTACAAAAACCCAAAAGTGCCTTTGATGTGGGGGATAACTTCAGAGCAGCTCTCTGCAGTGCACAGGTATCCCTTTCAACCCAGTCCTGTCTGCCAGTCTATCTGTGGGGAGTAATCAGTCCTTTGTGGGGGACAAGACACAGCCTATTCAAGTGAAGTGTTAGCCCCTCCCAGAATGCAGATGTATGTAAATGGGCACTCAGACACCTATCATTCCTGTGTTGTGGTTGTCTAGAGGGACTGCACAAAGTGTAGCTGTCACCCACATCAGACGTGTATTGGAGACAGGCTGTCAGACACACAGAGCAGTAAGTGCACAGAAATGTCCACTTTCTAAAAGTGCCATTTCGAAAACAGTAATGTTAAATCCAACTTCGTCAGTAATGAGGATTTATCATTAACATTCCAAACATATGAAACATGAAAAAGCTACTCCTTTCTGATCAGGAATTACAGCTTAAAAGTGTATTGAGGAATTTCCAATGCTAACCTATGAGAGGGGTAGGCCTCACAGTAGTGAAAAACAAAATGGGCTGTTTGTCACTACCAGAACATGCAAAGCATAAAGGTACATGTCCTACCTTTTACTTACATAGCACCCTGCCATTAGGGTTACTTAGGGCCTACCTTAGGGGATGACATATGTAATAAAAAAGGAGCTTGAGACTTGGCAAGTAGTTTTAAATGCCAAGTCAAAGTGGCAGTAAACTGCACACACAGGCATTGCAGTAGCAGGCCTGAGACAGGTTTGAAAGTCTTCTTATGTGGGTGGCATAATTAGTGCTGCAGCCCACTAGTAGCATTTGAATTACAGGCCCTGGGTATATTGCATATCACTTTACAAGGGACTTACAAGTACATCAAATATGCCAATTAGGTACACATAAATGTCAATATGTTTAGGGGAGAAGCAAATGAACTTTAGCACTGGTTAGCAGTGGTAACATGCTCAGAGTCCTAAGGCCAACAAAAAGAATCAGCAAAAGCAGGAGGTAAAAGGCAAAAAGTCTTGTGGAAGGCCACCCTAAGAATGCCAAGTCTAACAGAATTAACAGTGAAAACAGGCCCACCAGAGCATAAATCCGGCACACAAACAGTAAAAAGTCACTGCACACACTCACCTGTCACACCAGCCTGTCGGGCACTGCCTGTTTGCCATACAGGCCAGTCTGACTCTGCCTGTGATTTATCTTTCAGGCATAGGAAAATGAGATTGAATTGTGTTCCTGATCCGGCAATCCAACGTTGTGTATGTCACATCTAGTAGCACTGCATATAAAAACATATTTGCACAAATCGCTTTCTATTTTATGACCTCCCTGAAAAATCCAACCCATATCTCAGCTTTGAGCTGTGTCTCGCAGAGCTCTCTCCTGGGGCTCTGTACTGCTGAGCGATCCAGGTGGGAAAGAAAAGACTAATGATCATACCAATGCCTGCAGAAAAGACATCCGTCACACAGAAACGTAATTTATCCTATGGAGCACTAGGCGGTAAATCACAGTAACAAGAGAATGGAAATAAAATAACATTTACAAATGGGAACTGAGCAGGTGGGAAATACAAGAGAGGTTGCAGATTTTGATACAGTTTCAAAAAGAAATAAGATTCAAATGGCCTGTTTCACTTCTGGCTCAAAATGGATTTGAAAAGATGAGGTCCAGACTTGAAAATACTAGGAATTGTAGTCATCTGAGGTACTTAAAGAAGCGCTGTATTTGACATCCACCAAAAACCAATGGAAGTCCCGCCTATCTAGTTCGTAGTTCAGTTCCCCTCTCTCATTAATGAACCAGGAAGAGGACTTTGGGGATTATTTATGAGCCTTTGCGTCACTTTTGCGCCTCCGGTGCGTCACTTTTTGTGACGCAACAGCAGCGTAAAAAATGCGCCATGTTGCGTCATATTTACAAAGTGACGCATCTAGGTAGATGCGTCACTTTGTAAACCCCTGCGCCACATTATACCTGCGCCAGGTATAATGTATGCAGGGGGGCGTTCCGACGCAAGAAAGGGTCGCAAATGCGTCAATATCTTACGCCTGCCTCATGGCAGGCGTAAGACTGATGCAGGCACATTTAACAAGGGAATTGCCCATGTGTAAATGACCCATTGCTGGAGTTGCGTCACTTTTGTGACACACTCTACCAATGCGTCATTTTTGCACCTACAGATACGTCAGAAATACTGACGTATCTGTAACTCCTTGCGACATGATGCGTCATACTGTAAATATGATGCATCCAGCATGTCGCAAGGAGGGCGAAATGAAAAGTGACGCATCGCTGTTTTCACGCAGCGATGCGTCACTTTTCATAAATGAGGCCCTTTGTTTCTTAGGCATGGTGCGTGAAGGATTCTGATGCTACACATGGTGTTCCCACACAAGAAAAGCAGAAAACTTCTCTGGCAGGGAGAGCACTGTTTTTTTGTTTTTCCATAACCCTTGCTTTGGGGGGCTTGTCTTTAAAAAAAAAAGGTGCTCCGCCCCCCGCCCAACTTGGCTGGTGGTCTATAGTTGAGAATGCCTCTGATATCCTTGTAACCAATCAGCCAAATATTAGGAGATCCCACTTATGAAAAATTGAAATGTGAGCTTTATGATGGTCTAACAAAGGAGCAGTGACTGAAATGGACTCATGACTTCACATACTCTCTGAAATATAAAATAAGCACCAGGCACAATTTTTGTGACACAGATGTAATTTCCTTTATTTAGCATTTTGCATTTTACGTGAAATTCCCAATATTATGCCATTATGCTACTTTGCATAATTTCAAATCTTTTCACAAAAAATCCTCTTCCCATGGGAGCATGGGATAAACGCGGAATAAGACATAAACTGATATAGGTACACAAGAAGAATAGAATGCAATTCAGCAACTAAAAAAAGAAAAATAAAGAGATTGAAATAAAAAAAAAATCATTCAATTCGGCCTGCAACAGTAAGAGCCTCTCTCATAGATGAAAAAGTTCAGATGTACGCGAGGCACAAACTTGTTAAAAAATCTTAAGTTATTGTAGAATCAATGGAGTAATTTCACATATTTTTTTATGCCTCTTGACCACTGCGCCACCACCAGGGAACCACCGCCGCCAAGGTTGTAAAGGCTGCCACCAAACCCCCACCACGAATCGGGCAGTCGGAGAACCCCCAGACTCGTAGTTAGGCCCTTCGAGATTTTTGTGAATCACCGAAAAGTCAGAAATCAAAGCAAATATAAGAGGAAACCTTCAATGCACAGATTTCTAACTTAAAAAACAAAATGTTCCAATGCATCTTCCCTAGTCTTATGTACTCCTCACGTACCTATGTAAATGTAAACTATTGCATTAATGCCTGTAACGCATCCTGATGCTCTCCCCCAACTGAGTCTGCTGTTTATAAAATACAGTAACAAATGCATAAAAATGCGAATACAAGTAAGAGAAAGCTCTGAAGTCCAGTCCCTTCATGTAGGTTTCGGAATGCAATAATCATCCCATTCAAGAAAGTAAACAACTCCATAAAAATCATTTTCAGATTTCAGCATATACTAACTTGCTTGAAAAGACTCTGCCGACCATCAGGATCAGCATTTACCATTGCAAGCTGCATGTGAAGTTACCAACTTAGGGCTGCATCACGAAAGGTTCTCTGGCTGTGGTATTGTGATTATGCCTACATTGTGATTGCTTCGTATGTTATATTATGTTATATAAACCTAATATAGTGCTAGATACAGCACATTCCATACAGATAACCCCTGCAATAAGCCATAACAGAATAGAATAAAGAATGAAGAATGTGAAGGATATCAGTGTGAAGAATGAATGCAGAATGCAGAGGGACACCAGAGATGTGGAGTGCTTTGGTGTGAAGAGGGAAGCTTCCTTTGCCACGCACTCTTTACCACAAATTGCCTTTACCACACAGTCTTTACCACAAATGGGTCTTTACATGCATGCTTTTACCATGCATGGCTCTTTACGACGCATGGCTTTACACGCATATTGGTAAGCATTGGTAAGTGTAGTCAAATTATTTTAGATGCTTTAGAAATAAATATTTGGGTTTGTTTTAATTCTTATTATCTCTTTAAAATATTTATTAAAAAGATAATATGTTTATATGTCAGTATGTAAATGTCATAGGGGTATTGGATGGGGTAGTGTATAAATACTTGTATCAAATAATAATACCGGGGTATCAATTTTTAATTTTAATTTACTAGTCAATGTAATGATTTGACATATTATAATAGAAATGTAGGATATATTTTAGGCACAGGACGCAAAAGATATAGGGTTAGTGGATGGGAAGTGTATTCATACCCTGGTATTAAATATTAATACCTGTGTACTAATTTTAAATTTGAATTAATTTTTTAATGTAATGATTAAAAAATTTAAAATAAAATGTTGTGTAGGTTTTAGGCATGGGGTGCAGGGGATAAAGGAATTGAGTGGAAAAGAATATTAATATTCAGTTATTGCATATTGACACCTGGGTTTTAATTTTTTAGCTAAAGGTTTTTCTTACAAGTAGATAACATATATATTATATATGAACTCCAAAAGGCACCAAATAATTTTAAAAACATTTAGGGGCCGATTCCGATTCAGGCCGGAAATCTCTCCGACCGAGCCGGACTCGGAGAGATTTCCGACCGAATCGGACTCTGGCAGCCCGACCGAACGAGTACGATGCGCACGTATGCCATCGGACTCGAGTCGGTCGGACTCCCATTGAAGTCAATGGGAGCCGGTCGTACAACGCGTACGCGGGCTCCCATTGACTCAATGGGTGCGAGGCGGACAAGGGCGCCCCCTACAGCGTGTACGCGGCGAAGCGACTCGCGCCGTACACGCACAGGTAGGGGGGACCCATGGGTCCCCCCTGTTTGCGACTCGCGCGGCTACGCATACAGGGGGGTCCGACACGGACCCCCAAAGTACGGCTCCGACTGCTCTTTCGAGCCAGAGTGCGCGGCTCGGTCGGACTGCTCGCAGCGCGCATTGTACTTACCCGGCCGGGGAACGTCTCCATTGCGCGGTGCGAGTCGAGTCCGAGCGAGTCGGTCGGTGCGGTTCGACCCGGGAACGAGTCGGTCGGAGCGGTCGAGACGCCCGGACGAGTCGGTCGGCGAATTCGCATCGTACTCGCTCGCCCGGACGCGCGTACGAATCGGTCGGGAAATAGGGCTCCGAATCGGATCCGGTTAAGCCAAATCCGATTCGGAGCCCTACCGGCCGAGATCGGAATCAACCCCTAAATCTTTATTTTTTAATGAAAAATCATTGTTAGCAAATATTAGTATTACACACATGGTTTAATCTAAAATAAAATTTCAAAGCAAACTGTTAGTGAAGTTAAACATTTTATTAGCTGTATAAAATTAAAATACAGATAAAAACATCATTAATATTAAAATATATCTTTATTAAACAATACATTTGTAATTTTAAATATTTTATTTATCATTTTAAAAGTTTTGTAAACTTCTCCCCATGCTTTCTCATAGATTTCAATGGGAAACATTATCCTTGTTTATTTTTCAGGTTTACATTCTTCTCTGTGCATCTGTTGCTACAGTCAATGGAGTGTTGCATTCTAAATTGGAAGCATGGAGCAGCTGCTCTCAGGTAAGATTGAATTTTTTTTTTAAATATGACATAGGTTAGGCAAGTGGTCTTCAAACATTGTTATGCCAAGCCCCCCAGAAAAGAATGTTTGGGGGTTAGGCCCCCCCTTCAAACTTTCAAAAGGTCTGAACGAGACAATGGTAAGAAGGCTTACTAAATCGTCCGCATATTAGAAATTGCACTGGGCTAAAGCCCATCTAGGTCTTCTCTTTAAAGCCCCATCCAGATCTCCTCTGCAAAGCACTATCTTGACTCATCCTTGCGTGTCCCATGCAGACACTAGTCTGCAACACATCATTTAGGCCCCTGCTTATACCCCATTTAGAACTCCTTTACAAAGCAATTCCTGCCCTGCTAAAAACTCAAGCCATTTTGCTGCGCCGAGCTGCGTCATTTTAAAAGTACAGGGATGAGTTGTATTTACAATAATATGAATCATCTGCATGTTTTCCCCTTCTGGCGCACGACTGGCTGCCATGCACCATTGCAGGCACCCTTGGGCGATGGTGCAAGGGTTCCTGCGTTGCAGGGATGATTGTTGTTGTGCAGGAAGGGACACCTTCCTGCACAAAACCAATCAATGGAGATGATTTCCTATTTCAACGTGTGCTGCAGAATGCAGCACATGTTGAAAGAGGAAAAAGCAAGAAGACAAAAGGTATTTCTCCTTGTTGCGCCACTCCTGCGCCTCGGCGTAGGAAACTGATGCTTTCCCAGGTTTACGAAACCTCATAAGTCTGAGAATGCAGCATACTCCATGGATTTTACATGGGAACACCCACAGCAACACCCATGGAATGCCCCTCTCATGCAGAGTTATGCATGAAAGGGGCACATATTTACAAGGCCATGAAAAGCCATGCATCGTGGCTTTGTGTGGCCTTGCAAATATGGACCACTACACTGCGCTTCTGGTGCGTCAAAAAAAGTGATGCACCGGCGGTGCAAGGTCTTTGTAAATGAGCTCCTCAATCTAAAGCAACTCTTTAAATGTGCATCCAAAAAAACTCTACAAGGTACAATTGTGATGTAGTCTTTAAATCCAGAACAGCATCTATCTTCAGACTCCCATCCAGACTCTTATACAGAGCCACTGCAGATATCTATATTGTCACAACTATACAAATCTCTCACCACACACCATATCCGAAGTCCAGTCCAGACATTCTATACAAAAGGTCCTTCATACTCTTTCTGCAAAACCCCATCCTGACTAACCTTTCACAGCTCGATGAAGATCCCCACTGCAAGCCCCATCCATATCGCCATTGCAAAGACATATTCAGGTAAGTTCCCATCCAGAAAACTTCTCTACCCAACTCTGCAAAGCCTAATTCAGGAATCTGCTCTAAAGCCTGATAAAAAACATCTGTAAAAACCCATCCAGGTAGCTTACAAAACAGGTTGTGTGCCATTTTTGAAAACCCTATTACCTTAAAAAACCTAATCACTCCCTCTTATAAAAGGTCAGCTCCAATAGCCCTTCTTGAAATCTCAATACACCAGACCTTCTGGAAAGCCCATTCCAGTTCTATTTAGAAAGTTCAGTCTATCTCCTTTGTTTACAAATTCCTATCCAGTCATAAAATCTCGTTGTTTATGCCCTCTTGAAATTCCCCTCAAGCCCCTCTTAAAAACTCCTAAACAATCATCTCCTTTCTAGCCATAGGCAGTGCTAAAGCCCTGTTGTACCTAACTTAAGCCTGCTTTCAGTCATATCTCCTCGACGTTCTGAAGAATTGGAGAAGCTGCCGGAGCGCTACACATAAAAGATAGATAACAAACATTGTAAATTATATAGGTTGCACAAAGCAACATCTGGCACAGCTAAAGCTAAAATCCAGAACCATTACAGAGTCTTATATGGCAAAAAACAGACTTTAACAACACAGCATACTGTTGAGCTTGCGATAGCTGATATTTGAAAATGGAAGTATTGTTTACTTTAAGGAAGTATTCATGGTTTACACAGGCTCCCACAGAGACAAAGGCCATACGTCTAAAACCAATATGAAACTTAAAGATCTCTGTTCTAATGAGATTAAGGTTTGACCAGCTGCTATTTGGCATTTTTATAGAGGGCATTCAACCAATAGTATTGCATAGCACATGCATGAGTGCATAAAGGAAATGGCACAGAACGTGCACATTGAGCTAACATGACTGGCAAAGTGACAGTGTTGGAAGAGTGACTTTAACTTTGCATATTTACTTGCTCTCCCTCTACAACTTATATTGATTTAAAAAAATACATTAACTTAGCAGCTATAAACAAAGAGACACCAAGTATGCAGCAGGGCAGTAAGCTATTTATTAAAACAACACAAGATAAAAATATAAGCCCATTGTTATCAAAATTTTACGCAATGCAACGCAGCAATCCATCTTGCTGCACTGTGCTGTGTGAAAGGGAGAGGGCAGGCACTTTGGTGCAAGTGTGCCTGCATCTGCGCTCAGCAGCAGTTTTTACACCAGCGCAGTCAGAGAGCAAGAATGCACCATATTATGTTAATTACTGCACAGATGACTTCACACTCCAACACCAGTGGTCGTCAAACATGCCTCACAGTTTGAAAACCACTGGTTTAGGCTCCTTATTGTAAGGAGAGAGGGAGGGAGGAAAATAGTGTCAAAATGAGGTTTAGATTTGCGAAAAGTTCCTTCTTTTTGCTTGAAGTGTGTTTATTAGAGTTTTCAAACAACAATACAAGACATGAGCATCAATATAGAAGTCATAGTGAGTTGACATGTAGCGCATGAAGCTAAGACAAATGCATGAAATATCATTCAAAAGAAAAGTAAGATACAGAAATGCTACTGATCCAGATCGCCCATCAAGGGGGCATTACAAGCAGGTATACATGTAACACAGCAAAAGGAAACACTAAAAACCAATCAACATAAGTGGAAAAGGGCAACGGCATGGCCTGTATGGCAGTCAATCAATCAATCAGTCAATCAAGATTTGTAGAGCGCGGCTGCATCACCTGTGAGCATCTCGAGGTGCTGGGAGGGCAAGCTGCCTGCCAGTCAAATCAAGTGCAATAAGGAAAGTGGATACTGTTTACTTCAAATGGATTTTTGGAATACCAAAGGTTGCTGGTGAGTGGATTGTTAAATATATCACAAATAGTTCAAAAAGGACGAGGATTTCATTTTTTTTTAATTAATGAAGACTTTTTTAGGAAAAGGTTTAGAAGTTTTTCGGGTTCCTTTGCTTTTGGATGGATGTTACTTTTGGTTCAATGAGGATGAATTTTAAAGTGTAAACACTGTTCACCACAAATGGATTTTCGGATTCCCAGAGACTGTTGGTGAGTAGATCCTTAAATATATCACCAACAGCTGAGAAAAAAGAATTCTGCAGGTAGGACATTTTGTTAAAAAGTGAATGTACAATTTTAAAAAAATGCGAATTAAATTAAAAGATGGTGTAAAAACAGGACAGTAATGCACTTTAACAATTATTAGTGTATGATGTAAGCAATATTTTCCAGGTAGTCTGATCCTCCCAACATAGAAAATTGTTGGACTGTAGCCACTAGTCATTCAGACATTTCTTCACTTTGAAAAGAAACTTGAGGATTCAGGCTACCTGCAAAAGACTGCGCCTGTCTCATTTTTCTAAAACTTTGCTTTTTTAAGTTACCATAAATTACACAGGTTGGGTGTTGTTTGCTAATTTATCAGTTAAAGGAGTTATGCCAGCCCTCAAAGACATTTTATTTTTTGCACCTCTCTCTAAGCCTGTCGAGTAGTAATTCTACCATTCAGTTGTAAAGTGAGATTTCCTCCTGGGACCTAACCTGCTTAGATGGCCAATCCATGTATCTTCAAAGTAGCTTAAAAGGGGCGCCACTTTTTCCTAATTTTGAGTAAAATAAAATGGATTGATTAATGTCTGTGTAGAAGTCATCCACACATTCAGGGGGCACAAAACACAAAGGTGTTAGTTTCCAAAGTTCAAAGTGCAATTTACCATTTGACATGAAATCCTCAGCTAGGGGTGTTTTTTAATTTTTTTTCAATATGCCTAGGAAAGTGAAAATAAATCTTGAACTTGGGTACTTGGAAAAGGTTTAACAATAGTGTTAAACATCAGCAATTCAAAGTCAATTAATATTTTCCTAGGGCTTTTGTTCTTTGTTTTAGATTTGATAGCTGACATAAATTCATTATAGGTTGAAACTCGCTTGTAGGGAACAAGCCATAAATTCATAGGACAGTAGTGTGATATATGTTACTTTGTGTTGTGTAAATGTGGGTAAATGGAAGGGGTGTCGATTTAAAGGTGCCTCCCATCATCAAAATTGTACTCTTTTCTGGTCTGTCTTATGAAGGGTTGAAAAGAGAAGAATGCATTTTGTGAGGGTGTTTGTTGTCATAAAGAAGGACTTTGTTAATTCTGGGAGAATGCTAATGTCAGGAATGAGGAGTTGTTAGTTGTGGATTACTAGCCTGTTTTTGACATTGCAATATTCTTCTATGGTTAGGAATTCTGGGCATATTACTAGCAGCATGCATGGGGATGTTCTGGTCTACCTTCCTCATTATTGAGCCACATGATTCATTGGAGTTGGCACCAAGTGCATTATTTTTCACATGCTTCAAACTCCGTTGCAGAGGCAGAGTGGTTATGCTCGGTTGCTCTTTCAACTGTATTGCTAGGTGTAACAGCTATGCCTTTGAAATGGGTAGAGAATTACTGTGCATTCCTCAAATGGCTCCTGGGCTCAGTAAGTCTCTCTTCACAATGAAGGTACCAACCATATTTTAGGAGCTTATTGCCCCTCTTGGAGAGTATGTACTTGTCTTGTCTTGTATTTTCCTTCTTCTTCTTCTTACAAAAGAATAAAAATGTCAAAAATATGTTAAGGAAACATTTGCCATCTCAAATTCTTTTACATTTGTTAATGATTTTCATGCTCTGCTTCTGAAATAAAAAAAATATTTGCTGGAAGTCAGTTTATGGTGAAATTTCATGTATGTTTTTTGGGATGGAATGTTTCCCTTTAGCCTGTGAAAAGGAAAAATTGGCATTTTATTCATGATGTCCTGCTGAAAGTAAATAGATTATTCCTGTAAAATGTCTGAGTAGAGAGATTTAAAAGAAGGGTATTTTTTTTGTTTTGAGGATTTAAAAAAAAAATTAAATGTGTTTAAGGTTATTGTTTAAGGTGGAAAGTGGCCTTTGATAGAGGTTTTCCTTTTGAAGTCTTCAAAGGTAGGTAGTGGTAGATTTTTCTGAGGTTTTTAGGAGAATGTAGCTCTGAAATAAATAAATCAATTAATGACACATGGTTATACGTATGTTTCAAAAATGTTGGATAATGTTGTATAAGAAAATCAAAAACCATACACTAAAATCTTTCATGTTTGTGTTTTTAATTCTGTTTAAGAAATGGGCTTCTTGGTGTTTAACCAATACAATATTTGAAAAATATGAATATTATTGTTAGTGAGACAGTTGCATAGTTTCTTAACCTGATGGATTGGCAAATTCATATGAATGTTTCTTTATTTTCAAAAGTGGTATTTCCTTTTTTTGAGGATTATTTGGTGTTGACCTAGAGTTTTATCAGAAAAAAATGAAAATGTTTATGCAATGGCAACGTTTAGTATGTCTTTTTATTACAGCTTCACCACAGCCCTGACACAGTGTGAGATTGGAAGAGTAAATCTGCCCCCCTGCCACTGCCCAGCACCTTCCCCGAGCTGGCCCAGGATGGAGGCTGGAATAGTAAATCTGCCCCCTGCCACTGTCCAGCACCTTCCCTAGTTGGCTCAGGATGAAGTTGGGAAAACTAAATATGCCTCCCTGCCAGTGCCCATCACCTTCCCCGAGTTGGCACAGGTTACAGATTACAATAGTAAAAGTACCCCCTGCCAGTGTCTCACACTTTCCCTGAGTTTGCACAGGCTGGAGTTTAAAATAGTACTTCATTTTCCTTGCCACTGTCCAGCACCTTCCCCCAAGTTGGAATAGCATGGAAGTTAAAATAGTAAATCTGCCCCCCTGCTAGTGTCCAGAACCCACTGTGAGTTGGCACACAGCAGAGATTAGAATAGTAAATCTGCCCCAAATGAATATCCAGCTCCTACTTGCATTTGGTATTATATATATTTTTTTTAAATATATTATTATGTTTAAAATAATCCTGATTATTGGATTTAGTAAAATTGCATTTTAAAAGTAACTTGCGTTATTATTCAAAATTATTTTCTTTGTTTATTTCTCACAAAATGATTGCTGTCTTGGTCTAAGTGAAGTATTTTGGCAATTCTCTGAAAAGCAGTACAAAAAACATATTTAATTGTTATGACAAATTATTTTAGATTTGTTTTAGTTGAATATTAATTTTTGGGTGAAATTATACTTACGTTTAGCAATACGTGTCAGTGTGAAAATAAAGTCAGTCAGGCAGTTGCTGCTATTTGCTCAGGTGTGTGTAATCACCTCGCTGGTTATAGATACACTGATTACAAAATGTAGGACACCCATATATATAGTATTTTTGAGGTAAAGCCTAAATTAATTCTAAAATATGCGACAGAAACCTTGAGTTCTTTACTTTTAAACTATGACTAAACCAATAATGAAATTGTTCGTTAATTGTTCTGCTTTTAATTGTGATCTTCTCATGTGCATTTTTACACCATCTTGGTAGGGGCATTTATGATTGATGTTATAAAGTGTAATTTTTGCTTATTTTGTAAACATATCATTTGCGTAAATGATTTAAATTACTTCCTTTATGATATTAATTAATACATTTATTTTTAACTGTGCTTTAAAGGCATACATAGTAATAGTATGCATTGGTATGTATGTCTGTATGGTAAAGGTAGAATACATAAAAATGCATTCTAATGCCTTATAAAGGTATGCGTGGTAACAACATATGTGCGTTAAAGGTTTTGTGGAAAAGGCATGCCTGGTAAATGCATGCTTTTTAATGTCATATATCCATGTGAAGAAGATGTTCAGTAGCTGAATAAAGACTTATCTGTATCTTGAGTGTGGTGTCATTACTATACCTTAATGGCGACAAAAGGCGACTGAGCGAAAGAAGAACTGCATGTGTATAGTGCCTTTGCTTTGTGCTCTGTTCGGATGTGGTGTTGACTCCTCTAGGCGTTCATTCCTATGCAATTATCAACTTTTTATTGGGTGCACACTTCTAGTGCCTCAGCCCCAGGCTTGAGTATTTCTTTTTTGAGGGTACGAAGGGGTTAATTTAGTGGATGTTAGAACTTGACATTTTCAGCAGTTGAAGTCCACGAGGAAGCACACCTGTCAGTCTACTCACTGTCATCCTTCACCTTTTACATTCTCTTCTCTGATGGAATCAAGATGTAGGCATATCCAGAATGCTACACATCTTCCATGTTATACAAAACAAGAAGTTGTCTGCCCAATAAAAATCCCCCAAAAGCATAAAAGATAATGTAAATTTGACAAACTATTAAAAATAACCATGTTTTATCACAGACTAAAGATGCACACAGACATAGGGCCTGATAATGACTTCGGAGGTAAGGGAACTGCTGTCACTTTTCGGTGGTCCGACCACCCATTCCTTGGTGGTTTGATTATGAAGTGAGTAGAAACACCACCTCCAGACCGCCGCATCCACCTATATCAGGCCTCCCACGGCAGGAGAGGCAGAGGCGACCCATAGAGGCGGTGCAGGCATTTTTTCCGCCATGCGAATTATGACCTGCCTTTGCACTGACCTTTTCCTGGCGGGGACACCACCATGCGAGAGTCAGAGGTAAGGCAAGTAATGAGGAGAAAAACTGCCTCCATGTGCCCTTGTGAAATGTAACTAGTGCTCATGTTTTGTCCTCCAATGCCTTCAGGTCTGGTGCTTGCACTGTGTCTCTTGCACAATGTAATGCTTGGAAGCAGTGCGCCCGACTGGCTGGAGGCAGTGTAGCAGTGTAGACAATTGCTTCAGGTTCATTAACAGAGCCAAAGCATACTGCCGCCATGACTCCACCGCCCACACACCACCAGCCCCTCAGGAAAGTCATGATACGGTGGGCGGGATACCACCGGTTTGGCTGCACTTTCTGAACTGCGCTGGCGATAAAACCGCCAAAGTCGTAATCAGCTCCTAAGTTCTAAACCAAGACTTCTATGATAAAATATACACAAAAAAGTACACACCAAGACACAAGGTGTGAATAATTCTGCTTCCATGCCTGTGGGCTTGGAAACTTGGAACTGTATTCAGAAAAAGCAATTTATAGCAATATTTTTCCTTTTTAATAAGTAGTTCAAATTGTGGACAAAAAAGGGTCCTGCTGTGTACACTGGCATCGACAAGCTTCTCAGAGAAGACACTGAAGTGGAGACCAGAGTGCCATCATGGCTTCCAATACTTGGGAAGAGGGAGTGGTTTCACAGCAGGAGACAAATGGAGGCATATCCCAGACTACAGTGCCAGTAGCGGCAACATGTTCTGCAGAAGGTATTTACATCAAAGACATTGAGAGGGAGAGAGCGAGAGAGACAGAGAGAGAGAGAGAAAGAGAGAGAGAGAGAGAGAGAGAGAGAGAGAGCAAAGAGAGAGAGAGAGCAAAGAGTCTTCAGTTTTGAAATGCAGGCAAATATTTATTTAGGGCAAGAACTATATCCTGTCATTTGAGAGACAGTCATTACTGTAGTATCTTATGATATTTTAGAACTGAACCCTTTTGGTTCCTAACAGACTCCATAGAGCAGTCACATAGACATCAGAGCTCAATGCCATGTAAGCTTGTTTTAGAATGTTGGGTTCACAGTTACAAGCAGCAGAATAAAGACGTATAATACTAAGCTCCATGTGTGGTAGGCTTATTGGTGGGTACCCAGGCTGGGAGGACACTACAAATGGCAACGAGATAGGGGAAAAGTAGCCCAAAGAATGTGCCATGGTCCAAGCAAACTGCTCGTGCGTGTCATGTGTGTAACTGTCGAAGATCAGAGTTGATGTTTGTTGCATGTGGAGTCAAAGTGCAACTCCAGCTGCTGTAAAGCACATGAAGACAACGGAAGAATTGCAAACAATTTGCATGTTGATGGTTGAGAACCTGATGGCCAAGCCATACATAAAGGTACCGTGCTACCACGAAAGATATAAAGTTGCACATTATACGCAGAGATACTGCAAAAGGTGATTACATACTGATACAGAAATTAGCACAGGCTGACAGAATAAGCAACAAAGGAGTATATGGTCACTGTACTTACCAGAGCCTCAACAAACAGAGCTTCACAACCTCAGTACCGGCGTAAAGGCGCAAGAAGAAGCATGAGGGTTGTGCTTACTGAGCTGTCCGATTCTGAAGGGGCCCTCCACCAAAAGCTTACAGGTGACATCTCAGAACAACTCCAGAGATCTCCAGCAAGTGAAGGGCTCTGATGGAGACCAGGGAGCAAGTCCCCGATTGTCCTTGACGACTCTGAGGCTGGTCCATCACAGGACCTCAGAAACAGAACAAATGATGTAGACTCAACTGAAAAGCCAACAGGAGCATAAAGAGCTCAGCCACTCCCAAAATTAGTTATCATGCTGCCGCCTCTTTGTAACGACCACCACTTTTTGATACAGCCAAAAATCAAAATATTGGCAGCAGATGGTCTGCGTGGATAGAGACTTTTGATGATTTTGTGGATGCACTTGGAGAGACTGATAACAAAAAGATTATCAAGTATCTAAAAAATCTTGTTGGTGATGGCGTGAAAGAAGTCATTAAGAAAATGCCGCAACTGACGAAAAAACGGCATGTTGTCAGATTAAAGAAACGCTGAATCTAAAGTTCAATATGCTCATCAAACACTGTAAGTTCAATGAATTTAATGATGAGGAAGCAATGCGACTTAGAGTTATTGATGGATGCTTATTAGATTCATTCAGACAAAGAATGCTGAGAGCAACTCTTAGGGCTTGATTACGATCTTGGCGGACAGGGTTTCTCCATCACAAAAGTAACGGATATCCCGTCTTCCAAATTACAATTCCATTATATCCTATAGAACTTGCAATAGGGTGGACGGGATATCCGTCACGTTTATGATGAAGTATCCCATCGGCCGAGATCGTAATCTGGTCCTTAGTCTGGAGCTAGTGTTGATGGCTGCCAGAGCTGAGGAGCGTGCTGAAAGACAAGCCACTGAATGGAGGCCTGAGGTCACCAAAGTGA
Source organism: Calotriton arnoldi (assembly GCA_963921515.1). Taxonomy (NCBI): domain Eukaryota; kingdom Metazoa; phylum Chordata; class Amphibia; order Caudata; family Salamandridae; genus Calotriton; species Calotriton arnoldi. Next base: position 1,669,491 of record CAWUFW010003249.1, read on the forward strand.
TTCAATCATGAGCATAAAAATAAGGCAATTCAAAAGACTGAAGGACACAAAGTGCTATTTACAAGTAAAAAGAAGTAATGATTTACATGTCGATTTTCGTTTCCACATGAAAGTAAATGTTCTGCCATTGGACAGATCTGTAAAGGCTGTGGGAAAGAGAACCCTTTTGTGGCAGTTTGTAAAGCGCAGAAAAAAGCAAAATGGCCACCAGAACGTTCCAGAGTCAATGTTTGGCACGACCCCACAAAGCCAAGCGGTGACATCAATTGAGGCAAATTGACACCAAACGAAGTCGATTGTCATCGTCAAACAGTTCATCCACCTCAGTATCCAGTGAACGTGAGGAAGACGTTATTCTGTGTCAATGTTTACCTCAAAGTAAAGAGCATATGTAGGACTGGCCGCATGCGAGGAAAATTGTCAGTCATAGAAAAGTCGACATGCCAAAGCACCAAAGTCATACAAACATTGTCAGAAGAAACGATTAAAAATAAATGACTACTTGATACCTTTCATCATCAACAGTGGTGCATTGATAAATATACTGCCTGAAGAGAAATATCATGAATTGTCTCCATTACCTCCACTTACGCCATCGAAAACCAAAGTGTACACTTGGGCTGCATCGATGCCCATGAAAAGTCAAGGTTCATTTGTAGGGACATTGAAACACAAGAAAACAAAGTTGCAAGCACCCATTAATGTACTCCAAGGTACAGCAGGGAGTGCCTGTCTGCTCAGTTTCAGTACTGCTACTGATATGGGAGTGACTCGTGAATTACAACCTGAATGCACACTACAAAATAGTAAGTCAATTTCCTTCATTGTTTAATGGCTTGGGAAAGCTGAAGACTATGGGGCTTATTTACAAGCCCCTTGCTCCATTAGTGCGTCACTTTTGAAATGGGAAAAATTAATGTACCAGTGGAGCAAGGGGCTTGTAAAAAAGCCCCTGTAGTGCTAGAGATACTCTTATGGTTTGACACCACATAATGACCTTTGACTATCATCATTTTAATTGACTTTTGGACGCCCGTTTCACTGCCGATTTTGTATCTTGCTGGGGGCCAGGGGCCAGGACTTCACGCACCAGCATTCCCTGCGGCCTGCCTACATCAGCCATAGCACCAGGAGGTGCTTTAAAAATTGCAGAGGGCTCCCGCAGCGCGGGACGCCCATTTCACTGCCGATTTTGTATCTTGCTGGGGGTCGGGGCAAGGACTTCACACGCCAGCATTCCCTGCGGCCTGCCTACATCAGCCATAGCACCAGGAGGTGCTTTAAAAAACACCGAGGGCTCCCGGGACTTGCGCGGGCATGCCTGGACTGCGCCTGGGCCAAGCCCGGGCCAAGGGCGGGCCTGTCTGCACCCGTCCAAGACTGGAGGAGGCTGGGCTCATCCTCCTGGTTCCTTCTTCCTCAATCGTCAGGACCTCGTCACGGCAAGCTTGGCCATCTTTCAGCTCCGGTGGCAGTGGCAGAGAAGCAGGTAGGAAGGTAGCACCCCTTGCAATTGTTGGTACTGTCAGTTGTAGAAAATCTGTCTGAGGCCGATTAGAGGGCTGAGGCGCCTGGGTGTTCTCGGACATTGTGTTTTGGGTACCGGGGCCTGTGAGGTTAACATCCTGTGCGTGCAAACAGACCCTGAGTCCGTTCATATCTGCGCTGAAACGCGCTAAGGCATACTGGTCAGGGTACCCAATGAGAAAACATAAGGTGACCATGGATCCTGGGAGGACCATGTCAGGCACAGTAGTGACTATGGGCTCCTTTTTCCAGCAGGCCGCAGGAGTGCTTGACAAGGAGATAGAGTTGGCAATCCGGCGCCTCTCCAGGTCCCCTGTGAATGGTCCCCCCCTATGCCAGCAAGGGCCCTTATGACCATGGACAGTACTGATGGATTATTAAACAACTCTGGGGTGCAAGAACCAGATGGTCTGGACAGTTGTATAACGGGACACCAGCTACCACTTACACCTACTATTGTGGTCAATAATCCTAGTGGGATTGATGTACCTTCTAGCCAGGGGCATGCGGTGGGCACACCTATTAATCATCAGGTTAAGGAACCGATAATCACTGGATTTGCCACACCAGGGAGACCGGGAGGAGTAGAGTTGGTTGGCCAAGGGTCAGGCACAAAAAGAATGGGCCAATTGCCTGGGGGAAAGGCCAAGAGCCAAGCTGACAACCCAGAAGCCTTCAAACACTCAAGCAATAACAAAGGCAGATATGATGTGCATATTAGAATCCTTCCAGGTCTCTTTGAAGGCTATGTTGGACTCTCAATTGGGCTCCTTGTTTCAACGTCTGTCGTCAATCGAAAAGGGACTTTTTATTCTCCAATGCTGCATTCCCGCAAGGGGGGAAGCTGTTGCCTTCGAATCAAGGTGCTCAATTGATTCCATGGCAACGGAAGGACCTACCTTGATAGCCCCACCTTCAAACACTAGGGATTATCTATCTTCCCCTTTAAAGGTATTAAGGGACCCTGCACAGTCGTCTCTGAATCACACAGTTTCAAATCCTGGCTCGAACACGGGCTCTGCGGAAATGTCTTCTACACGTGATAAACCCACTTCTGGGAGTAACATAGGTAGAGAGCCATCTCAGGGGGAAGGGGAGGGCCTCATGCGGAATCTGCCTGTTATACACCTTCCATCGGAGGCAACGCCGTATGTTGTGATCCTGGGGAATGTACCAACTCTCTCTCAGGGAGCCAAGGAGGACTACTCTCAATTGAAAACCAAAGTCTTACATTGGTTATCTTGTAACACTGCTTTAGGCACAAGGGTAGAGAAAAATATCAATATGGTGCGGAGGGTTAACTGGGTAGGCAGCTCCCCCAAGCTCTGCAAGGGTGATTGCGTTATTATCAACTTTAACAGACCTCATATTGCAGAAAGGATCCTGGTTATTTTTAACAATGCACCCCTTGGCCTCCAGTCATCGATTAAGGCCCTACCCCTTGGATTTTTCTACAAACCTGAGACATTTGGGTGGAATTATCTGCCTAATACTATCAGAGCCCCGTTGAACAGGCAGATTCCATCATATCCAGCGCACCCACCCCCCAGGTATACAAACTTAAACTCTAATTTAAATCACACACATTGGTCATCACAAGGCGGGCAGCAGCCAGTTTTGCTCCTAATGGAGTTATCTAACCATTTTGCACCCCTGGACGCCATGGACATGTGTGCCTGACTTAGCGGGCCTGCCTCTACGGATTCTGTGATTCTTACTACCCAGCAGGAAACTTCAGGGCAAAACAATGGGACCCTGGGTGGAATTGATTGCAATTTTATATCATGGAACATAGCAGGTTTAGCTAATAAGCTTCTTGACCCTTTGTGGATTCTATTTCTAAAGCAGTTCAGTGTGATTTGCCTGCAGGAAACATGGTGGTCCGATAGCAGTTTACCATTGGAGGGCTATAAGTCCTTTTTTGTTCCGGCTTCCCCCTCACCGGCTGGAAGATCGAGAGGGGGTCTTGATATTTATATCTCTTTGGCAGTGGAGTGCAAGATACTGGCCTTGCCGATGGAGAATCCATGTTTACAGTCTTTGGTATTGAGCAAGGGGTGCCACAAATGGGGTATTATTAACTTTTATAACTCAACGTTCTGTGCAAAGGGTACGTGCAATATTTCCCTGTTGGGCTTCTTTGTAAGGAAACATCTTAATGCTGCTTTTAAAAACTTTATGATTGCCGGGGACTTTAATATTTACCCATGTGGTGACCCTAGGACCTCTAGCCTGGCAGATTTGGGTTGCCCACGCGTGAGGGGAATTCATTTTGAACACACCTCACAAGGTGACACTCTGAATGTTTTTTTTACATGAATTTGATTTATCGTCCCTTATGTGCCTAATTGATCCCCGTAGTAAGGCTCTCATACGATCCTTTAATGGGCGGGGAGGTGGGTCATTTATTGACTTCATACTGGTACCAACGCCTCTACTCGAGTCATTTAGGGGATTCATCATTCAAACTAGTGCACACAGTAACCACAACCCACTGTGCATTCATCTTAGCGGGCCCTTACTGACAAATAGAGGGGGGGTCGGGCAGAGTGGGGTGGTGAGACCAACAGATGGTGGAAGGTGGCTAAAATGTGGCTAAAATGTGTTCAGATATCCCCAGATGCATTTTATGAGTCAATAACCGTTACGTGTACTAATGAGTTAGCCCTGTGCACCACTCCGTCAATGGCCCCGGTCGAGGTCATCAGTGCCTTTGAAATTATTTCTGCTAAAATAAGTGACTTTTTAAGGGCCCCGGCTCGGAGACCGGCTATTTTGACACCCAGGTGGTTTGATTCTCATTGCTCCGGGGCAGCCAGGAAGTTGAGGGAAGCCTTAAATAAGAGTCCAAGAGATCCGACATTAGTTAGAATCTGTCGAAGGGAGTATAAGTCAGAATTGGTAAGACGCAAATCCATGTTAAAGGAGTAAGCCTGGAGGGAGTTAACTGAGGCTAGTACGCTGAGGGACAGTTTCAGATTCTGGAGTATAATTAATAGCCCCTTCTTGAATCATGAGGAAGGAAGTGCGGTGGGTGCCCATATTACTGAAGAGGAGTGGGTGCTTCATTTTGAACCCATGTTCCAGTGTCTCCCTGACTTAAACTGCTGCTCTGGCCGTGAGGCAGGCACCACTGTTTTGGTTTTTAACAGACGAGGTTAAGGATGGCATCGTCGGGTTGTCAAGCAACAAAGCCCCAGGTCCTGATGGTTTACAAATCAGACCCAACCTTTTGGAAACCGGTCCTTACAGCAGTTATGACCGCTGCTGTAAAAACAGGTTGCCCGAAGTAATGGGCTATTTCCCCTTATAGTGCCTATTTTCAAAAAGGGCAACCTTGATAGCACTCATTGCTATAGACCGATCTCACTGCTGGACTCGGTAGTAAAGGTGGTAGGTCGAGTACTTTTGGAAAGGTTGACTAGCTGGGCAGAGGAACATGCTATCCTATCGGACGTCCAGTACGGGTTTCGTCCTCGGCGGTCTACTATGGCCCAGTGCCTTAACCTATCTATGATTCTTAATGAATATACAGTGGCCCGCCTCAGATCTATTTACCTAGCTTTCATGGACCATGATTCTTAATGAATATACAGTGGCCCGCCTCGGATCTATTTACCTAGCTTTCATGGACCTGTCATCTGCGTTTGATCACGTGATTAGGGCTAAACGTTGGCAGGCCATGTTGGCTATTGAGGTTAATGGCAACATTATTCATTTTTTGGAAGACCTACACCAATCAACTAAGGCGCAGGTTAGATTTTGCCAAGGTTTAAGGGTCTCCTGTAATTTTGAAATAAGAAGAGGAGTACGCCAAGGGTGTAGTTTAGCCCCCTTCCTGTTTAATTTATATATTAATAATTTGGATAAAGTTTTAACGAATACAAGGGTAGATTACCCGCAGGTAGGCAGATGTGGTCTGCCTGTTTTATTATACGCAGATGATGCGGTCCTTTTATCTAGGACCGCAAGGGGGTTACAAACTTTGCTTAATTCCTTCTCCTCTTTTATGGTGAATCTGGACCTGTCAATAAACGATTCCAAATCATATGTGATGCAGGTGGAACCTCGCCCGAAAAAATATGTTCAGTTTATGGTCGGATCCGCTCTAGTTCCTCGCACTGATGTCTTCTCGTACTTGGGGGTCCTAATGGACGAGCAAATGAAATGGGCCCCATTAAAACAGAGAAAAAGGGGAGATCTAATACGTGCAAATACGGCCGTTTTAAACTTTGCTTCCAAATTAGGTCGGAGACCGATTGCTGCACTCTTAAAGATATATCAGGCCAAGTGTGTCACTAAAGCCGCTTATGGCAGTGAAATATGGGGTTACGTCTCCATGAATGAGTTACAAGTAGTTGAAAACTCATTCTTGAAGCGTTTGCTAGGTGTGCCCCGGGGAACGTCTAATATGGTGGCACATGAAGAATTGGGGGTGCCCTATCTCTGTGACTTATTGGCTTTACGCCCCCTAACATTTTGGCTAAAAACCTGGCTGAATGAAGGATCGACTTTGAGTCGTTTGATCCTGAAGGAGTGCATGACCCTTGATTATGCCCACTATATTCCCTGGCTTAGATATTTTAAGAGCAGCTTTGAAAGACTGGGAAGAGTGGAACTATTTACAAACCCAGAATCGGTGGCCAAGAATGATCTGGGGTGGATCAGGGAGTCTTTTTGTAGTTTAAGGAAATTGGAGAGGAAAGAGCTGAAACTGAGGAAACCCAGTGTTCGCAAATTTTTAATTTTGAAAACAACACAAATGACTGAGCCATATCTCCTGGGACCTTTTAGCACCTATGAACGTTTTCTACTGACTAGGTTCCGATTGGATTTGTTTCACCTCCTGCTGGCCTCGCCACAGGGGAGTAGCAGAGGCCAGACTTTAGAATCCTGTGGCTGCGACGGGGAGTCTCCACAGGATATGCTACATGGTTTAATATTTTGTAACTATGATGCGACCCCCCGGAAAACTTTTATTACCCCTATTTTAAGGAGGTTGAAATTCAAGCAGGTGCGTCCAGCTTTTATTTATTTACAACAGATGCACTGAGATTCTATTTTATTTGTTCTCAATTTCCTAAAATCTGCAGTGAAGCTTAGAGCTTGCCTTGATTAAATGACTGTAGCTATTAGGGCATGTTCCTTCTAACTGTCTTTTTACTCTTTAGGATCTAGGGCATATGCACTTTACAACTTATTTCATGTACTATATAAGTTTTTTAGGATAGCTTTGTCTCTTATGTGAAGGTTGTATAAATATTTTATCCTTTTTAACACCATGTACGGATTTTTTTAGAGTACTTTTATGGTTTCGTATGTGAAAACCGAATAAAGTTTGTTTGATTGATTGATTGATTGATTGAATTGACTTTGGTGTTTCATTTTACCCTAGCATGAATGTACGTCCTGCATATGCCTTGTTTCTCTTGAAGATTTCTTCTCATAGTTTTAAAGTGGGAGTTGTCACAGAGTAGAACAGCCTTGCCAAGAACAGAACGTGTGGGATGTGCATTTGAAAGCATGTCCTGTAAGAAGTCGCGCGGAACTACAGCCTACTATTTTATCACGCCTACATTTTAACCGCTGTGTGCCTTTTAAATTAATTTTAACTTTGCTATTTGCACTAGAGTACTCACCTGTACTGCGATCCTCACTCTCTGGTCCACCACGGTGCTCCGATTGAGCGGAGAGAGTGCCCCGACTCTTCTGGGGATTAGGCTGTGACGGTCGCCATCTTTGTGGTGGCGGTTGGCGGTCCAGCTCGAAACTGCACTTCCGGGAGCATATATTTCACATGGGAATTCGGACGCGCAGCAGACGCGCGCAGCGGGCGCACCGCTGGCACGCCAAAGGCGCATCAAAGGCAAGCCCGGCTGCGCCCGGCTGCGCCAAAACCACGCCAAGCGCCATGGATGCTGCTCAAATTTTCACCTGTTCCAGGGAACTCCACCGTTACTCAGGTGAGGAGCTGCGCAGGCTAAATAGCATTCCGATAAACTGCTTATGCCTAGACTTTAGCAAACTACCCGCAAAAACATCTGAAAAATGCTGTATTTGTGGCTTTGCACTCCAGCCTAACCTAGCACCACTGGTATCCTACCCCTCCATCGTGCCATCAAAGATAAATGCATCCAGCATAACTCGATGTGCTCTCATTAACTCCCGGTCTCTGCCCAAGCATAGGCTAGAAATCGCCGAGTTGATTGAGGCTCAACAACTAGACTTACTCTTTGTTACTGAAACTTTGGGTGATAAAACGGTAGGTCCTGATTTTTACCTTGCTGTCCCTCAAGGCTTCAAGGTATTTAGGCATGACAGAACGGAGAAAAGAGGGGGTGGAATCGCGATGATTTACCGCGACATCCTAAAAGCATCCTGTGAGCCCATACCTAGTCCAGATTGCGAAGCTTTCACCTTTAATGAAAAAATTGCCAATCATTCTACCTTTAAAGGAATCCTACTCTACCGACCACCAAGAAGCAAAACAGGCTTTTTAAATACAATTAAATCACTGCTTGAGGCATGTGCGATTGAGAATTCAACACATATCTTAGGCGATTTTAACTTTCATCTAGAAGATAGCTTGGACATTAATACTGACACTCTAATTGAACTCATGACAATGGCAGGTCTAAAACAAATAGTTACAGGCCCTACACACCAAGCGGGGCACACCCTTGGTGGTATTTTTACCAATAATGAGTCCATCTCAATCAAGGAGATCTTGCCTTTAACTTGGACGGATCACTTAGCTATCATTTTTGAACTGCATAACCCTTCCACACAGGAAGTTATTTGTCCAAAACAATTGAATAGGACCTACCGTAGATGGAAACAGGTTGACGGAAACATGCTTAATGGTCAACTAGCCAAAAGTCAAATTAAGCTCACAGAAGATGTGGAAGTAGACTCTCTACAATTGAATAACTGGCTCTCACAGGCGGCCAACAAGTTAGCCCCTTATAAAAAAAACACAGATAAAAGAAAATCACCCACCGCTCCATGGTTTTTGGAAACTCATAGGGTAAAAAAACAAGAATGTAGGCGACAGGGAAGACGCTGGAAAAATTACTACAATGCCAGCAAACTCTCCACCTACAAATCTCTACTGGCCGATTATAAAAACCTGATAATGTTAGAAAAACGCTCCCATTTCACTAAACAAATTGAAGAGGCAAAGAACTCCACTAGAGAGCTCTTTCAAGTGGTTTCAAAATTATCAGGTCCACTAGAAACAAATTTAATTGAGCCATCACAAAAATTCTGTGACTCTCTAGCACAACACTTTTTGAAGTAAGTGGAGCTAATTTATGACACATTTGACACTAACACTCGCCCAGACAATCACACTTCTACCAATGTTGGCTCTTCTGATGCGCTAAGCTTCTCCAAATTTGATCCAGTCACTAATGAGAAGATCACCACTCTTATTCAGCAGGCCACATCAGGCTCCCCCCATGACCCTCTTCCCCCTAACATCTTTAATCAAGCTCCCGAGATGCTGGATCCCAGACGTACCAATATTTTTAATGGCATGTTCTCGCAGGGTTCTTTCCCTACTATATGGAAAAAAGCATCCATATTGCAACTACTAAAAAACAACAACCTGGACCCCACTGAACCTAATAACTACAGGCCAATCTCCCGTCTTCCTCTACCTGCTAAACTAGTGGAGAAAGTCATGAATGAACAGCTAACTTACTATTTACAAAACCACAACTATCTAGATGAAAAACAGTTTGGATTTAGAGCAGAACATAGTATGGAATCAGCCCTAATCAAAGCCACAGATGAAATCAGAGCAACTCTGGACACAGGGGGAGCTGCTGCTCTGATTTTGCTCGATCTATCAGCAGCTTTCGATACTGTCGACCACAATCTTCTGCTAAATTGTCTGAATTCCATCCGCCTTTCCAACAAAGCACTTACACTGTTCTCATCTTTTCTGTCAGGCAGAATACAATCAGTAGCCCTGGGCAGCTACGAGTCTCCTCCTTTCACCCTCCCGTGCGGAGTCCCTCAGGGCTCATCCTTGAGCCCCACACTTTTTTAACATTTATGTATCAGAACTGGCAAAACTCATAAGATCTTTCGGACTGGCGTTGACATCTTATGCAGATGACACACAAATTGTACTGTGGGTATCAAAAAATACTACACCACCAATGCAAAAGGATTGCATGTTGATGGTCAGCTCCTGGATGAACTCCCATTGTCTGAGATTGAACTCTGACAAAACAGAACTAATCACGTTCGTCAAATTTCTGCCAAAGTGGTCACAGAACTGGTGGCCGGACGAACTTGGAACAGCACCCATCCCAGCTAACAAGGCAAAGAACCTTGGTGTGATTATTGATAACAAACTGAGGGGCATATTATCAAGAACGGCGTTAAAGATTATCGCCGGTTTAGCGGCAGAAAACTGCCGCTAAAGCGGCGATAATGGGCTTGATAATATGCCCTTGAGAATTCCAATAGAAGTCCATGTTCTGGTGTGAACATGGGCTTCTATTGGAATTCTCCAGGGCATAGTATCAAGCCCATTAGCGCCGCTTTGGCGGCAGTTTTCTGCCGAAAAAACCAGCGATAATTTTAACGCCGTTCTTGATAATATGCCCCCAAATTTCAAAGCACAGGTTAATGCCGTCTCCTCATCGAGTTTTTTTTTGCTGCAAACAATAAAAAAATACTACCTTTTATCCCCATGCATAGCAGGAAAACAGTGATTTCTTCTCTGATTCTTGCAAAGCTGCATTACTGTAATGGTCTTTATCTTGGCATTCCTGAAAAACAACTCAATAAGTTGCAAATGATCCAAAATGCGGCCGCGAGGCTTTTGCTGGGAAACCCTAGGCACTCATCAGTTCGAAACCAGCTGCATAAGCTACACTGGCTCCCAGTCAGGAACCGCAACATCTTTAAGGCCCTCTGCATCACATATAAAGCACTTCAGGATACTGGCCCCATGTTCCTGAGACGCCTACTTTACTAGTATGTCCAAAAAAGACATCTGCGCTCTGAAGGAGCTAAATTGCTAACAACTCCGAGAGTCTTCAAATCCAGCTGGGGTGGCAGTAGCTTCAGGGCAAATGCCCCCAAACTCTGGAATGCTCTCCCTCTCTCCATCAGAACACTTCCAACTCTATTTGCCTTCATGAAGCCCTTGAAAACCTGGCTATTCGAGAAATAAAGACCCACGTCTTACAGGAACTTGCTTACTCTGGGCCTGATTCACAGAACTAACTTACGTCAAAAACGTAAAGTTAGTACTTTTGGTATTCACAGAATACACTTACTCATTTTGGTATTCACAGAATGAACTTACTCATTTCGGTATTCACAGAAGTTAGTAGTCCTAACTTTAGGACTCCTAAATGCCTTCTGTGAATACCGAAAGTCTTAAGTTAGGATTTTTCTCAGTTTAGGAGTAGTAAAGTTAGGACTCCTAACTTTACTACTCCTGAACTGAGAAAAATCCTAACTTTAAGACTTTCGGTATTCACAGAAGGCATTTAGGAGTCCTAAAGTTAGGAGTCCTAACTTTACTACTACTAAACTGAGAAAAATCCTAACTTTAAGACTTTCGGTATTCACAGAAGGCATTTAGGAGTCCTAAAGTTAGGAGTCCTAACTTTACTACTCCTAAACTGAGAAAAATCCTAACTTTAAGACTTTCGGTAATCACAGAAGGCATTTAGGAGTCCTAAAGTTAGGACTACTAACTTCTGTGAATACCGAAATGAGTAAGTTCATTCTGTGAATACCAAAATGAGTAAGTGTATTTTGTGAATACCAAAAAGTACTAACTTTACGTTTTTGACGTAAGTTAGTTCTGTGAATCAGGCCCATCATCTTTCAGCGCCAAGACACCTCCGGGTATTTGCGCGCTTAATAAATATATTAACATAACATAACATGAAAGAGAGAGAGAGGGGTGGAATGTACTTTTTGGTCTCGAAGTGCATTATATTAACATTGGCAGATGAAGTATGCGATGCTATAGGCAGTGGTGCACAAATGTGCATTGTGTTGTACATTGGAAATTATTATGAAGTTCTTACTATTGGCTTTGGCATGCCCTCATCTCATCTTGAATCCTGAATCTGTCTTGCTCTCTGCGCACAGGCAGGCCACCAGATTGCTTAAGTTGTTTATCCATGTTCAACGTTGTTTTGTTTTCTGCTGGATGAAGGCTTTCGTAAGCTTCGCTGGGATAATGTGTGGGAAGTGTGCTTGGTGCCTTTCAGAGCAGAGACTGTTGTTGCCAGAGAAATGTGTGGAATTTACAGCTCTGTCTCGGAGTCAAAATACAGGGGCCTGGCCACCTTCTGTCTTGACCTTGACACAGACCAGTATGGTCAGCTCAGTTTTTTGTGACAGAAGAAAGGGGGCGAGGTTTCTAGAACCTTCGCCTTAGGTTGAGTAAAAGGTATTAAAGGAGGAGAATCTTGGCAGACAGCTTAGGAGCTCACTTGTGGGGTAGACATGCCGTCACAAGAAGAATCTGGATTTGAGTCCTGATCACGCGTCCATGCCTGACTGTCAACGGGCTCCTCCAGCTTGAGTTGGCAAGGATGTCGAGTGAACGATCGGGTGAGGTGATTTGTTTCTGACTAGTGCCATTGTGATGCGTGGCTGTTTGTGCGTGCATATTCAGTTTCCAGTGGCTATGGTCATTTGAGGTGTTTTCTTTGTGATGTGTGATTGAGTCAGAGTGCACATCCAAAGTAATCATTTGATGTATTTAGTGTATATATCTTTCTGATTTCTTGCAGGCTGTCCAGTATTATTTGCTGCTTGTTTATTCATTATTATTATTCGTGCATTCAACAGTTGCATTTGCCAAATGTGTTATCATTGCTTGCATATACATATATATATATATATATATATATATATATATATATACATTTGAATGTTGTTCATTTGACATCTGGGAAAGCCTTTCTGTTAGAGAGCATTGCATATATAAAACCCCAAGCCTTATTCTGAAAAGAGAGTCTCTGATGTGTTTCATTTTGTAAAGTGAAACCCCTTTCTAGGTGCTGTTGTGTTATATGTCTCCTGCTTCGTCGTGTTTGAGCCACCGTGTAAAAGTGGTATTTTGGGAGGGTGAAGCAAGACAGCCCCTATGAAAATAAAGTTACACATTAATGACGATGTCCATCCTGTTGCTCAAAGACATAGACAAGTTGCTTTTCAATTTCAAGAAGCTGTTGAAAAAGAACATAAATCATTGCTTAAACAAGTCATTATTGAGCATTCAACTGGTCCGACGACATGGGTTTCTCCCATCGTGGTAGTGCCCAAAAAGGACACGGAAGGAGATGTACGCATATGTGTTGATATGCATCAAGTAAACAAGGAAATTGAATGAGAACGATATCCAGGTAAATATACTGCTGACATGATAATGCAACTAAATGGTGCAAATGTTTTCTCTCGCCTTGTTTAAATAAAGGTTATTATCAGTTGGAACTTGAAGAAGATTGCAGGTATATTACAACCTTTTCTGCACATGTAGTTATGTTTCGATATAAAAGACCCAGTTTTGGTGTGTCATCAACTGCAGAACTTTTCCAAGATGTCCTTTGATGTGTCATACAGCCGGTTGAGAATGCATTCAACTATAGCGATGACATATTGATTTTTGGAGCTACACAAAAGGGGCATGATAATGTTCTCACTCAAGTATGTCGCTCACTGACTGATGCAGGCATGACTTTGAATGCAGAAACATGTGAGTTCCACAAGACTACGGGCATATTAGCAAGAACGGCGTTAATATTATCGCCGCTTTAGCGGCAGGAAAGTGCCGCTAAAGCGGCGATAATGGGCTTGATAATATGCCCTTGAGAATTCCAATAGAAGCCCAGGATCACAGCAGAACATGGGCTTCTATTGGTATTCTCAAGGCCATATTATCAAGCCCATTTTAATTTTAGCGCCGTTCTTGCTAATATGTCCCTAAATTAACATTCTTTAGCCATATCTTTTCTGATGGGGGTATGACATCTGATCCTGCTTAAGTACAAGCGATGTCTAATGCTGATCCTCATAAGATGTTTCTATGATGCTTTCATTTCATGGCATGGCCAGTTACTGTTCAAGATACATGCAAAACTTTGCAACCATAAGCACTCCCTTATGAGACTTAATAAAGAAAAATGTTTCATTCAAGTGGTCACAGGAATGTGATAGATGTTTCAAGAAAATCGAACAAGCCATTGAAACTGATACTGAAATGGCCTTTTTCAAATCAAAGCTTCACATAGTGGTTGTTGTTGACGCTAGCCCCATTGGGTTAGGCGCTATCCTCGCACAGTACAGCGAACAACTTCATGCTCTAAGGCATATTGTGGCATATGCCAGTAGAGGTTTGTCCCAAACAGAACGGGTGTACTCTCAACTTGAGAAAGAAAGTTTGGCCGTGGTATGGGCTTGTGAACATTTTCATGTATTCATGTATGGAAATCCTTTTCTGCTGGTAACTGATCATCAAGCTTTATTGACTATTTTTGGCAATCCAAAAGCCAAGAGGCCTCCTCGCAATGAATGATGGGGACTCCAATTACAAGAGTATGATTACACCATTTCACATCATCCAGGGAAGGATCAAAACCCTGCTGACTACTTTTCCAGGGTGCCTATAGAAAGTGAAAGTACTCCATCTAAGACGGCTGAAGCCTACATTAATTTCATTGTAAAGTCGAATATGCCAGCTGCCATATCATTAGCCCAGATCATCACTGCCATGAGCCATGATAGTGAAATGCTGAAGTTGAAAGATATAATTGTATGTCAATCGTGGAACCAACATGCTCAACCTCTCACCAGTGATGGTGAATGCCAAAAATACAAAAACGTTAAAGATGAATTGTATGTAACTCAGGAAGGTGTTATGCTGTGAGAGTTGAGACACCTAATTCCAGAGAGTTTAAGACAGAAGATAATTGAAGCGGCTCAGGAAGGACATCTTGGTACTGTTGTCACCAAGAGAGCTCTTCGAGATCGAGTCTGGTTTTCATATTTAGATGAGAGGGTTAAAAAGGAACTCAAGGCCTGTCATCTATGTAACTACATCTCTACGAACATTACTCAACATACGCCTACCAAGTCAGAACTCCCTAAGCATGTATGGGAGAGATTAGCCATTGACTTCCTTAATCCACTCAACAATGGACATAATTTGGTTGTAATTGTGGATGAGTATTCCTGATTTCCATTGATAGAGGATCTCTCATCCACAACTCATGAGTGAGTCATTGAGAGACTTGACAGTGTTTTTGCAACATGGGGTGTTCCAGCAATTTTGAAGTCTGATAATGGCCAGCCGTTCAACAGTAGAGAATTCAAGGATTTTCTGGAGCATCTGAACGTAAAGCATCAGAAGACTACACCTTTGTGGCCACAGGCCAACAGTCTCATTGAGCGTTTTATGAGTATGGTATAGAAAGCAGTACAGTGTGCAAATCGTGAGAGGCTCAATTTGCAAACTGTGTTGAATTACACTCTACAAACCTATTGTTCAACATCTCACTCGACAACGGGCAAAAGTCCTGCAACTTTGATGTTCTGGAGCGCACTGACAACCAAGTTAACTCAATAGACAAACAAAAGAGAAGGAGGTATAATACAACTTGAATGAAGGACTTGGTTATTAAAGAAAAGAAAAGAAAATATGAAAGCCTATGCTGACAAGAGGCGACATGCAAAGAACATTGAATTTAAGACGGGCGATCTAGTGATCGTCCGTCAACTGCGAAGGAGAAAATCTGATGCTGTATATGATGCTGTACCTTTCCACATTGTGTCCAGCAAGGGACATATGGTGATTGCCCAGCATCCTGGGAAGTCTGTTACCAGAGACTCTTCTCACTTTCAGCATTTGATTTATCGGTCTTCTGATCCAGATGGTGAATGAAAGACTGAACCTGAAAATTCAGCAACTGCTGTTACTTCTTCACAGTCTTCGAAGATCTCTGACAGCGAAGATGACAGCTTACAGTAACCAGATCAGGCCGAGTAATTAAAGTGCCCAAAAGTTTGAAATGTGATTGTATATAGATAGATAGATAGATAGATAGATAGATAGATAGACAGACATTTGGTGATGTGTATACCTTTTAAAAATGTTTTATTTAACAGAGGGGGAGATGTAATGTCTTGCGATATTTTAGAGCGGAACCCTTTTGGCTCCTAACGGACTCTGTAGAGCTGTGACGTAGGTGTCGGAGTGCAATGCCATGATAGATTGTTTTAGAATGTTGAGATGGCAGTTACACGCAGCAGAATAAAGTTTTGTAATACTAAGTTCCATGTGCAATGTGGTTATTAGCAGGTACCTAGGCTGGGAAGACACTACAATGATATCATGCATGGAGGAAAAGAAAGCAAGATGCAGAAAAAATACAAGGTGAACAATTGTAAAGGACAAAGCACCTTGCCTTAATAGATTCTACAGGATGTGCATGATGAAGCTGATCCTTGTCCCACATATGGCATCGTGGACCAAATAAAAGGCTTAGAAGGAATTGTGTGGATGATCAAAAGAAGGGGTCTCATCCTGAATTATTTTTAACAGGTTACATTTTTTCCACACATTTTTGATTTCCAGTAAAAGTGGTTGTCTTCCAACTTAAAAATATGTCTATCTATCTATCTATCTATCTATCTATCTATCTATCTATCTATCTATCTATCTATCTATCTACCTATCTGTTTGTCTGTCTATCTATCTAGATAGACAGATATATATATATATATATATATATATATATATATATATATATATATATATATATATATATATATATATATATATATATATATTTATATATATATGCACTGAAAAAACCACAGGTTTCAGGGACGTTATAGTTAGTTGGACATTTCACTCGTACAAAACCAGAGAAATTCGGCCGTTATAGTTAGTTGAGCTAACTATAACTCGCGCCCCCTCAATGCACTGCTGATGACGTCAGATATTACATCATTCATGACATGGTCAGTGACATCACTGATGACATAACTGATGACATCATTGATGACATCATCCAGTGACTGTGTGTTTCTGTAAAGTTTAAATATGTTTTATATATATAAATGCCAAGGTGTATTGTATGGGTGCCTGAGTGTCTGTGTGGGTGAGTGGGGACTGTGTGACTCTGTGCATAGATGTGTGAATGGGTGATTCACTGGGTGTATGGGTTCAAGACTGCATGTGTGAAGGGCTGTATGGGTGGGTGAGTGTGTGTATGGGTGTGTTGGTGAGTGAATAGATGTCTCAGTGGTACATGTGTGAGTAACTACATATGTGAAAGGCAGTATATGTGAGTGTTGGAGTATATAAATGACTATATGTGAGAGTGAGTGATTGGGAGAGTGGCTGTATGGATGAGTATGTGCTTGTATCAGTGATTGTATAAGAGAGTAAGTATGTGTTAGTATCTGTATGAATAAGTGAGGGGTGTGGGTATAACTGTATAGGTGAGTAAATGGGAGTGTGATTGATTCTTTGCATGACTGACTAGATGTGTGAGTAACCCTATGGATGAGTGGCGGTGTGTGAGTGTCTGTATAGGTGTATTAGTGCATATGATAGTGCTGTATTGATGAGTGACTGCATGTATGAGTGACTGTATGGGTGAATGAGATGGATGTGTGTGTAGACCTAGGAATCAGTGAGTGGGTATGTAGTAACTGGTATTGGTGTGTCTATGGTTTCGAAAATGGTAGTCTGTATTTTAGAGTGGGTGTATCAAAGGTTATATTAGGGTATGAGGAGGTGCATCAGATTATCACGTGGATGACGTCATCAGTGATGTCATCAGTGATGTCATTTGAGATGTCATCACTGATGTCACTGACCATGTCATGAATGATGTAATATGTGACGTCATCAGCAGTGCATTGCGGGTGCGCGAGTTATAGTTAGCTCAACTAACTATAACGGCCGAATTTCTCTGGTTTTGTACGAGTGAAATGTCCAACTAACTATAACGTCCCTGAAACCTGTGGTTTTTTCAGTGAATTTCAAAGGTTTTTTTAAATGTTCATTTCTAACTCTAACGTCCCTGAAACCTATGGTTTTTTCAGTGAATTGCTAAGGTTTTTTAAATGCTAATTTCTAACTATTCCTACAGAGGTAGGACATGTGCAGAAAGAGGAAGAAAAGCACAGAAAGAAGTAAGAGAAATGCAGAAAGAGACAACAGAAGTCCTGAAAGACAACGAAAGGTGCAGAAAGAAGCAATAGATATGCAGAAAGAACCAACAGAGGTGCAGAAAGAGGCCTTGTTGCAAAGTCATCCTGTGCCCCCAACTTTTGCTGACTGGTACTGTTGGTAACTGACTCTGACTAACCAGGCCCGGAGCCAGTGCTATCCTGAAAGACACTTAGAATACAGTGAAAACACCTACATACACTAGGGTACACTATGGGTTGGGGTACCCCTGTGATTGGCATGACCTCCCCTGTAAGGCCCTAGTACATAATAGGGCAGGGGAATTAAAACTACCTCTAAGTCAGAGGTGCAGAAAGAGGAAAGAGAAGTGCAGAAAGAAGCAACAGAGGTGCCGAAAGAGGCAAAAGAGGTGCAGAAAGAAGCAAGTGAAGTGCAGAAAGAGGCAACAGAGGTGCAGAAAGACGCAAGAGCAGTGCAGAAAGAACAACCAGAGGTGCAAAAAGAGGCAAGAGGGGAGCAGAAAAAAGTAGGAGGTGTGCACAAAGAGGCACGAGAGGTACAGAAAGAGGCAGGAGGGGTGCAGAAAGAAGTAACTGAGGTGCTGAAAGAGGCGCAAAGGGTGCAGAAAGAGCAAGAGAAGTGCAGAAAGAGGCAATAGAAGTGCAGAAAGAGTCAAGAGAGGTGCAGAAACGGGCAGGAAAGGTTCAGAAAGAAGGAACAGGGGTGCAGAAAGAGGCAAGAGAGGTACAGAAAGAGAAAAGAGGGGTGCATAAAGAGGCAAGAGATATGCAGAAAAAAGCAACAGAGGTGCTGAAAGAGGCAAGTGAGGTACAGAAAGGGGTAAGAGATCTGCAGAAAAAAGTAACAGAGGTGCTGAAAGAGGCAAGTGAGGTGCAGAAAGAGGCAAGTGAGGTGCAGAAAGAAGCAAGAGAGGTGCAGAAAGAAGGAAGAGAAGTGCAGAAAGAAGTAATAGAGGTGCAGAAAGAGGCAAGAGGGGTGCAGAAAGAGGAGATAGAAGTGCAGAAATAAGCTAAAGAGGTGCTCAAAGAGACAAGAGGGATGCAGAAAGAGGTAAGAGCAGTGCAGAAAGAACCAAGAGAAGTGCAGAAAGAAGCAACAGAGGTGCAAAAGGAGGCACGAGGGGTGCAGAAAGAAGGAAGAGAAGTGCAGAAAGAAGCAACAGAGGTGCTGAAAGAGGCACGAAGGGTGCATAAAGAGGCAAGAGAAGTGCAGAAAGAAGCAACAGAGGTACAGAAAGAGGCAAGAGTGGTGCAGAAAGAAGGAAGAGAGGTGTAGAAAGAGGCAAGAGAGTTGCACAAAGAGGGAAGAGGAGTGCAGAAAGAGGCAAGATGGGTGCAGAAAGAAGCAAGAGAAGTGCAGAAAGAAGCAAGAGAAGTGCAGAAAGAAGCAACAGAGGCACAGAAAGAGGCAAGAGTGGTGCAGAAAGAGGAGGAAAAGTGCAAAAAAGAAGCAACAGAGGTGCAGAAGAAGGCAAGAGAAGTGCAGAAAGAGGCAAGAAAATTGCAGAAACAGGCAAAAGAGGTGGAGAAAGAAGCAAGAGCAGTGCACAAAGAACCAACAGAGGTGCAGGAGGCAAGAGGGGTGCAGAAAGAGGCAAGAGGGG
The DNA here is from genome assembly GCA_963921515.1 of Calotriton arnoldi. Lineage (NCBI taxonomy): Eukaryota > Metazoa > Chordata > Amphibia > Caudata > Salamandridae > Calotriton > Calotriton arnoldi. The sequence goes on from CAWUFW010003249.1 coordinate 1,688,831, forward strand.
TGTAGAAATTTGCAAGAGGGGTGCAGAAAGAAGCAAGAGCAGTGCAGTAAGAAACAACAGAGGTGCAGAAGGAGGCAAGAGGGGTACAGAAACAGGCAAAAGAAGTGCATAAACAAGCAAAAGAGATGCAGAAAGAGGGGTGCAGAAAGAGGCAAGAGAGGTGCAGAAAGAGGCAAGAGAGGTGCACAAAGAGGGAAGAAGGGTGCAGAAAGAGGCAAGTGGGTGCAGAAAGAAGCAAGAGAGGTATAGAAAGAGGCAAGAGAAGTGCAGAAAGAAGCAACAGACATGGAGAAAGGGGGAAGAGGGGTGGAGAAAGAGGCAAAAGCGGTGCAGAAAGAAGCAACAGACATGCAGAAAGGGGGAAGAGGGGTGGAGAAAGAGGCAAAAGGAGTGCAGAAAGAAGCAAGAGAGGTGCAGAAAGAAACAAAAGAAGTGCAGAAAGAAGGAACAGAGGTGCAGAAAGAGGCAAAAGGGGTGCATAAAAAGGTAAGAGGGGTGCAGAAAGAGGCAAGAGAGGTGCAGAAAGAGGGAAGAAGGGTGCAGAAAGAGGCAAGAGGGGTACAGAAAGAAGCAAGTGAGGTGAAGAAAGGGGCAACAGAGGTGCAGAAAGAGGCAAGAGAGGTGCAGAAAGTAGAAGAGATGTGCAGAAAGAGGCAAGAGAAGTGAAGAAAAAGAAAGAAATGTGCAGAAAGAAGCAACAGAAATGCAGAAAGAGGCAAGAGAGGCTTGCACACCATTAGTGCCAATTTAACACCCACATTTAGCAGTAAGTAACAGGTGACCATTCTAGGTTTGCAAAGGCCACCACGCTGTAACACTTGTCGCTGCATTTTTGGTAATGTTTCAGCCGTTTGAGCTACAAACAAGGCTTTTTTTGTTCAAATCTGCAGATTAGGGAGCAGATGATGGATTATGTGGCTAATGCGGAAAATGTATATTTGTGCGAAAGTCGGTGCAGCCAAACAGTCGCATAATTCCAGTGGCCCTGCTCATACCTCTGACTAGGTCCACAAGTGCTCCTCAGTGATTCCTTCTTTTTTGTCTCACTGAGTTCATAGTTGAGCTTCTATGGAAACGAGGAAGACTAAACCTGAGGTTATCACTCCACAACACAGACTACCATACCACATAATTACTCTCCATAACACATAATCCCACTCTACATAATTCCTATACACTAAATACCACATACTTGTTATCCACATAATTTCACTGCACAACATACTCATATAATTCCACTACACACAACGTACATCCACTCCACTCCAACAACATTAGTAAAAAACTTTTACATTTTCAACACCAATTGCTCTAACTCTCGCAAATGCGAAACCTATTACATTGCAAATGCTTCTTTAACTAGTAGTCGCGTTTGCAGAGTGGTGGAGAAGGGGGGCTGGGCCCCCGACCAGTGCTCAGGAAGTCCGCTGCGTAGGACTTACAGGAGGAACCAGGAGGGCTTCTTGGCCCCCAAAGTCCCTCAGGAGTAAAGTGGACTTCATCCCCCATCCCGTAGTCTGCCAGGAGGTGCGTTTTCAGAGTGGTGGAGAAAGAGGGCGTGGCCTCCAAAGACGTCTTAGCAATCCCACTGTGTGGGACTTACTGGAGGTAACAAGAGGGGTAGTTGGCCCCCAAAGACATCCTTGGGGGCCAACTACCCCTCCTATTACCTCCAATAAGTCCCACACAGCAGGATTGCTAAGTTCTCATAGCAGGCCATGCCCCCTTTGCCCACCACTCTGCAAACGCGCTCCCTGGCGTGTTCTTGGATGAGGATTGAAGTCCCCTTCGCTGCTGGAGGAACTTAGGGGTCAACTAGCCTACCTCTTACCTCCAGTAAGCCCCACACAGTGGGATTGCTGAGAGGTGGACACAGGCCACACCCCCTTCTTCCACCACTCCGCAAATGCTCCTCCTGTCGCATTCTGGGTTGGGGGATTAAGTCCCCTTGCCTCCTGAGGGTCCCTGGGGGTCCCTGGGGGCCAACTAGCCCACCAGGTACCTCCAGTAAGCCCCACACAGCTGGATTGCTGAGAGTGATCGGAGGCCACGCCCCCTTTTTACACCACTCTGAAAACGTGCCTCCTGGATTCAAGGGTGTCTGGGTGATTGTAGGAGTGCATTGGGTAGTGCACGGGTGATTGGAGCAGTGCATGGGTAGTACCTGGGTAATTGAAGGAGTGAATGAGTAGTGTCTAGGTGATTAGAGGACTGCATGGGTAGTGCACAAATGATTGTAGCAGTGCATGGGTAGTGCTTGGGTTATTGCATAAGTGCATGAGTAGTGCCTGGGTGATAGCAAGAGTACATGTGTAGTGCCCGCATGATTTTCTAAGTGCATGGGTTTTGGTTGGTTGATTTTACAAGTGCATGCTTAATGCCTGAGTAATTACATGAGTTTATAGGTAATGTCTGGATGATTGCTTGAATACATGGTTAGTGCCTGGCTCATTGCATGAGTACATGGGTACTGCCTGGATGATTAGAGGACCGCAAGGATACTGCATGCTGATTTTAAGTGTATGGGTATTGGCAGAGTGATTGGATAAGTGCATGGCTAGTGGTTGGGGGATTAGAGGAGTGCATGGGTAGTGCTTGGGTAATCGAAAGAGTAAATGAGTATTGTCTAGATGATTACAGAACTGCATGGATAGTTGATAGATGATTGGAGCAGTGCATGGGTAATGCCTGAGTTAGTGCATGAGTGGATAACTAGTGGCCGTGTGATTACAGGAGTACATGGGTTGTGCCTGAGTAATTTTGTAAGTGCACAGGTATTCCTTGGATGATTACAGAGCTGTATGGGTACTACCACAGTGAACAAAGCTGTATATTGGTAATGCATAGGTGATTTTGTAAGTACAGAGGTTATATTTCAGAGATTGAAGAAGAGCATGGGTTCTGGTAAAGTAATTTGATGAGCGAGATAATTCAGTTTTAAAAAATGAAAGACCGCAATAAAAGTGACTGTAAATATTATTTTATAACATTATGCTTATTACATTACTTTATCTTACCTTCTTTTTGAAGTAGATGTGAAACTCATTGAAACAATTTTTTCAGTTGTTTTATTATAATCTAAATTTAAAATATTTTCAAACTTTAGAATTAGGTTCTGTAAAAGAGAAGAAAAAATACTGTTATTGCATATAATATTATAGTTTTAAGAACACAACATAATTTTTGAATTACATAACATATTCAGTTTGCCTTTTTTGCTGTTTTCAGATTCAATTGAATTTCACCATACACAGTGATTTCAATGTTAATCATCATGTAACAGCGGGCAAAAAAATACAATCAATAAGATTGTTAAAAAACCCAAATCTGTGTTCAAAATATTTACAACAAACTCAACTATCTGTTTACATTTTCAAAAATAAACACCCTCATTAACATTGCATATAATACAAAGATCAAATATATGAACTGCTTCTTTCAAAAACAATTTTCTAAATGCAATATCAAAAAACAGAAACGATAATTCAAACAGAAATTGTTGACATCTTCCCAATAGACCGAATGATGTTTCCAAAATCATTTGCATTGAAAATATCCAAAATAAACTCGTTAATTGAAGTTTACATCTTCCCAATAGGCCGAATGATGTTTTCAAAACTTTGGCACCAAAAATATCAGATATGAATTCGGTAATTCATTAGGCAACCGACATTTGAATTCCAAATGGGCATCATTACAATGTGTCCATCCTTTATTGCACTTTAAATACACAGTATAGTGTCCAGATGTTGTAGAAGGTCCATCGTGGAAAATAATAGCCACTGCTTTAAAAGTTCTTCCTGAAATTGACAGTTGACTTGCCAGAAAAATTTTAATTTTGGTTTCCAATTTTCTTCCATCTGCTCTACAACGTTGTAGCATTAAAATGACATATTGTCCAAATCTTTCTATAAATAATGTTGACAACATTTCAGATTTGCACTGAGTACATTCCATATTTTGATTAGCTGATTTTACTAATTTGTTAAAAGGCACTGGGGTATATTCACAAGAACGTGCGATAACTACCGCAAGAGTAGTGTAACGCAACTTTCAATATCGCAGCCTATCTCAGGAAAATAACCCCGTGTCAACGTGGAATTCACAACAAGGCGGTAGCAAGCGATAGTCTGCCGAAACCACGGACAATGTCCGCGATACAACCACCATGAAGGAGATAAAAACACAAACCACAACACCAAAAAACACGCGATGGGCCCAAGCGCGATGAGGAAATCAGCGACAAGCAGCGCCAGGCCTGCAACACACACCTGGCAGCTGTCAAAAATCACCATAAAAGTAGAAAAAACACCCACACACAAACTGACCAACACCCAAGCACCATGGAGGCAGCCGGAGCAGGCGCAGAGGATGAGCGCAACCCCACAAGCACCCGTGATGACCAGCCTGGGACCTCGGGGACAGGGAAGGGCAAGGACAAGAAGCCGAGGAAGACCAAGTTCAGTCCGCAGGCGAACAGGATCATAGTCACGGAGGTGATGGAACACCATCAACAACTCTTCGTCACCTCCAACGTGTCATTGGGCACCAAAACTGGAATATGGCGGGACATCGTCGACAAGGTGAATGCCGTCGGAGAGCACAAGCGGACAATGGACGAGGTCAAGAGGCGATGGAATGACATCAAGCGGAAGACCAAGGAGAAACTCACCGCCAACCAGAAGGCAGCAATGCAGACCGGAGGTGGGGGCCCAGCACCACAGCTGGAGCTGAATGACATGGAGGAGCTGGTGTCGACAGTCATCAGTGTGGAGACTGTGGCTGGAGTCGGGGGACCGGACACTGCTCGACAGGACACAACACAACCACAACAGGGTGAGTGACCACCAGGTACTGGGGGGACAGGTGGAGATGGCCACAATGGCACACATGCACAAGCAATCAGGGCACAGTGCACACCCACAATGACCCTGGGTCCTCGCCCAGAACCACAGACTGTCACAATGTACAATGCCATGCTGTCTGAATGTCAACCTGTACCATGCGGCTACATACATGTGGACACATTGTAATACACCATCTCCCCTTCACATCACAGGGGCATCGTCAACACCTCCTGCAGAGCAGTCCCAGCCACTCTTCACTGATGACGAGGAGGACAACACCAGCATCGACTCCCAAAACATCCAAGACATCATTGACCTCATCCGGCACTCACCTCCAGGATCAGGGCAGCCCAGCCACATCGATGAGACCCCACCCACCACCCAAACCACCCAGCAGGAGGCACCCACAGCCCCGGCACTCTCCCAAGACCCCCAGGAACAACACATGGCCTTCCAACGCTGTGTGCTGGAGGGCCAGAGGGAGACGGCTGAGCAGGTGCGGGTGGGGTTCGAGCTCATGGCTACCAAACTGGACACCATCCATGGGTGTCTACGTCCGCCCCATGGTCTCCAACCAGCCCTGACTGACATCGCTGGAGTCATGACGTGGAGAGAAGAACACCTGTCCACTCAGAGTGGCTCCAGCGATGCCAGCCGTGAGCTGGCACACATGCGGAGGCTCATGGAGGACATGGTGCGGATGGAGGCGGAAAGGATGGCAGCCACCGCTGCACACCATCGAAATGTAGCAGGGATCTACCATGCCCTGCAGTACTTCATCATGGCATTGCTGCCACAAGGCGTGTCGCTGATGAATGCGGCTGCCCCACACCATCCACCATCTGCCCCCTGGTGTGTCAGTGCCTCCCAGTGTGGCAGGCATACCCACTCAGGCCCCTGATGTGTCAGTGGCACACAGTGCCGCAGCCGGTACTGCAACACCCACAGTTGGGGCAGAGCACACATCCGAGGACGTGGATGGGTTGGCTCTCAGAAGGAGGCACTAGCATACATTTCCGCCACCTGGCCTGTTGCTGCTTGGTCCCGCACATGGCCTCATGACATTCCACTGACCCCCGATACACTCCGATGCACTCACCTTGGACAGCGACATGGACTGCCACATCCTGTTTGATGACCAATGACATGGCGACCAGACTGCGGACTGTACCCTTCCTCTTCCACAGTACATATCATCCCCGGATGGACTCTGACTGGCCCTCCACGTGCCCATATTGTGTAGTGTGCTCGGCATTGCCCTGTACCGCTCCAGCTGCATAACTGCACTGGATGTGCAATAAACATCCAGTGACGCACTGCTGTGTCATGTCTTTCATCATTCATGTGTGAATGTGTGGATGAATGTAGGGACAGTGACTTCCCTTGCGTCAATGATGTTCATCCTGTGGGATGCCAGTCAGAGGGTGCTACATTGCATTTTGTGTACCGGGTCCCGTGAACACTACAACAGGGACACACGCATCAGTCACTTCCTTGTCCGGACATGGACTGAACCACGCCCAGAGCCCACGAGTCATTGTTGCAAGCCCTGCGCTGGTCTGGCGTACGGCAGGCCAGACCACTCCGCTAACGCTCCGAGGGGGGGGCCCTCATTGCTACCCGTCGCAGGCGTACTCGCTGGTGGTGTGCAGGTCCCTGGTCTAGTTGTCAGCATGTCACAGCCACTCAATGAGGGCAGGTTTGCACGCACACCACACCCATCCGGCACAGGCGTCACAGGCCATGTGACTCCGCCAACATAAGGGGCCGACGACGTCACATTCCCCTCTGCCGGTGGTGACTGGATGACGGACGCTCCACGGTTCTCAATCATTAAGGGCCCATGAGTTTTTGCGCACAGGGTTAGTGACACACGAGGCCTTGTGGACGGCACGGGCCTACCACCACGTGGCGCAGACTGGGGTTGCACAGGGTTAGTGGCACACAGGGCCTTGCGGACGGCACAGGCACCCCACCACGGGACTGTGACTTTGGGTGCACTGAGTCAGTGGCACCTTAAGCTGCTGAGCGGGTGTGCAGCCTGCGATGATGCCCCATCCCAGCGGTCCGGACAGCTCAGGTTTTGTGTGCCCTGCTGGACCGCAGTGTAGGCCAGAGCCAGCGGGCAGCGCGGGCCTACCGCCACGTGGCGTCGCTTCCGGGATCCCAGAGTTGGTGGCACCCATTGGGCTGAGCGGGCGTGCAGCCTGCGATGGTGCCGGGTTTACTGGTATGTCCTATGCCATGGAGTAATCAAGACCCAGCACCAAACGTGAGACTGGTGGCCTGCAGAGCGGGGCTGCATGATGTGGAGGGTGCCTTGTCCGCGGGCCCCGGGCTTGTGGCTTGCAGAGTCACGTGGTAGGACCTCCTGTCTACGCGCCGGTGGCGGAAGGTGAGCATTAAGGCCTGGGTGTGCATGGGTGGGCATGCTCCGATGGGCAGCAGGAGGGGTTGGGGTGCCTCTGCCTGGGTGTGCATGGGCGGGCAGGTGATGTTGTCTTGTGCAAGTGTGTGTACTGTGCCAGTCATGTATCTGGACTCTGTTTCAGCTGACGGCTCTGACTCAGATGTGTGACCTGGTGTCCTGCTATACATACCGGCACGTGGTTGGAGACGCAGCGGTGGCAGCAGGTGAGCAGTGTGGCCTGGGTGCGCAGGGGCAGCACTTCCTCTCTCTCTCCTCTTCTCTCTCTCTCTCTCTCTCTCTGCCTCTCTTCCTCTCTCTCTCTCTCCCTCCCTCTCTTCCTCTCTCTCTACTTCGCTCTCTCTCTGTCCTCTGATGTGCGCAGGACACACCTTCTCATCATGTTTTTTGTCTTACAGGCTGTGACCTACGTATTGTCCCAAGGGGAGCGGCCATGTGTCTTCATTTCATTTCGGTGTTCATTTTAATAAAGTTTCATTTGTTGCTTCGAAAGTGAATGTGTGCTGCTCATTTCTGTGACGACACATGCATGTCACCAGTTGTGATTGTGCGACATCAAGCGGAATATTTTGTACATGTTTAGGTGTGGCTGATGTGGCACGTCTTTGGTCTGGGGGGTGCCAGAGAGGGGTGGTCCTGGGGGTGGTGGCGGTGGGTGTTGTGGCCCTCTTGGGTGTCCGGGCCGCATGATGGGTGGCTCCATGGCATCTGTTGCCCTTCCGATGTAGCCCTGGGCTGTGCTCCCTTTTGGTTTGCAGGCTGCCGTCCGACTTTACACCAGGTCAGAGCAGGTGTAGATTTCCTGGTACTAACGCGCCTTATCGCCTGTTTTGTGGCTGGTGGTTGAGAATGTTGAGGTGTGATGTTGTCGCGCCTTTTGGCACGGGAACGCCCACTCTGCATCTCATTAGCGATAGTTGCGCAGGTCCTCAGTGGAGATGTTTTTGCGGCTGCTATCGCGGGTAAACTGGTGCTGTGGGCTGTTTACACCAGCTTGTGAATGGGGAGGTATATTTATCACGACTTTGGCTGCGATAATGTGCCGTTAATTCGGCGATAGCTCCTTGTGAATATGCCCCACTGTTTTGCAATCTGGTATTGTCAAATATATGAATCGTTCTGTGTCTATTTCAGTGGTAAAAGAAAATGAACAGTCTATCACATTTATGATCCCATCTGTAACGTACTCCAAACAGATTTTCTATTTGTATTCCTTCACCTTCCAATACTGCAAGCATAAGCATAAGAAATTCTTGAGCATCTTGCTGTACATTAAGTGCAAATTGTGAAGAACCAGAACATATATCCAAAAGATGCCGAATCCCAGAAGCAGTTTGGATTTTAGTTTTATCAGTTGTCAATTTTTCAAAAATATAATGCAACAAAGAACAAAATCTTTTTTCTTGATTCTCCATAATTTGATGATGAAGATTTTCTAGAAAAAACACAACGTTCACAATTACATTAGCATAGCAGTTGATACCTGAACTATTTTCTAACTGGTATCCTACAATATCATCAACAGTGTCCATTTTCATTTTCTTTGGAGCCTCAACATTCTCTTGATTTTTTTTCTTCTTTCCAACCTCACTACAGTGTTTCTCATATGTTCGTTTTGGACATTCTACAAGCTTTTCATATACAGGATATTCACCTAAGTTGGGAGCATACAGTCTTCTTAACCGATTATACTCTCTTACACAATTTGCATCTGCACTAATCTTTCTCTCATCAAAATCAATCAAATACAATCCAGATAATGTTCTTACTCGAGACAATGCAACATATGCCATGCCCTCTTTAAACACTGTACTTCCAATGTTTACCAAAGCACTGTCTACACTTAAACCTTGAGATTTATGAATGGTCACCGCATATGCTAAAGAAAGAGGAAACTGTTTTCTACGAACATACAAGTCTTTAACAAGCAAAAAACGAACAGCACAACGTCCAATCTGTTTTACCTCTTCATTCTGATCAAATTTAACCTTCAAAAATTCAATTCCATCTCTATTTGGATAATTAACAAAATCAACAACTTTCCCCATTGCTCCATTTACTAAACCTTTTTCTACATCCAAATTACGCCATAAAATTACCCGACAGTTTTTACATACATATAAATTCTTTTCTAAACCAGCAGTCTTAGATATAGAGTTTTCCAAAGAATCCAATTTTGATTTTAATTTTTCTGACAAAATAATAGTAATTCCTTCGTGTTCTATTTTATCAATGGCTTCCATTTTCATTATTTGTTGTTTTTCCAACTTCAAAAGTTCTTGATTGAATGTAGAACACTCTTGCAGTGTTGGCATTAGGCAAATTATAGATTTCTTTTCTCCAATTTTTTTGTATATTATTTCCGGAGCAACATTTTCATTTGGAAACAAGTTTGTAAGTAGCCGACTTTGCAAAGCTTCTTTACCATGCTTTGTCAATACACCAATTCTTATATCTTGAAGAATGCTTCCATAATGTTCATCACTTGCTTGTCGCATATTCTTAATAAGTTCTTTATATTCAAAATGAGACCAAATGTTGACATTTCCAATACTTCCCAAAGATTTCCTGGTGTCTTCATGCACAAGTGTTTTAAAAACTGGTTGCCCTTTACAGGAGTAAGTTGCAGTAGGTCGCCGAATACAATCACATGTTTTCCTCCAAATAAGACATCATAATCTGTTTTTAAAATCTGCTGCATTCTTAAATGTACAAAGGCAAGCATTAAGTTTGAGACCATGCTCACCTCATCAATTATCAGAAGTTTCATTTTCTTTAGTACTCTTGAAACTTCATAACAAGCTTCTCCAGATAGCTTGTGATATTCCAACTTGTTTTCATGTTCAACTGGTAGCATCAGTAAACGATGTAACGTAATCCCTTTAATGTTGTGTGCTGCTAACCCAGTTGGAGCGGTTACAACACAAGATAAATGTGATTCAGTGGTTTTCTGTAGATAACTGGTCAAAACTTTAATTAAGAAACTTTTTCCTGTACCAGCTTGACCACTGATATACATTCGAATAGGTTTAAATGATGTGCAGTTGCATTCTTTTTTTCATGAAGTAAACCATGGTCTATCTGTTGTGTAACTTGCTGATATATTTCTTTCTGTTCAATATTTAGTTGTTCTTCCAAGTTTCCCAACTCCATAATATCCTGTTGAGCTTGTTGCATTGCTGTTTCTACTTCACTCATGGCTATTGCTGCTTCATTTTCAAGAATTGGTTCTCCTAGTGGATCTTGACTCAGTGGAGCAGAACTTTGACTATCTTGAGAACTGTCTCTAGCAATTTCAGCTGCAATAGTAGTTTCTTGTTCAATCTCTTCATTCAACATTTGTAGATAATTTGGAAAAACTGTGCATTCAATGCTATTCTTTACATGCATTAAAAGAATCTTCATAGCACTGAAAATCTCCAAGTAATTCCATTTCAGTACGCCAAGGCTTAAAGAGTTGCAGAAGTGCTAAATAGAAAAATTCCCTTTTATCTGGAGTATCACAACTGAGTTTCCTGTGATTAATGAGATTTCCTGTGGTATGTTTCACCAAACATCCATCACATCCAATGACTGCATATTTTTCTTCATTTATATTTTCTGTAATATTTCTCTTAAAGCTGTAATATTGCAGTACTTCATAGAGACATATGTTTTCAAGATGTGGACTTCTTTTAGGATAGTACGTATCCAACATGTTTGTTTTAACAACATCTGTACTTTCCAGTTCATTTAATGCTAAGTATTCAATTTCTTGTACAGATTTCAATACTCGATTTCGTGTTGCAGCAAGACCTAGACTTACCCAAATGATTCCTCTTGACTTTGAATATAAACTTGCAGATGTCAACTTATCCGAACATTCGTAGGATCCAATCTCTCAATGGGAAAGCATCTTCAAATTAAAGCTGTACAATTTGTTACTAAGAGTCTTCTGTCGTGAAATTTCTTCCCACATTTCTTTCAACTCCGTCTTTTCAGATTTTGTTATGTATGACGTAACATAGCGAGCAACAGCAATCGAATTATCTGCAACATACTGGATAGCCATATTTGCATTCCACATCATCAAAATCACTGGATTATAATAATTAATATACTTTGAATCTTCACTTCTTTTGATATTGTAAGTACTCTTTGGAGATTTTTGTGTTATAGTATGCCTCACTGCTGACATGAAACTGTTGACTCTTCCTTTGGAAATTACTGGACGTGGGAATCCAAAACGACATTTTGTATAAAACCTTTCCTTTGACTTGTATCTCCGTCAACAATATTTCCCACATCGATGAGTTTGAAACCGTAAAGCTTGTTGTCTTAAGGTATTTTCTTCTCCTGTTTTTGGAATACCACATGTAACATAGTCTTCAATGAAAGATAAAACAGTCTCATCAGATTCAGTTCCAAATTTAGGTGCATCCTTGATCCATAATAGCATATGTATATGAGGAGCACCTCTGGCTTGGTACTCCTTTCTCCAAAAGAAATCAATAAGTTCTCCAAGAGGTGGGTTCTTTTTATTGCAGATAAAAGACATCATAGCTTGAAACCTATGATTAAAATATCTGCACACATTTACAGGATCCAATGAACACAGTTCTCCAGCTGTCTTGAATTCAATGTTTTTAATATTTGAATTTGCTTCTCGTAGAAATTTAACTAAATCGTCCCATGCGTATTCAGCACAGCTTAGTGTAACAAACCATGTAGGGGTTCCTAAGGTCCTTAACATAAATTTAAGTTCTCCGTGACAACGATACCAATACTCATTAGTACCACGTTGACACGCCATCAAATTAATCAATTGAGATTCTAAATGATCTTCTCTTTGTTGTACTTTGTCCATGAATTCCTTTGCAGAAACATGTTGAAGATGAACTCCTGTTTTTAATATGTGGTTCACTGCATATGAAAGTCCAGACAAGTCACTTTCAAACAAAAGATGAAATATATATGGAATACATTGTCGAAATCTTGGATCTTCTGAGTACAATCTTGTTGCACGATATTCTGAAGCTGGAATCTGCACAGGTCTTTCATCATATCGTTCACCTTTTCCAGTGGGGAAGAGCTGTGGAAAACAACGGGCTTCTAAACTTCTTTCCCAAACACTCATAGGAGTTCCCTTCGCTTTCTTCATTTGGAATAATTCAATAGTATTTCCAATCACTTCCTTTGAATGTAAAGGATGTACACTATAATGTTCATAAATTTCTTCACTCCTGGAGATGTCCACTTTTTCGATATGCCCACTTGAAATTTCGCTATCATCTCCTAAAACTATTTCTTCTTCTTCCAGAGATACATTTTTGTAATAAAGATTGTTTTTTATGAGATATAACGTAGCCTTTTGATCTTTGGTGACATCTACTACCTCTTGCCATATTTTCCGACTCTTTGTTGGAACACCATTAACTAGAATAACTACAGGTTCAGTTTCCTCTCTCTCTACACCAATAGTTTCAATATTTTTCTTTAAATCTAAAGGTAAATACACAACTCTTCCTTTTAATCCTCTTTGTAAATCTGATGGAGGCAGCTTACCTGTTTTAGGCTCCATACGAACTATAGCCTGAAACGGGTGTACAGATTGAATTAGAATAGACTCATATGTATTTAAATCCAACAGTTCCGGAGGAACAGCTACCAACTCCAGGTTATTATGTACAGCTCTAGCTGGCATTTTGTTCTCTTCTAATTTGCTGTAACAATATTTACAAATACGTTGATCAATACCCAACTCAAAAACACCTTCCACCAACAAATAAGCACCAAATTCCTCCCACTTATCATTGTTTTCCTTTTCACTTTTTAAATACAGATCAACATTCCTAGTTTGAATTCTATAGTGAGTACGTCGACAACAAATACAAACATAGTTTGGTTTTTCAGAACAAATTACCTTAAACTTTGTAATTTCTTCTACAAACTTATCAGTAGTACTATCTTCCACCTCCTCTTCAACACCTACACTTATCAAACTCTCACTTTGTGTACACTCTTCTTCAGAACTAAAGTAACGAAACTCTATATCATCACAAACTCTTTTAACTTCCAATTCTGACCCATGCAAAAGAGCAGTGTTTAGTTCACTTAAAAATAAAGCAGGACTTTTTACATAGTGCAATCGTCTTACTAACTTCCGCATTGCAGAGTGATGTACTGCTAACATTCTCAAATAATGAAAAACACTTTGACACACTTTTCTAGAAAGACAAGCTAGAGAATGTCCTTGCAAGCCAGTATTTTTTCTCACTTTACAAGGATCTAGTCCTTGCAACATCTTAATCTTTTGTTTAATACTTTTTTTAGTATACTGTCTGGTAAGAAATTTCGTAAAATATCAATAGACTCCTGTCGTATACTACAAATACTACTACAATTCCACGTATACACTGGAGCTCGTGATACGTCTCCCTTGAACTGCTTCAGCTATCACTTCTTCCACATTTCTGGGAACCATCTTTTCTTTTTCAATTACACAACCATTCTTAACTTCATAAGCACGACCACTGGTATCAACTGCGTGAACTAATGTATTGTTTTGATAATAGCTCTCTTCATTAAAAAAAGGTTATGAACTAGAACTGTGCTTCCATTCACCCAATTTTTTTTTACAAAAGTTAATCTTTTCCTTTTACTTTTGTCCTTCATAGAATGCATTGGTTTATCCAAAGTTCACATTCTTTTCAGAACTAATATAAACAATCTTCTTTTCAATTCAAAAGCCTTTTCGACTATACTTTCAATCTCTTGTTTCTTTTTATAAAATGCAGATCTTTTTTTATATTTCTTGCAATCTCTCAATACATTTTGTACTACTCTACTTTTGTACATACGTTTTCTAATATTGTGATATTCTTTCATCCTTCTTCCAACATAGATTGTTTTCTCTTTTCCTGAATTTCCATTAATTTGTCCTTTTTTCATTTCATTCTTCTTCGTTCTAAAAGTATTTTTTCTATTTTCAACATTTTCATAACCCTTTCCAGTCCTCGAAAGTCTTTTAATAAATTCTTTTGTTCTCTTACCGCAAGACTTTTTCTTTTTTGCCACATGTTGTAGTTCATCTAATTCCTGCTTTTGTCTTTTCTTTATATAGTGTTGTTTCTTTTCTTGTTTTCTCTTTTCCGTTTTTTTTGTCATGGTAAATCCTTCTTAATAATAATGAAGAATATCTGGAGAAAAAGAATTTTAAATATAATTTAATATTATTAAAATAATTATACAGAAATATTCTTATCTATTACTAAAGAAACACCTTCTATTTAAAAGCTACAAACAAATGCATATACGGTTTTTGGAATATGGTCATAATTACACATGAGCTGCAAAATAAGTGAAGAGGGGTACAGAAAAAACAAATGCAGCAGTAATGTCTGAATGATTACAGCACTAAATATCTAGTGCCTGCATCATTGTAAGACTGCATGGCAACTACTTTGGTGTTTTTATAATTGCATGAGAGGAATGCCGAAATTTGTAAGAGAGGTGCAGAAAGAAGCAATAGTAGTGCAAAAGAAGCAACACAGGTGCAAAAAGAGGCAAATGAGGTACAGAAAGAGGCAAGAGAACTGCAGAAAGAGGCAAGAGAGTTGCAGAAACAGGCAAAAGAGGTACTGAAAGAGGAAACAGGTAGGCAGAGTGAAGCAAGAGAGGTGCAGAAAGAGTGAATAAGGGTGCAGAAAAAGGGAAGAGGGATGAAGAAATTTAAAACAAAGGTGCAGGAAGAAGACAGAGCAGTGCAGAAAGAACCAACATAGTTGTAGAAAGAGGCAAGAGGGGTACATAAAAAGGCAAGTGAAGTGTACAACAAAGCAAAAGAGGTGCAGAAAGAACCAACAGAGCTGTAAAAAGAGGCATCAGGAGTGCAGAAAGGGGTAGGAGATCTGCAGAATGAGGCAAGAGGGTTACAGAAAGAGGCAGAAGGAGTGCAGAAAGAGGAACAGAACTGCAGAAAGAAGCAACAGAAGTTGTGAAAGACGCACGAAGGGTGCAGAAACAGACAAGACAGGTGAACAAACAAGGAACAGAGATACAGAAAGAGGCAAAAGTGGTGCAGAAACAGGGAAAAGAGGTGTAGAAAGAGGCAAGAGAGTTCCAGAAAGAGGGAACAGGGGTGCTGAAACAGTTAAAAGGGGTGCGGAAAGAAGCAAGTGAGGTACAGAAAGAGTGATTACAGCACTGCATATGTAGTGCCTGCATCATTGTAAAAGTGCATGACGAGTACTTGGGTGTTTTTATAAGTGCATTAGAGTTGGGCCTAGCCAAATATAAAGCAGCAGACTATTACATGACTCATCTTTAAGACTGTCCATATTCTTAAAAGCACGCATACATATGTGTCCACCTTTCCAAATCATTGTGATATCTAAAAGAAATATGTATACAATATTTCTGAAATATAATAAAACATAGAAACTGAGACATGTACTAGATCTGCCTGAGTGATTCCAAAACTCTGTGAGTAGTGCTTGGGTGATTGTATGAGTGCAAGGGTAGTAACTGGATAATTGCAGGAGAAGATGAATAATGACTAATTGCATGAGTGCAAACATACATATTGACTGCATGGATAAGTGTATAAATAGCACCTGAAGGGATCGATAAGTCATTGAGTACTGCCTATGTGAATAGATGAATACAAGAGAAGGGCATAGGTGATTCTACAACTGCAAGGGTAGTGTGTAGGTTATTACATGACTGCATAGGTCCAGCCTGCATGATTGCATGACTGTAGGGAAAGTACATAACTAGACCCTGGATAATGACATGCTTGCAAGGCTAATTTCTGGAGGATTACTGAAGTACATAGCAAGTGAGTGGATGATTTTCTAAGTTCATGAGTACCACCTGGCTGATTCCTGAACTACTAAAATAGCTGCCTGACTGATTACAAGAGTGCAAAGGTAGTGACTGGGTGATTTTAAAAGTACATGAGTACTGGCTGAGTGATTATATAAGTACAAGAAAAGTGCATATGTGATAGAAAGAGTACAAGCGGATTAAAGGAGTACATGGGTAACACCTCGGCGATTGCATGACTGCAGGGATAATGTCTGGGGATTTACATGACTACATAGCAAGTGACTGGGTGATTTCATAAGTGCATGAGTACTTCCTGGGTAATTGCAGGACTACTGAGATAGAGCCTGAGTAAATAAAAGACTGTAAAAGTAGTGCCTGGGTGATTTCATAACAGCATGACTACAGGCTGAGTGATTACAAGAGTAGAAAGGTAGTGCCTCCGTGATTCAAGGAGTGCAACAGTAGTGCCTGGGTGATTATATAACTACATGAGTTATACCTTAGTGATTGCATAAGTGCATAGATAATGCCTAAATGATTGCATCACTGCAACAGTAATGGCTGAATGATTACAGCACTGCATATGTAACACCTGCATCATTGTAAGAGTGCATGGCGAGTACTTGGGTGTTTATATAAGTGCATGACAGTTCAGCCTAGCCAAAAATAAAGCAGCACACTATTACATAACTCAACTATAAGTGTCTCCATATTGTTAAAAGGACGCATACATATCTCTCTACGTTATCAAATCATTATGATATATATAAAAGAAATATGTATACAATATTTCTGAAATATGTTGAAACCTAGAAACTGAGACACGTAATAGATCTCACTAAGTAATTGCAACACTCAATGGGTGCTCCTTGGGTAATTGTATGAGTGCAAGGGTAGTCACTGGGTAAGTACAGGACAACATGAAAAGTGACTGGCTAATTTCATGAGTGCAAACATACACATTGAGTGCATGGATAAGTGTATAAATAGCACCTGAAAGCATAGATGAGTCATTGAGTACTGCCTAGGTGAATACATGAATGCAACAGAAAGGCATGGGTGATTCGACAACTGCAAGGGTAGTGTGTAAGTAATTACATGACTGCACAGCAACAGCCTGCATGATTGCATAACTGTAGGGGTAGTACATAACTAGACCATGAGTGATTCCTTGCCTGCAAGGGTAATATCTGGGGGATTACTGAAGTAGATAGCAAGTGAGTGGGTGATTTTATAAGTTCAAGAGTACCGCCTGGTTGATTACTGAACTACTAAGATACTGCCTGACTGATTACAGGAGTGCAAAGGTAGTGACTGGGTGATTTTAAAAGTACATGAGTACTGGCTGAATGATTACATAAGTACAAGAAAAGTGCATATGTGATTGAAAGAGTACAAGAGGATTAAAGGAGTACATGGGTAACATCTCGGCTGATTGCATGACTGCAGGGATAATGTCTGGGGATTGACATGACTACATAGCAAGTGACTGGGTGATTTTATAAGTGCTAGGGTACTTCTTGGGTGATTGCAGGACTACTGAGGTAGAGCCTGAGTAAATAAAAGAGTGCGAAAGTAGTGCCTGGGTGATTTCATAACAGCATGACTACTGGCTGAGTTATTACAAGAGTAGAAAGGTAGTGCCTCCGTGACTCAATGAGTGCATCAGTAGTGCCTGGGTAATTATATAACTACATGAGTTATAACTTAGTGATTGCATAAGTGCATAGATAACGCCTAAATGATTGCATCAATGCAACAGTAATGGCTGAGTGATTACAGCACTGCATATGCAACGCCTGCATCATTGTAAGAGTGCATGGCGAGTACTTGGGTGTTTTTATAAGTGCATGACAGTTCGGCCTAGCCAAAAATAAAGCAGCACACTATTACATAACTCAACTATAAGTGTCTCCATATTGTTAAAAGGACGCATACATATCTCTCTACGTTATCAAATCATCATGATATATATAAAAGAAATATGTATACAATATTTCTGAAATATGTTGAAATCTAGAAACTGAGACACGTAATAGATCTGCACTAAGTAATTGCAACACTCAATGTGAGTGCTCCTTTGGTAATTGTATGAGTGCAAGGGTAGTCACTGGGTAAGTACAGGACAACATGAAAAGTGACTGGCTAATTTCATGAGTGCAAACATATACATTGAGTGCATGGATAAGTGTATAAATAGCACCTGAAAGCATAGATGAGTCATTGAGTACTGCCTAGGTGAATACATGAATGCAACAGAAAGGCCCGGGTGATTCGACAACTACATGGGTAGTGTGTAGGTAATTACATGATTGCACAGCAACAGCCTGCATGATTGCATAACTGTAGGGGTAGTACATAACTAGACCATGAGTGATTCCTTGCCTGCAAGGGTAATATCTGGGGGATTACTGAAGTAGATAGCAAGTGAGTGGGTGACTTTATAAGTTCATGAGTACCGCCTGGGTGATTACTGAACTACTAAGATACTGCCTGACTGATTACAGGAGTGCAACAGTAGTGACTGGGTGATTTTAAAAGTACATGAGTACTGGCTGAGTGATTACATAAGTACAAGAAAAGTACGTATGTGATTGAAAGAGTACAAGGGGATTAAAGGTCTACATAGATAACATCTCACTGATTGCATGACTACAGGGAGAATGTCCGGGGATTGACATGACTACATAGCAAGTGACTGGGTGATTTTATAAGTGCATGGGTAGTTCTTGGGTGATTGCAGGGCTACTGAGGTAGAGCCTGAGTAAATAAAAGAGTGCGAAAGTAGTGCCTCTGTGATTTCATAACAGCATGACTATTGCCTCAGTGATTACATGAGTACAAAGGTAGTGCCTCCAAGATTCAAGGAGTGCAACAGTAGTGCCTGGTTGATTATATAACTACATGAGTTATACCTTAGTGATTGCATAACTGGATAGATAGTGCCTAAATGATTGCATCAGTGCAACAGTAATGGCTGAGTGATTACAGTACTGCATATGTAGTGCCTGCATCATTGTAAGAGTGCATAACGAGTACTTGGGAATTTGGCCTAGCCAAATATAAAGCAACAGACTATTACATCGCTCATCTATAAGTCTCTCCATATTGTTAAACGCACACATACATATATCTGTACGTTTTCAAATCATCATGATATCTAAATCAAACATTTATACAATATTTCTGGAATATAGTGAAACCTAGTAACTGAGGCATATAATAGATGTGCTTGAGTGATTGCATAACTCCATGGGTAATGCTTGGGTGATTGTATGAGTGCAAAGGTAGTCACTGGATAATTGCAATAAAAGATCTAAAAGGGCCCAATTCACAGAACTAACTTAAGACAAATTCCTAAACTTATTACCATTTTGGTATTCACAGAAGGCACTTACTCGTTTTGGTATTCACAGAAGGCACTTACTTACTCATTTTGAGTAACTTACTCATTTTGAGTAACTTACTCATTTTGTATTCACAGAAGGCACTTACTCATTGATGAGTAAGTGCCTTCTGTGAATACCAAAATGAGTAAGTTGCTCAAAACGAGTAAGTTACTCAAAATGAGTAAGTTACTCATTTTGGTATTCACAGAAGGCACTTACTCATCAATGAGTAAGTGTCTTCTGTGAATACCAAAATGAGTAAGTTACTCAAAATGAGTAAGTTACTCAAAATGAGTAAGTAAGTGCCTTCTGTGAATACCAAAATGAGTAAGTGCCTTCTGTGAATACCAAAATGGTAGTAAGTTTAGGATTTTGTGTTAAGTTAGTTCTGTGAATCGGGCCCGAAAAGTGATTGGCTACTTGCATAAGTGCAGACCTAGACATTGAGTGCACAGATAAGTGCATAAATACCATCTGAAGGCATAGACGACTCATTACATATTACCTAGGTGAATAGATAGGTGCAACATGCCTGCAAGGGTAATATCTTGTGGATTACTTTTGAGCTACATCTTCACCATTCTATCTAAAATTATGCGGCATCATTCAACTATACCTTTCTACAGACTTAAAAAAAGAAGGCTAATTAACAACACCTTATATGAGCATCTTTCAAACCACACTTTTATGCTGCATCTTCACCTTTTTATCTAAAATTATGCGGCATCATTCAACTATACCTTTGTACAGACTAGAAAAACGAAGCCTAATTAATAATACCTTATGTGAGCATCCTTCAAAGCACACTTTTGTGATGCATCTTCACCATTCTATCTAAAATTATGCAGCATCATTTAACTATACCTTTGTACAGACTAGAAAAAAGAACCCTAATTAATAAAACCATATATAAACATCTTTGAAACTACACATTTGTGCTTCATCTTCACCAATCTATCTAAAATTATGCGGCATCATTCAACTATACCTTTGTACAGACTACAAAAAGAAGCCTAATTAATAACACCTTATAGGAACATCTTTCAAGCTACACATTTGTGCTGCATATTCACCAAACTGTCTAAAATTATGCGGCATCATTCAACTATACCTTTGTACAGACTAGAAAAAAGAAGCCTAATTAATAACACCTTATATGAACATCAGTAATCCATCTTGCAAAATACACATATTACTATACAGATTCTTTTTTAAACAACATTTAAGTACAATAAAACAAACTACAATACACATCTCTACATTTAATAATATATTTCAAACAACACAGTTTTTGAATAATTTTAAAAGTTTAAAAATAAACCTCACAAATGTATAACTCACCTTCCAAATAGATTTGTTGAATTAAAAATATCTCACTCTTAAAGGATTTTCTTTTGCACACAATTAATAAAATGCACCAGACTCAGCAAGGTAAAACCAGTAATGGCAAAGTTTCCCTCTCTTTCTCCACACAAATACATGTAAGTAACAAATCACATGCCTTCATCGATAATTTCAAATTTGAAAACACATTTCTATTGGTTAGACATATTAACCCTTACCAACTGACTTCTAAAAGTACCCAAAGTGAATCTGGAATTTTTTGAAGTCGCGATGGAGCCGCAAATTCATACGGGAGTTCAAAAACATATTACAAATGAAAAATCAACTATTTTTAAAGAACACACCACTTCTAAAGATATTCTTGACTTGGGAAATCTTACTTCAATGAAATTTCACTTACATATACATAACAATTTTACATTTTAAATCCACAGCTAAGATCCAACCCTTCCCCCATTCTGCTTAATGCCAGTTTCCATAGCAACAGTTCATGGAACATTCAACTTAACTGACAGGTCACAAGTTCAGCATATTTTCAAGTTCACCACACAATGTTGCAAATGCAAACAGCAGGTGCGGTTGACTTTGCAATATATGAGCTTATCCTATATACTGTACCTTTCAGACATTTTTTACTAACCAATAAGAAACATGCTTTTTAAAGACAGAAACATGCACCCTATTTTTGAATGTACAATGTTCTTAAACACCCAATTAATTCTCTACTTTTAAAAAAACTGCATCTTGTCCACCATTTTAGATACCCCTCATTCTACCAACTGACTACCTCAGCTACAGACATCTTTTCATCAGTTCCAGACATCCCTTCAAGATGCTTTCAGTGTGGATTGTTGGACACAACTATGTTTTCTGGTGCAAAAGGTATGCAGAAAGCAGAGGTATTGACAAAGACCTAGCTTTGCAACATGTGGACATTAAATGGACTGCACAAAGAGGATTAAAGTGGCACCAATTAATGCCTTTGGTTAAAACCTTTTTACATCTCCAACCCCCTGACCTCATGATTGTGCACTGTGGTGGAAATGACCTAGGCACATTGACTGGGGTAGGTCTGGAAATGCTAATGAAGGACACCTTTGCACAATTGATGTTGCTTTTACCTCAAACTGTCTTTGTATACTCTAACATATGCCAAAGACAGAAATGGAAGTGGTCAAATCAATTCTGTCCACAGATTGAGAAAGCTAGAAGAAATGTCAATAAAGCTGTTTCTGCTTACCTCAGAGACCATAGAATGGGCTCCATATATAACAACATTCTACGTTTTGATATGGATGGCATCTACAGGAGTGATGGAGTACATTTCACAGATCAGGGAAACAGAGTCTTTCGCAACAACCTAAAGCTCTGCATCGGCACTTACATGTAGCTACAACAAAGTCACAATGCAAACAAGGGCTCTTTTAGAGCCACCCTATAACATAATACTGAGTATAATTTTTTTTTAACACATACATATATTTTGTTTTTTTTATTTGCGCACCCAGCGTGAATTCACAAAACAAAAGCACAAACTCAATGTACTACAACACAACACACTTTTCAACTTTAAATATAAAATTTTAATTTTATATATTTTTAACAGCTCAATCAATTGTAATCTTGTCTTTAAAACAACTTCACAAACACAATACTACCATCTATATTATATACTACTTAATTATTTATTTAAGGTGAATTCGCGAATCCAGCGTGACGTTACACAGGGGGCGGCGCTGAGCGCCGCGCTGGAGTCACGACTCCAAACTTGATTGGAAAAAAAACGATCCATTTCCATTATTTCGTATTCTTCCCGGGGACCCCATCCCCCGGGACATGGCCTCTTTTTTATATAAAAATCAAAGAAGGGAAGGGGGGCGCGCGTACCCCCTCCCCAGGCTGATTTTGGCCCCAAGAACCCCACCCCGGGGCCCGGCCATTTATTAATTTTTTTAAATAAAGAGGAGGGGGGCCAAGTGGCCCCCCTCCCAGGCCACTTCTGGCCCCGGGGACCCCATCCCCTAGGGCCGGCCTTCCCGTGTTTTTCTTTTTTTAATTAGAGGGGAGGAGGGCCACCTGGCCCCCCTCCCGGGCCACTTCTGGCCCTGGGGACCCCATCCCCCGGGGCCTTACCTCTCCGTTGGGGGCCATGGGGGGAGCCCCAATGCCCCCACGGTCCCGCCGGCTCTCCGCCTCCTGCGGGAGCCAGTATTGCTTTTGCACAAGGAGAGCTGCTTACATGCAGCTCCCCTTGTGCAAAAGCAATTCTCTTCGGTTTTTGGACGCGGGAGCAGGTTTCCTGCTCTCGCTTCCAAAAACCGAAGCAGTTTGCTATGACAGGGCGGGAGGCGTGCTCCCCAAACAGCAATGTCCTGGGGGTGGGCACCCCAGGACATTGCAGGAGCCGGCCCTGGGGGTTGGTGGTCCCCAGGGCCAGCAAGGGCTCCAGGAAGGGGGCCGCGCGGCCCCTCTCCCAGCATTTCAAAGCCCCAGGGAGGTGGTGGTCCCTGGGGCCGAGGGTCCGCTATGGACCCCCGCATTGAAATGAGTATGTGCCCCGGGGAGGTGGTGGTCCCCGGGGCGTGTGGGGGGGCTCTTGCCCCCCACACATCTTTTTTTTTTTTTTAAAACAGAGCCCTGGGGAGGTGGCGGTACCTGGGGCTGCGGGGGGCCGCGTGCCCCCCGCACACAATTAAATAAGCCCCAGGGAGGTGGCGGTCCCCGGGGCTGCGTAGGGGGGTTGGGACCCCCCACACATTTATTTTTAAAGCCCCGGGGAGGTTGCGGTCCCCGGGGCTGCGGGGGGGGCCACGTGCCCCCCACATACAATTAAATAAGCCCTGGGGAGGTGGCGGTCCCTGGGGCTGCGGAGGCTCCCGCGGGCCCCCGCAAATTAATTACGCATTGCCCCCGGGACCTGGCCCACCCAGGGGCTTATATAAATGAAGCGCGGGAGCCCGCGCTGCGTTTTTATTTCTTTTTTCAGCTGGATTCGCGCACCCAGCGCGAATTCGCCCATTTTTTTAAAAAAAATGTAATGCTTATTTTGGCCCTGGGGGTCCTTGTGGGACCCCCTGAGCAGGCCTAGGGGGTCAGGGTGTTTGTACCCTGCCCCCTTTTCTTCTTTTTCACCCTTTTTTTTACTCTTTTCTTGTGACTCGGTTACCGAGTCACAAGATGGCTGCCAACACTTCCTGGTTTGGAGTGTTGGCAGCCAATCAGAGTGAAGCTCGTGCTCGGGAGGAGTCACGACTCCTCCTCGGTGCTCAGATATCGAAAGTTTTATTTTTTAAATTGCTCAGAAACTACTGAACGGATTTACACCATTTAAAAAAAGGACTCTTTCTGAACCAAGACCTACCTTTTTGCCAAATTTGGTGTAATTCCGTTCAGCAGTTCAGGCTGTAGCTTTGTCTAAAGTTCCTATGGAAATTAACATGGGGAAAATGCGTTTTGGGACCACCCCTTTTTTCTCGTCCCCCGCTTGATGAATCACCCCAAACCTTTCAAGACAGGAGCTGACCTGAGCGAACCATTAGTTTTGAAAATTTCGCAAAGATTCGTCAAACGGCGCCAAAGGTATTGGCAAATCAAAAAATGCTTTTCCTATGGAAAGTAGGTTCTAACTATAACTACCTACTGGCGACCGCCAGTAGGTAATATCTAAAGATGGATGGATGGATAGATAGATAGATAGATAGATAGATAGATAGATAGATAGATAGATAGATAGATAGATAGATAGATAGATATGGCGGTCGCCAGTAGGTAGTTATGCCTATAACTCTGGCGTTATTTGACCAATCTTCATGAAATTTTCCACAAAAAGTGTCAAAGTAGTTTCTGTGTGCCATGGAAAGTTTAGGGGTGATCCTTTCAGTGGGGTCAGAGGAATAGGGGTGTACAAAAAGGGTGCATTTGTAATGTTAATTCCCATAGGAACGCATTGTCCTATTGGAGGCAAGATGGCGTCCGAGTGACATTCCCGCTGCGAGCTCCGCCGATCGGACCCTCCTAGACATCCTTATATAGTGATATGTGCTTCTCAAAAGCATAATGCGGGAGAATAATATTCAGAGGGGCTTACCTGGATTCCTTCAAATCTCTGTCTTCTGTTCTGTTGACACAAAGGATATGAGCATACTTGGCTCCAATCTCGAGGGCTCCGATACTCGACCATCCTGGATTACTCCTGCCCTGCGTGTGTTCGTTTTTGAGAGTGTTACGTCTTTTCGCGCATTGCTGTTTCTCATGAGGAAAGCCTCTCTGCGGCTTCGGCATGTCGTGCTTCTGGTAAACGGATATAGGATACAGTGTTGCAGCGTCTGGAGGCTGTTCAAGCAAGTAAGGATGGCTGGCAGGGGAGCAAAACTGTTAAAGTAAAAGCGTCTCGCTCGTGCAGACTTCAGTGCAGCCTAATCCACTGAATGCAGGCGCCCGTCAGAAGAGGTCAGACACCAGGGGCACTAAGTCTAAATGTGGTAACGAGGAGGAGAGGGAGCCATCTATGGATAAAAAACGGCTCAAGGGTCAATAGAGAATATGGAGAAAGGAAAGAAAAACCAAGGGAAATCTTATAAAGAAGCCGGCTACTCCCAACCTCTAATAACTAGTAGTTTTGGTGCAATAGCCGAGCAAGGCTTTGGCACCCTAGGAGAGGTCAGTACAAAGGAGTTAGTGCAGCAGGATGGGGGAGCAATGTCTAATCAAACGCTGCCAATCGTTTCCTGTGATATAGCATCACCAGGTATTCCTCTCTGTATAGAGCCGGTGACTAAAACAAATCCTGAAATATATTCGACCCCCCTAGCTCAAGAACAATGCAAAGAAGGAGACAAGTCAGCGAAATCCAATAATAAACTGCACGCTGATGGGAACGATGTTAATGTTCCCGTAGGACTGGCAGAATCTAGGGAAACAACTTCAGGCAAGGTGCTTCTTGGACACCCACCACCACCACCTAGAACACCAGACGTGCAGGAAAAGTTCTTTTCACTAACAGATGAATCTGAGATCTCAGACATTAGTATTTCCGTTTCAAGTGGGGAAGATAATCCAGAATGGTATAGCAGTTCTAATACCGATCCTCAGAAACATAATCACAGCCAGAAGAAATTGCAAAAAAGAAAAAAGGGAGCCGCTACAGAAGTTATAATTCTTCTGAGAGAACGAGTGCCGCGGACTTGAGATGGGACTATACTGACACACAGCTCACACCAGACTCAGTTACAATGGTCGGCACAGGCACTGGCAGTAGCAGAAAAGAAGTGGAACTAGGGGAGAAACGCGAACCAGATCTGGCAGTTGTGTTACACTCTATCAAAAACTTCCAGGAGGAAACCAAAGCGGATAGCCGTAGATCACGGCTGGCTGCCAAAAGACTACAAGGGTCCGTCAGGAGAGTTGGCAAAACCTGCGCGGAAATAGCAGATCGGATGGCTTCCGTCGAGGTGCGGACAGAACACTTAGAGAAGGATGTAGCCACTCTGAAAAGCCAAAGAGATGAACATAAAAGTATAGTCAACGACCTCATGTGGAAGATGGAGGTGCAGGAAAATAGGCAGCGCCATAACAACCTTCGCTTCCTTGGGATCCCAGAAGGTGTGGAAAAGGATGATCCCAGGGGTTATATGATTACTTTGCTTAAAGGGGCTTTCCCAGAACTACATTCTTGGGACTGGGAGAAAGAAGTTCAGCGGGCGCATAGATTCCCACTAACCCTTGCAAAACGAGCTACAGCAAACCAGCAACATCCCCGGGCTATGCTGCTGTTTTTTGGGAATTTTCTCCTCCGGCAAACTCTCTATGATCTGGCTAGACCCACTTCAAAAAAGACTTTTGAAGGAACTACCTTTTTTACAAGACCAGACTTTGCCCATGCTACGGTCGAATGCCGATGGAGATTAAGACAACTCTTTGTCCCCTTTCAACAACTTGGAGCCGCTGTTTATCTTCAGAACCCCGCTAGATTAAAGATTGTTTATAAGGGGTCAACTCGCAGCTTTGCCTCAGAGATTCAGGCCCAAGCATACTTGAAGGAAATCACGGAGGAAAAGTAACAGCTTATACAGGAAATGTTATACGCTCAGGGAGGACCGAATGAAATATGTAATTTTGCAGTTATAGCTATGGATGTCGAAATATGGTGTTGGCCCAATGTACGGGACCACATTAGGGGGAAGATTTGGCGGGGTAGCGGGGTTTTGATCCCTCGCATGCCATCCTCCTGGCCTTGGCTAGGCCAGGTAAACCTCAAGGATTGGTGGGGGGTGGAGGGGAGGGAGAGGGGGGACTGGGGTCAGACAGGTACCTAAAAAGATACATAACAGGAGTATATACGGCTTTGGACGAAGAATAGTCCGGCCTGATTGGTATGTTGGCAGTATTACAGAGTATGGGGCTTTATTTAGGATGCAAGTTTTTAACTAAATGGGAATATTAAAAGTTGTGTCTATGAATATTTGTGGTTTAAATAATGAAAAAAAGACAAACAGTGGCAGTAGGTTTGCAATCACTGGGGGTTAATGTAATATGTCTTCAAGAAACGCACATTGAAGGTTCTCAAATATATGTTTTAAAATCACTAGGGTTTAGGTTGATTTGTGCAACGTCACAGGGTGCTAGGGTCCGGGGGTAGCTATTTTAGCCAAGGGGAGTGGGCCTGTTTTTGGCCGATCGAAAACAGATAAATTTGGTCGCTGGGCAGTTACCGAATGTCAGTATGGGGGTGGGCAGAAATTCACACTTTGCTCAATCTATGGAAGTAATGATGATGATGCGGCAGTATTTGATGACATTTCAAATGAATTAACACATTGGCCGTTACCGATCATGGTCTGCGGGGATTTTAATATTAATCTACCTAATGACTGGTCTATGACAGAGGGCTGGCAGTACACAGGCCGCAAACCTAGAGTGTTCAGGGCATTAAAGAATATGTGTCAAACACATGGCCTAGTTGATATCTGGCAGACCCTAAACACTAATGACCCAGGGTACACGTTTTTTTCTAACCCTCATCGTACCCATGCTAGACTAGATTATGTTTTCATCTCTAATTCAATAAAAACAAAATCCCGAATTGAGAAGTTGCCACGCATCCTATCAGATCATAATCCACTAATCTGTAGTTTAGAGATAGGAATGGGTAATCCTTCTATAAAATCCTGGACCTTCGAAAAATCCCTACTTTTAGATCAAGAATACTGTGTACACATGAGAGAATGGATCCCGAACTTTTTGGAAGATAATCTAGGGAGTACATCAATTGAAATTGTTTGGGATACTTTAAAGGCAGGTGTTCGAGGGGAAACAGTAAAGTACTCACTAAAAAAAATAAACAAGCTAGGGAATCTCTGAACCTATTATATGAGAATTTAAGGGTGGTGGAGGAAGGTTTGGTGAGAGCGGCCTCAATAAATAAAGAGATAGAGGAAATACAAAAGATACAAAGCAAGATTGCGATCGCTAAGGCCGCAATAACCAATACATTTACTGATAAGGCTGTCAAAAAAGCATTAACTCAAAGGGAAACGGTCTATGAGGTAAACGAGCAAATCGGTCATCAACTTGCCGTCCGGACAAGACAACAGATCTCTTTAAATTTGATACGTGAGATTAATGATCCACTGTTAGGTCAGATAACCGACCCCGAACTTATAAGAGATGCCTTTTTGAGATTTTACCGGGATTTATATACCGAAGAGCTGGGGGGACCAATTAGACGTCCAAAAGTATCTAGATAGTACTGTAGGTATAAAGTTTGGTATGGAAGATCAGGCTATCTTAGAGGATTTCCCTAATGAGGAGGAATTGGTTAAAACAATTAAAGGCCTGGCAAAAGGGAAAGCGACCGGATTGGACTGTATACCCTCAGAATTTTATGTTATCTTTATAGATCAGATTAAAATGGTTTTACTTGATCTTTTGATTCATATCTTTAAGGGTGGTCAACCCCCAAATTCTTGGTCTAGGGCAAAAATAGTTATTTTTCCAAAGAAGAACAAACCACTAGAGCAATTAGGGTCTTATCGTCCTATTACTTTAATTAATACCGACTCAAAAATATATTCAAACATTTTGGCTAATAGGATCGCACCTATCATCCATAAAGTGATTTCTAAATGTCAACACGGGTTCGTGCCAGGGAGATCTACCATAAATCACATACAAAGAGTAATTACTTTATTCGACATTATGGAGGTTGCAGGGGACCCTATGGCATTGGTGTTATTAGATGCCGAGAAGGCCTTTGATAGGGTCTCCTGGCAATATCTGTGGGCTTCTATGTCTAGTGTCGGTATTAAGGAGGGGTATATCCATGCTGTGCAAAAACTGTATATTAAACCTACAGCAGCCGTGATGGTGAACGGTACCTTATCTAAAGAATTTATTATCTCCCGTGGAACACGGCAAGGGTGCCCATGTTCACCATTGTTATTTGCGATTTACATCGACCCCTTCATCCGTAGATTAGAAGCAAATAACATAATATTACCCATATGGTCGCTAGATTTCCCCACTAAATCTCTGGCTTACGCGGATGATATTGCCGTGGTAACGGCTGATCCTAATACGGCTATGACAGCAATTGAACAGGAGGCCAAAAGTTTTGGATCAGTCTCTGGGTATGCTTTGAATCAAGGGAAAATTCAGATTGTTGTGAATAATAATACTAATATGACTGACGCACGGGTAGTAGATAAGGCCACATATTTAGGGGTTTGTATCTCATCTAAACTTGATAATGTTGTTGATCTAAATCTAAAACCAATTATGGAAGCTATGCAGAAAGATCTCCAACGTCTTGATAATTTGCATCTCTCCATTATAGGTAGAGTTAATGTTGTAAAGATGTTGTGTTTTCCTAAGATTTTATATTTATTTAGAGCTATTTGCTTAGAATTCTCAGTACAATGGTTTAAATCACTAGAGCGTATGTTCTGCAGTTTTATTTGGGCTTATTCACAACCTCGGCGAGCTTATAAATTCCTCACCCTCTCCAGGGATAGGGAGGGCTTGCTCTACCAAATTTGAAAGCATATTATTGGGCCTCTGTTTTATTATATTCTAGAGAGTTATTACAGAATGATAGTGAAGAGGCTCTTTCGGATAATATACCCTCTAATTTTCAACTTATGTTAGGTAGTAAAAGTAATGGATGTTTGTGGCGTCATCAGCATGATAGCTATTATAAAAAGTCCGGTATAAAACCCTACACAGTGGATTTAAAGTATGGAGTTCGCTTAGGAAAATACTTGGTATAGGGAGAATATCATTCTATACCCCCTTAATTGATAACCCAATCCTCCCGGAGATCTTTAGAGGGTTTTATATACAGAAATGGAGAGAAGCGGGAATTTTGCAGTTAGGCAATTTATTTTCCCCTGCAGGGATACAATCTTTTGAAGAATTAAAGAAAGATTTTAATTTAGATTGGCGAGATTTCTTCAAGTATCTCCAAATCAGAGATTTTTTGTCACGGAAGACTGGGGAATGGGTACAATTCAAAAAAATTGATATCGTGGAGAAATTACTCCGCGCTAAATCAAGTACTATCGGGGAGATATACTCTCTTATTAATTCGGCTATCCCTGATGATTTGGATAAAGTATCACTACGGTGGCAGGAGAAAATAGGCATTTCTGGCGATGAATTTAATTATGCTTATTCCATGTCACAAACTATTCTCATGTCTACGAAACTACAAGCGCAGTTTTTTAAAACTTGTTTTTCTTTATATTATACGCCTGATAAAATTGCTAAATGGGGGAGTGGTAAGGGAACATATTGTCCAAGATGTATGCTATACAAAGCTGATAGCATACATATTTTTTCTGCTTGTAAAGAGTTGGAAACACTCAAAAAGATGTGGGGAAATTTTTAACCGAAGTATTACAAACGGAAATTGTATTGACCAGCGATGTTATGTTATTGGGGGTGGCAAACACTAATAATATAAGAGCCGGTCATGAATTCATTTTTATTGCCATGGCGCTCTTAAGAATGTGTATAGCGACCGCTTGGCTGGACCCTAATCCCCCTCATTTCAGCAATGGTTAGCTAGGTTGTTAGCAATCTCGAATCTAGAAATGGCTATATATAAGCGTAAGGGTAGGAAAAAGCGTAGCAGAGGGTTAAAGATTTGGACCCCCATGCTGGAATGGAGTCTAAATAGTGCATAAATATCCGTATCCCAGGCATATCAGATAAAAAGATTAAATAAAGTGGCCTGGATTATGTATTTATTTAGTTACTTATGTTTGTTTAGTTTTTTTAGCAGGATTTATTTATTTATTTATTTTTGGATTGTTTATTTGATGATTTGCTGCAATAAGCCGTTGGATGGTGTTATAAGGATGTTCAATATTATATAATGAATTTGGATCTATTTTCCTGTCTGACAAGGGGGGAGGGTGATGGGAGGGTTCCTTTTTGTAAAAATTGAATAAAGATTGTTTAATTAAAAAAAAAAGGAACGCATTGTCGAACCTACAGCCCGAACCGCTGGACGGAATTACACCAAATTTGTCAGAAAGGTAGATGTTGTTACGCAGATTGTGGTTTGTGCAAATCCATCCAGTGGTTTTTGAAAACTTTAAGCTGAAAATTATAGATATATCTCTGGCCGCGGATATTTCGCGATTAATCGTGAATGGACGTGCCAATGGGAATGCTCTGATTGGCTGGACACAACCTGAACAGAAAGTTGCAGCCGCCATTTTATCGTCGGTTCCCGGAGCTGAAATTTCGTAAAAAAGCTAACATAAGGGGTCAGGCCTGGGCAAAGTTCGTGGAGTTCTGCTACGCGGAACTCCGCAAAGTGACAAAAAAACTCTGCGCACTGATCTTTCTGCTGCTTGAGTAGAAATTTTACCCGAGTTGGCAAGCGCGAGCAGGGAAAAAACTCAGCTGCACTACGTGGAGCAGAGTTTTCTGCACTCTGCGAGCTCCACGGAGGGCAGAAAACTCCGCAAACATTGCGAACGGAGCAGATTTCACCACCCAGGCCTAGTCAGGGTGGAGATAGTCTGACTCCATGTTAGAGAAATGGGTTTGTTAGTGAAACTGGGTATGTGTAAAAAAAAACATTTTTTAATCACACGCGATATTTGCGATGATGACACGACCACCAGCGCGGCCCCCCATGTACCATCGTGGGAACATCGCGAATATCGCGAAGTCATCGCAAACATTAGTGAAAATATAAAAAATATATATATATTTGTACGAACTCGTTGGTCACTGTCACACACTCATGTACACACTCACAAACTTACTTGGACAATTATGCACAGTCACATACTCATTCAGGTACTTATGTACCCACTTACAGACTTACTCGGAGTGTGATGTATCCATGTACAGACTTACTCAGAGACTCATGCACTCACTTACAGACCCACTCACACACTCACGTATGTTCCCACAGACCCACTGAGACACTCATACACCCACTCACATATCCACTGTGACACTCATGCACCCACTCACACACCCATACAGTCACTTCCACACTCAGTCACAGACTGCCTCAGAGACTTATTGACCCAGTCAGCCACTCAAACACTCAGAAACTCACACACCCACTCAGAACCTCACTCAGATATACACACTCCCACTCACTCACCCAGTCAAGGCTCATGCATCCACTCACCAACCCACACACACACTCGCCCTCCCAGTCACAGACCCACTCAGACACTCATGCAGACTTATGCTCTCACTCACAGACCCATTGAGACACTTATACACCCACTCACAGATCCACTCAGACACTCATAAATCTACTCATGGACCCACTCAGGCAATTACACACCCATGACGTCACTCACACA
Organism: Calotriton arnoldi; assembly: GCA_963921515.1. NCBI lineage: Eukaryota > Metazoa > Chordata > Amphibia > Caudata > Salamandridae > Calotriton > Calotriton arnoldi. The sequence goes on from CAWUFW010003249.1 coordinate 1,721,484, forward strand.
GCCATTCATAGACCCACTCAGAGACTTATGCACCCAGTTAGTTATACAGTCAGAGACTCATGTACCCACGCACAGTCGTCCTCACAGACCCACGCACCCACTGACAGAGCCACTCAAACACTCACGCTGCCAGTCATAGAACCACTGAGAGACTCTTGCACTCACACACAGATCCACTCAGACACTCATGCACCCACTGAATCACCCATTCAGATACCCACTTATACACTCATGTATCCACTCACAGATCCAGTCAGACAGTCATATAATTACTTACAAATGCACAAAGGCACTCATGCACCTACTCACAGACTGAGCAACACTCACTCATCCATGCAGGCAGTCACACACCCCCTCACCCACCACACAAACATTCATACACCCATACAGGTACTCAGACAATAAATCACTCACCCATACAGCCACTCACGTACCCACTCACCAACCCATACAGCCACTTAGACACCAACTGACAGACTGATACAGACATTCACATAACCTAGTCACTCACTCATACCTTCACTGAGACACCTAATCACTGAGTTATACAGTCTGTCACGCACCCACTGAATCATTCAAACAGGCACTCATACACCCACTGATTCACCAATACACCTTGGTACATATATTTAACTCTCATAAACTTTTTAAAACACTCACAGTCACTGGATGATGCCATCAGTGATGTCATTTGAGATGTCATCAGTGATGTCACTGACCATGTCATGAGTGATGTAATATGTGAGGTCATAAGCAGTGCATTGCATTGCAGGGGTGCGAATTATAGCTAGCTCAGCTAACTATAACTGCTAAATCCTCTGGTTTTGCATGAGTGAAATGTCAGCTTAACTATATCGTCCCTGTGTCCCTGTATCCCTGTAACGTTTTTTCAGCGAATATATATATAAATATATATATACATACACACACACATATGTATATAATATATACATACACACACACACATATATATAATCACTGAAAAAACCATAGGTTTCAGGGGCGTTATAGTTAGTTGGACATTTCACTCGTACAAAACCAGTGAAATTCCCCTGTTATAGTTAGTTCAGCTAACTATAACTCGCGCCCCCGCAATGCACTGTTGATGACGTCACATATTACATCACTCAAGACATGGTCAGTGACATCACTGATGACATCACTGATGACATCTCAAATGACATCACTGATGACATCACTGATGACATCTCCAGTGACTTTGTGTTTCTGTAAAGTTTAAATATGTTTAATATATATAGGGAAAGGCGTATTGAAGAATGAGTGGGTGTATAAGTGTCTGAATGGATGATTTAGTAGGTGCGTGACTGAGTCTATAAGTGAGTGATTAAACGTATCTTACTGAATGCATGGGTTAGTGACTAAACTGTGTGAATGTCTGTATCCGTCTGTCTGGTGTGTAAGCGGCTGCATGGGTTTGTGAATAGCTACATGAGTGTCTATATGAGTTATTGATTGGTTGTGTGAGTATCTGTATGGGTGCTTGAGTGTTTGTGTGGGTGGGGTGTGTGTGACTCTGTGCATAGATGTGTGAGTGGGTGATTCACTGGGTGCATGGTTTCAAGAGTGCATCTGTGATGGACTGTATGGGTGGGTGAGTGTGTGTATGGGTGTGTTAGTGAGTGAATATATATCTCAGTGGTACATGTGTGAGTAACTACATATGTGAAAGGCAGTATATATGTGTGTTAGAGTATTTAAATGGCTATAAGTGAGAGTGTGTGATTGTGAGAGTGGCTGTATGGATGAGTGTGTGCTTGTATCAGTGATTGTATAAGAGCGTAAGAATGTGCTAGTATTTGTATGAGTAAGTGAGCTGGTGTGTGTATGTATAACTATATAGGTGGGTAAATGGGAGTGTGATTAATTATTTGCATGGCTGACTAGGTGTGTGAGTACCTCTATGGATGAGTGGCGGTGTGTGTGTGTCTATATAGGTGTATGAGTGCATATGATAGTCCTGTACTGAGTGACCGTAAGTATGAGTGACTGTACGGGTGAGTGAGTGGATGTGTGTGTAGACCTATGAATCAGTGAGTGGGTATGTAGTTATTGGTGTTGGAGTGTCTATGGTTTTGAGAATGGCAGTCTGTAATTTAGAGTGGGTGTATCAAAAGTTATATTAGGGTGTGAGAAGATGCATGAAATTATCACATGGATGATGTCATCAGTGATGTCATCAGTGATGTCATTTGAGATGTCATCAGTGATGTCATCAGTGATGTCACTGACCATGTCATGAGTGATGTAATATGTGACGTCATCAGCAGTGCATTGCGGGGTGCGAGTTATAGTTAGCTGAACTAACTATAATGGGGGAATTTCACTGGTTTTGTACGAGTGAAATGTCCAACTAACTATAACGCCCCTGAAACCTATGGTTTTTTCAGTGAATTTCTAAGGTTTTTTAAATGCTAATTTCTAACTATAACGTGGCTGAAACCTATGGTTTTTTCAGTTAATTTCTATGGTTTTTTAAATGCTAATTTCTAACTATAACGTGCCTGAAACCTATGGTTTTTTCAGTGAATATATATATATTTAAAAAAATTGTGAATAATTTTTAGTTAGGAAAACTATATTCATTCTTTTTTTTAATTTAAATATTATACAGAAGTCGCGCACCCTTCGCGCACCCTACACGATGGCTGCGCACATTCCGGTAGCCATTTTGAAAAGTCGCGCTGGGGTCGCGACTTCGGCGTAATTTGTAAAGTATGAAATATCTTTAAATTAATTATAAATAAAAGTTTTCCTTTAAGTGTTTGTCTAAATGTATTAATAAAAGTATTTTTAAAGTATTATTTTCAATATAATTTCGACTAAAAATTATTCGATTATTATTGGATTTGGAGGTTAGGAGGGATGGCCATTTTGCTCGATCTGTTTTGCAAGATTTTTTTGTCTAGTCAGGTGGACACCCTCCTCCGGGTGAGGTACGGCTTGAGGATTCTATTCAAAAGGTGAGGAATCAACAGGCAGAAGTATCCATCAGAAGAGCAAGTTACTTACCTTCGGTAACGCTTTTTCTGGTGGATACAGTATCTGCCTGTGGATTCCTCACTGTCCCACCCACCTCCCCGTTGTCCACCTGTTTCTATCAAAAAGATGCTTTTACTGTTTGGCATGAATGTTTTTAATATGTCTTAATCATGCTTATGTTTTAATAGTGAGAAATGCTTGATCTGTTGCTATTTCTTTATGCCTTTATTGGTTATGCATTTGTATATATATATATATATATATTTAGTATACTATGTATACATGTGAAAATGTGTCGGTCCACCTGTTTACCTGGGTGGCACGGACAAAATGGGTGGAACTGACGTCAGCACGCTGACGAGGTCCTCTTATGGCTCCTATGACATCATACGGTGTCGCGAGCGGAGCCGTGCTATTATGACATCGTCGTCGACGTGGGAGAGCTAGGAAAGAATTTCCGCAGAATGCTGGCGCAGGGGATATTCACCTAAGTGTTCAGGCTAGTCCTTTGGGAGCAACTGTTTATGTTGCCACTCCAGAAACCGAAACCAGTGATCCGAGGGCAGAGTCCCTGCAGATGGCACACAAGGTGGGGAGCCCAGTAGTGTGCACCGGCGGAGCAGCGAAGTGACAAGCACCACTACCCACAGAAAAGGTAACGAGGGCACTGAATAACACAGGATCTTCTCTTTGTATCTGGCAGGAACAACGAGGTTAAAATGCCCTAGTTCCAAAATGTAGAATTAGTGCTACAACGGTCTTCAAGAGGACCTGTGATGGATGCCGCTTCTGCCTTCCGTACAGTGGAGGCGGCACATGTGTCACGCAGTACGGTCATACTGCGGTGGGACTCACACTCGTTGACCTCTCATGGCACTGCTCCACACTTCGGGGACAACGCTTTCCATTAGTTGTGTTTTCTGACGACGTGTCGCGCCGGCCCCGTCCAACAGCAGAACCCCTTTAGATCCAAACAGACTCTTCCACTCTCTCACCGGAAGTGAAACCAGGCCACGCGGACACTTTCACAATACAACAGCCGGGAATGCACTTTTCGGTAAAACAAACACATTCCTTCCTCCTAATTTATCAAATAAACGACTCACTGAACAACAGGGGCCAGCTTCGATCGGTAAACAGCCGTTATAACGACTTTTTTACTTCGCGATACCATTACAACGCATGCATTACCACGCATGCGTTGTACATCGCGAAGTCATTACTACGCATTTTTTAGAACGCATGGTCATTTACCACGCATGCCTTTACAACAAATTTTGTTGTAAAGGTATGTATGGTAAATGACCATGAGTTCTAAAAATGTAGACGATCCACGTCGTTGTAAGGAAACAGAGGCTGTTCCGTTTCCTCACAACGATGTGCACCGCCCTCAGAGACAACATGAAGCAGGAACCACGAGGAGAGAGGAACCACGAGGAGTGAGAGGGAAGGGGATTGGGCATGGGGTGGTGGTTACTTTTCTAGGGTTTAGGGTAGTGCAGTGGTGTTTGGGTAGTGTAGGGGGTCGTGCTGAGGGTAGTGTTTTAGGGTTTAGGGTAGTGCAGTGGTGTTTGTGTAGTGTAGGGGGTCGTGCTGGGGGTAGTGTTTTAGGGTTTAGGGTAGTGCAGTGGTGTTTGTGTAGTGTAGGGGTCGTGTTGATGGTAGTGTTTTAGGGTTTAGGGTAGTGCAGTGATGTTTGTGTAGTGTAGGGGGTCATGCTTGGGATAGATTTAGGGTTTAGGGTAGTGCAGTGGTGTTTGTGTAGTGTAGGGAGTCGTGCTGGGGGAAGTGTTTTAGGGTTTAGGGCAGTGCAGTGGTGTTTGTGTAGTGTAGAGGGTCGTGCTGGGGGTAGTGTTTTAGGGTTTAGGGTAGTGCAGTGGTGTTTGGGTAGTGTAGGGGGTCATGCTGGGGGTAGTGTTTTAGGGTTTAGGGTAGTGCAGTGGTGTTCGGGTAGTGTAGGTGGTTGTGCTGGGGTAGTGTTTTAGGGTTTAGGGTAGTGCAGTGGTGTTGGTGTAGTGTAGGGGGTCGTGCTGGGGTAGTGTTTGAGGGTTTAGGGTAGTGCAGTGGTGTTTGGGTAGTGTAGAGGGTCGTGCTTAGGGTAGATTTAGGGTTTAGTGTAGTGCAGTGGTGTTTGGGTAGTGTAGGGGGTCGTGCTGGGGGTAGATTTAGGGTTTAGGGTAGTGCAGTGGTGTTTGGGTAGTGTAGGGAGTCGTGCTGTGGGGAGTGCTTTAGGGTTTAGGGTAGTGCAGTGGTGTTTGGGTAGTGTAGGGGATCGTGTTGGGGGTAGATTTAGGGTTTAGGGTAGTGCAGTGGTGTTTGGGTAGCATAGGGGGTCGTGCTGGGGTAGTGGTTTAGGGTAGTACAGTGGTGTTTGGGTAGTGTAGGGGTTACTGCTGGGGGTAGTGTTTTAGGGTTTAGGGTAGTGCAATGGTGTTTGGGTAGTGTAGGGGGTACTGCTGGGGTAGTGTTTTAGGGTTTAGGGTAGTGCAGTGGTGTTTGGGTAGTATAGGGGTACTGCTGGGGGTAGTGTTTTAGGGTTTAGGGTAGTGCGGTGGTGTTTGGGTAGTGTAGGGGGTCGTGCTGGGGGTAGTGTTTTAGGGTTTAGGGTAGTGCAGTGGTGTTTGTGTAGTGTAGGGGGTCGTGCTGGGGGTAGTGTTTTAGGGTTTAGGGTAGTGCAGAGGTGTTTGTGTAGTGTAGGGGTCGTGTTTTAGGGTTTAGGGTAGTGCAGTGGTCTTTGGGTAGTGTAGGGGGTCGTGCGGTGGGTGGTGTTTTAGGGTTTAGGGTAGTGCAGTGGTGTTTGGGTAGTGTAGGGGGTCATGCAGGGGCTAGTGTTTTAGGGTTTAGGGTAGTGCAGTGGTGTTTGGGTAGTGTAGGAGGTTTTGCGGGGGGTAGTGTTTTAGGGTTTAGGGTAGTGCAGTGATCTTTGGGTAGTGTAGGGGGTCGTGCTGGGGTAGTGTTTTAGGGTTTAGGGTAGTGCATTGGTGTTTGGTTAGTGTAGGGGGTCGTGCGGTGGGTGGTGTTTTAGGGTTTAGGGTAGTGCAGTGGTGTTTGGGTAGTATAGGGGGTCATGCAGGGGCTAGTGTTTTAGGGTTTAGGGTAGTGCAGTGGTGTTTGGGTAGTGTAGGGGGTTTTGCGGGGGTAGTGTTTTAGGGTTTAGGGTAGTGCAGTGGTCTTTGGGTAGTGTAGGGGGTCGTGTTGGGGTAGATTTAGGGTTTAGGGTAGTGCAGTGGTGTTTGGGTAGCATAGGGGGTCGTGCTGGGGTAGTGGTTTAGGGTAGTACAGTGGTGTTTGGGTAGTGTAGGGGTTACTGCTGGGGGTAGTGTTTTAGGGTTTAGGGTCGTGCAATGGTGTTTGGGTAGTGTAGGGGGTACTGCTGGGGTAGTGTTTTAGGGTTTAGGGTAGTGCAGTGGTGTTTGGGTAGTATAGGGGGTACTGCTGGGGTTAGTGTTTTAGGGTTTAGGGTAGTGCAGTAGTGTTTGGGTAGTGTAGGGGTCGTGCTGGGGTAGTGTTTTAGGGTTTAGGGTAGTGCAGTGGTGTTGGTGTAGTGTAGGGGTAGTGTTTTAGGGTTTAGGGTAGTGCAGTGGTGTTTGTGTAGTGTAGGGGGTCGTGCTGGGAGTAGTGTTTTAGGGTTTAGGGTAGTGCAGCGGTGTTTGTGTAGTGTAGGGGGTCGTGTTTTAGGGTTTAGGGTAGTGCAGTGGTCTTTGGGTAGTGTAGGGGGTCGTGCGGTGGGTGGTGTTTTAGGGTTTAGGGTAGTGCAGTGGTGTTTGGGTAGTGTAGGGGGTCATGCAGGAGCTAGTGTTTTAGGGTTTAGGGTAGTGCAGTGGTGTTTGGGTAGTGTAGGGGGTTTTGCGTGGGGTAGTGTTTTAGGGTTTAGGGTGTCGTGCTGGGGTAGTGTTTTAGGGTTTAGGGTAGTGCATTGGTGTTTGGTTAGTGTAGGGGGTAGTGTTTTAGGGTAGTGCAGTGGTGTTTGGGTAGTGTAGGGGGTCATGTTGGGGGTAGTATTTAGGGTTTAGGGTAGTGCAGTGGTGTTTGGGTAGCGTAGGGGTAGTGCTGGGGGTAATGGTTTAGGGTAGTAGCAGTGGTGTTTGGGTAGTGTAGGGGTTACTGCTGGGGGTAGTGTTTTAGGGTTTAGGGTGGTGCAATGGTGTTTGGGTAGTGTAGGGGGTACTGCTGGGGTAGTGTTTTAGGGTTTAGGGTAGTGCAGTGGTGTTTGGGTAGTATAGGGGGTACTGCTGGTGGTAGTGTTTTAGGGTTTAGGGTAGTGCAGTGGTGTTTGGGTAGTGTAGGGGGTCGTGCTGGGGGTAGTGTTTTAGGGTTTAGGGTAGTGCAGTGGTGTTGGTGTAGTGTAGGGGGTAGTGTTTTAGGGTTTAGGGTAGTGCAGTGGTGTTTGTGTAGTGTAGGGGGTCGTGCTGGGGGTAGTGTTTTAGGGTTTAGGGTAGTGCAGCGGTGTTTGGATAGTGTAGGGGGTCTGTAGGGTTTAGGGTAGTGCAGTGGTCTTTGGGTAGTGTAGGGGTCGTGCGGTGGGTGGTGTTTTAGGGCTTAGGGTAGTGCAGTGGTGTTTGGGTAGTGTAGGGGGTCATGCAGGGGCTAGTGTTTTAGGGTTTAGGGTAGTGCAGTGGTGTTTGGGTAGTGTAGGAGGTCTTGCTGGGGGTAGTGTTTTAGGGTTTAGGGTAGTGCAGTGGTCTTTGGGTAGTGTAGGGGGTCGTGCTGGGGTAGTGTTTCAGGGTTTAGGGTAGTGCATTGGTGTTTGGGTAGTGTAGGGGGTCGTGCTGGGGGTAGTATTTTAGGGTTGAGGGCAGTGCAGTTGTGTTTGGGTAGTGTAGGGGTCGTGCTGGGGGAGTGTTTTAGGGTTTAGTGCAGTGGGTCTGTGGTAGTGTAGGGGTCGTGCTGGGGGTAGTGTTTTAGGGTTTAGGGTAGTGCAGTGGTGTTTGGGTAGTGTAGGGGTCGTGCTGGGGGTAGTGTTTTAGGGTTTAGGGTAGTGCAGTGGTGTTTGTGTTGTGTAAGGGGTAGTGTTTTAGGGTTTAGGGTAGTGCAGTGGTCTTTGGGTAGTGTAGGGGGTCGTGCGGTGGGTCGTGTTTTAGGGTTTAGGGTAGTGCAGTGGTGTTTGTGTAGTGTAGGGGGTCGTGCTGGGGTTAGTGTTTTAGGGTTTAGGGTAGTGCAGTGGTGTTTGTGTTGTGTAGGGGTCGCTGGTGTTTTAGGGTTTAGGGTAGTGCAGTGGTCTTTGGGTAGTGTAGGGGTCGTGCGGTGGGTCGTGTTTTAGGGTTTAGGGTAGTGCAGTGGTGTTTGGGTAGTGTAGGGGTCGTGCTGGGGGTAGTGTTTTAGGGCTTAGGGTAGTGCAGCGGTGTTTGGGTAGTGTAGGGGGTTGTGCAGGGGGTAGTGTTTTAGGGGTTAGGGTAGTGCAGTGGTCTTTGGGTAGTATAGGGGGTCGTGCTGGGGTAGTGTTTTAGGGTTTAGGGTAGTGCAGTGGTGTTTGGGTAGTGTAGGGGGTCGTGCGGGGTAGTGTTTTAGGGCTTAGGGTAGTGCAGTGGTGTTTGGGTAGTATAGGGGTACTGCTGGTGGTAGTGTTTTAGGGTTTAGGGTAGTGCAGTGGTGTTTGGGTAGTGTAGGGGGTCGTGCTGGGGGTAGTGTTTTAGGGTTTAGGGTAGTGCAGTGGTGTTGGGGTGTAGTGTAGGGGGTAGTGTTTTAGGGTTTAGGGTAGTGCAATGGTGTTTGGGTAGTGTAGGGGTACTGCTGGGGTAGTGTTTTAGGGTTTAGGGTAGTGCAGTGGTGTTTGGGTAGTATAGGGGTACTGCTGGTGGTAGTGTTTTAGGGTTTAGGGTAGTGCAGTGGTGTTTGGGTAGTGTAGGGGGTCGTGCTGGGGGTTGTGTTTTAGGGTTTTGGGGAGTGCAGTGGTGTTGGTGTAGTGTAGGGGGTAGTGTTTTAGGGTTTAGGGTAGTGCAGTGGTGTTTGTGTAGTGTAGGGGGTCGTGCTGGGAGTAGTGTTTTAGGGTTTAGGGTAGTGCAGCGGTGTTTGTGTAGTGTAGGGGGTCGTGGTTTAGGGTAGTGCAGTGGTCTTTGGGTAGTGTAGGGGGTCGTGCGGTGGGTGGTGTTTTAGGGCTTAGGGTAGTGCAGTGGTGTTTGGGTAGTGTAGGGGGTCATGCAGGGGCTAGTGTTTTAGGGTTTAGGGTAGTGCAGTGGTGTTTGGGTAGTGTAGGAGGTTTTGCGGGGGGTAGTGTTTTAGGGTTTAGGGTAGTGCAGTGGTCTTTGGGTAGTGTAGGGGGTCGTGCTGGGGTAGTGTTTCAGGGTTTAGGGTAGTGCATTGGTGTTTGGGTAGTGTAGGTGGTCGTGCTGGGGGTAGTGTTTTAGGGTTGAGGGCAGTGCAGTGTGTTTGGGTAGTGTAGGGGGTCGTGCTGGGGGGAGTGTTTTAGGGTTTAGTGCAGTGGGTCTGTGTAGTGTAGGGGGTCGTGCTGGGGGTAGTGTTTTAGGGTTTAGGGTAGTGCAGTGGTGTTTGGGTAGTGTAGGGGGTCGTGCTGGGGGTAGTGTTTTAGGGTTTAGGGTAGTGCAGTGGTGTTTGTGTTGTGTAAGGGGTAGTGTTTTAGGGTTTAGGGTAGTGCAGTGGTCTTTGGGTAGTGTAGGGGGTCGTGCGGTGGGTCGTGTTTTAGGGTTTAGGGTAGTGCAGTGGTGTTTGTGTAGTGTAGGGGGTCGTGCTGGGGTTAGTGTTTTAGGGTTTAGGGTAGTGCAGCGGTGTTTGTGTTGTGTAGGGGGTCCTGTTTTAGGGTTTAGGGTAGTGCAGTGGTCTTTGGGTAGTGTAGGGGTCGTGCGGTGGGTCGTGTTTTAGGGTTTAGGGTAGTGCAGTGGTGTTTGGGTAGTGTAGGGGTCGTGCGGGGGTAGTGTTTTAGGGCTTAGGGTAGTGCAGTGGTGTTTGGGTAGTGTAGGGGTCGTGCAGGGGGTAGTGTTTTAGGGGTTAGGGTAGTGCAGTGGTCTTTGGGTAGTATAGGGGGTCGTGCTGGGGTAGTGTTTTAGGGTTTAGGGTAGTGCAGTGGTGTTTGGGTAGTGTAGGGGGTCGTGCGGGGGGTAGTGTTTTAGGGCTTAGGATAGTGCAGTGGTGTTTGGGTAGTATAGGGGTACTGCTGGTGGTAGTGTTTTAGGGTTTAGGGTAGTGCAGTGGTGTTTGGGTAGTGTAGGGGTCGTGCTGGGGGTAGTGTTTTAGGGTTTAGGGTAGTGCAGTGGTGTTTGTGTAGTGTAGGGGGTCGTGCTGGGAGTAGTGTTTTAGGGTTTAGGGTAGTGCAGCAGTGTTTGTGTAGTGTAGGGGGTCGTGTTTTAGGGTTTAGGGTAGTGCAGTGGTCTTTGGGTAGTGTAGGGGGTCGTGTGGTGGGTGGTGTTTTAGGGCTTAGGGTAGTGCAGTAGTGTTTGGGTAGTGTAGGGGGTCATGCAGGGGCTAGTGTTTTAGGGTTTAGGGTAGTGCAGTGGTGTTTGGGTAGTGTAGGAGGTTTTGCGGGGGTAGTGTTTTAGGGTTTAGGGTAGTGCAGTGGTCTTTGGGTAGTGTAGGGGGTCGTGCTGGGGTAGTGTTTCAGGGTTTAGGTTAGTGCATTGGTGTTTGGGTAGTGTAGGGGTCGTGCTGGGGGTAGTGTTTTAGGGTTGAGGGCAGTGCAGTGGTGTTTGGGTAGTGTAGGGGGTCGTGCTGGGGGAGTGTTTTAGGGTTTAGTGCAGTGGTGTCTGTGTAGTGTAGGGGTCATGCTGGGGGTAGTGTTTTAGGGTTTAGGGTAGTGCAGTGGTGTTTGGGTAGTGTAGGGGTCGTGTTGGGGGTAGTGTTTTAGGGTTTAGGGTAGTGCAGTGGTGTTTGTGTTGTGTAGGGGGTAGTGTTTTAGGGTTTAGGGTAGTGCAGTGGTCTTTGGGTAGTGTAGGGGGTCGTGCGGTGGGTCGTGTTTTAGGGTTTAGGGTAGTGCAGTGGTGTTTGTGTAGTGTAGGGGGTCGTGCTGGGGGTTGTGTTTTAGGGTTTAGGGTAGTGCAGCGGTGTTTGTGTTGTATAGGGGGTCCTGTTTTAGGGTTTAGGGTAGTGCAGTGGTCTTTGGGTAGTGTAGGGGGTCGTGCGGTGGGTCGTGTTTTAGGGTTTAGGGTAGTGCAGTGGTGTTTGGGTAGTGTAGGGGGTCGTGCGGGGGGTAGTGTTTTAGGGCTTAGGGTAGTGCAGCGGTGTTTGGGTAGTGTAGGGGGTTGTGCAGGGGGTAGTGTTTTAGGGGTTAGGGTTGTGCAGTGGTCTTTGGGTAGTGTAGGGGGTCGTGCTGGGGTAGTGTTTTAGGGTATAGGGCAGTGCAGTGGTGTTTAGGTAGTGTAGGGGGTCGTGCTGGGGGAGTGTTTTAGGGTTTAGGGCAGTGCAGTGGTGTTTGGGTAGTGTAGGGGGTTGTGCTGGGGGAGTGTTTTAGGGTTTAGGGCAGTGCAGTGGTGTTTGGGTAGTGTAGGGGGTCGTGCTGGGGGAGTGTTTTAGGGTTTAGGGCAGTGCAGTGGTGTTCGGGTAGTGTTGGGGGTCATGCTGGGGGAGTGTTTTAGGGTTTAGGGCAGTGCAGCGGTGTTCGGGTAGTATAGGGGGTCGTGCTGGGGGAGTGTTTTAGGGTTTAGGGCAGTGCAGTGGTGTTCGGGTAGTGTAGGGGGTCGTGCTGGGGGCCGTGTTTTAGGGTTTAGGGCAGTGCAGTGGTTTTCGGGTAGTGTAGGGGGTCGTGCTGGGGGAGTGTTTTAGGGTTTAAGGCAGTGCAGTGGTGTTCGGGTAGTGTAGAGGGTCGTGCTGGGGGTGGTGTTTTAGGGTTAAGGGCAGTGCAGTGGTGTTCAGGCAGTGTAGGGGGTCGAGCTGGGGGTGGTGTTTTAGGGTTTAGGGCAGTGCAGTGGTGTTCGGGAAATGTAGAGGGTCGTGCTGGGGGTGGTGTTTTAGGGGTTAGGGCAGTGCAGTGGTGTTCGGGCAGTGTAGGGGGTCGCGCTGGGGCTGGTGTTTCAGGGTTTAGGGCAGTGCAGTGGTGTTCAGGCAGTGTAGGGGGTCGCGCTGGGGCTGGTGTTTCAGGGTTTAGGGCAGTGCAGTGGTGTTCGGGCAGTGTAGGGGGTCGCGCTGGGGCTGGTGTTTCAGGGTTTAGGGCAGTGCAGTGGTGTCCGGGCAGTGAAGGGGGTCGCGCTGGGGCTGATGTTTCAGGGCTTAGGGGAGTGCAGTGGTGTTCGGGCAGTGTAGGGGGTCGCGCTGGGGCTGGTGTTTCAGGGTTTAGGGCAGTGCAGTGGTGTTCGGGCAGTGTAGGGGGTCGCGCTGGGGCTGATGTTTCAGGGTTTAGGGCAGTGCAGTGGTGTTCGGGCAGAGTAGGGGGTCGCGCTGGGGCTGATGTTTCAGGGTTTAGGGCAGTGCAGTGGTGTTAGGGCAGTGTAGGGTGTCGTGCTGGTGCTGGTGTTTCAGGGTTTTTGGCAGTGCAGTGGTGTTCGGGCATGATAGGGGGTCGTGCTGGGGCTGGTGTATCAGGGTTTAGGGAAGTGCAGTGGTGTTAGGGCAGTGTAGGGGGTCGTGCTGGGGGTGGTGTTTCAGGTTTAGGGCAGTTCAGTGGTGTTCGGGCAGTGTAGGGGGTCGCGCTGGGGGTGGTGTTTCAGGGTTTTCGGCAGTGCAGGTGTGTTCGGGCAGTGTAGGGGGACGTGCTGGGGGTGGTGTTTCAGGGTTTTGGGCAGTGCAGTGGTGTTCGGGCAGTGTAGGGGGATGTGCTGGGGTGGTGTTTCAGGGTTTAGGGCAGAGCAGTGGTGTTCGGGCAGTGTAGGGGGTCGTGCTGGGGGTGGTGTTTCAGGGTTTGGGGCAGAGCAGTGGTGTTCGGGCTGAGTAGGGGGTCATGCTGGGGGTGGTGTTTAGGGTTTAGGGCAGTGCAGTGGAGTTTGGGCAGTGTAGGGGGTCGTGCTGGGGGTGGTGTTTCAGGGTTTAGGGCAGTGCAGTGGTATTCGGGCAGTGGAGGGGGTCGTGCAGGGGGTGGTGTTTCAGGGTTAGGGGGGTCATGCAGGGGGTGGTGTTTCAGGGTTTAGGGCAGTGCAGTGGTGTTCGGGCAGTGTAGGGGGTCCTGCTGGGCGGTGGTGTTTCAGGGTTTAGGGCAGTGATGTTCGGGCAGTGTAGGTGGTCTTGCTGGGGGTGGTGTTTCAGGGTTTAGGGCAGTGCAGTGGTGTCCGGGCAGTGTAGGGGGATGTGCTGGGGTGGTGTTTCAGGGTTTAGGGCAGAGCAGTGGTGTTCGGGCAGTGTAGGGGGTCGTGCTGGGGGTGGTGTTTCAGGGTTTGGGGCAGAGCAGTGGTGTTCGGGCTGAGTAGGGGGTCATGCTGGGGGTGGTGTTTAGGGTTTAGGGCAGTGCAGTGGTGTTTGGGCAGTGTAGGGGGTTGTGCTGGGGGTGGTGTTTCAGGGTTTAGGGCAGTGCAGTGGTATTCAGGCAGTGTAGGGGGTCGTGCAGGGGGTGGTGTTTTAGGGTTTAGGGCAGTGCAGTGGTGTTCGGGCAGTGTAGGGGGTCTTGCTGGGGGTGGTGTTTCAGGGTTTAGGGGCAGTGGTGTTCGGGCAGTGTAGGGGTATTGCTGGGGGTGGTGTTTCAGGGTTTAAGGCAGTGCAGTGGTGTTCGGGCAGTGGTGGGGGTCGTGCTGGGGGTGGTGTTTCAGGGTTTAGGGCAGTGCAGTGGTGTTCGGGCAGTGTAGGGGGTCGTGCTGGGGGTGGTGTTTCAGGGTTTAGGACAGTGCAGTGGTGTTCGGGCAGTGTAGGGGTCGTGCTGGGGGTGGTGTTTCAGGGTTTAGGGCAGTGCAGTGGTGTTCGGGCAGTGTAGGGGGTCGTGCAGGGGTGGTGTTTCAGGGTTCAGTGCAGTGGTGTTCGGGCAGTGTAGGGGGTCGCGCTGGGGCTGGTGTTTCAGGGTTTAGGGCAGTGCAGTGGTGTTCGGGCAGTGTAGGGGGTCGCGCTGGGGCTGGTGTTTCAGGGTTTAGGGCAGTGCAGTGGTGTTCGGGCAGTGTAGGGGGTCGCGCTGGGGCTGGTGTTTCAGGGTTTAGGGCAGTGCAGTGGTGTTCGGGCAGTGTAGGGGTCACGCTGGGGCTGGTGTTTCAGGGTTTAGGGCAGTGCAGTGGTGTTTGGGCAGTGTAGGGGGTCGCGCTGGGGCTGGTGTTTCAGGGTTTAGGGCAGTGCAGTGGTGTTCGGGCAGTGTAGGGGGTCGCGCTGGGGCTGATGTTTCAGGGCTTAGGGGAGTGCAGTGGTGTTCGGGTAGTGTAGGGGGTCGCGCTGGGGCTGGTGTTTCAGGGTTTAGGGCAGTGCAGTGGTGTTCGGACAGTGTAGGGGGTCGCGCTGGGGCTGGTGTTTCAGGGTTTAGGGCAGTGCAGTGGTGTTCGGGCAGAGTAGGGGGTCGCGCTGGGGCTGATGTTTCAGGGTTTAGGGCAGTGCAGTGGTGTTAGGGCAGTGTAGGGTGTCGTGCTGGTGCTGGTGTTTCAGGGTTTTTGGCAGTGCAGTGGTGTTCGGGCAGTATAGGGGGTCGTGCTGGGGCTGGTGTATCAGGGTTTAGGGCAGTGCAGTGGTGTTAGGGCAGTGTAGGGGGTCGTGCTGGGGGTGGTGTTTCAGGTTTAGGGCAGTGCAGTGGTGTTCGGGCAGTGTAGGGGGTCGTGCTGGGGGTGGTGTTTCAGGGTTTTGGGCAGTGCAGGTGTGTTCGGGCAGTGTAGGGGGATGTGCTGGGGTGGTGTTTCAGGGTTTTGGGCAGTGCAGTGGTGTTCGGGCAGTGTAGGGGGATGTGCTGGGGTGGTGTTTCAGGGTTTAGGGCAGAGCAGTGGTGTTCGGGCAGTGTAGGGGGTTGTGCTGGTGGTGGTCTTTCAGGGTTTGGGGCAGAGCAGTGGTGTTCGGGCTGAGTAGGGGGTCATGCTGGAGGTGGTGTTTAGGGTTTAGGGCGGTGCAGTGGTGTTTGGGCAGTGTAGGGGGTCGTGCTGGGGGTTGTGTTTCAGGGTTTAGGGCAGTGCAGTGGTATTTGGGCAGTGTAGGGGGTCGTGCAGGGGGTGGTGTTTCAGGGTTAGGGGGGTCGTGCAGGGGGTGGTGTTTCAGGGTTTAGGGCAGTGCAGTGGTGTTCGGGCAGTGTAGGGGGTCCTGCTGGGGGGTGGTGTTTCAGGGTTTAGGGCAGTGATGTTTGGGCAGTGTAGGTGGTCTTGCTGGGGGTGGTGTTTCAGTGTTTAGGGCAGTGCAGTGGTGTTCGGGCAGTGTAGGGGGTCATGCTGGGGCTGGTGTTTCAGGGTTTAGGGCAGTGCAGTGGTGTTCGGGCAGTGTAGGGAGGTTGTGCTGGGGCTGGTGTTTCAGGGTTTAGGGCAGTGGTGTTCAGGCAGTGTAGGGGGTCTTGCTGGGGGTGATGTTTCAGGGTTTAGGGCAGTGCAGTGGTGTTCGGGCAGTGTAGGGGGTCTTGCTGGGGGTAGTGTTTCAGGGTTTAGGGCAGTGCAGTGGTGTTTTCCTGCAGTGTAGGGGGTCTTGCTGGGGGTGGTGTTTCAGGGTTTAGGGCAATGCAGTGGTGTTCGGGCACTGTAGGGGGTCGTGCTGGGGGTAGTGTTTCAGTGTTTAGGGCAGTGCAGTGGTGTTCAGGCAGTGTAGGGGGTCGTGCTGGGGGTGGTGTTTCAGGGTTTAGGGCAGTGCAGTGGTGTTCGGGCAGTGTAGGGGTCGTGATGGGGGTGTTGTTTCAGGGTTTAGGGCAGTGCAGTGGTGTTCGGGCAGTGTAGGGGGTCGTGATGGGGGTGTTGTTTCAGGGTTTAGGGCAGTGCAGTGGTGTTCGGGCAGTGTAGGGGGTCATGCTGGGGGTGGTGTTTCAGGGTTTAGGGCAGTGCAGTGGTGTTCGGGCAGTGTAGGGGGTCGTGCTGGGGGTAGTGTTTTAGGGTTTAGGGCAGTGCAGTGGTGTTCGGGCAGTGTAGGGTGTCGTGCTGGGGTAGTGTTTTAGGGTTTAGGGCAGTGCAGTGGTGTTCGTGCAGTGTAGGGGGTCGTGCTGAAGTAGTGTTTTAGGGTTTAGGGCAGTGCAGTGGTGTTTGTGTAGTGGGCAGCGCATGCGCTGCATCGCTAGGCGAGACCTAAAAAGCATTGCACCAAGATGGCTGCCAACACTTCCTGGATTGAAGTGTTGGCAGCCAATTAGAGCCAAGCTCGTGCTTGTGTAGTTAGGTCCCGCCCAGATATATAAAGATTTTTTTCCTTTAATATCTCGGAAACTACTGAACGGATTTTCACCATTTAAAAAAAGGGCGCTTTCTGAACCAAGCACTACCTTTTTGCCAAATTTGGTGTAATTCCGTTCAGCAGTTTTGGCTGTAACCGTGTCTAAAATTTCCTATGGGAAATTGATTTTTTTACCTCTATTTTTTTAATTTCTCAGGAACTACTGAACGGATTTACACCATTTAAAAAAAAGGGCGCTTTCTGAACCAAGGGCTACCTTTTTGCCAAATTTGGTGTAATTCCGTTCAGCAGTTCGGGCTGTAGCCGTGTCTAAAATTTCCTATGGGAAATAACATCGGGAAAACGCGTTTTGGGACCCCCTTTTTTCTCGGCCCCCGCTTGACGAATCACCCAGAAACTTTCAGGATCGGAGCTGACCGGAGCGCCCCACTAGTTTTGAAAATTTCGCGAAGATTCGTCATCCGGCGCCAAAGTTATTGGGAAAAGAATAAACACTTTTCCTATGGAAACTAGGTCCTAACTATAACTATCTACTGGCGACCGCCAGTAGATAATATATATATATATATATATATTCCAATCGCAGACACTCAATATTGGAAAGCCTCACACAGCGTGTCATATACTCCTTTATTGGCAGACTGTAGATAACGCACTCAGCAGTTCCAGCGTCTTTTATGCCTCTATCGCCATACGCGTTTCTGTATAACAATCCCTTGTTCACTGGCTGGGCAATGGTGAAAACAGGGAGGCGAAAGTAACGCTGCACTCGCAGCGTGATTTGAAGTCTGCCACAATGGGCGTGTTCTAGGAGGCATTCTGGTCATTAGAGTCCTGTGTTCAAACCCATAGTGGGAGCTTCCCTGAAATTCCTCCATATGTATTTTACCTCTAGTGGGTTCCCTGAAACTTGCCGGGTGAGTGAACCACCTTCTGTAAATCCGCCAATTGCAACACGTTGCTTTTTGGGCACCACTTCCCTCATCGGTGCCGTCGACTCGCAGTGTCAGCGGGGGGGCTTTCCGCGACCTGAGCAGGCCGCTATATATTCCAATCGCAGACACTCAATATTGGAAAGCCTCACGCAGCGTGTCATATACTCCTTTATTGGCAGACTGTAGATAACGCACTCAGCAGTTCCAGCGTCTTTTATGCCTCTATCGCCATACGCGTTTCTGGATAACAATCCCTTGTTCACTGGCTGGGCAATGGTGAAAACAGGGAGGCGAAAAGTAACGCTGCACTCGCAGCGTGATTTGAAGTCTGCCACAATGGGCGTGTTCTAGGAGGCATTCTGGTCATTAGAGTCCTGTGTTCAAACCCATAGTGGGAGCTTCCCCTGAAATTCCTCCATATGTATTTTACCTCTAGTGGGTTCCCTGGAAACTAACCGGGTGAGTGAACCACCTTCTGTAAATCCGCCAATTGCAACACGTTGCTCTTTGGGCACCACTTCCCTCATCGGTGCCGTCGACTCGCAGTGTCAGCGGGGGGGCTTTCCGCGACCTGAGCAGGCCGCTATATATTCCAATCGCAGACACTCAATATTGGAAAGCCTCACGCAGCGTGTCATATACTCCTTTATTGGCAGACTGTAGATAACGCACTCAGCAGTTCCAGCGTCTTTTATGCCTCTATCGCCATACGCGTTTCTGGATAACAATCCCTTGTTCACTGGCTGGGCAATGGTGAAAACAGGGAGGCGAAAAGTAACGCTGCACTCGCAGCGTGATTTGAAGTCTGCCACAATGGGCGTGTTCTAGGAGGCATTCTGGTCATTAGAGTCCTGTGTTCAAACCCATAGTGGGAGCTTCCCCTGAAATTCCTCCATATGTATTTTACCTCTAGTGGGTTCCCTGGAAACTTGCCGGGTGAGTGAACCACCTTCTGTAAATCCGCCAATTGCAACACGTTGCTCTTTGGGCACCACTTCCCTCATCAGTGCCGTCGACTCGCAGTGTCAGCGGGGGGGCTTTCCGCGACCTGAGCAGGCCGCTATATATTCCAATATATATGAAAAGTTGAATAAACACAAAAGGTCAATATGCAAAACTCTTTTTAGAACCACCCTATAGGATAAAACAGTAGGATTATTTTCATAAATATCTCAGTATTCACTGCCTGCATAACCCTTCTGCTACCCAGGTCCTGTGGCCAACTGCTGCACATGGCAGGACGCCAACTCCTATAGAACACAACGAAGGGCCATGCGTAGCATAGGTTGGTCACCCATTAAAGGATGGGTGGGGCAACCCCTGCTTCACATGGCCAAAAGCCATGTGTAGCAAGTTGCTTTAATGCAAGAAAAATGTAGTACATGATAAATAAAACCAATCATTCACTGAAAACAATTCCGAAAGGCAAGCTGTGGCATTGTTCAATTAGAAAAAGCTTTACATATATATGTAACAAAACTTCTGAAATTCTGTAAAATCTCGGTTAAAGTGAAGTTATAGTTGTAGAAAAAAACCTAAAAAACCAAAGCTGGCCAGTTATGATAAACTACATAAAGCATAACATAAGTGCCAATATTGCAATCATAACTCACCAGCAAAATGCATGGCTCATAACCGCACAATATTTATATCAATAAAAACAGAAAATAATTACTTATATCCAACAACAGCTATCCAAACAGAGAAGGCATACTGTATCCATAGTGATATCACCTGTATTGGGAACAAAAAAGGGATGTAATCTCACCAGTGATGTCATTGACTTCATTTGTATACTGACATCTCTCACATCATGTGTGAGGTTGCAAACAGAGTAAAGAAGTGTACAAATAATTAAAAGTGTTAGCATGTTTGTTTGCACATACTAGTTTTTGTCTTTTTATGATAAAATATACAGGTGTATAGTTTTACCTGAGAAAAAATATCACAAAAACTTTCCAGGATGATACCTGGGACACATTGACTGTTGCAGATTTCCAGGCTTAACCTTGAATAGTCAATGCCTAGTAGTTAACCTGGGATCTAGATTTAAGGTTGTGATTGAGTTTGAGGCTTTGTGCTCAGTCACTTCAACTTCTGAAAGAGAATATGTTAAAATGACGGCACTATAGGCAGGAACTGATGGCCTACAGTCATCCAGCCTGCTTTAAAAGCAAACATTGGCAAAGCAAATAGTTCTGATTCATAATTAGAAGTTCTTCTTTATTGGTTGGCAAGTTGTGTGGTTGTGACTGATGGACTGAGTAAATCCAAGAAGAAGGTAATGGTTAGAAGAATGGATGTACATGTCAGTGATTGTATTTGTGGATGGATGATGAGAGTATGGATAGCTCAACAGGTTAGTGAGTGCATGATAGATCGCTGCATGAATGAATGGGCTCATGAATGGATAAATTGGTGAGAGTGCATTCAATGATGAAGGAGTGACTGCATGGAAGGAAGAATGGATATCAAAGATCCCATCCAACACACAGGGGACACTCATATGGTGTCCGTAAGTGTGAGGGTTGTGTGCTGAGGGGAATGGTGTAATTAATATTATGCCTCCTGGGTGGCATAGTAATATTCCTATGAGAACATCCCACTAAACTCCCCATAATAGTAGGTGAGTAGTGGGGGGGGGCATGGCCAACTACAGATGAAGATGCCTGCTCGGCTCTGAGCTCTGGCCGAGCCCGCCTCTTTCACACATAATCCTCATTGCTCTGTGGGACTGGCAGGGCTGAAAAAAGTGGTGTTGCAGTTTTGTTGCCTTCAGCAGTCCAGGGACAGCAGCAGATGAGCTGGGCCGAGGCCCCGAGAGAGAGTGGAGCATGCGGCAGGCCGCGACCCAGTTTCCTCAAAGATAGCAGCCTTGACCTGCTGAACGTGACTGCCACTGTTCTGCTCAAGCATCACCCCACCCCACAGGAGTCTCTCTAGTCATCTCGAAGCTGATCGGCAGCGGCCTTCCCTACTAGAAACAACCAGACCCATCTGCCTGAGGTGAGCCCGTGGCACTGCCCCTTTTTGAGGGCAGGTGGCATGTGGAGCCAGGACAGTGCTCAGGGATCTGGATGGCACTGTGACAGAGGGGAAGGTGGCAACAGCTGAGCCCCCCCCCCCACAGGGAGCATTCCACTGCAGCCAGACAAAGAGGGGAAGACCCTGGGTCCCACCTTGCCACCCGGGTGACGAAGGGGTACTCCGGCCCTGGAGACTAGAACATATGTCCTACAAGGGGAAACCTAGGGAGGGAAAACCAAAGGCAAGGACTCTGTGGTCAAGAGCCCTCTCAATCGCAACCCAATCAGGGTGACTGGAGGGCCTTGCTTGGGCAGCTTCGAGGAACCAATAGCATTTCCACAGTTCCCAGCCTTCAATAATGTGCAGAACAAGACCTATAAGGTACCTGGGAGGCCTTCCGGGCATGATGTCACACCACCCCAGGATCTATCCCCATAATCGCAGATAAGATCTGACCCGGCCCAGTTCCGAAATACAGAGGACAAGCTGGATGAGATCCTGGAGGCCATCCACAGCACCAGTGAGAGCCCTGAGACCAAAATCATCAAAGTGGTGATCTACCTAGGCAAGCGTTTACGGTGAAATGCCACAAGGTGGTGGTAGATGAGTTGCACCCTGCAGTGGCAGTGCTGCAGACAAATGTGACTGTACTGCTGGTCAGAGTGATGACCTTGGACAAGACAGCTGAAGATGTTGAGGGCTGAAGCCACCGCAACGACATAAGGCTGATGGGACTTCCAGAACAAGTGGTAGGCAGAGATATGATTTCATACCTGGAACACTGGCTGCGGATGGAGGAGGTTCCCCAAGGGTCTATCTCAGTTCTGCGCCTTGGAAAGGACACGAAGATTGCCAACTCAGTGCCTGCCACCGGTGACACTGCCCCAACTGGTGGTGGCCCGAGTCCTCCTCTTCATGGACAGAGACCAGATCATCCGAGGAGCCCTTGACAAGCCAAACGTTTAAGTAGAAAACAGAAGAGGGCACATTTATCCGGACTATACCATGGCCATTCAATGACAAATGGCCCCGTTCATAGATGTCAAGAAGGAAATGAGGCAGACGTGGATCTCTTACATGCTGCTCTTCCCAGTGCAGCTCAAACTCATGGTAGATGGATGCACTATTTTTTTCTACATCCCAGCAGATGTGTGGGACTGGCTGGAGCAGCGCAAAGCTGGTGTGGACACAAGTCCTGTGCGCCAAGTGCCCAAAGCTCTATTGTCAAAGATGACTGGCCAGACCATCGGAGAACACCCTTCAAGGGATCAGATTGCACGGTCCCAGGCAGATATGGTGGAACTGGCATCCTCCTTTTGTATGTCTGCCACCCCAGTCTCCAAGGGACCACCAGAACGACTTGCAATGAGAAAGCACCAAACCAGACTCCTCCAGCGGAGAGTAGCAGTCCAGACCTAAACTGACTCCTCAATCCATCGATGACCTTTAAATAGGTGAACAGCGGGGGCAGGACGCGCTGGATGCGAACACCGTCCCCTGGACTCACATGGGACACTTGTACTTGTAGAACCCTACCAGCCCAGAGTGAGCCCACATCTGCTGACACTAGGGACTATAATGATGCAAAGGCAGGTGAAATGGCTCTACAGATACAAGAGAACCCACCCCCACATACTTCTGCACCATATTGCTGGGGAGTTTGACTCTTGGAACTTTTCCACAGTTGTTTTTGTTGGGTGGATGATGTCAATCAATCTGCCCTGAGGAACGGGAGTTTTTGAAACACAGTCAACAATAATAACCACCTTGGATACATACAATGCAAACACTCCCACCCTTTCTAATGCGCAGTTCCAATGGCTGCTTTATCAGATAAATACACTATCCTAACACGGTACATGAGTGGCATGGGATCTATGAGGAAGAGGCACTTGGTGCAGGAATACCTCAGATGCAGGGGGACCGACATTGCCCTGCTTCAGGAAACACACTTAGACCAAACGGGAATCCCACGTCTGTGGATACGATAAATGGGACAAATGCATGCCACAGGATACATGGTGTTTGCCAGGTTTGCACTCGTCTGGGTTAAACCAGGGGTGCCCTTCTAGGAATTGTCTACACACATCGATAAAAATTACAGATATATACTAGTTTTAGGCATGCTGGACAGCATACGAGTGGTGCTGAGCAGCATATATGTCCCGAGCATTGGTCAGACACAATTTCTTCCCACACTATCCAAGATATTAGCACAGAATGTATAACTACCCAAGCTGCTGGGAGGGTACAATAACTGTGCCTTGAACATGGACCTAGATAGGTCCACATCCCCACTACATGGCTCACTCGTTAATAAATTAGCATGAGATCTAGGCCATTGGGCTACACAATATGAACTGCATGACAATGATGGGCTAAAGATTCAGATTACTGGGAATACTCATTCTATTCTCCAGTATACGACCGACAAACTACTGTTGCCTTAGAATACTTGGCAACCACCATCTCTGACCATTCCCCACTGATCCTGCTCTTGCAATGGGGCAGTTGTCAGACCCCAATTCAACATGCAAGCCCATATCCTGCAAGACCCCACATCATATGACATACTGGTGGAGGCCATACAAGACTATTTACACCATAACCAACAATCCACATAACTATACAATCCACATAACTATACACGTAATGCGAGGCCTTTAAGGTTTTCATAAGAGGGTGGTGTATGCAGCATTTTCTCAGGATGCGTCAATCACTGGAGTGGGAAATCCTCAAGACAGAGGGCCAGATGCGCTGCCTAGAATGGGATGACCCATCTCATCTGGAGCTCTGACTCAACTTGAACAAATATGGGACCAACACCATGAGCTCCAAGACTGACTACAGATACATATGAGTAGGGCCCACCTACACACCATGCATGCTGAGGGAGGCAAGGTGGGTAGACTGTTAGCCTGGTTGATCTGAACGGAACACTGATGCCAGTCAATTGGCACACTTACAAATAGTCAGGTACTCATCAGACATTACCATGAACTCTACCAGCCCAAGTAGCTACAGCAGTGACGATTGAGTCCTTCCTGAACCGAGTTTCTCTTACACAATGCTACCCTAGGGGGAGCAATCACAGACGCTGAAATTAGGGGGTGCCTTGAAAGATCTAGCCAGAGGAAAGAGTCCAGGTGCGATGGCCTCCCAGCAGAGTTCCATCAAGAATATATCCAATTCTCACCCATCGCTTGACGGCGCTGTATGCATAGGCACACAACAGGGGACTTCTTACAGACATTGCCCGAGAGGTGCTCCTAGTCACTGACCCACATAAGGACCCAACTGACATGGCCTCATACCGGCCTCTGTCTATGCTGAATCTTAATTACAAGATTCTTAGCAAAATCCTAAATGGACCGTCTGGTCCATTCATTGGCACCTCGATACATTGGGATCAAAATGGCTTCAGCCCAAACCAGAACACCTTCCCTAATATACGCAGGCTATGTCAGGTATTGGAAGAAACCCCTCTGGAGACCAGCTCAAATGCAGTGGTCATCTCTATTGACCTCCATAAGACATTGAACTCAATACACTGGCCCTACCTTTAAGCAGTTATACAGCAGATGGCGCCGTGGGAGAGATGGGTGGCACTCCTACACGCAGAGTGCTCACTAAGCAGTTACTATCAGACCCCATAGAAATAGGTAGAAGCACCCGACAGGAATGCACCATGTCTCCCTTACTTTTTGCCCTGGCCATTGAGCCCTTTGCAACGTTGATATGAACAGAGGGTCTGTGCTGAGGCATGTGTCTGTGGGAATGAGGACTAGTCCATATCATTATATGCAGATGATATGCTGCTGTTTATTGGGGTAAAGATGTGCCTTTGTGAGCTCAAGTGCTTGAGAACTTTGGGGAGATCTTGGGATTACACCCTAATTGGGACAATACCTGTGTGTTCCCAGTGCCCCCTACTTTACAGGAGGCCCTACAGATGGTATCCAGCCTGCACATTACCTGGGAGCCAACTGCATTCAAATACCTATGGCTTAAGGTCTACCATGTGGACAGAGACACTGAAGACAGTAATCTGGGACCTGCCATATGCTTGATTCGAACTGCAGTGACTTTACATCTACACCTCATGGCCAGAGTGGCAATAAACAAAATAGTGATGCTACCCCTGGTGCTTTATTTGATTGTGATGCTCCAATCTGGGTCCTGTAGTGTGGTTCAAGACCATGAACACCATCCTGAGGGAACTGATATGGGATGGGGTAAGACACAGAACTCATTCAATGACCACTCAAGGAAGGCGGGATGGCCATATTCGATGTAGAACTTTATTACAGAGCGGCACAATGGCAATTGCTGGATCAATGGTTGGGAGATGAGTGGAGCGAGGAGCTAGGGGCTGAGCTCCCTAGGAGACATCTGAAACAAGGGGGTCCTGACATTTTGGGCAGAAAGATTTGTGTATTAGATCCCACAAAAATGTTCGCGGTTTCAGATGAGGTTTTGGAAAGGGATAGTGGTAAAAAACAGGAATAGACCCCCTTATGCCCAGGCACTCTCTCCGGTAGGAATCCCAACGTCTACTTCTCAGCCCGACAGATGGGCGAGTGGACAGAGGCTGGGACACTCCCTTTAGGGGGTAGCTACACAAATGGTGCACTACATAGTTTTGTAGATCTGATGAATGAGGAGGACCTGCCGAGATCCCAGTTCCTAACATATGGATCCCTCATGGGCTCAATGCAGACCACATGGAGGAGGACCAGACAGAACCTCTATTACATGATGCTTTGCAAACACTCCTCACATCCGGGAGTGGCAGAAAACTGGTGTCCTTGCTCTCTAAAACTATCCTCATAATGTCAATGGCATCTATGGATAGCATCAAAACGTACTGGGAGGACACAGTGTGATGGGAACTGATGTCTTAGAAGTGGAAAACAGGTCTACACCATACACACCACAGATCTAAAAACACTAGGGTTAAATATACTTAGCTCTACCCTCCACTCCACCTATCTTCCACTGCACAGGTTAAACTTCATGACTGATACCACCTATAAGTCATGCTCTCATTGTTCCCTGGCTGATGCAGGATTTTTACACATGGTGTGCGACTGCCTGACTATTTCCATCTACGGGCACTGACTTTACTGGACAAGAGAAAGTGACAGCCAAACCACATTTGCCCGAGTCGAATACCACACAGACCGGTACTAGGTAAGCAGCATCACAGGGATGCCACTAGTAACATATTGAGACCAATGGGGTGGGCGACACCTATACATAACTCTGGAGAAAGATTCTAGAATATTAGGAGAGAGGGATGCTGGCAGGGTTTGGTTCAATTTTGGGTTCCTTTTACTTATGGCTATAATTACCTAACTTCTAAGACTACTATTGAACAATATGTGTGTAATGATAACTCGAAGTTTCGCCGCCCTGTGAGGCAACTATGAAAAAGCATACATGAAAATGCAAAAGGATGATACCTTTAAAATGTTTTAAAAATGCTAATAAAAAGATTTAAAACAAGTAGTAGATGGGTATAGTGGGAGAGGTGTGGCGCAGCGGCCAGGGCGTCTGACTTCGGAGTGTGGGCCTCATGGTTTGATCCCCAGCGCCAGAGGCAGATCAGCTCAGCATCGTGTGACTCTGGGCATAGCTCACTTAATCTCCCCGACGGCCCCCAGCGCATTGAGACCCTTTCAGGTGATTAGTTTGCGCTTTACAAATACCGGGTTATTAGCTTGCACATGATTCCATAGGAAAGGTGCCAGGAGGGGTCCGATGATGAAGCATGCCACCCACTCGGTGGGTGAGGGCTTTCTTCCTTAAACATCAAGTCCTCAACCCTAGTACTCTCTACCTGTGTTTTTTCCCACCACACATTATAGATAGTTGGTTTTGGAGTGTATTGTGGTATCAATGATCCCAGGCAGCACATAAATCAATGAGAGCAAACACTATATACCTCAGTGGTCCCAATAACTCTAATCATCTGTTAGTTAGGTGCTGGCTGCTCTCTCTCGAAATTGGGATAGAAAATCTCTAGTTCCTTGCTAAGCTACTGTGACCAGGTGCCTACATTTGCAAGGCTGGTGATGTTTCACCAAAAATATTTGATCTTTCCCTATTTTAATTGTCTCCTTCCAGAAATATCCCTCCCTAGTACAAGTACATAAACAGATAATACAGGACGAGGTGTACAGAGTTCTATTGCAGTTGCAAAGCCAATAATTCACTAAAAAGTATTAAAAAGATTTTTGCAACACTAAAAGAGTCACAATAAGGAGTGGGTGAGAAAGACAAACCCCTTCCTATTTGAATTTGGGGAGGTATGTATCAATGGTTTATGATGGCAGTAGTGGTTGCAAACCATTGATCAGTTAGTGACACCTGAGTTGGTGTTGTATGTGATTTTCAGAAGGGAAGGAATCCACATGGGGTTGCTTCTCCATTGGTAGTCATGTCGGGGGCCGCGGGGGGGGACATACAGTGATCCCTGGACTACTACCTGGTCCCCAAGATGTTTTACCAAATGAGAAACATTTTTGTATATGCAGCCCTTTTCCTTTTAATGGAGCTGTGCTGCTCTTAGAAAAAATATGTTTTGCGAATGTGAATGCAGGGCCAGAGGACTGATGTCCCTTGCCGGCCTACATTCATGCATTGGCAGCCAATTGAGGGGTGGGGGCACAAATGGCAAGGTATCTGATTAATGTTCATTTGTCAGGACATTTTTTGGATTAAGGATCCGCTTTGCTGCTTGAAGTAATGAAGGCAATGCCACTGTCTCTTAATCCCATTCTCACTGGTCACAGGTGCCAGTCTGATGTTTTGGAGCACGAAGACGAAACTCCACAACAGGTACACAACGTGGCACTTGCACTATTTGCTGTCCTTATTAGAGGAGCCTTCAGTTATCTTCTTTATTGGATACCCTTCATTTGTGCATTTTGCAGATATGTACCAATCTGAGACCACTAATATAGAATGCAGATATAAACAGAGGATATTAGACAGTGTTTTCAGATCAAAGTTGTATGAAATGTGGAATGGTTGTATCTTTTCTATTAGATTTTTCCCCTTCTTTTTGGTACCATTGCAAATATTTTATTTTATTAGTGTTTTATTTAATTGGATAGGTTTTATGTGAAATATACTCAATTCCTTTTACAATTAAAACAGAATAAACTGATCAAATAACATACATTGTTATATTAGATTAAAATGCCTACTTACCAACCTGTCTGGCCTTGGCACCTCAAAAGAGAATGGTAGGCCCTAGATAGCCCATAGGGCAGGGTGCTGTGCAATTAAAAGGTTGGACATGTATTTTTAAGTTTTACATGTCCTGGTAGTTAAAAACGCCCAAATTCATTTTTCACTACTGTGAGGCCTACCCCTCCCATAGGATAACATTGGGGGTTCCTTATTACATTTAATAAGCTGCAATTCCTAATTGGGAGTAGGTAGATGTATCATGTTTGGTACATATGAAATAGTAATGATTAATTGGATTTTTCATTACAAGTTTGAAAATGCTACTTTTAGAAAGTTGTCATTTTCCTGCCCATAGGCCTTTGTGGCTGCAGCCTGTCTTGCGTCACATGACTGGGTGTAGCTGACAGTTAAACTTCATGGATTCCTCCCAGACAGTCACACAATAGAGGGACTTGGTGTGTGCCTCAATTCTCCAACTGCTGTAAGGATGGAGGGGGCAGAACTGAGCACAGCCACACTTACACCTGACTAGCTTGTGCTCTGCCTTCACACATAGGGTCTAACAGCCATGTGTTGTCATTGCAACCAGTTTGGAGCCAGGGCAAGGGAGTCATCCAATTACATGCACTTCAAAGAACCTTTAAAGAAGTTTCCCCCACCTCCCAGAAGGGCACCAGGGTATAAAAATAGGACCTCTTCAGTTCACTACCGGACCTGCAGAACAACTCTCAGAGAGCTGCCTGCTGCTGTGACCTGCTGTGCACTTTGACAGATTGCTGCTGTACCTGGAAGGAGTCTGACTGGAGCCCTCAGAGGCTAGCCTTGCTGTTGAGCCCTGAATGTTAATCTGCACCTAGGACTACCAGAAGTGACTCCAAGGGCTAGTTTGCTGGCCTCACGTTCAGAGCTACAGGGACAATAAAAGGTTCCCACCATCTTGAACCTGCACCCAGACTTAGCCTGAGTGAGTCCTGAACTCCCAGTGGTGCCCCACCAGTCCTGAGCCCTTGCTTGTGGTGCTAAAGGTGCCCAGATGGCAAATTTCTAAAACTGAAGACTTTGACAAAATTTGGCAAAAAACTGCTCTGAGAACCTGGAGGATCCCAGGTCCAACCTGTTTCCCTATCCGCCTGAGTTGCATCGCCAGTCGGGTTGACTTCGTGGCTTCCCCAACTACGTTCTTCTATGCAGAAGTAAATCCTTTTCAGCTGTCCTTGGCCACAGGGATATCCAACCTTGTGGAACTGTCTTCAGCTACAGCCCTTTGCTTCACCCCACTGGAGTTATTCCATTAGATGTTTCCCTTTCTTTTTGGTACCATTGCAATTTTTTTGTTTTATTAGTGTTTTATTTAATAGGTTTTATGTGAAATACACTCAATTCCTTTTACAATTAAAACAGAGTAAACTAATCAAATAACATACATTGTTATATTAGGTTAAAATACCTCCAGTGGGGTGATGTAAAAGCCAATAACAATCGAGGAGGTTACAGCAGCCCCAGGTTGAAAAAAAGGTACAGTACTGGGCCGGATAGGTAGGCGGCACCCTTTTAGAATACATTCTCCCTGGGGTCGGCCCCATTCTTGAACAAGGCTCTTTAACAACTTTGGATGCACTGGCTTAATAGCTCCTTCAATAAGAAATACATCAATTATAGTACTCCTTAAGCATGGCAAGCACCATACAGGCCTATATCTCTGTTGAATCTTGACCAGAAGATATTCATGAGCATACTGGTTCCACGTCTTACCAAACTTATGCCTGACCTAAGACCCAGATCAGTCTGCTTTTAGCCTGGAATTCCAATGTGGGAACAATACTGAAAAAGCCAATTACAGAATGCTCTCAGCGAAAAATGTACCATCACCATTGTACTCTTTTTTGACACAAAACAAAATGCTCGACAGAGTGGATTGGTCTTACATGCTACAGGTCCTCCACAGATTGGGCTTTGGACAACACTACTTTGCTTATGGTTCATCACAGGCCTCCATCAAGATCTATGGAGTATGTTTGACACTTCTAAGGATTGCTAGGGGTATCAGACTTGGATACCCATTGCTCCCCTGATAACTGCACTAATCTTAGAGCCATATATAAATACTCAATGTTCGCAGATGACATTATGGTGACTCTTGCGAAACCCAACAGCTCTTTGCACCATTGCTGGAGGAGCTTGAGAGATACAGAGCTATATCGGGGTTTAAAATCAGTATAACCAAATTGGAAGCATTGGTTCTATGTCTCAAACAACAAATAGAGACTTTGCAAGACCTAATTCCTCTAGATTGTGGAGCCCTATCAATTACAAATCTGGGGGTTCAGTTGGGACCCACCATACCTCGTACATTGAATGTAAAGTATGCCTGCTTACTTACAGAGGGAAAGAAATCTACAGTGCTGGCATGACAAGTATTTCTCATGGCTGGGCAGGATGAACAGTGATAAGCAAAAAGGAGATATTATGGCAACATGTATATTTTTAGTTTTCTTAAATTATGCTGTAGAATGTTTTCCTAAATATGTATTCGCCTTTTGTTACTTTAGGATATGGTTATATATATAAGTTAATTTATTAAAAATTAAAAGAAAATATATATTTGTAGGACGATATTTTGAATTCAATATGTTTATTATTTGAATTAGAAGAA
This sequence comes from Calotriton arnoldi, assembly GCA_963921515.1. Lineage (NCBI taxonomy): Eukaryota > Metazoa > Chordata > Amphibia > Caudata > Salamandridae > Calotriton > Calotriton arnoldi. The sequence continues at coordinate 1,751,433 of CAWUFW010003249.1, forward strand.
TAGACTTCACAATATTTTGATAGTCAATAGTTTGTTCATAATATCTTGGTAGATCTATATTTTTGAAGTCCACATTCATGACCACAACTGTGGATTGCATGTCAGAATATCATTGCGAAAATATCGACATAAATATTGTAACCTAAATACCGTTTGCACAAACGACTCTCTGAATGGGTATAGAATTTCTTTTTTTAACCACTTGTGTGTGGAGGACGGCTCTGCGCCATCCTCTGCACAAGCCCTTGTGTGCCTTGGAAGGCTCCATGCCATCCTTACTCCGAGGCAGGAAATCTTTGTGGTACGAGCACCAGAGGGATTTTCTTTTATTTGTTTTAGCCTTGGGTGCTGGGGAAGAGCTTCCCCAGCAGCCCGAGGCATTTTTTTAGTTAAATGTAATGACGATCGGCGCGCATGGCATGCTGACGTCATTACATTGACAGTGAAAGTGGAATGAGCCAATCACCTCATTTCATTTTCACTTCATCAGTGCTCTAGGACATATCTCAGCCCCCCCCCCCAGCACCCATTCAGATGGGGTAGATGTCATTGGAGAACCTCCTCTTTCCACTGTGGATCCCTGCTTGAATTTTGCATCAGGAGGTGATCCCCAAGCAGGGATTCACCCACTGGACCCCAGGGACAATTTTTAAGGGGGTGAGTGCCCCCTCTGGCAATGGGCAAATGTCCCACCTCGACCCAGCCCCAAAAGTCTTCCTGCCCCCCAATTGCCTCCAAACTGCCCCCGGTGGGGGCAGAAAGCTTAATTGACACCAGAGTTAATTATTTTAGCCAACAATGGGTGGGGGTGGCCCACCCAGGGAAAGGACCTAGCCCCCAACCACCCATATAACCCCCAGCAGTCTTTCTGCCACCCATCGGGGCAGATTGGAGGTGTCTTCCTCCAATGTGCTCCCGGCGGGAGGCATAGAGCCCACTAGACCACCCGGGACTACATTAGAAGAGTACTTGTAGAGCTACTTTGAGCCTAGCCTGGTGTTCATCTGGCCACCATTCTCTGAGGATTGAAATTAGAATAGTAAATCTAACCATCTTGCCCCATAACCTGATGTTAATACCTCAAATTTAGTTGGAGTGGAGTTAGAATGGTAAATCTGATTCGTCCAATATATACACTTTCCCCAGTACTAGTTAGACTGGAGTTATAGTACTAAATCTGCCCCCCAAACTGTTTGAATTTTACAAAATGTAAGTTGGACTGGAATTAGATTAGCACATGTACTTCCCACAAGTAACGTTTGTTTATTTTTTATATTTTGAGGTGTAAGAAAGCCAGGCCTGTTTTCCTGTTCCCAGAATGTATGTACAGCAACTAGCAGAGCAGCATACTTGTTGCTGAATGTGTAGCCAGCACAGGCCTAAGTTATGAAGGGTCACCCGGTCTCCCTGCCTGGTTCATGTAGTGAATTACGTGTAGTATTATAAAACCCTCAAATGACAGGGTGCTGTCCAGCATCACCGCAATGCGATCAGATAGACAGACTGTTCTGAGGCTTCCCACAACATGCTGCAAAACCTGCACGGCTGTTGTGGGGGGCATCCAGTGGCTTAGGGCTGCAACTGCCAAAGACATGTAGACGCTTCACCTAATTGGGAGCACTCGCCAATGCTTGATTCATACCTATGATCTTTTTATCTCCTGGCTGGTGTGAGGACTGTAGAATCGGGCTAGGACCCCGTAGTTGTACGTTGTAGAACCCTGTAACTGAGTAGTAGTATGCACTGATCTGTGCATGCATACGTGCATGCACACCTCTAGGCTGTACTTGCCTTGCTCGTATGTAAATAGGCACCTTTATGTGCGATGGCGTATATGTACGTCAGTGCGTGTCTGTCCTTATGTCCATTCATGTACGTAGGCCCCTCTGCATGTCTGCAGGAGTATATATGCTGTGGGTGTGTGCATGGCTTCCCACATCTAGTGTGTCGTGTTTGCACACACCATATAAGGATCCAACCTATATTTATGTATTCCTCCCTTCTTCACTGCTTCCCACCCCATTCCTTTCTTCCTTTCTTCATGTTTATATCGATTCCATCCCTCTTCCTTTCTTCCTTCATTCCACCCACCTTCTCATTGGCATTGCTTCACAAGCCCCACCCTCCCTTTCTTCCTTTCCAACTTCCTTCCTCCTTCCTCCTCCTTCTCTTCCCATCCTCCCCCCGTTCAGTCTTTGTCTCCTTCTTGTCTTCCTTCCTGCGTTCCATCCTCATCCCACACTCCTCTTGCTTCTCTTCCTGCTTCCTCCCCAGATTAACACAGGGGAGAAGATATGGTCTCACGGCTAGACTGCCGACCTTGGAGCAGGAAAACCAAGGTTCGAGCCACGGGGTCAACTCCACATCCTGTGATACTAGGCAAATCACTTAATCTCCGGGCCGTGCCTTCCAAAAAATGAATGTGTCCTTGTGTAACGTAACTGGTGTTTATGTAAAGCGCTCCAATACCGTCGGGTAGAATTCGCGCTATATAAAGCTGCAACAAAAAAAAACCACAAATCGCCAATTTACTGTACAATATACAAATACCATTCATATAAGTACGCACATGTGCGCTTATCATACATTTCTTGACTCCCACTAGTAATACCTGACGACAGAGGGATACATTCGCCAGCAGAATGATTTACTGCATCACGAACTCGAGATTCCTTTTAATAGAAACCCCCATATCCGCTGCACACTGCGAGGCACGGCTCGAGTTTTTTTCCATTCAGAATGAGGCACTTGCATTCAATGCACAGTGCCCTTTATTTCCACTAATACTTTTTTGATGAAACCTGTCATGTTTTATTGATCAATTGTAGCTGCGTCCACTGCGCATTCTGTTCTCCTCAGCACAGCGCTCCCAGCCCTCTGCTGGAATTCCACCCCCCTTTTATTGCCTGCTCCTTGCCGTACTGCGGCATGTGAGTCAGATAAATGTTCCCAAAACCTTCCCAGTTCACTGAACCTACAAAATATAGCCAGAAGCCCACTGACCTTTAGAAGTCACAGGACGGCAGGAAATCTGAAAGTTACCGCCAGCAAAGGGACTGTTTGATCTTTTCACGGCGTTGTGAGTTTGCTGACAGCTGGTAGATGAGAGTATAAAACGCTGCTCGATGCCTTACACCGACAAAAGAGCAAAACCGATGTGCCAAGTGTGACCCAGAGAAATCTGCTGGTGCAAGCAGTGCGTAATGTGGGCAGGCGGTGGGCACCGGCGCCCGCTGTGTGCTTCAACAGACTTTTGCTGAAAGCAAATGGGAGAAAAGCAAGAAAAGGAAGAAAGCAGGGCAAAGATAAAGGAAAACAATTACAAAGGAAGAAATCAGAGATGGAAAAGGCACTGTCAGACTGCCATAAACAGGCAGGAAGCGTAAGATAGTAGAAGAAAGGGCGTGAAGTGGATTCACAGTTCGCCAGCCTTGGTGTTCGACAATCCCAGCCTTCGGCAGCCCTGGCTGCAGGCGCAAAATAAAAAACATGGACTTCTGCACTCATTTATTTATTTACAAATTGAGGACTGTCGGTATCCAGCATATTCTCGCCTAGTCACAATGAATCGGCAATTATTGCTCTGTGTGGACTCCATTAATTTGAGCCATATAGACTGGTATCTACAATACCATCTGCAGAGCGTAGTATTCTGTCTGTAACAAGGAAAAATGCCCACTGAAATTCTAAAATAACCAAATATAAAATATCTGTTTTTAAGAACTGTCTTTCATCACAATACAATTTTGCATTAAAAAAAACCTGGTACACTATCTCAATAATAGATCCATAATATTGACCAATATAAAATATCGTTGTATCTTTGAGACATTCCTAGTATAAATAACAGTTTTCAACTTTTTCAGCTTTTAGTATTTTTTATTTAGATTGTATCAAGAGTGATTTGTAACAATAATTGCAAGTGTAATGATTTTCTGATCTTTTTCTAATTGCATTTTCAGAAATGAATATTCTAATGGAAAGGTCATATTGCTCTCCCTTAGCAACATCTACTTATTTTTCATTACACTAAATACATTGTCCTCCCAGACAGCATCCTCCTTTTATCCAACTTACTATAAGCACAGTACAATGGTCATTTTTATTCTCCTATTTAATTGCATGCGTGCAAAGTCAAGCTCTTAGTTCTGCGTTTTCAGGACGATAGATACCCCTGCCCCTAAAAACATAGGGGCAGATTTACAAGCCCCTTGCGCCACTTTTGCGTCACTTTTAACATGGGAAAAGTGACTCAAAAGTGGCGCAAGGGGCATATAAATCTGACCCATAGAACTCCAGTCTGCTCTTCCCACTCCTTCAATCCATGCTGAAAATATACAACCTCCTATCCTAGCATTCCTCTCTACAGAAACTCTCATTGTGCCACCAGAAATTAAATGTCATATTCTTACAAGTACATCTACTTCATAGGCCGGCTTCACTCTTTTCTCTCCACCACTCCATTGTACTAACAGGAATGACAGATGCATGTTTCAGGTATGCCAGGAAAAACATTTTTTTTTTTTAAACTGAGTCTTTGTGGACCATCATTGACAGATTGTTCTGAAAAAAATATAAAGTTTTTTATTGCCAGTGATTTCCTGACCAAAGATGGGAACAATGGATAAAAAGACAAGAGCATCTGTTTAGTGAGTCTATCTCACATCCCTACAACAAAGCAGCAGAATTAATCTTTTTAAATTGGTCTCGCTTTAATTCATCCAGCCCTTTATATTTCTGAAGTTTGTTGAAATAGATCTACGTGATAAAAAAAGCAGATATATGTATTGAAATGATTCCGAATAATAATTTATGAAGAAAAATTAATTTTGCATTACATTCACAGTCAGAAATTCATTGTTAAAAAAATGGCAGACTGAAGAGACTCTGAAAAACCTTGTTTTTAAATAAATATCGACTTTAGTGTATTTAAAACATTTCAGTCTTCAAATGTAATATAAATGTTATTTATTAGCTTAAAGTATATTTTTAATGATAAATATATACCCATTTACACTTTAAAAAACCAAATGTTACAGGGACGTTAAAGTTAGGAAATAGAATTAAATAAACCTTAGACATTCAATGAAAAATCTGTAACCTTTGGTTTTTCCAGAGAATTTCTAAGGCTTCTAAGATTTTTTAATTCTATTTCCTAACTTAATGTCCCTGTAACCTTTGTTTTTTTAAGTGAATAATATATTTAAGTTCATATAATGTATATATATATTCACTTAAAAAACCAAAGGTTGCAGGGACATTAAAGTTAGGTAACACCGGGGATGTGTACCAAGTGCAAGGGGAAGGAATCTTTTTTAAGGACGAGAACCCTCACTCACCCAAGGGTGACATGCTTCATCATTAGGCTCCCTCCGCACATCGGGCTGCAAGGTCCCAGATGTGGGCTACGACTCTCCACCTAGTGTAGTAGGTAGAGAGAAGCTGAGGTGTTTTCAGGCAAAGGGATGCCACAAAGTGGTTTAGATGAGTGAGGGGCAGAGTGCAGTGAAAAAGTGCGTGATAGGTTAAAACTATCTCAAGGGCTCAGTTTATTTATTCAGAAGTGTCCTTGGATAGGATTATAAATAAGAGGACAGGAGGTTCAAAACAAATATACTCCCTTAAAGGTCAACATGTTTCTGCCTTTGTGAAACTCCAATCGGAGTTCATAGGCATTCTTCAGGATCAAGTATTCAGACAAGTCACTCTGTAAATATGTATACCACACTCATGTAAAACAAGATGGCTATACTGGCCGTATTCAAATGCGGACACCAGAAACGTGGGTACTTAATACACCATCTCCATCTGTAACAAAAGAAACAGTGTGATACACTTTGCTTATAGTAATTACGTGGCACACATTCTGTCCCTAAGCACAATCACAATTCCCTCATAGATATTTCATAAGGCACCAAGTGTACTAGTGAGCAAAAAAGGCGAAATCAAGATTACCTGCTGGAGGAGACAGACTTAGGCTCACTGCAGCCACAAGGTACCCCGCAACCACTTTGGCTCACTGAACTACAACAAATGGATTAAAAAACAATAGCAGTGTGGGGAAAGCTTTCAACTTCATTTTCTATTATGTGCAGAAATTCTCTGCTTCTAAGGGCTTTGAAGTAGATGGACAGCCAGATGTATCTATCCAATGTGGCTGGATAGATCTGGTTGTTCATCTACTTCAAAGCCCTTAGAAGTAGAGAATTTCTACACATAATAGAAAATGAAGTTGAAAGCTTTCCCCCACACTGCTCTTGTTTTTTAATCCATTTGTTGTAGTTCAGTGAGCCGAAGTGGCTGCGGGGTACCTTGTGGCTGCAGAGAGCCTAAGTCTGTCTCCTCCAGCAGGTAACCTTGATTTCGCCTTTTTGCTCACTAGTACACTTGGTACCTTATAAAATGTCTATGAGGGATTGTGATTGTGCTTTGGGACAGAATGTGTGCCACATAATTACTAAAAGCAAAGTGTATCACACTGTTTATTTTTTACAGATGGAGATGGCGTATTAATTACCTACGTTTCTGGTGTCCGCATTTGAATACGGCCAGTACTAGCCATCTTGTTTTACACGAGTGTGGTATACATATTTACAGAGTGACTTGTATGAATACTTGGTCCTGAAGAATGCCTATAAACTCCGATTGGAGTCTCACAAAGGCAGATACATGTTGACCTTTAAGGGGGTATATTTGTTTTGAACCTCCTGTCCTCTTATTTTTAATCCTATCCAAGCACACTACTGAATAAATAAACTGAGCCCTTGAGATAGTTTTAACCTATCACGTACTTTTTCACTGCACTCTGCCCCTCACTCACCTAAACCACTTTGTGGCATCCCTTTGCCTGAAAACACCTCAGCTCCTCTCTACCCCCTACACTAAGGGGGAGAGTCGTAGCCCACATCTGGAACCTTGCGGCCTGATGTGCAGAGAGAGCCCAATGATGAAGCATGTCACCCTTGGGTGAGTGAGGCTTCTCGTCCTTAAAAAGATTCCTTCCCATTGCACTTGGTACACAACCCCAGTTTTAGCAGAACGTATCTTTTGTCATTTGTAATATTCAGATAGGGAGCAATACGTTTGCTAGTGGGAGACACTCCCTTGGATCCCAAGTGTGTTATTTTTATACGTTAAAGTTAGGCTCAGATTTCACTCTACAAAACCTTTGAAATTCAGCAGTTATAACTGACGCCCCCACAATGCACTGCTTATAACCTCACATATTACATCACTCATGACATGGTCAGTGACATCACTGATGACATCTCAAATGACATCACTGATGACATCATCCAGTGAGTGTAAGTATTTTGTAAGAGTTTATGATTGTTAAACATATATATTAAGGTGTACTACTAATGAGTGATACTACTTCTAATATATATTATGTGAGTGTCTGTATGACTGTATGTATACTTGTGGGTATGAGTGCGTGAGTGGCTGTATGGGTGTATATGTGGGTGGGTGAGTGAGATGCTGTGTGAGTGGCTGTATTGGTGAGTGAGTGGGTGTGTCAGTGGCTGTATGGGTGGGTGAGAGGCGGTGCAAGAGACTCTATGGGTGGGGAAGTGGGTGTGCATTGACTGTATGGCTGAGTGACTGGGTGTCTGGATGGCTGTACAAGTGAGTGACTGGGTGTGTAAATGGCTGTATTGGTGAGTGAGTGGCTTTTTGAGTGGGTGTTTGGCTAAGTGAGTTGGTGTGTGAGTGCCTGTATTAGAGAGTGAGTGTCTGTGTGAATGGCTGTATGGGTGAGTATGCGGATGTGTGAGTGCTTGTATGGATGTGTGAATGGGTATGTAAGTAGTTGTGTGGGTTTGTGAGTGTTAGACCTGGCATCCTTGGCGTGGGTCTCCCTTCCATTTTTTCATAATGCCTCCACGGTTGCCGATATGTTTTTGCTGGACTAGATGCTCATGGGCACTTTGCCGCTGCTAATCAGTGCCAAAGTGCAAGTGCTCCCTATCGTTAATTGATACATGTATTAGTGACTCCATGATTGGATGATTGGTTTACTTGTCAGTCCCTAGTACAGTGCACTCAGTGTGCCCAGGGCTTGTAAATCCAATGCCGCTGGTGGGCTCGCAGCACTGGTTGTGCCACCCACAGAAGCGGCCTGTAAAATATGTCTCGGGCCTGCCATCGCAGAGCCTGTGTGCAGCCTCGGGCTGCCATGTCGACTTGGTGAGTACACCCACTTACCAGTCCCTAAACCTTCCCTTTACTGCATGTTGGTCACCCCTAAAGTAGGCCCTAGGGCAGGGTGCATTGTAAGTATAAGGTAGGACATGCCCTGGTGTGTGTGGCATGTCCTAATAGTGAATTACAGCCATTTTCGTTTTTCACTATTGCAAGGCTACCTGCTCCCCATAGGCCAGAATGGGCAGACTGACTATTACACCTTATAGCCAGAACTGACCCAGGGAACCTGGTAGAAAAACGAATTTAGTATGCCTGAACTCAGGATGATAAAATACATCTTTTAGTGAAGTTGGTTTTAACATTCTGTGTTCGAAAATACCACTTTTAGAAAGTGGGTATTTTCTTGCCTAACTATCCAAGCCTGCCTCTGCTAGGTTGTGTATTCCTTGTCTGGAGATTGAGTGACAGGGGCTGGGGGTGGCTACAGGAGACAGGGTGAGTCAGCGCAGGTCTGAATAGGGCTGTGCCTGCCTTCCACAATGCTGGCTCCACCTCCTGCCGGGCGGCTGAGCACTCTGCCCCACATTCTGAAAGGAAAGAAGGAGTCAGAAAAACAAAGTGCTCCAGGACTGACCAGAACTGGTTTTGGACTAGGCAGAGGCCTCTCTGCCTCCAGAGAACAAAGAGAATCAGGGTATAAGAGGGGCACCCAGACCCCAGGAAAATTAGATCACTTTTGGGAACAAGAAGAAACCTTTACTGAGGAGCGGAACCAAGAAGAAACTGAGGAGAAACTATCCCTAAGCCTGAAGTGCTGCTTGGGGGATTGGCCTGCAGTGGTTTGCCTGACTGCCAAAGAGAGGAGAAAGGAACTTTTGCTTTGCTGTGACTTTCATCAACTTGTGAAGGATCTCCAAGGGCTTGGAAGAGAGCTTGCCCCCTGACCGAAGTCCCAGGACCATTGGACTTCACCCCCTTTGTGAATTGCTGCTGGAAACCTGTTTCAGTGGCTACAGAGGTAGGGAGCTGTGACCGACTCTCACGACCGACTCGGTGTCCTGCAAGCACCGCATCGAAGCACCGTCTCGCCCTGCAACGCACGGCCCTGGTCTCACCGACTCCGTCAACGAGCCGCTGCCTGCACCGCATCGAGGGACAACGCGTCCTGCAACGCTTCGCTACGCCGAATCGAACTGGTCCGACCGACACGGTCACTGCTGCTGAGTTCGAGTCCTGTGACCGCACCGGAGTTGGGCACCGCTCGCACGCTTTGCGACGCACCGCCCGACTCGCACCGCTGTCCGGACTGATCGACGCCAGCTCCTGAATCCGGCTCCGTCGCCGCACCGCAACCTGCCAGCACCGCATCGAAGCACCGTCTCGCCCTGCAACGCACGGCCCTGGTCTCACCGACTCCGTCTCGACGACGTCAACGAGCCGCTGCCTGCACCGCATCGAGGGACAACGCGTCCTGCAACGCTTCCATTTTTGCATCGCGACCGCGACGAACAGCCATCCGGCTCGCACGCCCGTGCCTGCCGCTTCAAGTAAAGGTACTGTGACCGAGTCTGTCTACGCTGTGTTGGCCCGTCTCGACGCGGTCAGCTGGATTTGTTAGACTCTGTTTGTTCTCGACATCGCCGTAGCCGGAGGAGGCTACCGACTCGCACAGAACCTTGAATTAAGCCTTTTTGATCAGAACTAAGTATTCTTAACAGTATTGTGGATTATTTTTGTCGTTTATGGTCTTGTGATAAATCTATATAAAGTATACCTATTTTTATAAATATATAACCTGTGTGGTGTCCATTTGTAGTGTTGTCACTTGATTACTGTATGTGTTCACAAATGCTTTACACACTGCCTCTGAACTAAGCCTGTCTGCTCGTGCCAAGCTACCAAGAGGGTGAGCAGGGGTTATTTCGAGAGTGTACCTACTCTCCCTGACTAGACGCAAGGGTCCCTATTTGGACAAGGGTACATACCTCTGCCAACTAGAGACCCCCAAATCTAACATTGGTGGTCAGCGGTGAGGATTCTGGACTTGCATTTGTGACTCATGTACAGTGATTGGTGAACACTACTTAGTGAGTGCAGACCAAAACGCAACCACATACTTTAATAGCATTTTTTCTGGGATTTCCTATTTTTGCAAATGCCAAGTTCAGTCACTATGGAGAAACCAGCATCAGTAGCCTCTGTTGAATGTGATTGGGAAGAAGAGAGGCTAGAATGCTACACCCTTAAGCAGCTCAAGCAATTCTGCAAAAAGTTTAAAGTGTCCATGACCGGGATCTCCAGGAAGGAGGACCTCCAAAAGGCGCTGAGGGCCTGGGTCGAATCAAGGAGTGCCCCTGTGGAGGGGGCTGAGAATGCAGAAGGGCAGCTGGAGGGGCTATTGGGTCTAGGGGCTAGAAGACCACCTTCCCCAGTAGGTAGCAGTGTTTCTGCCAGAGGACTGTCTCCAGAGGAGTTGGAGGACAGGAAAGAGAGTAGGATGCACGAAATAGAGCTGACCAAACTCAAGCTGAATAAGCAGTTAGAATTCGAAATGCAAACAAGGAAATTAGCCCTAGAGGAAAAGAAAATGCAGTTTGAACATGAGAAAGTTTTGAGGGAGTTGGAATTGAAGGCCAAGAGCTTAGAGATTACTCCCTCTGGTGGCAGTGTACCGCCTGTGCCTGTTGAAGCTAGGGTGTATATTCCCAAAGATGTGGTGAAGGAGTTTTTTAAAAATGACGACATAGGGCAGTGGTTCAAAGCCTATGAGGTAGCCATGTCTTCCCACCGGGTCCCTGAGAAGGATTGGGGAGCGGGGTTGTGGGGACGGTTCCTCAGTGAAGGGCGGGATACCTTGTTGGATTTGCCCTCTGAAGTCTATAATTCGTACAGCCACATGAAGGATGCCTTAATGACTAGATATGGTTTGACCCCTGAGCTTTATAGGCAAAGGTTCAGGAACTGTAGTAAGATTGAAAGCAGTACCTGGGTTGAATATGTGACCTTCTTTTGCAGAGCCTTGGATGGTTGGGTAAAGGGTAGCAAAGCGACTGATTTTCAGGCGCTCTTTGATTTGATTGCCTGGGAGCACTTGTCCGGTAATTGTTTTCCTGAGCTACGCCAGCACCTGATTGATAGTAAGCTGACTAACCCTAGGCAGCTTGCTGAGGAGGCGGACCGCTGGGTGAGTACCCGGGTCCACAAGGGTCACGTGGGAGACTCCGCCAAGGGTGGGCAGGGTCCCCAGCAGAAGAGTGGGGGGACAAGGGTAAACAGAAGGAGTTCCATAAAGGGCCCCAAAGTAGACCCCAAGGGAACCAAGGGAAAGGTTCCCAGCCTCCCCTGAGAAGAAGCCAGTGGCCCTGACAGGCCCCCCTGTTCACCAGGGACCACTGGTATGTTACAAGTGTGGCGCCCCTGGCCACAAGGCAAACGATCCTCGTTGCCCTTTGCATGGAAAACCAGCACCCACCAGTGCAGTCCCCCGGCAGTTGGCTAGTGTAGCCCTGGGGGAGGAGTTGGGTGCCCAAGGTGGGGGATCCCACAGTGTTTTCCCTTGTCTCATTAGGAGACTCTGAGATGGTCCCTAGGACCCCGCTGCCTGAGAACACTAAGAAATACAGGCAGTGGGTGACCATCAATGGCCATAGGGTGGAGGCTCTGAGAGACACAGGAGCCAGTGTGACAGCTGTCAAGTGTCACCTGGTGTCTAAAGAGCAGGTTATCCCTGATGCATTCTATCCGGTTGTTGCCGCTGACAACACAGAGAGTCACTGCAAGGTGGCTCAGGTTCCCTTTGAGTGGGGGGGGTCTCGGGTACTCTTCAAGTAGCTGTGAGGCCAGCCATGCCTGTTGACTGTTTGTTAGGGAACGATTTGGAGAGCTCACCTTGGGCTAAGGTGGAGCGGAGTGCGCATTTAGAAATGTTGGGCTTGCCTGATTGGGCATGTGTGACCACCCGGTCAATGGCAGCTAAAGGTGTTCAAGAGGACCTGGAGCCTGAGAGGGAGGCCCAGGTGCCTGCCGGAGAGAGAGGAGGCAGGGGGCGCGGGAAACCGGCCCCCGAGGTTCCCACGGTCCAGGAGGAGGCAGACCCTGAGGGGGATGCCCTGGAGCCTACAGGGGAACAGGTAGCTGAACTGGGGGACCTACCTGAGCTGACCCATTGGCAGCAAGAAGGAGGACCCTCCAGGGAAGAGTTCTGCAAGGAGCAGAACACATGCCCTTCTCTCGTGGGTCTGAGGCAACAGGCCACAGACCAGGCAGCAGGTGATCAGTCTGGATCACATTGGGTTTACTGGGAGAATGGTCTCCTGTATTCAGAGCCTAAGGTTGCTGAGCCTGGGTCAGCCCGTGTGCTGGTGGTACCCCAGCGCTTCAGAGCCTTCCTACTGGGGTTGGCTCATGATGTACCGTTAGCGGGACATCTGGGGCAGGACAAGACCTTTGACAGGCTTGTTACCCATTTCTATTGGCCCCAGATGCGCAGGAGTGCCGCCACTCACTGCAGGACATGCCAGACTTGCCAGGCAAGTGGAAAAAGTGGGAGGAAGCACAAGGCTCCTCTCCAGCCATTCCCTGTGGTCAGCACCCCCTTTGAACGGGTGGGTATTGACATTGTGGGGCCACTGGACCCCAAGACAGCCATGGGCAACAGGTTTATCCTGGTCTTGGTGGACCATGCCACCCGGTACCCTGAAGCCATCCCTCTGAGGACAGTGACGGCCCCCGTGGTGGGACGGGCACTGATGGGAATTTTCTCACGTGTGGGATTCCCTCAAGAGGTGGTGTCTGACAGAGGTACCAACTTCGTGTCCAAGTACATGAAGTCCCTGTGGCAGGAGTGCGGTGTAACTTACAAGTTCACCACTCCTTACCACCCTCAAGGAAATGGTCTGGTTGAGAGATTCAACCGGACCCTCAAGGGCATGATTATGGGTCTGGAAGAACCCATGAGGCGTAAATGGGACGTCCTCTTACCATGCCTGTTGTTTGCATACCGGGAGGTGCCACAGAAGTCTCTAGGGTTCAGTCCCTTTGAGCTCCTCTATGGACACCCGGTGCGAGGACCTCTGAGTTTGGTCAAGGAAGGCTGGGAGCAATCTCCCAGGAAACCTCCCCAGGATGTATACAGTTACATGCTGGCCTTCAGGAACCAGACTAGGCGTTTCAGAGAGCTTGCTGAGGCAAATCTGGAAGCCAGCCAGGAGGAGATGAAGCGGTGGTACGACCAGAATGCCACTCTGGTAGAGCTTCAGCCTGGTCAGAAAGTGTGGGTCATGGCCCCTGTGGAGCCCTGTGCGCTCCAGGACAGGTGGACCGGCCCTTTTACGGTGGTGGAGCGCAAGAGTCCAGTTACCTATTTGGTGGACTTGCAGTCTCCCAGGAACCCCTTGCGGGTCCTGCATGTGAACCGCCTGAAGCCCCACTTGGAGAGGTCCCAAGTGGGCATGCTCTTAGCTACAGATGATGGAATGGAGGAGGAGACCGAGCCTCTTCCTGACCTCCTGTCAGCCCGAGAGCAAGATGGATCAGTGGAGGGAGTAAACCTCTCTACCTCCCTGACACCTGAGCAGCAGGGTGACTGTCGCCAACTGTTGGGACAGTTCCCTGACCTGTTCTCCCTGGTTCCCAGTGTCACCCATTGGTGCGTCCATGATGTGGACACTGGGGACAGTCTTCCTGTGAAGCACAAGGCTTACAGGGTGACTGACAGGGTCAGAGCCTGCATCAAGGAGGAGGTCTCCAAGATGTTTGCGCTAGGGGTGATTGAGTCCTCTAACAGCCCTTGGGCCAGCCCCGTGGTCTTGGTTCCAAAAGCTGCCGCGCCTGGTGCCACACCAGAACTCCGGTTCTGTGTGGACTACAGGGGACTCAATTCCGTCACCAGGACTGACGCCCACCCCATCCCCAGAGCTGATGAGCTCATAGATCGGTTAGGGGCTGCGCGGTACCTCAGCACGTTTGACTTAACGTCTGGATACTGGCAGATCGCCTTGACTGATGGGGCAAAAGAGAGGTCAGCATTCTCCACACCAGATGGGCACTACCAGTTCCGGGTGATGCCCTTTGGGATGAAGAATGCCCCTGCCACCTTTCAGAGGTTGGTCAACCAGGTGTTGGTTGGACTGGAGGATTTCAGTGCCGCCTACCTGGATGACATCGCAGTGTTCAGTGCCCGTTGGGAAGAGCATCTGCGCCACCTCTGGGAAGTGTTGATGGCGCTGCGGAGGGCAGGCCTCACAATCAAGGCGAGTAAGTGCCAGATTGGGCAGGGTTCTGTGGTGTACTTGGGACACCAGGTTGGGAGCGGCCAGGTGGCGCCCCTCCAACCGAAAATTGATACCATTCTGGCTTGGGAGCCCCCAAGACCCAGACAGAGGTGAGAGCCTTCCTAGGACTCACCGGGTATTACCGGAGATTCGTCAAGGGGTATGGCAGCATTGTTGCCCCCTTGACCGAGCTGACTTCCAAGAAGCAGCCCAGGAAAGTGATTTGGACTGACGCCTGTCAAAAAGCTTTTGACACCTTGAAGACTGCCATGTGCACGGCGCCTGTGCTCCAGGCACCCAACTTCTCCAATGAGTTCATTGTTCAGACCGACGCTTCAGAGCATGGTGTAGGGGCTGTTCTATCACAGATCAATGAGGAGGGCCTAGACCAACCTGTAGCCTTCATCAGTAGGAGGTTACTTCCCCGGGAACAGAGATGGAGTGCTATTGAGCGTGAGGCATTTGCTGTGGTCTGGGCACTGAAGAAGCTGAGACCATACCTGTTTGGGACTCACTTCCGGGTTCAGACAGACCACAGGCCCCTCAGATGGTTGATGCAGATGAGGGGTGAGAATCCAAAGCTGTTGAGGTGGTCCATTTCCCTACAGGGGATGGACTTTACGGTGGAACACCGCCCTGGTACAGAACACGCCAATGCTGATGGACTGTCCAGATTTTTCCGCCTTAGCGATGAGAACTCCCTAGGGGTAGGATAGTTCTCCCCACATTTCAGCTGGAGGGGACACGTGTTAGACCTGGCATCCTTGGCGTGGGTCTCCCTTCCATTTTTTCATAATGCCTCCACGGTTGCCGATATGTTTTTGCTGGACTAGATGCTCATGGGCACTTTGCCGCTGCTAATCAGTGCCAAAGTGCAAGTGCTCCCTATCGTTAATTGATACATGTATTAGTGACTCCATGATTGGATGATTGGTTTACTTGTCAGTCCCTAGTACAGTGCACTCAGTGTGCCCAGGGCTTGTAAATCCAATGCCGCTGGTGGGCTCGCAGCACTGGTTGTGCCACCCACAGAAGCGGCCTGTAAAATATGTCTCGGGCCTGCCATCGCAGAGCCTGTGTGCAGCCTCGGGCTGCCATGTCGACTTGGTGAGTACACCCACTTACCAGTCCCTAAACCTTCCCTTTACTGCATGTTGGTCACCCCTAAAGTAGGCCCTAGGGCAGGGTGCATTGTAAGTATAAGGTAGGACATGCCCTGGTGTGTGTGGCATGTCCTAATAGTGAATTACAGCCATTTTCGTTTTTCACTATTGCAAGGCTACCTGCTCCCCATAGGCCAGAATGGGCAGACTGACTATTACACCTTATAGCCAGAACTGACCCAGGGAACCTGGTAGAAAAACGAATTTAGTATGCCTGAACTCAGGATGATAAAATACATCTTTTAGTGAAGTTGGTTTTAACATTCTGTGTTCGAAAATACCACTTTTAGAAAGTGGGTATTTTCTTGCCTAACTATCCAAGCCTGCCTCTGCTAGGTTGTGTATTCCTTGTCTGGAGATTGAGTGACAGGGGCTGGGGGTGGCTACAGGAGACAGGGTGAGTCAGCGCAGGTCTGAATAGGGCTGTGCCTGCCTTCCACAATGCTGGCTCCACCTCCTGCCGGGCGGCTGAGCACTCTGCCCCACATTCTGAAAGGAAAGAAGGAGTCAGAAAAACAAAGTGCTCCAGGACTGACCAGAACTGGTTTTGGACTAGGCAGAGGCCTCTCTGCCTCCAGAGAACAAAGAGAATCAGGGTATAAGAGGGGCACCCAGACCCCAGGAAAATTAGATCACTTTTGGGAACAAGAAGAAACCTTTACTGAGGAGCGGAACCAAGAAGAAACTGAGGAGAAACTATCCCTAAGCCTGAAGTGCTGCTTGGGGGATTGGCCTGCAGTGGTTTGCCTGACTGCCAAAGAGAGGAGAAAGGAACTTTTGCTTTGCTGTGACTTTCATCAACTTGTGAAGGATCTCCAAGGGCTTGGAAGAGAGCTTGCCCCCTGACCGAAGTCCCAGGACCATTGGACTTCACCCCCTTTGTGAATTGCTGCTGGAAACCTGTTTCAGTGGCTACAGAGGTAGGGAGCTGTGACCGACTCTCACGACCGACTCGGTGTCCTGCAAGCACCGCATCGAAGCACCGTCTCGCCCTGCAACGCACGGCCCTGGTCTCACCGACTCCGTCAACGAGCCGCTGCCTGCACCGCATCGAGGGACAACGCGTCCTGCAACGCTTCGCTACGCCGAATCGAACTGGTCCGACCGACACGGTCACTGCTGCTGAGTTCGAGTCCTGTGACCGCACCGGAGTTGGGCACCGCTCGCACGCTTTGCGACGCACCGCCCGACTCGCACCGCTGTCCGGACTGATCGACGCCAGCTCCTGAATCCGGCTCCGTCGCCGCACCGCAACCTGCCAGCACCGCATCGAAGCACCGTCTCGCCCTGCAACGCACGGCCCTGGTCTCACCGACTCCGTCTCGACGACGTCAACGAGCCGCTGCCTGCACCGCATCGAGGGACAACGCGTCCTGCAACGCTTCCATTTTTGCATCGCGACCGCGACGAACAGCCATCCGGCTCGCACGCCCGTGCCTGCCGCTTCAAGTAAAAGGTACTGTGACCGAGTCTGTCTACGCTGTGTTGGCCCGTCTCGACGCGGTCAGCTGGATTTGTTAGACTCTGTTTGTTCTCGACATCGCCGTAGCCGGAGGAGGCTACCGACTCGCACAGAACCTTGAATTAAGCCTTTTTGATCAGAACTAAGTATTCTTAACAGTATTGTGGATTATTTTTGTCGTTTATGGTCTTGTGATAAATCTATATAAAGTATACCTATTTTTATAAATATATAACCTGTGTGGTGTCCATTTGTAGTGTTGTCACTTGATTACTGTATGTGTTCACAAATGCTTTACACACTGCCTCTGAACTAAGCCTGTCTGCTCGTGCCAAGCTACCAAGAGGGTGAGCAGGGGTTATTTCGAGAGTGTACCTACTCTCCCTGACTAGACGCAAGGGTCCCTATTTGGACAAGGGTACATACCTCTGCCAACTAGAGACCCCCAAATCTAACAGTGAGTGAGTGTGTGAGGGCTTCTATGGGTGAGTGAGTAGCTGTGTTGAGAGTCTGATTGGGTGAGTGAGTAGGTGTCTGAATGATTTTGTAGGAAAATATGTGGGTGTGTGAGTAGCTGTTTGGGTGACTGTGTGGTTATGTGACTGGCTGTATGGGTGAGCAGCTGGTTGTATAAGTGGCTGTATGGGTGAGTGAATGGTTTTGTGAGGGGCTGTATGAGTAAAAAAGTGGGTGTATGAGTGGCTATATGGACGAGTGAGTGGTGTGTGAGTACTGGTATAGGTCTGTGAATGGGTATGTGAGTGGTTGTGCAGGTGTGTGAGTGGGCATACAAGAGGTTGTATGGGGGTGTGAGTAGATGTGTGAGTGGTTCTGTAGATGATGTCATCAGTGATGTCATTTGAGATGTCATCAGTGATGTCACTGACCATGTCATGAATGGTGTAATATGTGAGGTAATTAGCAACGTATTGCTGGGGGTAAGCTATAGTTAGCTCAGCTAACTATAACCTCTGAATTTCACTGATTTTGTATGAGTGAAATCTGAGCCTAACTATAACATCCCTGTAACCTTTGTTATTTTCAGTGAATTTCTAAGGTTTTTTAATGCTATTTCCGAACTTTAAAGTCCCTGTAACCTTTGGTTTTTTAAGTGAATTTCTAAGGTTTTTCAAATTTTTTTCCCACCTATAAAATCCCTGTAACCTTTGTTTTTTAAGTGAATTTCTATGTTTTTGGAACTAGTAGTCGTATTTGAGGAGTGGTGGAAAAAAGGGGTGGGCCTCTGACCAACTCGCAGGAATCCTGCTATGTTAGACTTACTGGAGGTAACAGGAGTTCTTCTGGGCCCCCAGGAACCCACAGCATCCAAAAGGACTTTATCCCCTAACCAGCAGTGTACCAGGAGGCATGTTTGCAGAGTGGTGGAGAAAAGGGTCATGGCCTCTTAACACCTCTCAGCAATTTCGTTGTGTGGAACTTACTGCAGGTAACAGGACGGCTTGTTGGCCCCCAATGACCCTCCGAGCCAAGGAGACTTCATCCCCTAACCAGAAGTGTGCCAGGAGGTGTGTTTGGAGAGTGGTGGAAAAAGGTGGCATGGTCTCCGAAGTCCTCTCAGCAATCGCGCTGTATGGGACTTACTGGAGGTAACAGGAGGGCTTGCTGGCCCACAAGGACCCCCTAGAGCCAAGGGGACTTCATCCCCCAACCAGAAGTGCACCAGGATGCGTGTTTGCAGAGTATTGGTAAAAGGGGGTGGGCCTCTGGCAACTTGCTGGACCCCTTTTTTGTAATTTATTTTCATTATTAGGGGGAGGGGGCATGTGGCTCCCTTTCCCTAGGCCCATTTGGGCCCCCCAGGGCTAGGGCTTTTCTGAATGGAGTAGAGGAGCCCCAAAGCCCCCCTCCCTGGGCCGATGTCCACCCAAGGGACCCCATCCCCCGGGGCCCAGCCTTTTCCTTTTTCCTATTTAGAAAAAAAACATGGGGAGGGGGTGGTGTGCCCCCTCCCAGGCCAATTTCAGCCCTGGGGCCCGGCCTCTAGTGTGGGTGCCCTGGTCCCACCCAGAGCACCCACATTGTAGAGTTGGGGACCACAGTTCCTACCAGCTCCCCGCTCCTGCAGGAGCCCGCATTGCTTTGACAGAGAGGGAGATGCAAACATGTAGCTCTCTCTCAGTCAAAGCAATTGGGTTCGCTTTCAGCAAGCAAGAGCATTTCAATGCTCTCGCTTGCTGAAAGTGAGCACAGTTTGGTATGGCTTGGCGGGAACGGTGAAGCTCCTGCCTAGCCATAGCAAACAGATACCACCTGAGGGGAGGCGGCCAACAGGGACATGTATGGCTCCAGGAAGAAGGCCTCTTTACCCCACTCCATTACAGGACACAGCCCCAGGGAGGTGATGATCCCCGGGGCTAGGGGGGCTGCGCATCCCCCCCACTTTAATTATAACCATTTGACTCAGGGAGGTGGCAGTCCTCAGGGCTGCAGGGTGGGCAGAGCCCCCCCACTTTAATATTTCATTTAGACCCAGGGAGGTGCTGGGCCCATGGGCTAGGGGGGCCTGGCGGGCCACCCACCTTCATACATTTGCCCTTGGGAGGTGGCGGTCTTTTTCCTCCAACCAAGTCACAAGATTGCTGCCAACACTTCCTGGTTTGAAGTGTTGGCAGCCAATTAGATCTCAGCAAGGGATCTTGGGTGGGGTCGCAGATCCTCCGTGTCCCCAGTTGTGTATCCTTAAAACCTTTGAATTTCTCCAGAACTACTGAACGTGTTTACACAATTTAACAAAAAGATCGCTTTCTGGACAAACAGCTATCTTGCTGCCACCTTTGCTGTAATTATGTTCAGTAGTTCGGGCTGTAGCCATGTCTAAAGTTTCCTATGGATATTAACATGGGGAAAAAGCGTTTTGGGACCACCCCTTTTTCTCGACTCTCGCTTGGTGGATCCCACTGAAATTTTCAAGAAGTGAGTGGTAAACTAGTTTTGAAAATTTCGTGAGGATTCCTCAAACTACACCAAAGTTATTGGCAAAACAAAAAACGCTCTTCCTATGGAAACTACATCCTAACTATAACTACCTACTGGCGACCGCCAGCAGGTAATATATAAATGTATATACATATATACATACATGTACATACACATATATATACGTATACATGTATATACATGTATAAACATATGTATATACATAAATATATTCATAAGATGTTGTGAGTGATGTAAAAAATTATGTCATAAAACATGCAATGAGTGATGTCACATGTGAGATCAGAAGCAGTGCATGGCTAAGGTGCAAGTTATAGCTAGCGCTGCTAAGTAGAACTGATGAATATCTGTGTTTTCTTTTAGTTCAAAACACTAATTTTCACACTGACAAATTCACCTAACTAGATGTTACTTTAACCATTTGTTTTTTCAGTTCAATTACTCTTGTGAGTGTTTGTATGGTAGAATGACTTTATAATATGTGTTGTGTTTTGACATTATTTTAGCAAAATATAGTTTTCTATTGCAATAAATGAGAATATGGTTCACAGTTTGCAAAATCCTTTTAAAATGTGTGTGAGTATTAAACAGATAAATATTCAATAGAAATTGTTTATTTCCTCAGTTATTGTAACTCTGATATCAAGACTTATCACCAGCAACCTGTTTGTTTCAGGTGTCATTACTCTTGCAATGAAGGGTGTGCATAGTTCGGTCTGTAGAGGGACTGGCCCCTCTGCTGAGACCTCTCTCTGGAATGATGGATGTGCATAGTACTGTGTGGAGAGGGACTAGCCTCTCCTTTCTGACCTCTCTTTCTCGGATCATGGTTGTGCATAGTAGGGTGTGTGGAGGGACTGGCCTCTCCTTTAAGACCTGTCTCTCAGATGATGGGTGTGCATAGTAGGGTGTGTGGAGGGACTGGCCTCTCTACTGAGACTTCTCTCTGTAATGATATGTGTGCACAGCAGGGTGTGCGGAGGGATTGGGCTCTCCTTTCAGACCTCTCTCTCAGATGATGGGTGTGCATTGTAGGGTGTGTTGGTGGGACTGGCCTCTCTGCTGAGACCTCTCTCTGTAATGATAAGTATGAGTAAAACAGTGTGGGCAGGAACTGGGCCCTCCATTCAGAACTCTCTCAGATGACGGGTGTGTATAATAAGATGTGTGGATGGACTGCCCTCTCCTTTCAGACCTCTCTCTCATCTAACAGGTGCATTGTAGGGTTTATGGATGTACTATCCTCTCCTTTCACACCTCTCTCTCAGATGATGGGTGTGCGTAGTAGGGTGTGGGGAGTAATTTGCCTCTCATTTCAGACCTCTCTTTCAGATGACAGATGTGTGTAGTAGTATGTGCGGAGGGACTGGCCTCTCTTCTAAGACTTATCTCTGTAATAATGGGTGTGTATAGTAGGGTGTGGGGAGGGACTGGCCTCTCCTGTCAGACCTCTCTCTCAGATCACAGATGTGTATAGTAGGGTGTAGGTACGGATGGCCCTCTCCTTTCAGACCTCTCTCTCAGATGGCGGGTGTGCGTATTAGGGTGTGTGCAGGGGCTGGCATCTCTGCTGAGACCTCTCTCTGTAATCATAGAGGTGCGTAGTAGAATGTGGGGAGGGACTGGGCTCTCCTTATAGACCTCTCTCTCAGATGATGGGTGTGCGTAGTACAGTTGAGGAGGCATTTGCTTGTCTGGTGAGACCTCTTTCTGTAATCATGGGTGTGCGTAGTAGGGTGTGGAGAGGGACTGGCCTCTTTTTTCAGTCCTCTCACTCAGATGATGGGTGCATAGTAGGGATTTGGGAGGAACTGGGCTCTCCTTTTAGACCTCTATCTCAGATGACAGATGTGCATAGTAGAGTGTGTGGAAGTGCTGGCCTCTCTAGTGAGACCTCTCTCTGTAATGATGGGTGTGTGTAGTAGGGTGTTGAGAAGGACTGGCCTCTCCTTTTCAGACCTCTCTCTAAGATGACAGGTGTGCATAGTAGGGTGTGTGAAGGGACTGGCTTCTCTTCTGAGACCTCTCTTTGTAATGATAAGTGTGCATAAGGGTGTGGGAAGGGACTGGGCTCTCCTTTTAGACCTCTATCTCTCTGATGACAGGTGTGCATAGTTGGGTGTGTGAAGGGATTGGCCTCTCTGCTGAGACCTCTCTCTATAATGATGGGTGTGCATAGTGGGGTGTGGAGAGGGACTGTCTGCTCCTTTCAGACCTCTCTCTCAGATGACGAGTGTGCATACTAGGGGGAGTGGAAGGACTGGCCTCTCGGCTGAGACTTCTCTTTGTAATGATAGGTGTGCGTACTAGGGTGTGGGCAGGAACTGGACTCTCCTTTCAGACCTCTATCTCAGATGACGGATATGTGTAGTAGGGTATTTGGATGAGCCTTAACTCTAGTCATAACTCGTCTCAAACCAATGAGCATAAAAAGTAAAGTCTGATAAACACCATCTCCAGTAAGTCTCCTTCATACAGTAATGAGTGTGCATAGCAGAGTATATTCAAACATCACCTACTTCTTTCTACTTTAAACTGTCACGCGAGAGTCACGTGAGATCATAAAACTTTTTGGAAAATAGGAATGAACTATTTACTCATTACTGTACTTATCTCTTACACACTCCCTCTCAAAAATAAGGACCAAAAAATACAGTCCTACTAGTAGAGTGTAATGAGAACTCATCTACTCTTCTTTTACTATTCATGATCCAGTATCCCGAGAGATAATAAAAACAATATACATTTATTATCTTCACAATAGTTATCCCTAGACACCTCGTCTCTACATCTAGGGGGACAGCATGCCTTTTTGCTGCCCCCTTAAATAGCATTTTCGCTTCATCTTTACAACACCTCCAATTTTTCACAGTAAACAGTAAAGGCGGCCATTTAATTTCTAACATTCCACCAGCCAGCCAATCAGAAAACTTGCTCTCACAAAACTCACGGAAGGCTCTTGCTCTTGCAGAGCATGATAGCTCATGGGAACAATTGGCTTCTTGACCAATCATAGGACTCCATTTTTTATTCCATGGTTTCGCAAGACCAACTACCAAAATATGCAATTATTTTTGACCTTTAATATCTCAAGAACCACTGAACAGATTTACACCATATCACAAAAACCACTATCTGCAGACAAATATCTAGCTTTCTGCCGAAGCTGGTGCAATTGCATTAAGCAGTTTTTGCTGTAGCCTTGTCTAAAGAAGTCTATGGAAAATGCATAGGGATTTTGTGTTTTGGGACCCCCTTTTTCTTGGCCCCTGCTGAATAAATCACCCTGACACTTTCCAGGAAGCAGCTGAGGTAGCTGGACTTCTTTTTGGAAAATTTCATGAAGATTCGTAAAGCGGGGCCAAAGTTATTAGTAAACCACAAAACTCTCCAACTACGGAAAAGTAGACCTAACTATAACTACCTACTGGCAACCTCCAATGGGTGGGTGGCTGTATATATATATATATATAGGCTGCCACACTGCTGTTTATTGATTAAAAACAACTGTTTGCAGCAAGATCCAGTGTCTGGCGCACTTTTTTGCATATTGGGAAGGAAGTACGTGTTAAATGATTCTTAGGGGTGCTCCGTCCCCTAGCAGCCGAGACTGCCCTGTGAGGTCAAGGCTCTCCAGCAGAAAAAGTGAGATGGAGATGTTGTAAGAGGGAGCCTGCCCCGCCCACACTACACCAGTTGAAAAGAAGGTACAAGTATTAATTTGACCCTACGGAGGAGGCGAAAGTGAGGCAAGGGAGTGAAAGGGGAATATCTCTTCACCAGGGACTTTTAAAAGCAAATGGATGTTTATGAGAAGTTGTTTATTTGTGACAGCCAGGCAACCTATTGACTGCAATAACATGTACTCTTCAGGTCCTTACATCACTAGCCGGGGGCCGCAGACTGGTGTCCCATATCTACAGGGCGTTAAGAGAGAATCTCGTCACAGACCCACTCCCGGTTCAGGCCAAATGGGACAGGTTACTAGAGGAGCCTTTGACGGAATCAGAATGGAAACGGGTACATGAAGGGGTTAAACAAATTAGTTC
Organism: Calotriton arnoldi; assembly: GCA_963921515.1. Classification (NCBI taxonomy): domain Eukaryota; kingdom Metazoa; phylum Chordata; class Amphibia; order Caudata; family Salamandridae; genus Calotriton; species Calotriton arnoldi. Next base: position 1,775,482 of record CAWUFW010003249.1, read on the forward strand.
CAATGTGAGATTTAAGCTTACCCAATTTAATATTGTTCATCAAATATACCTGACTCCACACGTATTACACAGTATATACCCGGACCGCTCTGCTCATTGCCCCAAATGTGGTCACGCCGATGCCCAGTTCTTACACATGACATGGGAATGTACGGAATTGAAATCATACTGGGGGTCGATACTAGAACGATTGAGGTTGGTGACGGGGTGGACGCTGCCTTACTCCATTAGGGAGGTACTTCTGGGACTTCTTCCCAGACCTAAAGGGAGGAAGCTTACACGGAGGTTCCTGCAGTTGGGACTGGTGCTAGCTAAAAGAAGGATTGCAATTAATTGGATGAGCTCACTGCCCCCCAAGGTGGAAAACTGGGCCAAAGACTTAAGGGAATGGGCCACAGCAGAACCAACTCGAATGAGGCGAGTTTGAAGAGACGAAAAGTTAGAGGAGGATGCAAGGTCGTGGTATGTTATGATTTCAGAGATCCCCATTGGAGAGACCCCCCTTCCCCAAGCCACCGAGGTAACGCAAGCAGGTGTAGTGGGACCAGAGACAGGGTCTTTGCCAGAGAGCAATCCCGGAACACGAACATATTAATTAGCCTAGGGTGTGATAACGACTGATTCATGATACATGGTGCGGAGGGGTGTTTCCCAAGTGTGAACCAGGGGGGGTCGAGGGGGGGATGATTTCAAAGTTAACTTGTTGAGATTTGTTTTCAGGAGATATACCTGTTTATTTCCGAATGCAGTACCGGGTGACTTAACACCAGATTCTAGATGAGAACATATCCTTACCAGACTGAACTGTACTATCTTTCTCTGTATATATATTACTTGCAAACAAATGTATGTGATATGTAAATGTTGTCACAATGGTATTATGACTTTGTACGGCTGGAAACTTAATAAAAATATTTTTAAATTAAAAAAAAAAAACTGCAATAACATGCATGGTGAACACTAATTATATTTTGGAACAATAGACTGCAATGTCCCAATGTTTTTTAGAGAAAGTGGGAAAACAAATTGCAAGATAAAAGTAATTGGCAAAGTGTAACAATGCATTCTGGGGATTGTAGTACGCAGGACTACCCTGGAATAGAGCAGTCTTAAAAAGGCGAGCGTAGTCACGAAGTGAACGCCACAATCCAGTGAAAACTTACCTGTGAACAAGGCTGTCATAACAGTCGGAATGCGTCAGGATTATCTGTTTGAAGCAGGCTACCACACTGCTGTTTACTGATTAAAAACAACTGTTTGCAGCAAGGTCCAGTGTCTGGCGCACTTCTTTGCATATTGGGAAGGAAGTACGTATTGAATGTTTCTTAGGGGTGCTCCGTCCCTTAGCGCCAAGACCGCCCTGTGAGGTCAAGGCTCCCCAGCGGAGAAAGTGAGGTGGAAATGTTGTAAGAGGGAGCCTGACCCACCCACACTACGCCAGTTGAAAAGAAAGTACAAGGATTAATTCGACCCTACAAAGGAGACGAAAGCGAGGCAAGGGAGTGAACAGGGAATACCTCTTCACCAGGGACTTTTAAAAGCAAACTGAAGTTTATGAGAAGTTGTTTATTTGTGACAGCCAGGCAACTTATTAATTGAAATAGCATGCATGGTGAACACTAATTATATTTTGGAACAATAGACTGCAATGTTCCCAAAAAATTTAGAAAAAGTGGAAAAACAAATTGCAAGATAAAAGTGTTAGAAATGGGGGTCTCTAGTTGGCAAGGGTTCGCACCTTTGTCCAGGTAGAGAGACCCTTCTTCCTAGTCAGGGTAAGGGAGATACACAGGCGCAGTCGGTGGTAGGAGTGCCGGTCGGGCGGTGACGTGGGGCGGGGGAGGGGCAGGGTGGGGTGTAGTAAACTACAGATTAAGGCATAATACAGGTAAGTAAACATTTAAATAAATAAAACGAATTTCGTTGTGAGCGCTGCATCGCCAAATGCGATGCAGTGCGCGCAACGAAATTCGTTTTATTTATTTAAATGTTTACTTACCTGTATTCGGCCTTAATCCGTAGTTTACTACCCCCCACCCTGCCCCTCCCTTGCCCCACGTCACCGCCCGACCGGCACTCCTACCACCGACCGCGCCTGGAGATACACTTCTAAAATAAACCGTGCTCACCCCCTTGGTAGCTTGGCACGAGCAGACAGGCTTATCTCAGAGGCAGTGTGTAAAGCATTTGTCAACACATACTGTAATACAGTGAAAACACTACAAATGGACACCACACCAGTTTAGAAAAATAAGTAATCTTTATCTAAACCAAAACAAGACCAAAACGACAAAAAGCCACAATACATTAATAAAAATATGACTTTCAAATGGTAGAAATAGTTCTGTTCAAAGAAAATTGCAGATGCGACGCGCACGCGTACACAAACAAAAAGGGTCACAGCGAAGGTGATGGGTCGGTTCCTTACACGCAGGGAAGGTGATGCATCGGTTCCTTGCTTCGGGGGAGATGATGCGTCAGTTTCCTACTGCTGCACAGGGGAGGGGTTGCATCGGTTCCTTACGGGAGAGGAGGTGATTGCTCGGTTTCTTACTGCGTCCCCCAACGACGCAACACACCTGATGCCTCGATGCGATGCGTGACAATCCGGGATGGTGCATGGGTTCTTGCAGCCAAACAGCAGGGCTTGCATTGGAATCGGTGCAGTGATCTTGGACTTTGGAGATCGGTGCACCCGATGCGGCGTGCAGCGATTTCTCGAGCCGCGGGCAGGGGCTGCGTCGGTTTCTTCGGCGATGCATCAGAAACAGGTATGGATGTGTCACGCTTCTCGTCGTTTCGTTGCTTTTCCAGCTGCCAACAGCCAGAACAACCTCCAGAGGCCCAGAACAGCTACAGGTACCTCTTGGCAGGTCAGAACTCTCAGGAAGGAAGTTCAGGGGGGCTGGGGGTGAAGTCTTTGTGTCCCTGAGACTTCAGAACAGGAGGCAAGCTCTTCTTCAAGCCCTTGGAGATCTTCCGCAAGCAGGGAACACAGCATACAGCAGAGTCCTTTTCCCTTTCCTTGGCAGAAAGTAGCCACTGCAGGCCAACCCCAGACAGCAAACAGCACAGGGGCAGTATTCTGCCTCAGTTTCTCCAGCTCTTCTCCTTGGCAAAGAGTCCTCTTGATTCCCAGAAGTGATCTAAAAGTCTGGGGTCTGGGCCCTTCTTTTCATAATACAAAATCCTTTGTTCTCTGTAGCAGAGAAGCTCTTTGCCCAGCCAAAACCAGTTCTGTCCTCTCTGGTGCAGCTTCCTGGCAGAAGGTGGAGACAGCATTGTCTAAGGCATCCCAGGCCCATTCAGGTGTGAAAGAAATCTCCTCCCTCTACTCTGAATGCAGCCCAGGTCTATTCAGCCCAGTCCTAACTCACCCTGGAAAGGCAGGACACACCTCACCAAGTGGCTGTTTGAACAGAATGCAAATCCCCAGCCCCTGTCACTCCAAAGCCAGACAGTCAATACACAACCTAGCAGAGGCACACTTGATGGTTAGGCAAGAAAATACCTACTTCTAAAAGTGGTGTTTTCAAACCCAGAATGTAAAAATCACCCTCACTAAAAGATGCATCTTAATATTCTGAGTTCAGGCATATCAAACTTTATTTTCTTATCTTGTTCCCATGGGCAGTAATGCTCTTAAGATGTTATGAGCAAACTCCCCATTCTATCCTGTGGGACAGATAGCCTTACAATAGTGAAAATTGAATATGGCAGTATTTCACTATCAGGACATGCCACACACATCCAAAGGGTTACCTAGGACCTAACTTAGGGGTGACTCACATGTAAGAAAAGGGAAGGTTAGGGCCTGGCAAGTAGGTGCACTTGCCAGGTCGACATGGCAGTACCAAACTGTGCACAGACACTGCAGTGGCAGGGCCAGAGTTACATTTACAGGCTGCTGATGTGGGTGGCACAATCAGTGTTGCAGGCACACTAGCAGCATTTGATTTACTGGCCCTGGGCACACACAGTGCACTATACTAGGGACTGAGTAGTAAATCAAATATGCCAATCATGAAATCACCAATCCATAAAAACAATTTACAGGGGGCACTTGCACTTTGGCACTGAACAGCAGTGGCAAAGTACCCAAAGCATCTAGACCAGCAAAAACGAAGTCCACACACAGCAAAATAACAGGAGGCAAAGGCAAAAATACAGGGAAACCCACACCAATGATGCCAGTAATTGGCAAAGTGTACCAATGCATTCTGGGGATTGTAGTATGGCGGGATTACCCTGGAATCGAGTAGTCTTAAAAAGGTGAGTGTAATCACACAGTGAACGCCACAATTGAGTGAAATCTTACCTGTGAACAAGGCTGTCATATCAGCCAAAAGGATTCTCTGTTTGAAGCAGGCTGCCACACTGCTGTTTATTGATTAAAAACAACTGTTTGCAGCAAGGTCCAGTGTCTGGAGCACTTCTTTGGATATTGGGAAGGAAGTACGTGCTGAATGTTTCTGAGGTGTGCTCTGTCCATAGCGCCGAGACTGCCCTGTGAGGTCAAGGCTCCCCAGCGGAGAAAGTGAGGTGGAGATATATATATATATATATAATATATATATATATATTCACTGAAAAAAACCATAGGTTTCAGGCACGTTATAGTTAGAAATTAGCATTTAAAAAACCTTAGAAATTCACTGAAAAAACCACAGGTTTCAGGGACGTTATAGTTAGTTGGACATTTCACTCATACAAAACCAGAGAAATTCAGCCGTTATAGTTAGTTGAGCTAACTATAACTCACGCCCCATAATGCACTGCTGATGATGTGACATATTACATCATTCATGACATGGTCAGTGACATCACTGATGACATCACTGATGACATCTCAAATGACATCACTGATGACATCACTGATGACATCATCCAGTGAATGTGTGTTTCTGTAAAGTTTATATATGTTTTATATATGCCAAGGTGTATTGAAGAATGAGTGGGTGTATAAGTGTCTGAATGGATGATTTAATAGGTGCGTGACTGACTGTATAAGTGAGTGATTAATCGTGTCTTACTGAATCTATTGGTCAGTGACTAAACTGTGTGAATGTCTGTATTAGTCTGTCAGTTGGTGTGTAAGCGGCTGCATGGGATGGAGAGTAGCTACATGAGTGTCTATATGGGATATTGATTGGTTGTCTGAGTATCTGTATGGGTGCCCGAGTGTCTGTGTGGGTGGGTGGGGGTGTGTGACTCTGTGCATAGATGTGTGAATGGGTAATTCACTGGGTGTATGGGATTAAGAGTGCATCTGTGAAGGGCTGTAGGGGTAGGTCAGTGTGTGTATGGGTATATTGGTGAGTGAATGGTTGTCTTAGTAGTACATGTGTGACTAACTACATATGTGAAAGGCAGTATATGTGAGTGTTGGGGTATATAAATCACTATATGTGAGAGTGAGTGATTGTGAGAGTGGCTGTATGGATGAGTGTGTGCTTGTATCAGTGATTGTATAAGAGAGTAAGTATGTGTTAGTATCTGTATGAATAAGTGAGGTGGTGTGTGTATAACTGTATAGGTGAGTAAATGAGAGTGTGAATGATTCTTTGCATGATTGACTAGGTTTGGGAGTAACTCTATATGGATGAATGGCAATGTGTGAGTGCCTGTATAGGTGTATGAGTGCAAATGATAGTGCTGTATTGATAAGTGACTGCATGTATGAGTGACTGTATGGGTGAATGAGTGGACGTGTGTGTAGACCTAGGAATCAGTGAGTGGGTATGTAGTAACTGTATTTTAGAGTGGGTGTATCAAAGGTTATATTAGGGTGTGAGGAGGTGCATCAGATTATCACGTGGATGATGTCATCAGTGATGTCATCAGTGATGTCATTTGAGATGTCATCAGTGATGTCACTGACCATGTCATGAATGATGTAATATGTGACGTCATCAGCAGTGCATTGCGGGGGCGTGAGTTATAGTTAGCTCAACAAACTATAACGGCCGAATTTCTCTGGTTTTGTACGAGTGAAATGTCCAACTAACTATAACGTCCCTGAAACCTGTGGTTTTTTCAGTGAATTTCTAAGGTTTTTTAAATGCTAATTTCTAACTATAACGTGCCTGAAACCTATGGTTTTTTCAGTGAATTTCAAAGGTTTTTTAAATGCTAATTTCTAACTATAACGTCCCTGAAAACTATGGTTTTTTCAGTGAATTTCAATGGTTTTTTTAAATGCTAATTTCTTACTCTAACGTCCCAAAAGTATTTTTTCTTATTTTTTTTATTGTTATAAAAATAATGTATTAATTTCTAATTCTTAAGAAGTACATATACATTTTTTTTTAATAAGAAAGTGGATTCGCGCACCCATCTTGTACCTGTCTTGATCGGTGCGCGATTCCAAGCCGCCATATTGGTAAAGTCGTGTAGAATGCACACGCCATAAGGGACGGGTGCGCGAACTACTACCTCGCATAACGTTACGCAGGTGCGGATGTCGCGCTGGGTGCGCGACTCCGCCGTAAAATTTTAAGTTTAAAAACTACATATTTATAAGTTTTAACTGTATATTAAAGCAAGAGATTTTTTAATTTATTTATAAAAATCATATATTTGTAAGTAGAATAAAGATAAGGTATTGTTAAATATATTTTTGCGAAGTCACGATGGGTGCACGCTGGGTGCGTGCACGCAGCGCGAATCCATGTGACTTTTAAAAAAAAGAATCTCATTGGTTGAGAACCTATTCATTCTAGAAGTTGCAAGACCCCACACAATTTTGTCATTGCTTGAAGATCCTCAGGAGGAGACACACCTGTTGTGTTTTTTCTCTTGTTCACTTGTTTTTGGTGTTTTTTTCCTGCAACATTTGAATTATGGCATCTTCAAGTGCACCAGCACAGTTTCATGAAGAGGATGAAGAGTTGGAGGAACCTCCAAGAAAGAAGAAAGAAAGTATTGTATGGGCATTCTTCTGTATTCCAGAGGGCGAAAAAGAAGTTAACGCCCGAAAGGTCACTTGCAACATCTGTGACAGAGTTCTATCCAGAGGGTCTGAGAAGAAGAACTCTTGTGGTACTTCTTCTATGCTAAAACATCTCCAAACCATCCACCCTTGACCGCTGACCTGAGAACAAAGGAAGAGGGAATTAGAACAGCAAGCCCTGCAGGATGACCAGCAACCGAGTACATCTTCCGGACCTGGCTCTTCGAACAGAGGCCCAGACATTAGGCCTGAATTCGCTGGTCTTGAGGAGCGATGTATAAAATGTAAAAAGAGCGTGTGCTATGGAGAGCAATCCATTGACAACATCGTTTTTGCTGCTCGCAGCCACCATTGTTAATTTTTTTCTTTTGCAATGTTGTTTTTTTGCAAAAGTTATGACGCCAGTTGCGTCACTTTTTCTTGTTGTTTATTTTTTTCTTTTGAAAAAAACACCCAACATTTTTGAAAAAGAGTTAAAAACACACAAAAAGAAGGAAAAAAATGGTTCTCTTTAAAACCACCTATTCTGTTTAAAAAAGAAAAATGAGTGCATGTGGTGTACCTGGGTGATTGCATGAGTGCATCAGTAGTATATAGGTGCTTGCATGAGTGCATGGGTAGAGCCTGCATGATTGGACGACTGCATGAGTAATGCCTGGGTGATTGTATTAGTACATGGGTAGTGCTTGAGTGATTAAAAGAGTGCATGGGTAGTGCCTGGGTGATTGCATGCCTCCATTAGTAGTACGTAGCTGCTTCTATGAGTGCATGGGTAGTGCCTGGGTAATTACATGAGTGCATCAGTAATGCGTATATACTTGCATGAGTGGATGGGTAGTTTCTGCGTGATTGGACAAGTTCATGGATAGTGCCTGGGTGACTGCAAGAGTGCATGGGTACTACCTGGGTAATTGAAGGAGTGAATGAATAGTGTCTAGGAGATTAGAAGACTGCATGGGTAGTGCACAGGTGATTGTAGCGCTGCATGTGTTAGTGCCTGGGTCGTTGCATGAGTACATAGGTACTGATTGGATGATTAGAGTACTGCAAGTATAGTGCATGGTGAATTTACAAGTGCTTGGGTATTGGCGGAGTGATTGGATAAGTACATGGTGCTGGCTGGGTGATTGGAGGAGTGCATAGGTAGTGACAGTGCGATGGCTGGACTGCATGGGTAGTGCTCAGGGGATTGTAGCACTGCATGTGCTAATGCCTGGGTCATTGCATGAGTACATGGGTAGTGACTGGATGATTAGAGTGCTGCAAGGAGAGTGCATGGAGAATTTATAAGTGCTTGGGTTTTGGCGGAGTGATTGGATAAGTACATGGTGATGACTGGGTGATTAGAGGAGTGCATAGGCAGTGACAGAGAGATAGCTAGACTGCATGGGTAGTGCTCAGGGGATTGTAGTAGTGCATGTGTTAGTGCCTGGGTCATTGCATGAGTACATGGGTACTGACTGGATGATTAGAGTACTGCAAGGAGAGTGCATGGTGAATTTATAAGTGCTTGGGTTTTGGCGGAGTGATTGGATAAGTACATGATGCTGAATGGGTGATTGGAGGAGTGCATGGGTAGTGACAGGGGGATTGCTGGGCTGCATAGGTACTACCTGGGTAATTGGAGGAGTGAATCAGTGGTGTGTAGGTGGTTAGAAGTCTGCATGGGTAGTGCACAGGGGATTGTAGCAGTGCATGTGTTAGTCCCTGGGTTATTGCATGAGTACATGGGTAGTGACTGGATGATTAGAGTGCTGCAAGGAGAGTGCATGGAGAATTTATAAGTGCTTGGGTTTTGGCGGAGTGATTGGATAAGTACATGGTGCTGGCTGGGTGATTGGAGGAGTGCATGGGTAGTGACAGGGCGATGGCTGGATTGCATGGGTAGTGCTCAGGGGATTGTAGCACTGCATGTGTTAGTGTCTGGGTCATTGCATGAGTACATGGGTAGTGACTGGATGATTAGAGTGCTGCAAGGAGAGTGCATGGAGAATTTATAAGTGCTTGGGTTTTGGCGGAGTGATTGGATAAGTACATGGTGCTGACTGGGTGATTAGAGGAGTGCATAGGCAGTGACAGAGAGATGGCTGGACTGCTTGGGTAGTGCTCAGGGGATTGTAGCAGTGCATGTGTTAGTGCCTGGGTCATTGCATGAGTACATGGGTACTGACTGGATGATTAGAGTACTGCAAGGAGAGTGCATGGTAAATTTATAAGTGCTTGGGTTTTGGCAGAGTGATTGCATAAGTACATGATGCTGGATGGGTGATTGGAGGAGTGCATGGGTAGTGACAGGGGGATTGCTGGACTGCATGGGTACTACCTGGGTAATTAGAGGGGTGAATCAGTAGTGTGTAGGTGGTAAGAGGTCTGCATGGGTAGTGCACAGGGGATTGTAGAAGTGCATGTGTTAGTGCCTGGGTCATTGCATGAGTACATGGGTAGTGACTGGATAATTAGAGTATTGCAAGGAGAGTGCATGGTGAATTTATAAGTGCTTGGGTTTTGGCGGAGGGGTTGGATAAGTACATGATTCTGGATGGGTGATTGGAGCAGTGCATAGGCAGTGACAGGGAGATGGCTGGACTGCATGGGTAGTGCTCAGGGGATTGTAGCAGTGGATGTGTTAGTGCCTTGGTCATTGCATGTGTACATGGGTGCTGACTGGATGATTAGAGTACTGCAAGGAGACTGCATGGTGAATTTATAAGTGCTTGGGTTTTGGCGGAGTGATTGGATAAGTACATGATGCTGGATGGGTGATTGGAGGAGTGCATGGGTAGTGACAGGGGGATTGCTGGACTGGATAGGTACTATCTGGGTAATTGGAGGAGTGAATCAGTAGTGTGTAGGTGGTTAGAGGTCTGCATGGGTAGTGCACAGGTGTTTGTAGCAGTGCATGTGTTAGTGCCTGGGTCATTGCATGAGTACATGGGTAGTGACTGGATGATTAGAGTGCTGCAAGGAGAGTGCATGGTGAATTTATAAGTGCTTGGGTTTTGGCGTAGTGATTGGATAAGTACATGGTGTTGGATGGGTGATTGGAAGAGTGCATGTGTAGTGACAGAGAGATGGCTGTACTGCATGGGTAGTGCTCAGGGGATTGTAGCAGTGCATGAGTTAGTGCCTGGGTCATTGCATGAGTACATGGGTAGTGACTGGGTGATTAGAGTGCTGCAAGGAGAGTGCATGGTGAATTTATGAGTGCTTGGGTTTTGGCAGAGTGATTGGATAAGTACATGGTGCTGGCTGGGAGATTGGAGTAGTGCATGAATAGTGACAGGGAGATTGCTGGACTGCATGGGTAGTGCTCAGGGGGTTGTAGTGTTGTATTCTCCTTAGGGTGTCCATAACAGGCTTTCCAAATATCATGTTCTTATATAGGCACAATTCGCCCTGCCCTTGTATAGGCATAGAATCCCAGGCCTTATTTAGGCATTAAACCGTGCACTCCAAATACAGGCATGGTCTCTGACATCCGTCCACCCTAACGTCACAACGAGTTCATGAAGAACAGACCCTTAGGCTGCGGGAGTTTCCCTAGCTCAGGACTATTGATTTCTTCAAGGCCTCATCTATTATGCATGAACCATTATTCCTTAGGGGTTCATTCATGACGTCTTTCGTTGTCCAACTCACGTCAATGCTAACATTCCTAAGGTACTCTCAGGTATAAATATACCTTCCCTAGCCCCTGTAAACCAGAGGAGACCTCGACTTCAGAGGAGCCAGTATCCCGGCCTGACGCACTGAGAAGACGCTGCCATTCCCTGCACGCAGAGCGCCCAGCTTCCAGCTTCCAGTGATCTGATTTCCCTTGCGGGGTGTTGGAGTTCGAGTCTGGCAAAGAGATTCCAACCTCTCTCATTCTTCAGGTATGGAGCTGATAAGAACCTAGAGGGACTCTTGGCATACTAGGCATACTAGACTTAACATACTCTTAGTATACCATAGTAAGGAATACTTCACCTACTTCTTCCCTCTTCCTACACCTAGGTTAGGTTAGGTACACTGGGGTAGAACTAGCTTAGCACCGCATCGTATGAGTACTCGCATTTTTAGTCTGTGTTATTTATGTAACAGCATTTGTACTAAAAGATAATGCTATCGCAGTATTATTTATTTCTACTGCTCACCCTGTACATTATTTATCTCGCATACTGTCTTGTGATCGTAACAGCACATTATACTTACACCAGAAACAAGACTGTTCAATAAACCTTTTATTGAAAACGCCCGTCTATTATTTCTGTGTAACTCTGAGGAAAACTAAGCATGCACGACTGAGCTGAGTGAAATAGTTATCTAGTGTTTCCACGACTCTGGGACACGTTCTGATTCTAAAAGGAAAACATATTGGTCATGTTTTGCGGCTGCCAGAAACTACTCCCTTCTTGTTGTCAAGGAGTTTCTAGTGGCCTCTGAGCTAGCTGGCACAAGTAATTAAGTTTAATATACTCGATAGGGACATACCGACCTTAGTCCTATGTCAAACCTATAGGATATATTATTCCAATGCGCAGAGCCTATTAGGGAAATAAGCCCAACGGTTTGGTTAGGCAGTAATTCAACTTTAGATACTGAGTAACTCAGCTGTGCTATTTTCTCTCAAAGACCCCTACCCATATACTCCAAAAGACGTCTGGAGTGGGCAGGGCTAGGTATCCGCCAAGGCTACATAGGGAAGCACCCTATATATTAGCTACTTGGTTTGCTCAAACGTTGAAGGATACAGTGTTCCAAAATATTGTGCACCTTATCTTTGTTTCCTTGAAACTTGTTCTACATTTTTCAAAAAACAAAATGCCTGACGGTAACAATGACACCGAAAACGGTGGATCTGCGGCTGATCCAGCCCAAGCAGTAGTTTTTAACCTTACAGGTTTAAATGAAACTGAGGAGGGTGTTATACACATCCCTCAAAACTTAAGAAGAGCCATAACTCTAAAACTTATAAAACATGGCCTATCGCCAAGAGGAGGTAGAGCAGTTTTCGTGATAGAGGCACATGAATCATTTCAGACAGAGGTATTCTATTCATGGGTACTACTTCCGGAATGCAATCCAACATCACAAACATTTCACTTCTACAAAGAAGATGAACTACCAGAGGAATACATTCCTTTCGAGGATATTGAAATTCCATTAACATACCAAGAGCATCAGCTCTGGTTTAAAGCGCCCTAAAACATCACAAAAACATTACCAGGCTCGGTCCACTAGGTAGACCAGGAGCAACATGGCCGATTTTAGCCGGCTACACACCTCATCCTGAACTGGATATAATGACAGATGAGGAATTATATACTCAAATAAAAGAGTTAATAAAAATTTACAGACAATTGGTCCAATATGTCATGCGGACTTTTACAGTCCGACCACAATTGACATATCCAAACCCAACTCCCCAACAGGGAAATACACTAAAAATTACACCACAGACTCTATATTCAGTCATGGGTAAAATGCCCACAAAACGTGAGCAAATTCCGTTTTGGATAGCTCAAAAAATTACTCAAATCGAAGCAGTATTTCCAAATACTAGCCCACATGAGAAACACAGAATCCTAACAATCAGTTTACCGATGGGGATAACACCACAACTGGAAGACTGCACCACTTGGGGCTCAGTCTTTGCTGCCATCTATACTAAAACACATGGTGTTCCGTCAATTGCGGTAATACCTGATGTCTTAAAACAAATTCAAAATGAATATGGGGCAGAGCCTGCTCTAAATTTAGGTATGAAGTTACTGAAAAATTTCGAGCAGGTCTCAACAATAATATTATCTAATATTAAAGGGAGGCAGCAGCAGTGGCAATCCGCCAAAAATTGAGGGAATTCGATGTTACAGAACATCAAACTGAGCTACCCAGAATTATAGAACAATCTTATGCAGAATTAGGCAGAGATAGTTTGGGTGGAAGACCACTGAAACCAAAACTATCTGAAAGTCCTGAGAAGGACTCAATAAAACAAACTCCTACATCTTCTAAAAAGAAGTGGGAGTCTACTAAACAAAAATCAAACGAGAAACGTTCTCAATCCCGAGGTAGGTCTCCTCAACAGGAGCCCTCTGAAAGGAGGTATAACCTCAGGAATAGGGATAATTTAAGAAAACCTAATAGGTATCATGATACTGATACACGTTCCTCTCGTCCCTTTCAGATCTCACCACAGACTTCGGAAAGAAGAGGACGGATGGAACACAGAGAAGAACGCGTGACATCGAAAGACGACAAACACGCTCCAAAAACTAAAGTAAAACCTCAATTCTCCAAAAAGAAAGTAGCAGGTCTAAAGATAAGACATGCCGAGAATACTGAGAACGCAACTCAAGAACGGAGAATGGGCTCAGACCATGCTGGACAGTGCAGCAGAAGTCACAATAGTTCGCCAGAACCTGAGGGAACTTCTGGAGATAGTGGACTTGAATGAGTACATCACAGTTGAGACTGTAGACACCAGGGTTAGTACTCCACAAAAGTTATATGACATAACACTCCGGATGGAGGGAGACAAACCTAGACAGGTGAAAGCACTTTTTGGGGAAAAACTATCAAAGGGCTATGACATACTTCTAGCAGAAAAAGACTGGCCACCACAATTTGTCAGGGAGTGCCCACACGGCGAGGACATAATTATGCCTGCCTTCTCCAACCATATACCAATGCATCTAAGATATACATATGCCAGGAAATGGGCAGTGGCCCAGGCCCCAGCATTATATAAAAATCATGTAGGATGGGATGAAGATTCACCTCACCATAAAATACATCTGAAACATGAACCAACTGCACAACGGCAGTATCCTATTAAGCAAGAAGCTAAAAAACAGGTCAGGGAGATCTTAGATCAACTTAAATACCAAGGGGTGATTGAAACATGCACCTCCTCAATGAACAATCCTTTGTTTCCTGTCTCCAAACCAGACAAAACATATCGTCTAGTTTTGGATTACAGACATCTAAACACTTGTTCTAAAACTTTTGCAGTGCAAAATGCACATAGCACAGCATTAATGAATAACATTGTGCGTAAAAAATCTAAAACAACATTACACATCTCAAATGGTTTCTTTTGTCAAAACATAGCACCTGAAAGCAGGTACTTAACAGCATTCTCCATAATGGGGACCCAGCGTCACTTTTGTCGACTCCCACAGGGGTTCAAGAATAGCCCAGGTTTATTCTCAGCGAAGGTAATGGAGTTACTACAAATTTATGACAATGAGGCATTGTCCTATGTCGATGACATATATCTGACAGACGATGACCTAGTAAAACACTTGAACAGGGTGAGCACCATTATACTGGGATTCGCCTCTGAGGGTTACAAATTCAACTTTAAAAAGTCCAGAATTGCCCATCTCAATGTCCTATTTCTAGGATATGAGCTTTCAAGTGAAGGCAAGAGCTTGGCAGCTAACTTTTTAGAAAAGTGTGCGCTGCTCCAACCTCCAAAACGCTAAAAAACTTACAATCAATCCTGGGTTTCTTAAATTTTGGAAGAACATACATTATAAACTATGCAGAAAGGGTTAAACCTCTCTACGCATTAATCAAACCTGATTTTTCAATCAAAAACTGGACACAGGAACACACAGAAATTTTGCGTTCACTCCAGGCTAACATGTTAGCAACAAATCACTTACAAACACGCGTAAGTGAACGAAATTTGGTGATCCGAATCATTTCGGGTCAATGCGGATTCACCTACTTAACTTTCAATGAGGGTGAAAAAATACCAATAGCGTATAAATCACACTTGTACACACAAGCGGAAATGCGCTTCAGTTCTACTGAAAAAATTCTAACAGCAGTTCAAACCGCTGTAGCAAAAGAAAGAGCCTTAGCCCAAGGGAAACGCATTATTATCGTAACCCCAGTACCTGCTTTAGAAGCGGTTACAAAAGCAAGCATTCCAAATGCTAAGGCATTGCATCCAAGATGGATACAATGGGTTAATTCTCTTGCTGCAACAGATGTTGAATATGTTTTTGATCCAGATTTAAAAACACAAGCCTTCCTGCAGTACGAACATGAATGTCCCCTGCCCACTGAAATTCTGCCTCTCGATCAGTACGAATTCATAATTTATACTGACTGGATCCGCACAACCCGCAATAGGGGGTAAGCAAGCTTACAGTGCAGCGTGTGCTATCGTTAAAGGTCGCATGCGAAATGGCATCTTCAGACCTATGGTCACTAAAACGCAGTCTCTAGGAGATTGTACAGCTCAGCGAGCTGAACTACAAGCATTCAAACTGGCACTTGAAAGTACAGATCGAGAATTCCCCACACTAATCGTGTGCGATTCCTTTTACTGTGTGCAGTCGTATAATGAATATATACAAAACTGGCTTGAAAATGGTTTCAAAGATGCGAAAGGTGGCACAATAAAGCACAAATTGCTTTGGGAACAAGTAGTTCAGTTGAAAAATGAACTACCAAAGGCTCACGTGATCCACACACTGAGTCATCAACGTGATGGCGTTCACGTTGCAGGGAATTCATTGGCTGATGAAGCCGCAAAGGCGGCTGTGCAAACGGCTTCCGTAGCTGCGATCACTCGTTCAAAAACAAAAATAGACGGTGAGATAATGTTGGCTGTCAATGCTTCAAGCAAGGGCAGTAGTGCAGCGTTACCAAAAAAGTTTCCACTCAAGTACTCTTATGTAATTGATGCGAACAACGTTCCTTTTGCTCAAATCCCTGGAGTGGGGGATAGGGTAATACCAAACATGGAACGTAGAGCAGCCTTGATTTATGAAACACATTTGGGGGAGGGTCTGTCACATCAAGGGATCTCTAAGACTATCCTGACTTTAAAAGAGATGTACTGGTGGCCTGGGATGAATACAGAAATTCACATATTCATCAACAACTGCTTAGACTGTAAATTACAGCGAGAGAGCCACCAGACACCATGCTGCGAATGCGGCAGCCCAGTACAGACACCACTGTTAGACAGCATTCGACTATCTACGCGCCTGCGTTCTACTGGACAAAGGCATTCCCGCAAATACTGAATCTAGGTTCCTATGGTTATGGCCTCAGTGCTCAGCTGACGCTTGAACTGTTATAAAAGATTTGCGAGTCTTTATCGGCATATACGCAATAGGCACGCTACATTCGGACCAGGGTCCTGCGTTTAGCTCGCGGGCTTACAAAGATGCCATGGCCAGTCTGGGCGTTGCATTGCGGTACTCCTCTCCATTCCATCCTGAGGGAAATTCAGTTGTGGAAAGGAAAAACCGGGACATAAAGCAGTCTATAACAGCTAGAGTATTAGGTTCGGATGACGGGTGGGTCAAACACCTTAGTGGCGTTCAGCGCGCAATGAACAATCTGCCAAGAAGTTCTCTAGGGGGGGTCACTCCATATGAGGTCCTATTTGGGACGAGAATGTGGGTACCAGACTTAGACAACGTAGGCACAGTGGTGGAAAATAAACCCTTTGATATCAAAGATCGTTTGGCTGTTTTACAGGACTTAAACAAATTAAGAACGAAACAAAGCAACGTATTCCTACAGTCAACCACCACTGGGGATCAACCGGCTGTCCCAGCAAGGCCTGTCTGGATTCCAAAAGTTGGGGATCTAGTCAGAGAAAAAATTGCGGACAAGAAGGAATTTGGACCTTCTTACAGACAACCAGTACCTGTCCTAGCAGTTCAAGGAACAAGAACAGTACTACTGCCGCCCCTTGCTGGAAGAAAGGAGAAAAGATTTGTGTCCATCGACCTGATCAAACCACAGTATGTGGCCAATACTAAATAGTAGGCCTCGTGGACTCCGACCTAGTAGCAAACGCACTCCTCTCGCTACTATCCAAGAGGTTCATACTGAAAGACTGATAACAATCGAGAATTCAGCTGAAACAAATGAAGGACTATGCAACAACGCTATGGAACTCATACCTCTTGAAGAACAAGTAACAGTTCGTCCAAATACACCTGTCTACACCAACGTAACAAGTGATGAACTGGTTCCAGTGATTTCTACAAATCCTGATGCAATTCAAACAATTGACAGAACTGCTTCTGGCTACTTCATTAACTTTGATACGTTCTCAGAAGATCCAAGTGAACCTGAAACAACGCCAGTGTCATTGAAATACAAGCAGCAAGTACAAGACTTTCTTCACTTTCTGAAAAAGACTTATTTGGTTTCTCCATGGATTGAACTCTGGATTACATCTGGACTTTTTGTTTTCCTGCTCTGGCTAGCTTTGGTAACAACAGTAAGCGTGCTAATAAGTGGCAGATACATCCATGTGAACACTGAAGGAAAAGACGTAAACGTACTTTTGAAACCTCATAAATCTTCCCATCGTGAAGCAAGAGACTTGTCATCAGTGAACATCACAGCTGTTCCTATACACGATGGTATAGTGTGGGACAAAACAGATTTTGATATATTCGGTCCGACGGAAGAATTGAACATTCCACATTTGTTTAAAATTTCACTAAGTGATCTAATCACGTCCAGTACCTATTCTGATGATTGGGACTTTGAGACTGTGACTGATATTATGTTTGACCTAGAAAGATCTGCTGCATTTTCTAAAAATGAATATTTAGAGGGTTCATCAGACTATGAAGAACTGTATTGTTATAATCACTATGGTCATCATTTTTTGCATAAATCTGCATATCCAAGAAATGTGTTTATGTTTAACCAATGGGAACATTGTCCTACACCACCTAAAGGTAGTTCAAAAACATTTGCCAGTAAATTTCCATATTTTTCAGGATACAATACATCTGATCCAGAAATGTTTTACTATAAAAATGTAAACAAAACAGGACTGAAAATTATGTTAACAAATACAAAACAGATTTATTCTGTATTATTCAATGCCCAACTGTCTAGACAGGGTCTCGACTTTTGGAAAGACACAATAGACACAAAAACGTTGTGGGGTACTAAAGAATGGCAAGTACAGGGGATAGAAGCTTTATTCAGAGCCTGCATCATCCCTGAACAAATAATGTTTTTGAATGAAACTATCCAACAAACATCTTGTCTTGGTTTAGCCAAGATCAAAGAGATGAACACACCTTCTGTACCAACTCCTGCAAAAAATAATGAAACTCAGGCAGTGGTGACAGTCGACAATATACTACAACTCAACAGATCTAATCCTGATTGGAAAAAATGGTTGATCTGGCCCACAGACACGAATAACTGTCAGGAAAGATTCCTGAATAAAACTCAGGGCTTTACTATTCATAGGCCAGACCCAAGATACGTCCAAAGACAACATCCGGGGGTAGTAACAACATACAGTGTAGGGAAGTTATGCCTCGATTGGCTGCATACCTCTACACTACAGGATGTAAAACAACACTTATCCTTACTTGCAAAAGACGCAGATCTTAGGGATTTCTTGCTTGGACCAAGAAAACCACGTCAAAAACGTTTCATATATGCCGGCATTTATGCTGCTTATAATGAAGCTTGGAAGGTGTCACAGATAGAGGCCACAGAACGAATACGTGAACTTGATCGTATTAATTTAGAGAAAACACTCTCTGTGGTCGACAATGGGTTAACAACTTTGTCCTCCAGAATATATTCATTGGACGGCATTGTATCCTCTGCTATCGACATTCTAGAACAAGATTTGGCGATGTTACAACAAGGCCAATCTCAAATACGTTCTATTATGTTATTAAGCTGGACGCTGCAATCGTTGCGAGCGGGCTATGTGCCTTGGCGTTTCATCAACACAACGGCTCTGTTTGCAGAATACAATCTAACTGATAAACAGATCGAAATGGCACAGAGAGGAGCAAAGTATACAGTGCTGAGCATTGAAAAACTGGAAAAGTTACCATTCACAGTGGCAGAAAAACCAGCTACAGAATGGCTTATTCATGGCAAAATTACACTACCTGTGACTACTTTTCAGTTTCAGTATTGCCTCAGACAGATGCAAGCAGGCAAATATGAAAGGTTGGGTAAGGAATACATTAAGACATCTTGGGCTTTACCGTATACATATAGATGTTGGAGCGGGGATCGTGAAGTGTTTTTAAGCGGTAAAAACTGTAAACGTGCACTCAGCGGTCCACTTATATGTCAGGACATTTCCTTACACGGGGCTTGTAATGGTTCTGTGGCAAATTTGTCTTGCCATCAGCAGGGTACACCAGCTGCTGTGATTAATCCAACGTTCGGACAACTTTCTAATGGGAGTTACCTCATGTTGAATGATCAGAGTTGCTGTGGCATGCTGCCAGGCATCCCATATCTAGTAACGGTCAACTCCAGGGTCACTTGCTGTATGCAAGTATTGTTTGCCCCAATAGACACAGTCAGGGGAGTCGCCTTTGTGGCCTTCGCTGAACGTCTCTTTTATAAGATTTGATACTTTAAGCAGAATGAAAGCCATGCTTTTACAACAAACAGTGCCTTTGACCTCGGCCAAAGAAACCTATGATCTGCAATTTGCAAGGACTTCGGCTGAGATACAGACTTTAATACGTACAAACTGCCCTATACATTTTGTGGAAATGATGGGACGAATTTTCAACATGTCTGATACAACAGGAATTGTACATGTATTTAAGGGCATCTGCTCGGGTCTGTTAACACCTTTCCAGGCAATACTCGGAATCATCCCGAACTTTGCACATTCGGTGTTTGGTGGCATACCATTAATTCTAGCACTCGTTGCCGGAATTCTATTTTTCTTCCTGCTATTTCGCTATGGCCAGCCAACAACACTCCGAGCGACATGGAGAAAGCTCTCCTTGAACGAAAGTGCCGTGAGCAAATAGTACAGCTTTTGGGCATAAATCGTCTACAGGACCTTAATACCACATGGTTCCTGTCCTTTAGACCAATCTGGCAAGATTGCATCTTACCTGTTCTACGATGCCTGCTATGCGGTGTAGAATGCGTGTTGGACACCTGTCTAACATTTCCATCGGATGCGCCAACGGACGTCGATACTCTGCTGGACCAGATAACGGCCCATGCTATGTGTTGTCCCCAGCGGCTTCCTATCCTGATGACAGCATTCGTTGAGATCTCACAGACGCTTCCGGCTGCTGCTGAGGTACGAGAAAGAACTACAGGCACACAGGTAACAACGGACGCGAACATTGCGACAATTGAAAGCAATGTTTCACATCTCTGTGCGATTAACCTGCTTCACGAGGTGTTCCAACTCACACCAACAACAGTGGATGATGTTTTGTCTATAGAAATAGATGATCTAATGTTTACACCAGACCCGTAAACTGACTCTGATTCAGCATACAGTGTTCCAAAAATACAGCAACAATTTGGCCTTCATTTTTTCAAAAACTTGGAACTCTACCAAAAATTGAACTTTTTCCCATTTTTTCGAAGGAAAATGGAACTTCAATCTGCTTAAAGTAAAACTAGCCTTATAGTACAGACTTAGCGTTCCTTCCACAGACATTTAGTCATCTTGTGTGTCTACAACAGTTCATTGATTTTGCTGACATGAAATGACTTTGATTTATGAACAAACTTATCGATCATTTTTTTGTCAAATGTAAATATTACTGCTTACTTCATTCCAATTGCATTTATTTTCGAATGTTATGCCTGAAATGATAAGCAATGCTTCAAATGTACAGTACCTTTTTGCATTTTAATATGTTTGGTTTTTTAAATCCCTTTTTTAAAATGGTTTTATGAAATATTTTAGAAATATGCGGTACTTTATTTTTATGTTCAGCATTTTAAATGTTTAGCATTTATGTATTATCGTATACACGAAAGAGGAGTGGGTGTTGTATTCTCCTTAGGGTGTCCATAACAGGCTTTCCAAATATCATGTCCTTATATAGGCACAATTCGCCCTGCCCTTATATAGGCATAGAATCCCAGGCCTTATTTAGGCATTAAACCGTGCACTCCAAATACAGGCATGGTCTCTGACATCCGTCCACCCTAACGTCACAACGAGTTCATGAAGAACAGACCCTTAGGCTGCGGGAGTTTCCCTAGCTCAGGACTATTGATTTCTTCAAGGCCTCATCTATTATGCATGAACCATTATTCCTTAGGGGTTCATTCATGACGTCTTTCGTTGTCCAACTCACGTCAATGCTAACATTCCTAAGGTACTCTCAGGTATAAATATACCTTCCCTAGCCCCTGTAAACCAGAGGAGACCTCGACTTCAGAGGACCCCGTATCCCGGCCTGACGCACTGAGAAGACGCTGCCATTCCCTGCACGCAGAGCGCCCAGCTTCCAGCTTCCAGTGATCTGACTTCCCTTGCGGGGTGTTGGAGTTCGAGTCTGGCAAAGAGATTCCAACCTCTCTCATTCTTCAGGTATGGAGCTGATAAGAACCTAGAGGGACTCTTGGCATACTAGGCATACTAGACTTAACATACTCTTAGTATACCATAGTAAGGAATACTTCACCTACTTCTTCCCTCTTCCTACACCTAGGTTAGGTTAGGTACACTGGGGTAGAACTAGCTTAGCACCGCATCGTATGAGTACTCGCATTTTTAGTCTGTGTTATTTATGTAACAGCATTTGTACTAAAAGATAATGCTATCGCAGTATTATTTATTTCTACTGCTCACCCTGTACATTATTTATCTCGCATACTGTCTTGTGATCGTAACAGCACATTATACTTACACCAGAAACAAGACTGTTCAATAAACCTTTTATTGAAAACGCCCGTCTATTATTTCTGTGTAACTCTGAGGAAAACTAAGCATGCACGACTGAGCTGAGTGAAATAGTTATCTAGTGTTTCCACGACTCTGGGACACGTTCTGATTCTAAAAGGAAAACATATTGGTCATGTTTTGCGGCTGCCAGAAACTACTCCCTTCTTGTTGTCAAGGAGTTTCTAGTGGCCTCTGAGCTAGCTGGCACAAGTAATTAAGTTTAATATACTCGATAGGGACATACCGACCTTAGTCCTATGTCAAACCTATAGGATATATTATTCCAATGCGCAGAGCCTATTAGGGAAATAGGAGCTACACTACAGTAGTAGTGCATTTGTTAGTGCCTGGGTCATTGCATGAGTACATGGGTAGTGACTGGATGATTAGAGTGCTGCAAGGAGAGTGCATCATGAATTTATAAGTGCTTGGGTTTTGGCGGAGGGATTGGATAAGGTCATGGTGCTGGCTGGGTGATTGGAGGAGTGCATAGGTAGTGACGGGGAGATTGCTGGACTGCATGGAAAGTGGACAGGGGATTGTAGCAGTGCATGTGTTAGTGCCTGGGTCATTGCATGAGTACATGGGTACTGACTGGATGATTAGAGTACTGCAAGGAGAGTGCATGGTAAATTTATAAGTGCTTGGGTTTTGGCGGAGTGATTGCATAAGTACATGATGCTGGATGGGTGATTGGAGGAGTGCATGGGTAGTGACAGGGGGATTGCTGGACTGCATGGGTACTACCTGGGTAATTATAGGAGTGAATCAGTAGTGTGTAGGTGGTTAGAGGTCTGCATGGGTAGTGCACAGGGGATTGTAGCAGTGCATGTGTTAGTGCCTGGGTCATTGCATGAGTACATGGGTAGTGACTGGATGATTAGAGTGCTGCAAGGAGAGTGCATGGTGAATTTATAAGTGCTTGGGTTTTGGCGCAGTGATTGGATAAGTACATGGTGTTGGATGTGTGATTGGAAGAGTGCATGGGTAGTGACAGAGAGATGGCTGTACTGCGTGGGTAGTGCTCAGGGGATTGTAGCAGTGCATGAGTTAGTGCCTGGGTCATTGCATGAGTACATGGGTAGTGACTGGGTGATTAGAGTGCTGCAAGGAGAGTGCATGGTGAATTTATGAGTGCTTGGGTTTTGGCAGAGTGATTGGATAAGTACATGGTACTGGATGGGTGATTGGAAGAGTGCACAGGAGTGACAGTCAGATTGCTGGACTGCATGGGTAGTGCTCAAGGGATTGTAGAAGTGCATGTGTTAGTGCCTGGGTCATTGCATGAGTACATGCGTAGTGACTGGATGATTAGAGTACTGCAAGGAGAATGCATGGTGAATTTATAAGTGCTTGGGTTTTGGCGGAGTGATTGGATAAGTACATGGTGCTGGCTGGGTGATTGGAGGAGTGCATAGGTAGTGACAGGGAGATTGCTGGACTGCATGGAAAGTGTACAGGGGATTGTAGCAGTGCATGAGTTAGTGCCTGGGTCATTGCATGAGTACATGGGTAGTGACTGGATGATTAGAGTGCTGCAAGGAGAGTGCATGGTGAATTTATAAGTGCTTGGGTTTTGGCGGAGTGACTGGATAAGTACATGGTGCTGGATGGGTGATTGGAAGAGTGCACATGGAGTGGGAGAGGTATTGCTGGACTGCATAGGTACTACCTGGGTAATAGGAGGTGTGAATCAGTAGTGTGTAGGTGGTTAGAGGTCTGCATGGAAAGTGCACAGGGGATTGTAGCAGTGCATGTGTTAGTGCCTGGGTCATTGCATGAGTACATGGGTAGTGACTGGATGATTAGAATGCTGCAAGGAGAGTGTATGGTGAATTTATAAGTGCTTAGGTTTTGGCGGAGTGATTGGATAAGTACATGGTGCTGGATGGGTGATTGGCAGAGTGCACAGGGAGTGACAGGGAGATTGCTGGACTGCATGGGTAGTGCTCAGGGGATTGTAGCAGTGCATGAGTTAGTGCCTCGGTCATTGCATGAGTAGATGGGTAGTGACTGGATGATTAGAGTGCTGCAAGGAGCGTGCATGGTGAATTTATAAGTGCTTGGGTTTTGGCAGAGTGATTGGATAAGTACATGGTGCTGGCTGGGTGATTGGAGGAGTGCATGGGTAGTGACAGGGCGATGGCTGGACTGCATGGGTAGTGCTCTGGGGATGGTAGCACTGCATGTGTTACTGCCTGGGTCATTGCATGAGTACATGGGTAGTGACTGGATGATTAGAGTACTGCAAGGAGAGTGCATGGTGAATTTATAAGTGCTTGGGTTTTGGTGCAGTGATTGCATAAGTACATAGGGCTGGCTGGGTGATTGGAGGAGTGCATAGGTAGTGACAGCGAGATTGCTGGACTGCATGGGTAGTGCTCAGGGGATTGTAGCACTGCATGTGTTAGTGCCTGAGTCATTGCATGAGTACATGGGTAGTGACTGGATGATTAGAGTACTGCAAGGAGAGTGCATGGTGAATTTATAAGTGCTTGGGTTTTGGCGGAGTGATTTGATAAGTACATGGGGCTGGCTGGGTGATTGGAGGAGTGCATAGGTAGTGACAGGGAGATGGCTGGACTGCATGGGTAGTGCTCAGGGGATTGTAGCAGTGCATGAGTTAGTGCCTGGGTCATTGCATGAGTACATGGGTAGTGACTGGATTATTAGAGTGCTGCTAGGAGAGTGCATGGTGAATTTATAAGTGCTTGGGTATTGGCGGAGTGATTGGATTAGTGCATGGGTAGTGACAGGGTGACTGGAGGATTGCAAGTGTACTACCTGGGTAATTGAAGGAGTGAATGAGTAGTGTGTAAGTGGTTAGAGTACTGCATGGGTAGTGCTCAGGGATTATAGTAGTGCATGTGTTAGTGCCTGGGTCATTGCATGAGTACATGGGTAGTGACTGGAAGATTGGGAGAGTGCATGGGTAGTGCCTGGGTAATTTCATAAATGTTTGAGTAGTGGCAGAGTGATTTCATGAGTGCTTGGATACAAACAGAGTGATTGCAGAATATGGAATCAGTCAATTATTACTCATGTAGTTTTAAAATCTCCTAGTCACTACTTTTGCACTCCTGTAATCGGTCAGGCACCTCTCAATAGTTCACTAACCATACATACAACTGTATAAATACAATCTGAACACATAGATGAGTCATTACATATTATCTAGTTAAGTAGTTAAGTACAACATGCCTGCAAGGGTAATATGTGGTGGTTTACTTTTGAGCTACATCTTCACCTTTGTATCTAAAATTATGTGGCATCATTCAACTTTACCTTTGTACAAACCAATAAAAGAAACCTAATTATTAACACCTTATATGAACATCTTTCAAACAGCACCTTATTTCACCATTCTATCTTAAAATATGTGGCATCATTTAACTTTACCTTTGTACAAACCAATAAAAGAAACCTAATTATTAACACCTTATATGAACATCTTTCAAACAGCACAGTTGTGCTGCATCTCTACCAAACTATCTATAATTATGCAGTATCATTCAACTATACATTTGTAGAGACAACAAAAAATGAAGCCTAATAAATTACACCTTATATGAACATCTTTCAAACTACACATTTGTGCTGCATCTTCAACCAACTATCTAAAAATATGCGGCAGCATTCAACTATACCTTTGTACAGACTTAAAAAACAAGCCTAATTAATAACATCAGTAATCATCTTAAAAAATACACATATTACTGTACAGACTCTTTTTTAAACAACATTTAAGTACAATGAAACAAACTCCAATATACATCTCTACATTTAATAATATATATCAAACAACACAGTTTTAAAATAATGTCAATTTTTAAAAAAATAAACTTCACAAATTTATAACTCACCTTGCAAATAAATGTATTGAATGAAAAATCTCACAAACTATGACAGGGTTTTCTTTTACACACAATCAATATAATGCACCAGACTCAGCAAGGTAAAACCAGTAATGGCAAGGTTTCCCTCTCTTTCTCCATACAAATACACATAAGCAACAAATGACATTGCTTCCCAGAGTTTTTCAAATTGTAAAACACATTTCCATTGGTTACAGATAATAACCCTTATCAACTGGCTTCTTCGCCCCTTCTGCTTAATGCTAGTTTCCATAGTAACAGGTCATGGAACATTCAACTTAACTAACAGGTCACAAGTTTACCATATTTTCAAGTTCACCACACAATGTTGCAAATGGAAACAGCAGGTGTGGTTGGCTTTGCAAAACATCACCTTATCCTTTCTACTGTACCTTTCAAACATTTTTACTGACCAATAACAAACATGCTTTTTAAAGAAAGTACCATGCACCTATTTTACAGTGTACAATGTTCATAAACAGCCAATCAATTCACTACTTTTTTTAAAACTGCATCTTGTCCACCATTTTAGATACCTCTCATTCTACCAACTGACTACCTCAGCTACAGACATCTTTTGATTACTTTCAGAGATCCCTTCAAGATGCTTTCTGTGTGGATTATTGGGCACAGCTATGTTTTGTTGTGCAAAAGGTATGCTGAACGCAGAGGTATTGACAAAGTCCTAGCTTTGCAAAATGTAGACATTAAATGGATTGGACAGAGAGGATTAAAGTGGCATCAATTAATGCCTTTGGTTACAACCTTTTTGCACCTCCAACCCCCTGACCTCATGATTGTGCACTGTGGTGGCAATGACCTAGGCACATTGACTGGGGTAGGTCTGGAAATGCTAATGAAGGACACCTTTGCAGAAATGATGTTGCTTTTCCCCCAAACTCTCTTTGTATACTCTAACATATGCCAAAGACAGAAATGGAAGTGGTCCAATCAATTCTGTCCACAGATTGAGAAAGCTAGAAAAAATGTCAATAAAGCTGTTTCTGATTACCTTAGAGACCATAGGATGGGCTCCATCTATAACAACAATCTTCGTTTCAATATGGATGGCATCTACAGAAGTGATGGAGTACACTTCACTGATCAAGGAAACAAAGTGTTTCTCAACAACCTGAAGCTCTGCATTCGCACTTACATGTAGCTACAACAATCTCCCAATGAAAACAAGGGCTCTTTTTAGAGCCACTCAATAACCCAACATATAACCTAGGTTTATATAAAAAAAAATCTTGACTATTTTTGCTTGGAGTCGTGCACCCAGTGCGACTGAAGGAGCCGCGCACCCCTCGCGTTCACACCAGGGGGCCGCACTGGGAGCCACGCACCCCTCGCATTCACACTAGGGGGCCACGCTGGGAGCCGCGTACCCCTCGCGTTCACACTAGGGGCCGTGCTGAGCGCCGCGCTAGGGTGGCAACTCCAAACTTTGCGGGGAAAACTCCATCCATTTCCATTAATTTATACTCGCCCCGGGGATCCCATCCCCCGGGGCATGCCCAAATCTTTTTATTTAATTTTTTTTTAAAAAGGAGGGGGGGACCGTGCGGCCCCCCTCCCGGGCCATTTTTGGCCTCGGGGACCCCATCCCCCGGGGCATGGCCTCACAGTTGGAGACCGTGGGGGGAGCCCCAATGCCCCCACGGTCCCACTGGCTCACTGCCTCCTGCGGGAGCCGGCATTGATTTTGAGCAAGGGGAGCTGCTCACATGCAGCTCCCCTTGCCCAAAGCAATCCTGCTTTGCTTCATTGAAGCGAGAGCAGGTTTTCCTCAAAGGAGCGTTTGCTATGATAGGGCAGAAGCTGTGCTCCCGCCCTGTCATAGCAAACAGCAATATCCTGGGGGTGGGCACCCCGGGACATTGCAGGAGCCGGTCCTGAGGGGTGGCGGTCCCCAGGGCCACTATGGGCTCCTGGAGGGGGGGCAACGCAGCCCCCCTTCCTTCATTTCTTAAGCCCCGGGGAAGTGGTGGTCCCCGGGGCTTGGGGGTTTGTAACGGACCACCGAATTTCAATTTTTAGTACTCCGGGGAGGTGGTGGTCCCCGGGACCACCACCCCTTATTTAATAACCCCACACTCCGTTTTTTTTGTTTTTTTTCACCCGGTGTCGCGCACCCGGAGTCACGCACCTTGCGTGACTTCTGTTTTTATTTTATTTTTTAAATGAAATTGGAGCCTTGGGGGTCCTTGTGGGACCCCCAGAGCAGGCCTAGGGGGTCATGGTGTTCCTACCCTGCCCTCTTTTCTTGTTTTTCATCCTTTTTTAACAGATTTCTTCTGACTTGGTAACCGAGTCACAAAATGGCTGCCAACAGTTCCTGATTTGGAGTGTTGGCAGCCAATGAGAATGAAGCCCGTGCTCGCGAGGGTTCGTGAACCCACCGCACCCACAGATATCAATATTTTTTCTTTTTCTAATTTCTCAGGAACTACTGAACGGATTTACACCATTTAACAAAAAGGGTTCTTTCTGAACCATGACCTACCTTTTTGCCAAATTTGGTGTAATTCCGTTAAGCAGTTCGGGCTGTAGCTTTGTCTAAAGTTTCCTATGGAAAATTACATGGGGAAAACGTGTTTTGGGACCCCCCTTTTTTCTCGGCCCCCGCTTGACGAATCACCCTGAAACTTTCAAGACAGCAGCTGACCGGAGCGCCCCACTAGTTTTGAAAATTTCGCGAAGATTTGTCAACCAGCGCCAAAGTTATTGGGAAATGAAAAAACGCTTTTTGAATAGAAACGAGGTCCTAACTATAACTACCTACTGGCGACAGCCAGTAGGTAATATATATATATATGTATATATATGCAAAAAAGAAGAAGCGAACTCTGGGTAGTTCCCAATTTAGGTGGAAGGCAGCTTCTGTATAGAGCACCCTCAACACCATTGATATATATATATATATATATATGCATATATATATAAAATTGGCGGTCGCCAGTAGGTAGTTATAGTGAGGACCTTCTTACTATTCAAAAAGCGTTTTTTCTTTTGCCAATATCTTTGGCTCCGTTTGACGAATCTTCGTGTATTTTTTAAAACTAATGGCCCACTCACTTCAGCTGTTGTGTTAAAAGTTTTCAAGTGGTGCGTCAAGCGGGGGCCGAGAAAAAGGGGGGGTCCCAAAAAAAATGTTCTCCATGTTAATTTCCATAGGAAAATTTAGACAAGGCTACAGCCCAAACTGCTGAACGGAATTACACCAAATTTGTCAAAAAGATAGCTCTTGGTTCAGAAAGCACTCTTTTTGTGAAATGGTGTAAATCCGTTCAGTAGTTCCTGAGAAATGTAAACATTTCTCAGATATACAAATATTCACGCGGAGAATCCACGAACCCTCCCAATCTCAAGCCTGCGATCGATTGGCAGCCAACAGTTCTAACCAGGAAATGTTGGCAGCCATTTTGTGACTCAGTTGAACCGAGTCACAAGGAAAAAGGTTAAAAAAAATAAAAAATTGAGAAAAGGGGGCAGGGTAGAAACACCCTGACCCTCTAGGCCTGCTCAGGGGGTCCCACAGGGACCCAAAGGGCCAAAAAAAGGATTGTTTTATAAACTATTTCTGTGGAATACACGTTTGATCCGTGAATCTGGCTGAAATTAACAAAAAAAATGAAGCACTTGCTCCCCGCTTAGCTTAATTAGGACCCTGGGTGGGCCAGGTCCCGGGGGCAATGATCTAAATACATGCCGGGGACCACTACCTCTCCGAGGCTATGTTCATCAATAAATGGCCCTGGGGACCGCCACCCCCCCAAGGCCAGCTCCAGCAATGTCCCAGGGTGCCCACCCCAGGACATTGCAGTTTGCTATTGGATGGCGGGGTCACTGCTCTTGCCTTCCCATAGCAAGCAAGTGCTCCATTTTGAACAAGTGAGAGCATTTTGCTCTCCCTTGTTCAAAGTGGAGCACTTTGCTTTTTACCCCCAGGGAGTTGCATGTCAGTAGCTCCCTGAGAGTAAAATGCAATGCTGGCTCCTACAGGATGCGGGAGCCGGCTGGACAACGGGAGCTTCATGCTCCCCCGTGGTCTCCAAACAGATGGCCATGCCCCAGGGGATGGGGTCCCTGGGGCCGAAAATGGCCCAGGAGGAGAGCCGCTCGGCTCCACTCCTGTTTTTGATTTAAAAAAAAAAAGGAATGGCCAGGCCCAAAGGAATGGGGTCCCCGGGCCAAAATCGGCCTGGGGAGGGGGGCCCCTCTTCCTTAAAAGAATAAAAAAAAAAGGAAATGGCCTGGCCGCAGGGGATGGGGTCCCCGGGGCCGAAAATGGCCCGGGAGGGACGCCGCTCGGCCCCCCTCGTTTGAAAAACAATAAAGAAAAAAACCATAAAGAAAGGCCTAGCCCTAGGGGATGGGGTCCACGAGGCCGAAATCAGCCATGGGAGGGGGGTGCTCGACACAGGTCCACTTTACTCCTGAGGGAACTTGGGGGCCAAGAAGCCCTCCTGGTACCTCCTGTAAGTCCTACGCAGCGGAATTCCTGAGCGCTGGTTGGAGCCAGCCCCCTTTCTCCACCACTCAGCAAACGCAACTGCTAGTTAAAAAAAACATAGAAATTAACTGAAAAAACCACAGGTTTCAGGGACGTTATAGTTAGAAATTAGCATTTAAAAACATTAGAAATTCACTGAAAAAACCACAGGTTTCAGGAACGTTATAGTTAGAAATTCAATGAAAAAAACAAAGGTTACAGGCACGTCATTTGAGATGTCATCATTGATGTCATCAGTGATGTCACGGACCATGTCATGATGGATGTAATATGTGAG
Source organism: Calotriton arnoldi (assembly GCA_963921515.1). NCBI lineage: Eukaryota > Metazoa > Chordata > Amphibia > Caudata > Salamandridae > Calotriton > Calotriton arnoldi. The sequence goes on from CAWUFW010003249.1 coordinate 1,805,782, forward strand.
GTCATAAGAAGTGCATTGCGGGGCACGAGTTATAGTTAGCTCAGCTAACTATAGCGGCTGAACTTCTCTGGTTTTGTATGAGTGACATGTCAGCCTAACTATAACATCCCTGTAACCTTTGTTTTTTTCTGTGCATTTCCAAGGTTTTTTAAATGCAAATTTCTGACTATACCGTCCCTGATATCTGTGTTTTTTTACAGTGAATATATATATATATATATATATATATATATATATATATATATATATATATATATATAGAGAGAGAGAGAGAGAGAGATAGAGAGAGAGAGAGAGAGAGAGAGAGAGAGAACTTATGGATATGCTAATAGAATTTGCAAAATCTCACAGACAGACATTAAATAAGCAAATTGAGGATCTTTGTACTGATATAGAACTTTTAAATTGTCCTGAAAATATTAAAAATAAATTTTAGAGGAAGTTATGGATAAGTACCAGACAGAACTTCAAGAGAGAAAGAAACAAAAATTCATAGGAGATGAGAAAGATTATTTGTCAGGACATGTCTTTACATATGCAAGAAAATTTGATACTACCATGAAAAAGATCCAGTTTCAAAAGGCAGACCCTTGGTGGATGATTCTAGTGTCAGTAGCATATCTAGTATAGCAATCAGTGGGAGTGGGAGTGAGACAGAAAGTGATAATCCTTCAACATCACTTTCAAAAACTACTTCATCTTCTTTTTTACGAGAAATGAAAAGGATCAGGATGAGATCACAGAGAATCAGGGACAGTGTGAAACAGTAAATCTAGTAACAGATTTGTTTGACCGGGTACTCACGTGTTATGAATTAGATGTCTTGAATAAGGGATTGAGTTTTGCTCCCAAACACAGACCAAACGAGCTGACGACTAAAGCAGATCTCATGAGGTTTATACGGAAACTGAAATTTAAAAAAATTGCGAGTAAACCTATGACTAGAAAACATCTATCTATTTGTGAGGACATCAGCCCCATGTCAATTCAGCAACTGTCTGATATTCAACTATTAGTTGGTCTCACTGAAGAAAGCCATTGTGATATTGAAGATGGTGCACATGACTTGGGAATCAATGTGGATTGTACTAATAATAGGGGCTTAAAGGATAAGTCAAGCTTTACCCCAGTGTTACAAAGTGACAATGTTATAGATTTATTTCAAACAATTGTAATGCAAGACATACAAAAGAATAAGATTTGTCATTTTCATGATAACTTGAATAAAAAGGAAAGTGAAGCACTCAATGGTTTGAGATCTGATAAATCGATAATCATAAAGCAAGCTGACAAAGGGGGTAATGTTGTAGTCATGAATTTTTGTTATTATCATGGGGAGCAATGAGACAACTTAACGACAAGACCAATTACAAAAGAGTAGATTCAACAAGTTTGGAAACATCTATTTTGGGATTAAACAACAAACTCAAATATTACAGAGATCAGGGATTGTTAGAGATGGATGAATATAATTACCTTAGTGTCCCTTTTCCAGTTACGTCTATCATCTACTTCTTTCCAAAGATTCATAAAGGGGGCAGAACACCGCCTGGATGGCCCATTATTGCTGGGATTGGGTCTCAAATTGAAAATATCTCCAAATGTGTGGGTATCTATATAGCTCCCTTTGTCAGTACACTTCCGTCTTTTATTAAAGATTCTCAAGATTTCCTCAGACAGATTGCTGACATTTCATGGGATTCTGAGTATATCTTGGTTACAATGGATGTCACGAATATTACTCATGAATTGGGATTAAAGGCACTGAAATCTTTTCTGTTCACTGAGTCAGCTAGCTACTATTCCTACTCTTGTATGATTTTGGATCTTGCAGAATTTGCCCTTAACAATAACGTTTTCTATTATCAAGATGTACTGTACTATCAACTGAAAGGGAATGCCATGGGTTCTAGGTTTGCTACCTCTTATGCAAATCTGTTCATGGGTTTGTATGAGAGGGAGCATGCCTGGACGGGCTCATGTGGAAGAACTGTAACAGTGACTTTCTGGGATCGTTACATAGACAACGTGTTTTTAGTTTGGCATGGAACTGTCCCTGAGCTTGTTCAGTATCATGAATATTTGAACAATAATCTATTTAATGTGACTTTGAGCCTGGATTACAGTAAAGAAAGAATATGCTTTTTAGATATTGAACTGTACATTAAGGATGGCAGATTGCTATTTAAGCTGTACAGAAAAACTACTTCAACTAATTCTGTCCTTCATGCAGACTCAGGTCACTCAAAGAGACAGATTGAGAACATCCCATATGGGGAATATTTAAGTGCTAAGAAAAACTGCACTTTGGAATCCGACTATGCAATAGAGGAGAGATGTATTACTGAGCGGTTTCTACAAAGGGGTTACCGTGAGAATACAATACAAAGAGCTAGATTAAGAGCAAGCAAGATTTGTACATCAGATCTTCTTAAATTTAATGCCAGGAAGAGTAGTTTTAATAATGATGCCAATAAGGATGTGCGATATAACACAACATACAGTGAGGGCAACAAGGAGATTTGTAATAGTCTTTTGAAACATTGGAGTATCTTACAAAGCGATAAAGATTTACATAAGATACTCCCTGCTAAACCCCTCATCATGTATAGGAAAGCACCAACTTTACGTAACATCCTAAGCCTGAGTGATACTGTCGCATTTTTCGTCAGTTATATGAGAACCTGCTACCACACCTTGGTTGAGTGCTTTACCTGTGGGAAATTACAAATGTTCTAAATGTATTTGCTGTAAATATGTGACCAGCAATACAAATACCTTCTATGATTTTGTAGGAGAGAAACATTTCAAAGTCAATTCATTTATTTATAGTATATTGTGTATGTAAAAAACAGTATGTAGGTTCAACAACATGCAAACTGAAGGAAAGATGGAAAGAACATATTAGGGCCATAAAGAATAAAAATCCTAAATACCCTATGGCAGTACATTTTAATTCTGAATGCAAGATCGAGGAGCTGCATGAGATCAGATTTACTGGCATTGAATCAGTCAAACTCAATAGGAGAGGGGGTGATAGGGAGAAACAAGTCAGAATTAGGGAAACCTACTGGACTAACAAGTTAAATACAGTGAACTGAAATAAAAATTTATAATAAACACGCTCTACTACCCTGAGGTGTCTAGGCGCGCAAGCTAGCAAAACTTGGCAGTACCAGGTATGAGGCCAAGGGATATAGGCTCCTAGAGATTAAAAAGCGATGTTTTTAGTTTTTTCCTAAAGCAGAGAAGGTCTGATTCCTTTTTCAGGAATAAAGGGAGACTGTTCCAGGAATGGGAGGTGCTACCAGAAAAACTTCCCCCGCCCCATTTTACTTTTTTTACTCTAGGAACAATGATATTACAAGCTGTTTCCCAGCGAAGGGTTCATGGCGGAAGGTACCATTGAAACCACAGCTTAAAAACTTATGGGCCTTCTCCATGGAGTGCCCTGAAAGCAGTGCATAGGGCCTTAAACTGTATACGCTTCTCAATAGGTAACCAATGGAGAAGCGGAAGGGCAGCTGAGACTGATTCTCTTTTGGGTATGCCTAATAACAGGCAAGCCGCTGAGTTCTGTAGGATCTGCAGCTTGTTTAGATGTTTTTTTCTTACACTTACAAAAAGAGCATTTGCGTAGTCAATCTTTAAAAGTCTCAAGGCAGAGACTACTGTTTTTTGCAGGTCCTTTGGAATGAAAGGAAAGATTTTCCGTAAGAGTTTCATTGTAAAAAAGGAGGCAGATGTGATAGTATTCACATGCCCTTCGAAGGTTAACTGGTTATCAAAGATAACTACGTGGTTTTTTACCTTTGTGACTGGCGGTGGAAGTTGTCCAAGTTCAGGTGGCCACCAGTCTTGGGACCAGAAGGAAGTGTCCTTCCCAAAGAGCATCACCTCGGTCTTGCCTGAGTTCTGCTTTAAGCAGTTTAGGGCCATCCATTTTCCAATCTCTTGCATACAGTTGTAAAAGTGCTTTGCTGTCTCTGAGATATTAGATGATATGGAGATCACTAGTTGTGTGTCGTCTGCATAGATTAACTGCCGAGAACCCAAATGATCTAATTAGCTTGGCCAAAGGGGCCAGGTAGATGTTAAAAAGGGTCAGACTCAGAGACGAACCCTGGGGGATGCCGCAAGGGAGAGAGAAAGATGGGGATTTTAAGTTATCAGCTGCAACAAGCTGGATTCTGTCTGACAGAAATGATTTGACTAAAGCAAGGGCTTGATCCTTCACCCCAATATCCTCCAGTCTCTTCAGCAGGATTTGGTGGTTTACGGTGTCAAATGCCGCTGAGAGATCCAGTAGGACCAGCACTGCACTGCTCCCTGGATCCAGTGTCCATCTAATCTGTTCTGAAGCACTTATCAAGGCCAATTCAGTGCTATGATGCTTCCTAAATCCGAATTGGCAAGGATCTAAATGACTCTGGTCCTCGATGAAAGCTGACAGCTGTGAGTTAAGAGCTTTCTCGAATATTTTCGCCGGAAGGGGCAATCTGGAAATAGGACGATAATTCCCCAGATCTAGAGGGTTTAGGTTGGCTTTTTAATTAAAGGGAGAATATGCGCTATCTTCCAGACGCTAGGGAATTTTCCTGACCTAACCATAAGATTAAAAATATCTGTTAGGTAGCCTGAAATAGTGTCAGCCACTAGATGAGTGGTTTTCGGTGGGCATGGATCCTGTGGAGAGCCTGATTTCGTTTGCAGGAGGATGGTTTTAATTTGGTCCTGGGAGAGTTCAGATAAAGAGGTTAAATGGGACTTGCATTTGTTATTGATGGTTTGGGAGTCAACGTGACATTCAATGGGCTTATTTTGGGAGTCGTTATGATCATCCAAAGAATTAGAGGAAAAAAGATCAAAGACCGACTTAACCTTATCTTGAAAAAAGGAGGCCAGTGAATTACAAAAAGTTTGATCCATTCCCTGAAATCCCTTTTTGGGAGGTTTAGATGGCTGTTTGACAGTTACAGAAAGTTCTTTTGTAGAGTTTTTTCTATCTTCTGAGTGAACTAATTGGATTTTTCTTTAAAAATCACATTTTTATATGAGGCTAAAATAAGTTTACAACTAATTTTTTCTGAGTCATTGTTAGACCTGGTACCATTGGCGTGGGTCTCCCTTCCATTTTTTCGCTATGCCTCCTCTGTTGTTGACATGTTTTTGCTGGTTTAGATGCTGTGGGCACTTTGCCACTGCTATTCAGTGCCAAAGTGCAAGGTACTCACGGTTGCTGCTGCTGCTGTTTGGGGCTCTTGTTTGTTCACGCTCCCGACGCTGGGTCCAGGAGGACCACAAACACCAGTATTCATAGCGCGAGGACGCGCTATTAAAGAGGGACGCCGGCCCGCGGTGCCTTGTACTCACGGTTGCTGCTGCTGCTGTTTGGGGCCCTTGTTTGTTCACGCTCCCGACGCTGGGTCCAGGAGGACCACAAACACCAGTATTCATAGCGCGAGGACGCGCTATTAAAGAGGGACGCCGGCCCGCGGCGCCTTGTACTCACGGTTGCTGCTGCTGCTGTTTGGGGCTCTTGTTTGTTCACGCTCCCGACGCTGGGTCCAGGAGGACCACAAACACCAGTATTCATAGCGCGAGGACGCGCTATTAAAGAGGGACGCCGGCCCGCGGCGCCTTGTACTCACGGTTGCTGCTGCTGCTGTTTGGGGCTCTTGTTTGTTCACGCTCCCGACGCTGGGTCCAGGAGGACCACAAACACCAGTATTCATAGCGCGAGGACGCGCTATTAAAGAGGGACGCCGGCCCGCGGCGCCTTGTACTCACGGTTGCTGCTGCTGCTGTTTGGGGCTCTTGTTTGTTCACGCTGCCGACGCTGGGTCCAGGAGGACCACAAACACCAGTATTCATAGCACGAGGACGCGCTATTAAAGAGGGACGCCGGCCCGCGGTACGGGCCGCGCCCGGGCCGCGCCCGGGCCGCGCCCGGGCCAAGGGCAGGCCCATCCATGCCCGTCGAAGCCCAGAAGAGGCTGGGCTGGGCTAACCCTCTTTCTTCTGCAACCGAGTAAGGTATTGTTTCAACAGCAGCGACTATGGAAAAAAAAGGGGCCCAAAGGAGAAAGTCGGGGGAGGAGTGGGAGCTACCCTGGACTCATTCCTGGTAAGAGCAGCGAGTGTCTTGTCCCATGAGATTGAGCTAACCGAGAGACGTCTTTCTCTCGAGCCAGGCTCCTCAATATCGAGACTATCTATTGGGCCTGCTATTGATCACTCCCTGGCTACCCAGTCTTTACCATCATTCACCTTGTCAGACTCTGCTCAAGAGCGGGTTAGTCCTCCCCCACCCAACACGAACACAGAGATCTCCCCAGGGGCCCATATAATTCTTTTACCTGCAAATACATCATCTTTGGATACTTCGCCGTTACCTCCGACTAAGCGTACTAGAGCAGGGGGTGTTATAAGTGGTGCTAAATCAAAACAAACTAAAAATAGTTGCACCACTAAATCTAAAGCATCCCAAAAAAAGTCACACATAATGAACCGTAAAATATCGGTAATTCCTTCAGTGGCTGTCAATATTCCATCCCTCCAAGCTCAGCAAGATAATACTATTTGGCCGGAACTTACGTTAAGGCTAAATAATATAATGGCTCCCATTTTAACCAAACTGTCGCAAATCGAACTTCGGTTGGCAGATTTAGAGGCTCAAAATCGCTCATTACTTGAGCAAGTGTCCCAGATAAACGTACCTCCTTCAGCAACATTAAGAAGCATAGACCCAGCACAAGAGATGGAAGCAAGAGGACCACCTGCTCCCGCGATAACGACAGCAATAACACCAATACCTTTGATTGATTCTGATAATGTATCAGTACAACCCCTAAATGCGAACTCTAATACCATCTTAATAAGAGGCAATCGGACTTACCAAGGGCTGAATAAAAGTGGGTCATCGTCTCACCCTACATTAGCCGAGAAGGAAACAAGAGGGGCTACTCATTCAGCAGGACTACCTGAGAATTCTTCGAAGCAGAGTGAGGGTTATCCGCAACAAACTCTCTATCTTCCCCCCGCTGCTGTTCCATTGGTACTGGTCTTAGCCAATGTCCCACTTCTTCGTGAGGAACAAACTGAATCAACAGGCCAATTAATGGACAAATGTCTTCACTGGCTATCAAATAATGTTAAAATAACAGAGATGGGAAGGGAGCAGTTGGCCAACGATATTATCATGGCAAGAAGAGTAGGATGGGTGGGTGGCCTCAGAAAAGTTTGTGCCGGTGATTGTGTGGTCATAAATTTTAATAATGCAGACACGGCCCCTAATCTTTTAGCTAACTTGTGTACCCTTTCCCTAAGGAACACACAGATAATACCCCTATCACTAGAGTATTTTTACACCGGCCATGGACCCACAATGGAAAGGCATTATAGGGGCAGGAAAACATTTTTAATCCCTGGTGAGAGAGGGCCCTCCTGCAAATTATGGGATTAGATTACAAAATAGATATGAAGCCCTGTCAACTCTGGAGGACTGTGATTGACTAATTCCTTCATCCCCTTTTTAACATCAAAGGCAAATATCCCGGCTGTAGTAGAGAACAATACTAATCAAGTGGAGATCCAACGTATCAAATTACTCCCCGTTAATATCTTGGTAGATGTCAGCCCTATATCCACTACTTCGGTACAAGTTCAGACCTCCTTACACCCTAAGACTGACAGTAAGGACCTTAAGACTAACATGATAACATGGAATGTGGCAGGCATAGCTTCTAAACTGGGAAACTGTCAGTGGTTAAATAAGTGGCAAACTATGGAGATAGTCTTTTTTCAGGAGACTTGGGCTAAAGACCCTGGGGCATATTAGCAAGACCCACGTTAAAATTATCGCCGTTTTAGCGGCAGGAAACTAAAGCGGCGATAATGGGCTTGCTAATATGCGTTATGGAATTCCAATAGAAGCCCAGGTTAGATGTCCTGCACATCTAACATGGGCTTCTATTGAATTCTATAACGCATATTAGCAAGCCCATTATCGCCGTTTAGCGGCAGTTTCCTGCCGCTAAAGCGGCGATAATTTTAACGTGGGTCTTGCTAATATGCCCCCCAGTCTTCTTTCATGGGTTTCGTACTTTTTATTCTCCGGCACTTCCGTCACGCTCGGGGAGGGCAAAGGGGGGTCTATTAACTTTGATTTCGAATACTACATCTATTCAAGTTAGGCAGGTTGGCCCCATACACAAGCATTTTCAGATCTTCCAGCTGAGTTACAGGAGCCAGGATCCCTGGACTATTGTTAATTTTTATAACAATGAAACTGGGAGAAACATGAAGGTAGTAGTGGACGCCCTAGAAATGGAGATTGAGAAATTGAATATGGCAAAGAAGTGGTGGGGGACTTTAATATACACGTGCAAATTTAATGGGTCTAGAGTATGTGCAGTAGAAGGCTCCCATGGTAATCCATCACTACACTTTACCCATAGTGAGTACGGTGAAACTCTAAATACTTTGTTACACAAGTGGAATTTATGTATAGCCAATGAAATAAAAGAGGGAGAGCAAGCGCTAACATTTAGAAGGGGCATACAAGAGTCCAATATTGACTTTATCTTAGTGCCAGTACATTTACATATACATGGGAAAGTGACACATATGAATACACTATTCACTACCCATAGTGACCACGCTATCCTATTTATACATTTAAGCATTTTGCCCAAAGTCAAAGAACACAATGAGGTAGCTGCAGATGTGAATTTGACTAGGAAGAATGGGTATCAACTAAAATGGTCACAGGCACATAAGCTAAACATAGTCCCTGAAATTTTAGTTCAAGTTAAGGATGATATATTACTATGTCTGGGAGAAAACACACCCCCTGCGTTTTTGGTCACCCAGTTCTGTGCCCTTTTGGCTCAAATAAAAGCAGCGCTTACCAGATTTAAGTCACCAAACGCCATTATTAATAGTGGGTGGTTTGATATAACCTGTTCTAAAGCTAAAAAAGCTCTTGTAAACGCCCTAAAAACGAATCCTAGAGATCCAAATAATATTCGTGCACTACGCAACGATTATAAATTAGCCAGGAGAGCCAGAGAAAAGGATCTCAAGGATCAGGCTTGGGAAGACCTTGAGCAAGCAGCCACTTCGGGCAGTAGTAGAGATTTCTGGAGAATAGTGAACGCCCCGTACTTCAAAGAATCTAGTGATCCTACCTTAGATGTACATGTAGACGAAGAAGTATGGGTGAGCTATTTTGAAAATATATTTGGTGTTCCAACTGTTGTATACTTCATAGGGTGTCCATAAGCGGGCTTTCTAGACTCATGTCCTTATATAGGCATAACCCAACCTGCCCTTATATAGGCGTAGAATCCCAGGCCTTATTTAGGCATAAACCATGCACACCAAATACAGGCATGGCTTCCGACATCCGTCCACCCTAACGTCTCAACGAGTCCATGAAAAAACAGACCCTCAGGCTGCGGGAGTTTCCCTTGCCCAGGACTATTGATTTCTTCAAGGACTCATACATTATGCATGAACCTCTTATTCCCTAAGGGATTCATTCATGACGTCTTTTGCTGCCCAACTCACGTCAATGCTACCATTTTCAGGTATAAATATACCTTCCCAAACCCCTGTAAATCAGAGGAGACCTCGACTTCAGAGGAGCCCGATTCCCGGCCAGACGCACTGAGAAGACACTGTCATTCCTGCACGCAGAGAGTCCAGCTTCCAGTGATCTAACTTCCCATTCGGGGTGTTGGAGTTCGAGTCCGGATAGAGATTCCTACCTCTCTCATTCTTCAGGTATGGAGCAGACTAGAACCTAGAGGGACTCTTGGCATACTAGACTCTTGACATACTAGGCGTAACTTACTCTTGGTATACTCTAGTCAGGAATACAGCACCTACTTCTACTTCTCCCTATACCTAGGATAGGTTAGGTACACTGGGATAGAACTAGGGTAGAAACGCATCGTATGAGTACTCGCATTTTTAGGTTGTGTCATTTTATGTAAATGCATACATGCTAAAAAGATAATGCTGACGCAGTATTATTTATTTTTACTGCTCACCTTGTACATTATTTATCTCGCGTACTGTCTTGTGATCATAACAGCACATATAACTTACAACAGAAACAAGACTGTTCAATAAATCCTTTATTGAAACGCCCGTCTGTTATTTCTGTGTAACTCTGAGAATAACTGAAACATGCACGACTGAGCTGAGTGAAATGGTTATCTATTGTTTCTACGACTCTGGGACACATCCTGATTCTGTAAGGGAAACACAGTGGTTATGTTCTGCGGCAGCCAGAAACTAATCCCTTCTTGTCGTCAAGAAGTTTCTAGTGGCCTCTGAGCTAGCTGGCACAAGTAATTAAGTTTAATATACTCGATAGGGACATACCGACCTTAGTCCTATGTCAAACCTATAGGATATATTATTCCAATGCGCAGAGCCTATAAGGGAAATAGGAGCTACACTACATGGCGCCCAACGTTTGGTAAGGCAGTAATTCAACGTTAGATACTGAGTAACTCAGCTGTGCACTTTTATTTTTCTCTCAGAGACCCCTACCCCATATACTCCAAAAGACGTCTGGAGTGGGCAGGGTTAATATCCGCCACGGCTACATAGGGGAGGCCCCTATATATTAGCTGTTTGGTTTGCTCAACATTGAAGGATAGACTGTTCCACAATATTGTGCATCTTATCTTTGTTTCCTTGAAACTAGTTCTACAAAATGAATGTAGACGCCGAAACGGTGTAGCTGCGGCTGAACCAGCCCAAGCAGCGTTATTTAACAACACAGGTTTAAATGAAGCCGAAGAGGGTGTCAAGGACATTCCTCCTAACTTAAGAAGAGCAATTACTCTAAAACTTATAAAACATGGCCTATCTCCAAGAGGAGGTAGAGCAGTTTTCGTGATAGAGGCACACGAATCCTTTCAGACAGAGGTATTCTATTCATGGGTAATATTTCCTGAATCTAATCCAGTAACTCACTTGTTTAACTTCTACAAAGAAGATGAACAACCGGAGGAATACATTCCTTTCGAGGTTATTGAAATTCCATTAACATACCAGGAGCACCAGCTCTGGTTTAAAGGCGCCCTAAAAATCACAGAAATATAACCAGGCTCGGTCCGCTAGGCAGACCAGGAGCAACATGGCCGATTCTAGCCGGCTACACACCTCATCCAGACATCGAAATAATGTCAGACGAGGAACTACTTAATCAACTCACAGAGTTAATAAAAATCTACAGACAATTGGTTCAATATGTCATGAGGACTTTCACAGTCCAACAACCATTAACACTTCCAAATCAAGCTCCTCCACAGGGAGTACACTAAAAATTACACCACAGACTCTATACGCAGTCATGGGTAAAATGCCCACTAAGCGGGAGCCAATTCCGTTTTGGATAGCTCAAAAAATTACTCAAATCGAAGCAGTATTTCCAAATACTAGCCCGCATGAGAAACACAGAATCCTAACCATCAGTTTACCAATGGGGATCACACCACAACTGGAAATCTGCACCACTTGGGGCTCAGTCTTTGCTGCCATCTACACTAAAACACACGGCATTCCGTCAATTGCGGTAATACCAGATGTCCTAAAACAGATTCAAAACGAATATGGAGCAGAGCCTGCTTTAAATTTAGGTATGAAATTACTGAAAAATTTTGAACAGGTCTCAACAATAATATTATCTAATATTAAAGGGGAGGCAGCAGCAGTGGCGATCCGACAAAAACTAAGGGAATTCGATGTTACAGAACATCAAACAGAGCTACCCAGAATTATAGAGCAGTCATATGCAGAATTAGGCAGAGATAGTTTGGGTGGGAGACCAGTTAAACCAAAACTATCTGAAAGTTCTGAGAAGGACTCAATTAAACAAACTCCTACATCTTCTAAAAAGAAGTGGGAATCTAACAAACAAAATTCAAACGAGAAAAGATCTCAATCCCGAGGTAGGTCTCCTCAAAAGGAGCCCTCTGAAAGGAGGTATAACCTCAGGAATAGGGATAATTTGAGAAAACCTGATAGGTATCAAGATAATGATACACGTTCCTCTCGTCCCTTTCAGGTCTCATCACAGACTTCGGAAAGAAGAGGACGTACAGAACATAGAGAAGAACGCGTGAAATCGAAAGACGACAAGCACGCAACAAAAATTAAAGCTAAACCTCAATTCTCCAAAAAGAAAGTAGAAGGTCTGAAGATAAGACATGCCGAGAATAATGAGATCACAACTCAAAAACGGGGAATGGGCTCAGACGATGCTGGACAGTGCAGCAGAAGTCACAATAGCTCGCCAGAACCTGATGGAACTTCTGGAGATAGTGGACTTGAATGAGTACATTACGGTAGAAACTGTAGACACCAGGGTTAGTACTCCACAAAGGTTATATGAAATAACACTCCGGATGGAGGGAGACAAACCTAGACAGGTTAAAGCACTTTTTGGGAAAAACTATCAAAGGGTTATGACATACTTCTAGCAGAAAAAGACTGGCCACCACAATTTGTCAGGGAGTGCCCACACGGCGAGGACATGATTATGCCTGCCTTCTCCAATCACATTCCAATTCACTTAAAATATACATATGCCAGAAAATGGGCAGTAGCCCAGGCTCCAGCATTATATAAAAATCATGTAGGATGGGATGAGGACTCCCTCACCATAAAATACATCTGAAACATGAACCTACTGCACAGAGGCAGTATCCAATTAAGCAAGAAGCTAAAAAACAGGTCAGGGAGATTTTAAATCAGCTTGAATACCAAGGGGTGATTGAAACTAGCACCTCATCTATGAACAATCCTTTGTTTCCTGTCTCCAAACCAGACAATACATATCGTCTAGTTTTGGACTACAGACATTTAAACACTTGTTCTAAAACTTTTGCAGTGCAAAATGCACATAGCACAGCATTAATGAATAACATTGTGCGCAAAAAATACAAAACCACATTAGACATCTCAAATGGATTCTTTTGTCAAAATATAGCACCTGAAAGTAGGTACTTAACGGCATTCTCCATAATGGGGACCCAGCGTCACTTTTGTCGACTCCCACAAGGGTTCAAGAACAGCCCAGGTTTATTCTCAGCGAGAGTAACGGAGTTGCTACAAATTTATGACAACGAGGCATTGTCCTATGTCGATGATATTTATCTGACAGACGATGACTTAGAAAAACACTTGAACAGGGTGAGCACCATTATATTGGGATTCGCCTCTGAGGGCTATAAGTTCAACTTTAAAAAGACCCGAATTGCTCATCTCAATGTCCTATTTTTGGGATATGAGCTTTCAAGTGAAGGCAAGAGCTTGGCAGCTAACTTTCTAGAGAAGTGTGCGCTGATCCAACCTCCTAAGATGCTAAAAAACTTACAATCAATCCTGGGTTTCCTCAATTTTGGTAGAACATACATTCTAAACTACGCAGAAAGGGTTAAACCTCTCTACGCACTAATCAAACCTGATTTTTCAATCAAAAACTGGACACAGGAACACACAGAAATTTTGCGTTCACTCCAGGCTAACATGTTAGCAACAAATCACTTACAAACACGCGTAAGTCAAAGAAATTTGGTGATTCGAATAATTTCGGGTCAATGTGGATTCACTTACTTAACCTTTAATGAGAGTGAGAAAGTACCAATCGCGTACAAATCACATTTGTACACACAAGCAGAAATGCGCTTCAGTTCAACTGAAAAAATTCTGACAGCAGTTCAAACAGCTGTAGCAAAAGAAAGAGCCTTAGCCCAAGGGAAACGCATAATTGTCGTTACCCCAGTACCAGCTTTAGAAGCAGTCACAAAAGCGAGCATTCCCAATGCTAAAGCTTTACATCCGAGATGGATACAATGGGTTAATTCTCTTGCTGCAACTGATGTTGAATATGTATTTGATCCAGATTTAAAAACACAGGCATTTCTCCAATATGAACAAGAATGTCCTCTGCCCACTGAGATTCTGCCCCTCGATCAGTATGAATTCGTAATTTACACTGACGGATCCGCACAGCCCGCAACAGGGAGTAAGCAAGCTTACAGTGCAGCGTGTGCTATCGTTAAAGGTTGCATACGAAATGGCATCTTCAGACCTATGGTCACAAAAACTCAGTCACTAGGTGATTGTACAGCTCAGCGAGCTGAACTACAGGCATTCAAACTGGCACTTGAAAGTACGGATCGAGAATTCCTCACACTGATAGTGTGCGATTCCTTTTACTGTGTTCAGTCGTATAATGACTATATACGAACCTGGCTTGAAAATGGTTTTAAGGATGCAAAAGGTGGCACAATTAAGCACAAACTGCTTTGGGAACAAGTAGTTCTGTTGAAATACGAACTACCAAAGGCTCACGTGATTCACACACTGAGTCATCAGCGTGATGGCGTTCACGTTGCAGGGAATTCATTGGCTGACGAAGCCGCGAAGGGGGCTGTTCAGACGGCTTCCGTAGCTGCGATCACTCATTCAAAAACTAAAATAGACGGTGAGATAATGTTAGCTGTCAATGCTTCAAGCAAAGGCAGCAGTGCAGCATTACCAAAAAAGTTTCCACTCAAGTACTCTTATGTAATTGATGCGAATAACGTTCCTTTTGCTCGAATCCCTGGAATGGGGGATAGGGTAATTCCAAACAAGGAACGCAGATTAGGACTTATCCTAGCAGCACACGAAGGGATGGCTTCTGCCCATGCAGGTGTTTCTGCGACAGTATCTTTACTCAAGCAAAGATATTGGTGGCCTGACATTCGGAAACAAACTAAGAACTATGGGGCACATGCATCAAAGGTTTTTGCGATCGCAAACGGTGCGATTCGCAAAAATCGGCCGTTTGCGATCGCAAATTGGCCTTTGGAGATGCATGAAAGTAGTTTCTATGCGTAATTTAAGAATTCGCAATTATTTGCGAATTCCTAAATTATGATAGCATTTAAGGAATCGCAATTTGCGATTCCTTAAATGCAATGCTAGAAGCACTTTCAAATAGCGATTTCGCTATTTGGGACCGCAATTTACAGACAAATCAAACTTGTCTGTAATTTGCAAAACTTTGAAAAATGCACTAAAATGCATTTTTTAAAGTTTTAGGTTACACACACACATGCCCTTAGGGCATGTGTGTGCACAACATGGGTGCACATCGCAATTTCAGGGTGCAACAGGGTGTCATTTTGACACCCTTGCACCCTTGAAATTGCATGAGCAATTTGCGAGTACCTACTGGTACTCGCAAATTGCGCATGCAATCTCTTATTCATTCCTATGGGCCTGTAGGCCCAAAGGAATGAATGGGACGGCATTCCTTAATTGCGAGTCGCAATTTGCGAGTCGCAATTAAGGAATGTTTAGGAATCGCTATTTTTATAGCGATTCCTACATGCATAGGCTTTTGCGATTCCTTAATTGCGATTCCTTAATAATCGCAATTAAGGAATCGCAAAAACCTACCTTGATGCATGTGCCCCTATGTTTTAGAATGTGATATTTGCCAACAGATGAAAGTCTCAACAGTGAAACGTCCTGCGCAGACACCCTTGTTAATTTCAGACAAACCATTAGCTTATGTTTATCTGGACCACTGTGGTCCCTTGCAAAGGGACGGTAATTATAAGTACATCATGGTTGCAGTGGATTCATGCTCTAGGTTCCTATGGTTATGGCCTCAGCGCTCAGCTGACGCTCAAACTGTTATAAAAGATTTGCGAGTCTTTATCGGCACATACGCAATAGGCACGTTTCATTCTGACCAGGGTCCTGCGTTTAGCTCTAGGGCTTACAAGGAGGCCATGGCCAGTCTGGGCGTTGCATTGCGGTACTCCTCTCCATTCCATCCTGAGGGAAATTCTGTTGTGGAAAGGAAAAACCGGGACATAAAGCAATCTATAACAGCTAGGGTATTAGGTTCGGGTGATGGGTGGGTCAAACACCTCATTAGCGTTCAGCGCGCTCTTAACAATCTGCCAAGAAGTTCTCTAGGGGAGTCACTCCATATGAGGTCCTATTTGGGACAAGAATGTGGGTTCCAGACTTAGAACACGTAGGCACAGTGGTGGACAAAAAGAATTTGATATCAAAGATCGTTTGGCTGTTTTACAGGAACTTAACAAGTTAAGAACGAAACAAAGCAACGTATCCTTACAGCCAACCACCACTGGGGAAAAATCGGCGGTCCCAGCAAGGCCTGTCTGGATTCCAAAAGTTGGGGATCTGGTCAGAGAAAAAATCGCGGACAAGAAGGAATTTGGACCTTCTTACAGACAACCGGTACCTGTTCTAGCTGTTCGAGGAACAAGGACAGTACTTCTGCCGCCCCTTGCTGGAAGAAAGGAGAAAAGATTTGTGTCAATCGACCTGATCAAACCACAGTATGTGGCCAATACTAAGCAGTAGGCCTCGTGGACTCCGACCTAGTAGCAGACGCACTCCTCTCGCTACTATTCAAGAGGTTCAGACTGAAAGACTGATCACGATCGAGAATTCAGCTGTAACGAATGAAGGACTATGCAACCAAGCTATGGAACTCATCCCTCTTGAAAACCAAATAACAGTTCGTCCAAATACACCTGTCTACACCAACGTGACTCGTGAAGAACTGGTTCCTGTGATTTCAACGAATCCTGATGCAATTCCAACAATTGACAGAACTGCTTCTGGCTATTTCATTGACTTTGATACGTTCTCAGAGGATCCAAGCGAACCTGAAACGACGCCAGCATCATCAAAATTCAAGCAGCAAGTACAAGACTTTGTTCACTTTCTGAAAAAGACTTATCTGGTTTCTCCATGGATTGAACTCTGGATTACATCTGGACTTTTTGTTTTCCTGCTCTGGCTAGCTTTGGTAACAACAGTAAGCATGCTTATAGGTGGCAGATACATCCATGTGAACAATGAAGGAAAGGACATAAACGTGCTTTTGAAACCACATAAATATTCTCATCGTGAAGCAAGAGACTTGTCATCAGTGAACATCACAGCTGTTCCTATACAGGATGGTATAGTGTGGGACAAAACAGATTATGAAATATTCGGCACAAGTGAACAATTGAACATTCCACATTTGTTTAAAATTTCACTAAGCGAATTGATAACGTCCAGTACCTATTCAGATGATTGGGACTTACAGACTGTTCAAGATATAATGTTTGATCTAGAAAAATCTGCTGCATTTTCTAAAAATGAATATTTAGAGGGTACAACTGATTACGAAGAACTGTATTGTTATAACCACTATGGTCATCATTATTTGCACAAAACTGCATATCCAAGAAATATATTTATGTATAATCAATGGGAACATTGTCCTACACCACCACAAGGTAGTTCGAAAACTTTTGCTAGTAAATTTCCATATTTTTCAGGTTATAATACATCTGATCCAGAAACGTTTTACTATAAAAATGTAAACAAGACAGGACTGAAAATTATGTTAACAAATACAAAACAGATTTACTCTGAAGCATTTATTGCCCAACTGTCTACACAGGGTTTCGACTTATGGAAAGACACAATTGAGACAAAAACTGTCTGGGGTAGTAAAGATTGCCTTGAGACCCTCGCGGGTATGTAGCGCGCTTTATAAGTGACATGATTGATTGATTGATTGAAAGATTGGCAAGTACAGGGTATGGAAGCTTTATTTAGGGCCTGCATAATCCCTGAACAAATACTGTTTTTGAATGACACCGTCCAACAGACATCTTGTCTTGGATTAGCCAAGATCAAAGAGATGAAAACACCTTCTGTGCCAACACCTGCCAGTGATAATAAAACAAAGGCAGTGGTGACAGTTGACAATATACTACACCTCAACAGAACCAATTCAAATTGGAATAAATGGTTGATCTGGCCCACAGACACAAATAACTGTCAGGAAAGGTTCTTGAACAAAACTCAGGGCTTTGCTCTTCATAGGCCAGACCCAAGATATGTCCAAAGACAACATCCGGGGGTAGTAACAACATATAGTGTAGGAAAATTATGCCTCGATTGGCTGCATAAATCTACACTACAGGATGTGAAGCAACACTTAACCTTACTTGCACATGACGCAGATCTTAGGGAATTCTTGCTTGGACCAAGAAAACCGCGTCAAAAACGTTTCATATATGCCGGCATCTACGCTGTTTATAACGAAGCATGGAAAGTGTCACAGATAGAGGCTGCAGAACGAATACGTGAACATGATCGTATTAATTTAGAGAAAACACTCTCTGTAGTCGAGAATGGGTTAACAACTTTGTCCTCCAGAATTTATTCATTGGATGGCATTGTATCCTCTGCTATCGACATTCTAGAACAAGATTTGGCTATGTTACAACAAGGTCAGTCTCAATTACGTTCTATTGTGTTATTGACATGGACGCTGCAATCTTTGCGAGCGGGCTATGTGCCTTGGCGTTTCATCAACACGTCGTCCCTGTTTGCAGAATACAATCTGACTGATAAACAGATCGAATTGGCACAAAGAGGAGCGAGGTATACAGTGCTGAGCATTGAAAAAGTGACAAATTACCATTCACAGTGGCAGAAAAACCAGCTACAGAATGGCTTATTCATGGAAAAATAACATTACCTGTGACAACTTTTCAGTTCCAGTATTGCCTCAGACAGATGCAAGCAGGCAAATATGAAAGGTTGGGTAGGGAATACATTAAGACATCTTGGAATTTACCGTATACACATAAATGTTGGAGTGGGGATCGTGAAGTGTTTCTTAGCGGTATTAACTGTAAACCTGCACTGACCGGTTCACTCATATGTCAGGACATTATTTTGCACGGAGCTTGTAATGGTTCTGCGGAAAACTTGTCTTGCCATCAGCACGGTTCACCAGCTGCTGTGATTAAACCAACGTTTGGACAAATTTCTAATGGGAGTTACCTCATGTTGAATGATCAGAGCTGCAGTGGAATGTTGCCCGGCATCCCATATCTAGTAACGGTCAACTCCAGGGTCACTTGCTGTATGCAAGTATTGTTTCCCCCGATAGACACAGTCAGGGAGTCGGCTTTATGGCCTACACTGAGTGTCTCTTTTATAAGATTTGATACTTTAAGCAGAATGAAAGCCATGCTTTTACAGCAAACAGTGCCTTTGACCTCGGCCAAAGAAACCTATGATCTACAAATTGCAAGGACTTCGGCTGAGATACAGAATTTAATACGTACAAACTGCCCTATACATTTCGTAGAAATGTTATCACGTATCTTCAACATGTCAGATACAACAGGAATTGTACATGTATTTAAGAGCATTTGCACTGGTCTCTTAGCACCGTTCCAGGCAATACTTGGAATCATTCCGAACTTTGCACATTCGGTGTTTGGTGGCATACCATTGATTCTAGCACTTGTTGCGGGAATTCTATTTATCTGTCTGCTATTGCGCTATGGCCAGCCACTTCGCAGAAATAACTCCGAGCGAAATGGAGAAAGCTCTCCTTGAAAGAAAGTGCCGTGAGCGAATAGTACAACTATTGGGCATGACTCGTCTACGGGACCTTAATACCACATGGTTCCTGTCATTCCGACCAATCTGGCATGATTGCATCTTACCTGTTCTACGCTGCCTGCTATGCGGTGAAGAATGCGTGTTGGACGCTTGTCTAACATATCCATCAGCTGCGCCAAAGGACGTCGATACTTTGCTGGTCCCGATAACGGTCCATGCTTCGTGTTGTCCCCAGAGGCTCCCAATACTGATGTCAGCATTCATTGAGATCTCACAGACGCTTCCTGCTGCTGCTGAGGTACGAGAAACAACTCCAGGCACACAGGTAACAACGGACGCGAACATTTCTGCGGCGACCTATGCTGTGGGCGGTGTTTCCCATCTTTGTGCGGTCAATCTCTTACGTGAGGTGTTCGAACTTACACCATCGACAGTGGATGATGTTTTGTCTATTGAAATAGATGATCTCATGTTTACACCAGACCCGTGAACTGACTCTAATTCGGCATACTTTGTTCCAGTGCAACAGCAACAATTTGGCCTTCGTTTTCAAAGACCTGGAACATTACCAAAATTTGAACTTTTTTCATTTTTCGAACACAAAAATGGCACTTCAATCTGCTTATAGTAGAACTGGCCTTATAATACAGACTTGGCAGTACTTCCAGGGACACTTAGTCATCTTGTGTGTCTAAATCAGTTCATTTAAATTTCATGATAGGAAATGACTTTGATTTTGAACAAACTTATCGATCATTTTCGTCATATGTAAATATTGCTTTTATTTATCATTCCGATTGCATTTATTTCACACTTTATGCAGGAAATGACAAGCTTTGTTTATAAATGTACAGAAACCTTTGCATTTTAAATATGTCTTTTAAATACTTTTAGGATATGTTTTAATATGCGGTACTCTATTTTAATGTTTAGCACTTTGGATGTTTAGCATTTTAGTATCATTGTTTCCACGAAAGAGGAGTGGGTGTTGTATACTTCATAGGGTGTCCATAAGCGGGCTTTCTAGACTCATGTCCTTATATAGGCATAACCCAACCTGCCCTTATATAGGCGTAGAATCCCAGGCCTTATTTAGGCATAAACCATGCACACCAAATACAGGCATGGCTTCCGACATCCGTCCACCCTAACGTCTCAACGAGTCCATGAAAAAACAGACCCTCAGGCTGCGGGAGTTTCCCTTGCCCATGATTTCTTCAAGGACTCATACATTATGCATGAACCTCTTATTCCCTAAGGGATTCATTCATGACGTCTTTCGCTGCCCAACTCACGTCAATGCTACCATTTTCAGGTATAAATATACCTTCCCAAACCCCTGTAAATCAGAGGAGACCTCGACTTCAGAGGAGCCCGATTCCCGGCCAGACGCACTGAGAAGACACTGTCATTCCTGCACGCAGAGAGTCCAGCTTCCAGTGATCTAACTTCCCTTGCGGGGTGTTGGAGTTCGAGTCCGGATAGAGATTCCTACCTCTCTCATTCTTCAGGTATGGAGCAGACTAGAACCTAGAGGGACTCTTGGCATACTAGACTCTTGACATACTAGGCGTAACTTACTCTTGGTATACTCTAGTCAGGAATACAGCACCTACTTCTACTTCTCCCTATACCTAGGATAGGTTAGGTACACTGGGATAGAACTAGGGTAGAAACGCATCGTATGAGTACTCGCATTTTTAGGTTGTGTCATTTTATGTAAATGCATACATGCTAAAAAGATAATGCTAACGCAGTATTATTTATTTTTACTGCTCACCTTGTACATTATTTATCTCGCATACTGTCTTGTGATCATAACAGCACATATAACTTACAACAGAAACAAGACTGTTCAATAAATCCTTTATTGAAACGCCTGTCTGTTATTTCTGTGTAACTCTGAGAATAACTGAAACATGCACGACTGAGCTGAGTGAAATGGTTATCTATTGTTTCTACGACTCTGGGACACATCCTGATTCTGTAAGGGAAACACAGTGGTCATGTTCTGCGGCAGCCAGAAACTAATCCCTTCTTGTCGTCAAGAAGTTTCTAGTGGCCTCTGAGCTAGCTGGCACAAGTAATTAAGTTTAATATACTCGATAGGGACATACCGACCTTAGTCCTATCTCAAACCTATAGGATATATTATTCCAATGCGCAGAGCCTATAAGGGAAATAGGAGCTACACTACACAACCCCCTTGAAGCAATCGTCCCATAGCACAGTACCTCCATTGCAAGGAGGGTTAATTTTTTCTCATTCAGAGGTTAGAAAGGCACTTGAAGCATGCACTCCTAGTAAGGCGCCAGGTCCAGATGGGATCCCTATTGACCTATTTCAGGATAATTATCACTTGTGGGTCCCTCTGCTAACAAATATTTTTAATAGCATTCAGGCAGTAGGTCCCCCTTCATCATGGAGACAGAGTATTATTGTACCCATTTTTAAAAAAGGGGAGAGGGGGTTACCAAAGAATTATCGTCCTATATCCCTTCTTGACACTACTGCCAAACTTATGGGAAGGGTCCTTTTGGCCAGATTGGAGGCATGGGCCGAAACTAATAACATCTTTATGAAGGCACAATATGGATTCCGTAGGGGTATGGGCACGGGGGATCAATGCCTAAACCTCTCCTTAATTTTAGAGAAATATACAAAGGCAAAAGGCGGGAAGATCTATATGGCCTTCATGGACCTGACCGCAGCCTTCGACTGTGTTTCCAATTCAAGGTTATGGTCCATGATGGAGGGGATGGGCATTGATCCGCCGATAATTGCCTTCATATGTAAGCTGTACGCCAACGCCACCGCTTGTGTTTGGTATGGTAGGAGGGGGAGTGCACACGTCACTTCAAAATCGAAAAGGGAGTAAGACAGGGCTGTGTTATCGCCCCGTTTCTTTTTTCCATCTATACAAACGGGGTAGAGTCCTCCCTGTCTGCTTTATCTATAGATGTTCCGAAGTTTGATCAAGCCCCCTCCCGATTTTAGCGTACGCTGATGACGCAGTATTGATAGCTAGATCGGGGCTAGCCCTGCAAGTGTTAATCACAGCCTACTCCACTTTTATGGCCTCACTTGACCTCAAAGTAAACAAATCAAAATCGTTTATTATTGTGACAGGAGCCTCCAGAGGAAAGAAACCCCCCCACTTCCAGCTGGTAGGAAAGAAAATTGAGGTTGTTAATTCATTGTCATACCTGGGAGTTCTCTTTGATAAGGACCATACATGGTCCAGATTAGTGGCGGTAAGAGCTCAGGGCATGCAAAGGAACCTCAATGCAGTAAAAAGATTTGCTAAGAAGTTGGGAGGGAGCCCTCTGGATATAATAAAAAACATTTATCTTGCAAAAACAAGGTCTGCTGCAATCTATGGAGCAGGAGTATGGGGGATGGCAAATGTTGAGCAGCTCCAGCTAGCAGAAGATAGCTTTTTAAAAAATAGGGTGTCTTTACCGCAATCAGCTCCAAATTATATTTTACACCTCGAACTAGGTCTTCCTTACATTAGTGATTGTATAAGATTAGCACCAGTATTGTTGTGGCTTTCAATTTGGCGGAGGACCACGGTGGATCTGACACAAACTATCAGGGATTGTTGTAAGTTGGACTACTACAGAAGAATTGGGTGGCTAAATTATGTAGAGGACCAACTGAATGCTCTAGGGCTGGGAGAACTATTTAAAGACCCTGATTCTTGTAAAAGAATCACAAAGAAACCGCTAACTGACTTATTCAACCGGAGAGCAAATTATGAGAGAAGGGGAAAGAAATCTTGTTTCCACTCCTCCATTGCCTACGATCTGGTTCCCCCAAGACCTGGGGAGGGTTTTTACTACCTATCACGCATAAATAACACTCAGCAGATAGATTTATTTTTCTGCGTTTTCGACTGAATATGATCCCGCTACTTTTGGGGTATCCGGCTAAGAGATACAAACTGGCAGATTTGTCTCCTTGTCCGTGTAATAATTTTGCCGTGCAGTCAGACCCTCTTATATTACTGTTTTGTAAAAACTATTCTGAAGAAAGAAAAACATTTACAATTCCGATCTTGAGGTATCATAATTTTAAACAGTATCGGGTGGCAATGTATTTTCTAAAGGCTTGATCGGACCCATTTGTATGCTATGCGGTAGCCTCATTTTTGTGGGCATGTTTTAGAAAGAGGAAAGTGGTAGGACGATCTTTTAATAACAATGATTTACTTTGATTTTAAGGTATTTTACTGGATTTGTAAAGTTTATTTAAATGGAATTTGGATCATGGCAAAACTGTTTAATTCTTTTTTAACACTGTATATAGGTTTTATACATATCTGATATGAAGTTTTTATAATGATGCTATGTGCTTTTATGGTCTGTTTATAAAGATCGAATAAAGCTATGTGAATGAATGAAAGTGCTCCCTATGATAAATTGATGTATGGATTAGTGACTCCATGATTGGCTTATTTGATTTACTGTCAGACCCTAGTATAGTGCACCGCGTGTGCCCAGGGCCTGTGAATCAAATGCTGCTGGTGGGCTTGCAGCACTGGTTGTGCCACCCACCGGAGCAGCTTGGAAAGCGTGTCTCAGGCCTGCCATTGCAGAGCCTGTGTGCAGTCTGGAACTGACAAGTCGACTTGGTAAGTGCACCCACTTACCAGTCCCCAAACCTTCCCTTTTCTGCATGTTAGTCAACCCTAAAGTAGGCCTGCGGGCAGGGTGCATTGTATGTAAGAGGTAGGACATGCCCTGGTGTGTGTGGCATGTCCTGATAGTGAATTACAGCCAATTTCGTTTTTCACTATTGCAAGGCTACCTGTCCCCATAGGCCAGAATGGGCAGTTTGATTATAACATCTTATAATCCTAACTGACCCAGGGAACATGGTAGAAAAACAAATTTAGTATGCCTGAACTCAGAATGATAAAATACATCTTTTAGTGAAGTTGGTTTTAACATTTTGTGTTTGAAAATACCACTTTTAGAAAGTAGGTATTTTCTTGCCTAACCATCCAGCCTGCCTCTGCTAGCTTGTGTATTGTGTGTCTGGGTTTGTGAGTGACAGGGGCTGGGGGACTCCAGGAGACAGGGTGAGTCAGCACAGGGCTGAATAGACCTATCTGCATGAGGAGTGGTGGGAGGAGTAGCACCTGGGCCTGAATAGGGCTGTGCCTGCCTTCCACAATGCTGGCTCCACCTCCTGTGGTGTGTCTGATGACCCTGGCCCACACTGACAAAGGAAGAAGTTGTGCACTGGCAGAATGCACCCAGAACTGGTTTGGACTAGGTACAGGACTCTCTGCCTTCAGAGACAAAGGATTTTTGAGTATAAATATTGGGACCCAGACCCCAAGATTTTAGATCACTTCGGGGAATCAAGACGAACCTTTGCTGAGGAGAAGAACCAGGAAGCTGAAGGAGGAGACTACCCCTATGCTGCGTGATGTTGGGGTTGGCCTGCAGTGGTTACTTTATTGCCAAAGAAAGGAGAAAAGGACTGAGTGTGCTTTCATCATCTTGAAGAAGATCTCCAAGGGTTTTGAACATTGAGTTTGCCTCCTGCCTGAAGTCTCAGGGATACAAGACTTCACCTCCAGCTCCCCTCCTGAATTCCCTTGCTGGGAATTGAAGTGCCTACTGCTGATGGGCCTTCTGAGAGACTGCGTGTCGCTGGGAGCTGGAAGCGTGACGCAACCAAGATGAAGCGTGTCGCCGCCGCAGCAGTTGTCGTCGCATCGCGGAGTAAGCGTGCCGCCGCTGTCGCATCACCGAAGCGCCCCGCATCACCGGAGAAGCGTGCCGCCGCAGCAGTTCTCATCGCATCGCAGAGTAAGTGTGACGCTGCTGCCGCTGTCGCCATCGCATCACCGAAGCGCCTCGCATCACCGGAGAAGCGTGCCGCCGCCACAGAGGACGCCGGCGCATCACCGGAGAAGCGTGTCGCAGGGCCTGTCGCAGCTCAGAAGATCGCCGAGTCGCCGCACGGCCATCGGGCGTGCACGCATCCCGTCAACGTTGTCGCACCGCAAGCAAGACGCCATTTTCTCGCATCGCACCGGATCATCATTGCATCGGAACCGGGCCGCAGTAAGAAACCGACGCATCCTCCTTTCTACGTGTAAGGAATCGAAGCATCACCTTCCCTGCGACCCTTTTGCTTGTTTTGCGTTACGCATCCAAAGGTACATTGAGAGTAAAGTGTCGCATTTATCATCTTTATTGAACTGAGCTATTTTATACCATTTGACAGTCATATTTTTCATAGTGTATTGTGGATTTTTGTCGTTTTGGGTCTTGTGTTAAGTCTATATAAAAATACTTATTTTTATACTACAACCTCTGTGGTGTCCATCTGTAGTGTTGTCACTGGGTTACTGTATGTGTTCACAAATGCTTTACACACTGCCTCTGAGATAAGCCTGCCTGGTCATGCCAAGCCACCAAGGGGGTGAGCAGGGGTTATTTTAGTGGTGTATCCCCCTTACCCTGACTAGAAGCAAGGGTCCCTATTTGGACAAAGGTACCTACCTCTGCCAACTAGAGACCCCCAGTTCTAACATTGGTGGTCAGCGGTGAGGATTCTGGACTTGCATTTGTGACTCATATACAGTAATTGGTGTACACTACTAGTGACTGCAGACCAAATGCAACCACATACATTTTTGGTAGATTGTTTTTCCTGGGATTTCTATTTTTTGCCAAGAACTGACAAGTTTAGTCACCATGAGCAAAACAGCATCCATCGCATCTGTGGATTTAGATTTTGAAGAAGAAAAGTTGGAAAGTTACAATGTGAAACTGCTAAAGTACTTCTGCAGGAAATTGAAAGTTGCTACTACAGGTCTCACCAAGAAGGATGAGTATCAAAAGGCGCTGAGGGCCTGGGTGGAAGCAAGAAGTACCCCTGAGCATGTGGAAGAGCATGAGGAGGGGGCTGAGGATGCAGAAGGGCAGCTAGATGGGCCATTGGGTCCAGGGGGGAGGAAAGCACCTTCCCCAGCAGGCAGCAGTGTTTCTTCCAAGGGCCTGTCCCCAGGAGAGCTGGAGGACAGGGAGAGAAGTAGGGTGCATGAAATGGAGCTGACCAAGCTTAAGATGGGTGGGCAGTTAGAATTAGAAATTAAGAAATTGGCCCTAGAGGAAAAGAGGATGCAAATGGAGCATGAGAGAAGTTTGAGGGAGTTGGAGTTGAAAGCTAGGAGCTTAGAGATTACTCCCTCTGGTGGCAGCACACCGTCCATGCCTGTTGAAGCCAGGGTGTATATACCTAAAGATGTGGTGAAAGAGTTTTATAAGAATGATGATATTGGTCAGTGGTTCAAGGCCTATGAGGTAGCTGTGTCCTCCCACCGGGTCCCTGAGAAGGATTGGGGAGCGGGGTTGTGGGGACGGTTCCTTAGTGAGGGGAGGGATACCTTGTTAGACTTGCCCTCTGAAGTCCACAATTCTTATAGCCATATGAAGGAAGCATTTATGTCTAGGTATCGGTTGACTCCTGAACTGTATAGGCAGAGGTTCAGAAACTGCAAAAAGTTGGAGTCAAGTACTTGGGTGGAGTATGTGACTTTTTTTTGCAGAGCATTGGATGGTTGGGTGAAGGGTAGCAAAGTGAATGATTTTGATGCGCTCTTTAATTTTATTGCATGTGAGCACTTGTCAGGAAATTGTTTTCCAGAGCTACGCCAGCACCTTATTGATAGTAGGCTGACTAACCCTAGGAAGCTTGCTGAGGAGGCGGACTGCTGGGTGAGCACCCGGGTCCACAAGGGTCACGTGGGAGACTTCGCCAAAGGTGGGCAGGGTCCCCAGCAGAGGAGTGGGGGGGACAAGGGTAAACAGAAGGAGTTCCAGAAAGGGCCCCAAAGTAATCCCCAAGGGAACCAAGGGAAAAGTTCCCAGCCTCCCCCTGAGAAGAAGCCAGGGGCCCGACAGATAAGCCTGTTCACAGGGGGCCCAGGACTTGCTTTAAGTGTGGTCAAGTGGGCCACTGCTCCTATGATTCCAAATGTCCCTTGTATGGAAAGACAGCACCCACTGGTGCACCACCCCGGCAGGTGGCTAGTGTAGCCCTGGGGGAGGAGATGGGTGCCCAAGGTGGGTGGGGTCCCGTAGCAAAGTCCTTGGTCTATTTAGGAAACAGTGAGATGGTCCCCAGGACCCAACTGCCTGATAGCACTAAAAAATACAGGCAGTGGGTGACCATCAATGGCCAAAGGGTGGAGGCTCTGAGAGACACCGGAGCCATTGTGACAGCTGTCAGTTGTCGGCTGGTGTCTGAAGAGCAGGTGATCCCCAATGCATTCTTCCCAGTAGTTGCCGCGGACAACTCAGAGAGCCACTGCAGAGTGGCTCAGGTTCCTTTTGAGTGGGGGGGGTCTCAGGTACCTTTCAAGTAGCTGTGAGGCCAGCCATGCCTGTAGACTGTCTGTTGGGCAACGATTTAGAAAGTTCACCGTGGGCAGAGGTGGAGAGAAGGTCTCATCTGGAGATGTTGGGTCTGCCTGAGTGGGCGTGCGCGACCACTCGGTCTATGGCAGCCAGTAGAGGTGTTCAAGAGGACCTGGAGCCTGAGAGGGTGGCCGAGGTGCCTGCCTTGAAGAGAAGAGGCAGGGGGCGTGGGAAACCGGCCCCCGTAGTATCCACGGTCCAGGAGGAAGCAGGATCTGAGGGGGATGCTCTGGAACCTACAGGGGAGCAAGTGGCCGAACTGGGGGACCTGCCTGAGGTGACCCATTGGCAGCAAGAAGGGGGACCCTCCAGGGAGGAGTTCTGCGAGGAGCAGAACAAGTGCCCTTCTCTTGTGGGTTTGTGGCAACAGGCCACAAACCAGGCAGCAGGTGATCAGTCTGGATCACATTGGATCTACTGGGAGAATGGTCTCCTGTATAGTGAGCCTAAGGTTGCTGAGCCTGGGTCAGCCCGTGTGCTGGTGGTACCCCAGTGCTTCAGAGCCTTCCTACTGGGTTTGACTCATGATGTGCCTTTAGCAGGACATCTGGGGAAGGGCAAGACCTTTGAAAGGCTTGTCACCCACTTTTATTGGCCCCAGATGCGCAAGAGTTCAGACACTCATTGCAGGACATGTCAGACTTGCCAGGCAAGTGGAAAAAGTGGTAGGAAGCACAAGGCTCCCCTCCAGCCTTTCCCTGTGGTCAGCACCCCCTTTGAATGGGTGGGTATTGACATTGTGGGGCCACTGGACCCCAAGACAGCCATTGGCAACAGGTTCATCCTGTTCTTGGTGGACCATGCCACCCAGTACCCGGAAGCCATCCCTCTTCGGACAGTGACGGCCCCCGTGGTGGGACGTGCACTGATGGGGATTTTCTCCCTCATGGGGTTCCCCGAGGAGGTGGTGTCTGACCGTGGTACAAACTTCATTTCCAAGTATATGAAGTCCCTGTGGCAGGAGTGCGGTGTAACGTACAAGTTCACCACTCCTTTCCACCCCCAAGGTAATGGGCTGGTTGAGAGATTCAACCGGACCCTGAAGGGCATGATTATGGGTCTGGAAGAACCCATGAGGTGTAAGTGGGACGTCCTCTTGCCATGCCTTTTGTTTGCTTACCGTGAGGTGCCACAGAAGTCCTTAGGGTTCAGTACCTTTGAACTGCTCTATGGTCACCCGGTAAGAGGACCTCTGAGTCTGGAGAAAGAAGGCTGGGAGAAAGCTCCCAGTAAACCTCCTCAGGATGTATTTAGCTACATGCTGGCCTTTAGAAACCAGACTAGGCGATTCAGACAACTCGCTGAGGCGAATCTGGAAGCCAGCCAGGAGGAGATGAAACGGTGGTATGATCAGAATGCCACTCTGATCGAGTTTCAGCCTGGGCAGAAAGTGTGGGTCATGGCCCCCGTGGAGCCTTGCGCGCTCCAGGATAAGTGGACCGGACCATTTGAGGTGGTGGAGCGCAAGAGTGAGGTCACCTACCTGGTGGACTTGCGATCTCCCAGGAACCCTTTGCGGGTCCTACATGTCAACCGCCTAAAGCCCCATTTTGAGAGGTCCGAAGTGGGCATGCTCCTAGCAACAGATGATGGAATGGAAGAGGAGACAGAACCTCTTCCTGGCCTCCTGTCTGCAACAGAGCAAGATGGGTCAGTGGAGGGTGTGAACCACTCTAACTCCCTGACACCTGAGCAGCGGGAAGACTGTCGCCAACTGTTGGGACAGTTTCCTGAACTGTTTTCCCTGACTCCTAGTGTCACTGATTGGTGCGTCCATGATGTGGACACTGTGGACAGTCCTCCTGTCAAGCACAAGGCTTACAGAGTGACTGACAGGGTGAGAGCTTGCATCAAGGAGGAGGTCTCCAAGATGTTTGCATTGGGGGTGATTGAGTCCTCTCACAGCCCTTGGGCCAGCCCAGTGGTCTTGGTCCCAAAGGCTGCCGCGCCTGGGGCCACGCCCGAACTCCGGTTCTGTGTGGACTACCGAGGACTCAATTCAGTCACCAGGACTGACGCACACCCCATCCCCAGAGCTGATGAGCTCATTGATCGGTTAGGGGCTGCCCGGTACCTCAGCACGTGTGACTTAATGTCTGGGTACTGGCAGATCGCCTTGACTGATGGGGCCAAAGAGAGGTCAGCATTCTCCACACCAGATGGGCACTACCAATTCCGGGTTATGCCCTTTGGGATGAAGAATGCCCCTGCCACCTTTCAGAGGTTGGTCAACCAGGTATTGGTTTGACTGGAAGATTTCAGTGCCGCCTACCTGGATGACATCGCAGTGTTCAGCGCCAGCTGGGAAGAACATCTGCACCACCTCTGGGAAGTGTTGATGGCGCTGCGGAGGGCAGGCATCACGATCAAGGTTAGTAAGTGCCAGATCGGGCAGGGTTCCGTGGTGTACTTGGGACACCAGGTTGGGAGTGGCCAGGTGGCGCCCCTACAGCCCAAGATCGATACCATTCTGGCTTGGGAACCCCCCAAGACCCAGACAGAGGTGAGAGCCTTTCTAGGACTCACCGGGTATTACAGGATATTTGTCAAGGGGTATGGCAGCATCGTTGCACCCTTGACAGAGCTGACTTCCAGGAAGCAGCCCAAGAGAGTGATTTGGACTGACACCTGTCAGAGAGCTTTTGACGCCTTGAAGACTGCCATGTGCACGGCCCCCGTGCTTCAGGTGCCCAACTTCTCAAAAGAATTTATTGTTCAAACAGACGCTTCAGAGCATGGTGTAGGGGCTGTTCTGGCACAGTTAAATGAGGAGGGCCTAGATCAACCTGTAGCCTTCATCAGTAGGAGGTTACTTCCACGGGAACAGAGGTGGAGTGCTATTGAGCATGAGGCATTTGCTGTGGTCTGGGCGCTGAAGAAGTTGAGACCATACCTGTTTGGGACTCACTTCCGGGTTCAGACAGACCACAGGCCCTTTAGATGGTTGATACAGATGAGGGGTGAGAATCCAAAGCTGTTGAGGTGGTCCATTTCCCTACAGGGGATGGACTTTAAGGAGTAACACCACCCTGGTACAGAACGCGCCAATGCTGATGGTCTGTCCAGATTTTTCCGCCTTAGTGATGAGAACTCCCAGGAGGTAGGGTAGTTCTCCCCACATTTCAGCTGGAGGGGACACGTGTTAGACCTGGTACCATTGGCGTGGGTCTCCCTTCCATTTTTTCGCTATGCCTCCTCTGTTGTTGACATGTTTTTGCTGGTTTAGATGCTTTGGGCACTTTGCCACTGCTAATCAATGCCAAAGTGCAAGTGCTCCCTATAATAAATTGATGTATGGATTAGTGACTCCATGATTGGCTTATTTGATTTACTGTCAGACCCTAGTATAGTGCACCGCATGTGCCCAGGGCCTGTGAATCAAATGCTGCTGGTGGGCTTGCAGCACTGGTTGTGCCACCCACTGGAGCAGCTTGGAAAGCGTGTCTCAGGCCTGCCATTGCAGAGCCTGTGTGCAGTCTGGTACTGCCATGTCGACTTGGTAAGTGCACCCACTTACCAGTCCTTAAACTTTCCCTTTTCTGCATGTTTGTCACCCCTAAAGTAGGCCTGCGGGCAGGGTGCATTGTATGTAAGAGGTAGGACATGCCCTGGTGTGTGTGGCATGTCCTGATAGTGAATTACAGCCAATTTCGTTTTTCACTATTGCAAGGCTACCTGTCCCCATAGGCCTGAATGGGCAGTTTGATTATAACATTTTATAATCCTAACTGACCCAGGGAACATAGTAGAAAGACGAATTTAGTATGCCTGAACTCAGAATGATAAAATACATCTTTTAGTGAAGTTGGTTTTAACATTCTGTGTTTGAAAATACCACTTTTAGAAAGTAGGTATTTTCTTGCCTAACCATCCAGCCTGCCTCTGCTAGCTTGTGTATTGTGTGTCTGGGTTTGTGAGTGACAGGGGCTGGGGGACTCCAGGAGACAGGGTGAGTCAGCACAGGGCTGAATAGATCTATCTGCATGAGGAGTGGTGGGAGGAGTAGCACCTGGGCCTGAATAGGGCTGTGCCTGCTTTCCACAATGCTGGCTCCACCTCCTGTGGTGTGTCTGATGACCCTGGCCCACACTGACAAAGGAAGAAGTTGTGCACTGGCAGAATGCACCCAGAACTGGTTTGGACTAGGTACAGGACTCTCTGCCTTCAGAGACAAAGGATTTTTGAATATAAATATTGGGACCCAGACACCAAGATTTTAGATCACTTCGGGGAATCAAGACGAACCTTTGCTGAGGAGAAGAACCAGGAAGCTGAAGGAGGAGACTACCCCTATGCTGCGTGTTGTTAGGGTTGGCCTGCAGTGGTTACTTTATTGTCAAAGAAAGGAGAAAAGGACTGAGTGTGCTTTCATCATCTTGAAGATCTCCAAAGGCTTGAACATTGAGCTTGCCTCCTTCCTGAAGTCTCAGGGATACAAGACTTCACCTCCAGCTCCCCTCCTGAATTCCCTTGCTGGGAATTGAAGTGCCTACTGCTGTTGGGCCTTCTGAGAGACAGCGTGTCACTGGGAGCTGGAAGCACGACGCAACGAAGAGGAAGGGTGTCGCCGCCGCCGCAGCAGTTGTCGTCACATCGCGGAGTAAGCGTGCCGCCGCTGTCGCATCACCGAAGCGCCCCGCATCACCGGAGAAGCGTCCCGCCGCAGCAGTTGTCGTCGCATCGCAGAGTAAGCATGCCGCCGCTGTCGCCATCGCATCACCGAAGCGCCTCGCATCACCGGAGAAGCGTGCCGCCGCCACAGAGGACGCCGGCGCATCACCGGAGAAGCGTGTCGCAGGGCCTGTCGCGGCTCAGAAGATCGCTGAGTCACCGCACGGCCGTCGGGTGTGCATGCATCCCGTCAACGTTGACGCACCGCAAGCAAGACACCATTTTCTCGCATCGGAACCGGGCCACAATAAGAAACCGACGCATCCTCCTTTCTGCGTGTAAGGAATCGAAGCATCACCTTCCCTGCGACCCTTTTGCTTGTTTTGTGTTACGCATCCATAGGTACATTGAGAGTAAGGTGTCGCATTTATCATCTTTATTGAACTGAGCTATTTTCTACCATTTGACAGTCATGTTTTTCATAGTGTATTGTGGATTTTTGTCGTTTTGGGTCTTGTGTTAAGTCTATATAAAAATACTTATTTTTATACTACAACCTGTGTGGTGTCCATCTGTAGTGTTGTCACTGGGTTACTGTATGTGTTCACAAATGCTTTACACACTGCCTCTGAGATAAGCCTGCCTGCTCGTGCCAAGCTACCAACGGGGTGAGCAGGGGTTATTTTAGTAGTGTATCCCCCTTAGCCTGACTAGAAGCAAGGGTCCCTATTTGGACAAAGGTACCTACCTCTGCCAACTAGAGACCCCCAGTTCTAACAGTCATCATAATGATGCCTCCATTTCCTTTCCTGCCTGCGACATGCTTGTTTAAGCAGTCTTATGCTTTTTGTGAACCAAGGTTCAGAGGGGATGTCCCGGTTTCTCCTACGGGGTTTGATCGGTGCCAATTTATCTGCGGCATTCTCCAGCCAACCCTGATATAGGTTAGCTTCTTTGTCGGGATCAGTGTTTATGCAAGGCCGTGTTTCTGATAAGATAGCTTCTAATTCTATCTCCTTTATCAGATGCCAGTTACGTGAAAGCCTTGCTGGATCCATATAGGCCTCAATTTAGATAGAGAACGACATACACTGCTGTAAGATCTTCAGGCCATTACAACAGCATTTGAGCTAGATGAGGGTACGGAGAACAAATCATGTTAGGATCTGTGTGAATCTTCAATTTGGAGCATGGTTTCACTCATATGCCTTTATAAGAATAAGTCTTTTCTTCAATGTTTTCTTCTTTTTTGTTGCTTTGCACTGATTTGAATTTCCCTTGTCATTTTTACAAGTATCATTGGACTTCAATCTTTTAAGAAATGAGTCTCATTGGTCCTGACTATCCGAATAGCACAAGGATTTGAAGCTCTACTCCCTTGTTCCAGGTTTGTGAGTTCAATATCCAATTACTCTTGGGTTTTCAAAATATATTTATTTTTTCTTCAACTTTTCCTCCTTTTTTGTTGCCTTTGTATAGATTCGGATATTCCTTGTTGTTTTCACAGGTATCATTGGACTTTAATCTTTTATCATATATTGTCTTAATAGCTTTCTTGGAGTCTTGAAAACACTGTACTCTTGTGCCTGTAGACATTAGCGGTGATGGTACATATGTGTTGAAGCCCTTCATATGACTGAACTTTCATTATTTTTGCTTGGTGTATCTCTCTGCTTGGTGTATTTATAGTTATTAATTTTTGAATTTCAGTTATTTGTACCATGTGCTCCGTGGCACGAGAGAATATTATTTCAATTCTTAGGCTTATGGAGGCTATTATGTTTAAGGTTTGGAGTAGCTCTCATGATCTCCTTTGCTTACACTTCGGAGGTCATGAGTTCGAGACATCTATATATATATATTTTTCTTTATTTATTTTCTGTGGATTGTATTTTTAGTTAGCTCTTGGGATGAACTATTATTTTTCTTTTTTCGTTTGCTATCTGTTTGCTAATCTGTGCAATGATTTTTTGGGGTCTTTATGAAGAAATATCGTGCTTTTGATACGAGTGGCTATTGGAATTATTTTCAAATCCCTGGAGGTTTTAATTTATTTGCTAATTAAGCACAAACGGTTTTCCGATTACCGTTCCGGTGGTATAGTACGACCGCTTCATCTCGATCTTGAGATGACGGTACTTTTACTGACGGGCGGCTACAGCCAAATTATAGTGAGTAGGATGTGGCGTGTAGATTAGTTTAGGTTCTTTGGTATTTGTCCTATTGTTTTATCAGGTTCAGGTTGACAGAAAGGTCTGATATATATTTTTTCTGTTTTCTTTGAACGATCGGGGCTATGTATCATTGCTACCGACTTGCTTTTGTGTTCTTTCATAGCACATTACACACAGCTGTCTCAACTTGCTCCGAACGTGGTTTTCCTACCCGCGGAGGTTAAGGTCAGTAGTCTTCGGTGCATTGATTAGTTTGGTTGGGTCACTTGTTGCCTAACTTACTGTTTGTGTTAAATCTATAACCGCACACTTAACAAATGTTTGACTGTATTCCTGTTCCTTGGCCATAGTGTGTTTCACACTATATCTAACATCATGTTTTTGGTGCGTTTACATTCTAGTTCAGGAAACGGTTTTTGACTTCCTTTACTCCTTGATCTATATCTGTGAAGACAGACACATAGAACTATTGCATTTGATGTTCACTTTGCTTTGTGAGTACCGTTCTTCCGTGTTTAAACTTCATTTCGATACAATTTGGGAAATTTATATATATTGTACTAGTATAGTAACCTTTGTTCTGCGTTATTAATTTGGCTGAGTATAGATTCTTCAGTTTAAGGTCTTAACCATATATATATATACATGTAACTCGGAAGGAGTTTGCCAGCCACGCCCCCCGAACTGCTTCACAGATTGCTTTGAGGATCTCCGTTTCGCCCACTGGCGTAGCAAGGGGGGGGGCGGAGGGGGCGGTGCGCCCCGGGCGGCACGAATTTCGGGGGCGGCGGCGGCCGCGAAAAGCATCGCCAGCACCCCCCCCCCCACTCAGCGCGGCGGCAAAAGGCAGGAAGGCAGGGACCGCCACGGGCGGCAGAGTGTCTAGCTACGCCACTGGTTTCGCCTGAGGATTGCCGTCGGACCTTACGGAGTCGGAGGACTCCAGGCACCGATAGTGGGCGTAAGTACGTGCTACTCGCCCTTGCAACCCTGGTTGCCCCCCCTTTTTCCACACAAAGATACCATACAAGGGGTTGGTCTTCACTGCGTAGTTTTTATTACTTTTCACTTAGCGCCATCTTTATTTGTTGACGCACTCTCAACATTAGACCAACTTTATTACCTTGATTACACAAATTCCAATACAAATGGATATATAGGGTTACACAGTATTCATTTTTGACACCGGTTACAATTGTATTTACAATTCTGTATCTGCATCGCCATCCTGATGCATGCTGTGCCGGCAGGCAGCAACACCCATCTCTACTGCTTCCATTTGGAGGTGCAACTACCATCATCTACCCCCTAGGCTTGGCCGCCCCCCAGGGCACTGCCTTGCGCCATACACGCGCACCGACTCTCACCCAACTTGCTTCCTCCAAGCACCGGCATCTCGGGTAGGGCCGGAGAGTCCAGGACCACCAGCAGGACGGCCCCCTCTCCCGCCAGCCCGGAGCCCCATTGACTGCCCCCCTTTGATCCAGTATCCGGCAGTCCCCCAAAAAGGAGTCCCCTGCATTCCTCTTACCCGGGACCCCGCCAAAAATAGGGATGGGTGGGTGGGCAACTATTTTTGTTGCGACCTGCTGGGCGCCCGAGGCGAGAGAACAAAGAGGGCTCCTCCCTCGTGTCCAGGGATTTTTACAACATTTCCCTGGGGGAGTGGGGGTTGCCTGCGCCCTCAGTGAGTGACGCCCCTCCGTGCCTGCCCTGCACATCTCTTTACCCGGCGATGACCCCTCCCACTCATCTCCCCTTACACCGGACACTGGACACCCTCCGTCTCGCGCCCAAAATGCCACTATAGGCACCCCGCCCCTAGGTGCGGGGGGTGCCTCTTATAGTGGGCATAAGTACGTGCTACTCGCCCTTGCAACCCTGGTTGCCCCCCCTTTTTCCACACAAAGATACCATACAAGGGGTTGGTCTTCACTGCGTAGTTTTTATTACTTTTCACTTAGCGCCATCTTTATTTGTTGACGCACTCTCAACATTAGACCAACTTTATTACCTTGATTACACAAATTCCAATACAAATGGATATATAGGGTTACACAGTATTCATTTTTGACACCGGTTACAATTGTATTTACAATTCTGTATCTGCAGCGCCATCCTGATGCATGCTGTGCCGGCAGGCAGCAACACCCATCTCTACTGCTTCCATTTGGAGGTGCAACTACCGTCATCTACCCCCTAGGCTTGGCCGCCCCCCAGGGCACTGCCTTGCGCCATACACGCGCTCCGACTCTCACCCAACTTGCTTCCTCCAAGCACCGGCATCTCGGGTAGGGCCGGAGAGTCCAGGACCACCAGCAGGACGGCCCCCTCTCCTGCCAGCCCGGAGCCCCATTGACTGCCCCCCTTTGATCCAGTATCCGGCAGTCCCCCAAAAAGGAGTCCCCTGCATTCCTCTTACCCGGGACCCCGCCACAGGACGAGGAGCCTACTGGCGCTCTCGCCCTCCCCCACCTGCCGCTACATCTTCGAGCTCCACCGCTATGGCCCCCAATATGTTTAGTACAAACAATTCCAACCCTGTGTTAGACAGACGCACCCCGTCTGCCAAAAACAGTTCCGACTTCGAGGCCTGAATCAAGTTATGTCTGACAATGCGGATTGGGGAACCTGTAAACAGCTTTCGGACCTCCTGATTCAATTTCCTCACCGACCTGTTCAGAACACCTACTGGCGCATTGTCCCCCAAGCTTGCCGCGGGATCACTTCTGACCAAAATATAATGGCTCCCGGCAGCAACTTCCTTAACCTGGAAAGAGACGAAAACAGGGCCTCCTTCACCCCCTTCTGCCAGCCGGTAGCATGTTATTACCACCTGAATGAATCACCAGCACATTTGGAACTGGCATGCCTTTATCAAGCGCTCCCTGCAACTGACTTGCAATATCCCCCAATCGTTGCCCCTCGGCCCCTATCCAATGATGATCGATTCCCTTCCACCTTTGCGCTCTTCCTTCCCCGCATTTGCCGAAAAATTGCCCTGCACTCTGTATAAATGAGTCTCCACACCAGCATATCTGGGTCCGCTGACTCGCCACCACTGTATCAAAGTCAAAAGAATAAAGAGAAAGAAACAAAACACAGGCACAGTTAGGCCACCGCTGCCCTCGCCTGCCACTTAAAGAAGCTGCGGTCTCACGTAGCGCTCAAAGCATGACGACCTCCATCTGCCCACCCTCCTAATGGCCTCGGATGATAGCCCCAAGGTGGCTGCTGTTGTGGCCGCCCGATGCGAAATGAATGCGATGTGAAATGTGCAGTCTCCTCCCCCAGCAACCCTAATGAACGCTTGCATAACCGTGTGAACTGAAATCTTGTCAGAGGTGTTCCGTCTGCATGCAATAGCAGCCTACCATCCTCCTTAACAGGCCGCATCTGCAAAAACGTCCCCATCAAAGCTACGGGGCAGTAGCAAGCCCCATTCACCGCCCTCATGTGGACCCAAACCCCTTTCCCCAACGGGTCTGTCTTCGACCTCTTCACTCTGACCTGAAGCAATTCGCTGGACCATAACACATCCTCCAAACTGATTCCCCCCTCCTTATCCACTTTCGATGCTGGTACCAATTCCGATATCCGGAAAGCCCCAAAAAATGCCAGGGAATACGCTACCCTCAGCAGCTGCACCTCATAAAGGGATATGCACACCTGCGGTAGCACCCCTAAAATGTTAGCAAGTCTACTGGCGTCTATGGGTCTCCTGCAGTCGTTAACCCCCGGAGCCATGCGCTCCCAACCTTTCACCGCACGTCTGACCCTGGGATCCTTAGTAGGGTCCGGCACCCCCTCTAATCCCGCAAAGAACGCGATGGCCAACAACTGCCGCCTAACCAGAGACAGTGACTTTCTGTTCTCTTTCTGGCGCACTATGAACAGGAGCACCCCTTGCGGTGTAAACCTGTCCACACACCCTGCACCCCTTAAGACTGCCACATATACCTGCCATGTCTTCTCATACATACGCTTAGTCTTCGGCGCAATAGACGCTGCTATCAGGTCAGGAGCAATGGGGCACCAATTTTCCACAAGCTCTCCGGGAAGAACGTCATCTGATCCTCCGCTTGGGGCCATCGCGCTTTGAATTCTGTCAACTTAAAACGAGACAAAGCGTCAGCTACGGCGTTGTCCACTCCCGGGACATGTTTTGCAGTAAAAAAGACATTGAGACTGAGGCATCCCCTCACCAATTCTTTCAGCAGGCGCAGCACCCACGGACACTTGGCCCTTTGACTGTTCACCGCCATCACCACCGACATACTGTCAGACCAAAACACTATACACTTGTTTTCCAGCAACGCGCCCCATAAATGCAATGACACAATAATGGGGAATAGCTCCAAAAAAGTGATGTTATGTGTCAGGCCTGTGTTCACCCATTCTGCCGGCCAATGCTTCATGCACCAGCGTGAGCCCAGCACCGCCCCAAAACCAACACTGCCAGCTGCATCCGTGTACAGTTCCAGCTCTACGCTGGTTTGCGCTGGCTCCTGCCAAATCACTGATCCATTGAACCTGCCCAAAAATTCCCTCCAAGTGACCAAATCCTCCTTCACTTCCGCCGATAGCCTAGTGTGATGATGTTTCGCCTGTAACCCAGACATAGCCCTGGCTATATTGCATGAAAAGGCCCTTCCCATGGGTATCACCCTAAGCGCAAAATTAAGCTGCCCCACCAAGACTTGCAATTGATGCAGAGTGACCTTGCGTGCAACTAGACACTCATCTATTGCCGCCTGAAAAGCCTTCACCTTTCCCCCAGGGAGTCTACATACCCCTCCCACAGTGTCAATCTCAACACCCAGAAAAGTTAAACACGTGGTGGGGCCCTCAGTTTTATCCCCTGCCAGAGGTACCCCCAGAACCTCTGCCAGCCGCTGAAATCCCCGCAAGGCCTCCACGCAATCAGGTGAGTTAGGTGGACCCATAAACAGGAAATCATCCAAGTAATGTACCACATGTTGAGTTGTCACCAAATCTTTCACTGCCCACTCCAGGAAGTGACTGAAAGTTTCAAATACTGCACAGGAGATGGAACACCCCATTGGCATGCACCGATCCACAAAGAAACTCCCCTCAAACGTAAAACCTAGCAACCTCATATCATCTGGGTGCACCGGCAGGAGTCAAAAGGCCGCCTCAATATCGGATTTTGCCATCAGTGCGCCTTGATCTAATCTCTGCAGTTTCTGTATAGCCGTATCAAAAGTGGTGTACCGCACTGCACATAGCCCTGGATCCAACCTGTCATTGACTGACAGTCCAGGCGGACTGGAAAGGTTGTGAATGAGTCGATATTTCCCTGCCTCTTTCTTCGGCACCAGGCCCAAGGGCGAACAGACCAAGTCCTGCCTTGGTAACTGCTGGAAAGGCCCTGCCACCCTCCCCAGCGCAACTTCTTTCATGATTTTTTCCCTCGCCACCCCCGGATTCTGCAGGACCGAGCGCTGATTACGTGGTGGCACTATGGAGGGTGGGGCATTAGACGGGATATGAAAGCCAAATTTAAAACCTTGAAACAAGAAATGCGCCTCTTGCCGCTTCTCGTATCTGCTGAGAAAGCGGGCTAGAACATGCAAGCAAATAGGAGTAGGCGGCCTGTTATGATGACTGGGCCGGACGGCCTTTGTTCTGGACACTGACAGGGGTGGAGGTGCGCTGTTCCTTAGGTTTCCCCACTTTCTTATAACATTTGCTCTCCGGGTGGCCTTGCATCCCACAGAAGGAACATATATGCTGGAACTTGCATGTTGCTCCCCTGCTACATTCGTTCCTATTGAACTGCCAGCACGCTTGTTTCTTCTCACCAACTCCCTTGGCCCCCCGAAAGGAATGAGTAGGCTTGCTAACTGGCGTTGCCGAATAGAATTCGGCATGCCATATATTAATCTCTCGCTGGTACCAAGCTACTTCCGGCCTTACCGCCTTCATCTGGCGGAATTTGGTATCGTATTGCAGCCAAGCTGTGCCCTGGAATTCAGAAGCTGCCCCATGAATCAATGACATGTAGCTTATTAACTGAGCTGCCAGCGCTGGGAACCGCTCTACCATAATGGCTGCGTAGATCGCGAAACCCGTCACCCAATTCTTGATTGACCAATCCACCCAAACTTTCTTTTGCTTAAATTCACCTTCCTTGCTTGTTCTGCTCTTCCCTGGCACTACCCCCGCATTGATCAAATCAAACACATTCACATACTCTCCCTTGAATATCTTCTCTCTGGTTTCCCCCGGCACGTGCCATGTGATACTTGCTGATGGGGCCACCGCGAGTGACGCAGAACCGTATATTACCGGGCTCTGTGACAGGGGGGCTTGCCCTAATGCCACTGCCCCCGGATGTACAGGTGGCACCGCTGAGGTAGACCCGACCTCCGGTGCCCCCGTATTACGTACTGGACCTTGTGACGTGGTAGCAACCACCATAGGAGATTGGGCCACCCCTCCCGACTGGACCCACACCTGCGCCACCCCGCCACCCTGATGTGCTACTACTGGCGTGGGGACTTGCACGGCGATGGGCGTGGCTGACCCCCCCGCCCCCTGAGCTACCGTGGTTTGTCGTGTCTCTGTCGCCACTAGCGTTGGCAATACGGCGGGAGCCGCCACCTCTGGAACGCCCCCCCCTGCGATCAATTCTGCACCCATTTGACCCTGCTGGGCAGCTGCACCCGCAACTGGACCAATGTCTGTCCATAACAGGGGCTGGGCCAGTGCCACTGCCTCACCTGCAGTGTTCGCTTTCGCTACCATGGCCCGCTTGTTCTTCTCTTGCTGCGCATCCTTAAAACGTTCGGGCGTCCGCCTTGTGCGTTTAGTTAGAGGAGCCTCCTGTTGCGAACTTGCTCCTGGCCCCTGCGCCAATGTCTTCAGCGCCCAATCGATGCCTCCTTTTTTTGCAACCTCCCACAGCGCTGACAACAATCGAAATTCCTCCGCCGTCGCCGGGGCCTCCTTGCCCCCGGCGCCCTTTTTGGCGGCATCGCGCCGTCTACAGAAACAGAGAGAGTTGAGTTAACAAGCTGGCCCGCCGTTGCCTGCGGGCTTTCTGTCCTACATATTCCATGCCGGCGCCTGTCACTGAGGCCGGGCTTTAGGGATACTTACCACCCCATTGCCCTCCCCTTTACACTCCATGCATCGCATACCCATGCGTGCGAGAGCCGCGTTGGCAAGGCAGTGGGGATACTTACTACCCCATCACCCTCCCTGCGGCACTCTCATGCTGTCAGGACTCACGGGAGGTTTCCTCCTTCTAACTGTATGCTGGCTACCATTTTCCCCCTACAAACTTACCAAAAGTCAGATAATCCCTCAAGCTGGAGTGCTTGTTGGCACCGATGGAACTCCAAGATGGCTGCCAACATGCACATACTGCGACAGCACACCACTGTTAGCAGTCTAGTCTTTTAGGCTTCATGACATCAGGTGAAGTGTGCTTCAACATTCCACTGTGCACTTCACTGAAGAAATAATTTGAAGAGCACCTGTTTTCCCACCGTCGTGGAAGTCAGTTAGGGTAGTTGCGATAAAATCGGGGTTAGCTTCGTCGGAACTACATTCCCTCACTAATCAGGTTAGTGTTAAACTTGTAGCTAATATAAAACATTCTGTGAGAAAAGGTTATCGTGTCAGAGGTAAATTTCTATTTAAAGAGAAAAAAAGGAAACAAGTCAGAATATATTTTCCTTCGTTTGAAAACTGGAAATACTTTTTTCAGTAATTGCTTTCCTTAGCTGAGAAGATTAAATAAAAAGCTTTTTGAATCAGCTGTCTTTTTCAGCTGTTCCAGAATCTGTCAGACGCAGGCGCAGTGTCTTCTTAGACTGAAACTTGTTCACTCTTCTGAGAATTAATTAAAAGGTGAAGTCAGGGTCAAAAGCCCGGCATGTTTCTTTCTCATGCCATGTGTTAAAGAACTCCAGTAATGTTCTCCTCACGTATGGCAGAATAAAT
Source organism: Calotriton arnoldi (assembly GCA_963921515.1). NCBI lineage: Eukaryota > Metazoa > Chordata > Amphibia > Caudata > Salamandridae > Calotriton > Calotriton arnoldi. Next base: position 1,848,464 of record CAWUFW010003249.1, read on the forward strand.
TGTGCTTCCAGCAAACATTAAAACCAAAGGCCTGAATAAAAGGAACGCTTCCTTTTAACATTTAACCTAAGTTCTGAAGCATTGTTTAAAAAACTAATTAAAGACAGAAAACCAGTCATCCTACTACAGAAACCCCAGTTCAAGGCCCACTCCAGTCTCTTAACAGTGAGTTAATAGAAAGAAAGAGAAACCCAAATAATACATAAATTAGGAATACAGAAATAAATACTTACCTTATCTTTCTTACATTAAGGAATAGCAGGATCAAGTGCAGATTGTACCTGAGAACGAAAAGGAAAGAGATCTGAGTGAAGACTTCTCATACAACCTAGCAAACAATACATGAGAAGTAGAAGAGAAGTAAGCTTCAGTAAACATTCTGGTAAGATAAGTTATTTATACACCATAGAAAAAACAGTAAGTTAAAAGGCACAGTAAATAAAGGTTTTTACATGTTAATGTTGCAGTCCAGTAAGAAGAAGAAGACGTAGCTGAACAGGCAGAATATTGGAGCAGTCTCTTCTCTGTCCCCAACCCCTTTTCCCCCTTAGAACTTACCTGCAATGGAATACTAAAAGACCTAGCAGGGTTGGTTCTGAGAAGGGTATTGGGACCTAGCGTCATTCTGCTCCTGGGTGGTTCAGACAGCAAAAGGGATTTAGACCCTGACAGAGTGAAGTGCCCACGTTGGTACAAGCACCTGAGCAGAATGGCAGAAGGACTTGATTTAAAAAATTTGGGCGAGATTTTGAGTAATATACAAAGGGACTTGGAGGCAGTCAGAGAGGAAAATAAAATACTAAGACAGGAGATAATAACCTTTAAAACGGGAACACCAGCTTTGGGATCTAGGCCAAGCACCGCATCCTTTGAAACCCAGAGTCCTAACATCAGCACTTCATCCTTTGCCCCCACACAAGTAATCCACTCATTATCCCCAGTAATTCCTCTTGCCCCTCCAGAGCGATTTAATGGAGACCCGCAGAAAGCGCAAATTTTTTTGACCCAATGCTCTCTGCATTTTATGTGCCGTCCAACGATCTTCCCCGATGCTCAATCCCGAGTGGCGTTTATCTTGTCCTACCTTAGTGGGGACGCCGCCTCATGGTCCATGCCACTAGTAACCAAGGATGACCCAATTTTGTACAGTTTAGATGACTTCAAGAAGGAATTTCTCCGAATTTTTGATAGAAGAACAGCATCTCAAGCTTCAGACAACGAACTGTTGGAATTAAAGCAAGGAAACCGAGAACTCGTGTCTTACCTAGCCCAATTTAATAAACTAGTGGTCGAGACCAACTGGCCCGAGGATAAAAGAGCAGCAGTATTCTATAGAGGATTGCGAGAGGAATTGAAGGACGCTCTATCTCAAATCCCTAATCGACCCACCGATATCTCTGCCTTAGTGGATTTAACCTTAGAGATCGATTATCGGCAAAGTGAGCGGAAAGGAGAACGGCGGAAGGAGCTTAGACCAAGTGTTCCTCGTTTTGACCGTGTCAAAACAGAATCCACACGGACAGTAGAGAGTTCTTCGGGAATTGAACCCATGCAAATCGGTGTAGTCAGAGGCCCACTCTCTAAAGAAGAAAAAGAAAAGAGAAGGCTGAACAAACTGTGCCTATATTGTGGAAGAAGTGGACATTTTGTCAAGAATTGCTTAAAAAGACCAAAGTTGCCTGCTAAGGAGAAGGAAAACTAGAGGCACCACAGGTAAGGGGAGTTGGACCTGTGGATGCGAATGGAAAAACGACTCCAACAAATCACCAATTGGCAAACACACTACAAGTCTCCTCTCCCCATTTGGTTATGACTGTGACCTTAAGGTTTAGAGATGTGGTTTTGACAGGAATCATCGTCATGGTAGATTCTGGGGCAACAGGTAATTTCTCCGACCACAAATTCGCTAGCCTGATCGGTTTACAAGCTATCAAGAAGGAGAAAAGTGAGAAGGTCAGAGCGGTGGATGGTACGGATTTAACTTCAGGGCCCATAACCAGTCATACTGAATTGGTACACATGACTACTGTCGAAGGACACCAAGAGACCTTGCAATTTAATTTAATAGACGCCCCCAATTTCAACTGATTCTAGGTCTACCATGGCTAACGGAACACAACCCGTTAATTGATTGGGGAGCCCGAACTATTCAATTAAATTCAGACTACTGCACCAAAAATTGTTTCGACGACCAGACACATTCTTCTGTAATCTGCGCTGCCACCCAATTGTGTGAAGGTGGAGGTTCGGTATGTGCGATCCAAACTACCATGATACCAGATGAATACCAAGACTTTGCAGACGTCTTTGATGAGAAAAAGGCAGAGACGTTACCCCCCACAGGCCCTATGACTGCAAAATTGATCTAGAACCAGGGGCTAATCTACCATGCAGCAGAGTTTACGCATTAACGGAGAAGGAAAACATCCATTTGAAGGAATACCTAGCTAAGAATCTGGAGAACGGATTTATCCGACCGTCGCAGTCCCCTGTCTCTTCCCCACTTTTTTCGTGCCGAAAAAAGGGGAGATCTCAGGACTTGTATTGACTTTAGAGCGATTAACAGGATAACTGTGAAGAATCGTTATCCATTGCCTCTCATTTCGGTACTAATTGATCAAGTGAAGGAAGCAAAGATATACACTCGCCTAGACCTACGAGGAGCGTACCACTTGATTAGACTCCGGGAAGGCGACGAGTGGAAGACTGCGTTCAGGACCAAATTTGGCCTTTATGAGTATCTTGTGATGCCATATGGTCTCTGTAACGCACCAGCGGCCTTCCAGTACTTTATCAATGATGTTTTAAGTGAATTCATTGACCGATGCTCTATAGTATACATAGATGACATCCTGATTTATTCCAACACGGTTGAAGAACATCACAACCAGGTCAGAGCAGTTTTACAACGTCTACGAGAGAACTCTCTATACGTTAAATTGGAGAAATGCCTCTTCAACACAGATACAGTAGAATTCCTAGGTTTTGTGTTATCACCTGCAGGAGTTCGAATGGATGAGCAAAAAGTGAAGGCGATAACAGACTGGAAATCTCCTACCAGTATCAAAGAGGTTCAAAGCTTTATCGGATTCTCTAATTTTTACAGACGATTCATTAATGGATTCTCCAATAAGATACTTCCGCTGACTCGTCTTCTGAAGAAAGGAGTTCCGTTCCAATGGTCAGAAGAAGCAGAAGAAGCTTTTCAGTTGATGAAGGACAGTTTCACCACAGCACCGGTGCTGCTTCATGCAGATCCCTCTGAGCCTTTTTATTTGGAGACAGACTCATCGGACCTAGCCATCGGGGGAATACTTTCTCAGAGGCACAAGGACACGGGACAGTTACACCCGGTGGCATATCGGTCCCGCAAACTCAACCCTGCGGAATGCAACTATACGATTACAGAAAAAGAACTCTTGGCAATCAAAGATGCCTTCAAAGATTGGAGGCATTACTTAATGGGGGCAAAACACACTGTAACAGTGTTTACGGACCACCGCAACCTAAAATTTTTGCGATCTGCTCGAACTCTCACACCACGTCAGCTGCGTTGGTCTCTTTACTTCGCGGACTTTGATTTTGTTATCACTTTTCGTCCCGGATCCAAGAATGGAAAGGCTGATGTCCTCTCTAGACTCGACACAGAAAATCAAACTTCAGTCATTGAAAACCAGCAAATCATACCTAATGGAAAATTCATTGGAACTATCTCCTTAGAACCTTTTGAACATCACGTTCGAAATTTGATGACCGACCTTGAAATGGAGAACTGGGCCACAGAAGATCCACAACGTTTCATTCGCAATGGCTTCCCCTATTTAGGTACCACCCTGTATTTACCCACCAAGGAGCTTCAGCTGAAGGCAATGCAGGAATGTCACGACAACCCTCTGGCTGGCCACAAAGGTGTTGTGAAAACCGAAGAATTACTCAAACATCGTTTCTGGTGGCCATACATGTGCCGAGACGTCCGTCAATATGTGTTAGGCTGTGAAATTTGTGCACGGGGAAAATCGGACAGACAAGCTCCTAAAGGTCTCCTACAACCCATGCCAACCCCCCATATCCTTGGCACACAGTCTCCTTAGATTTGATTGTTGATCTACCTTCTTCCCATGGGTATGATACCATTCTTGTAGTTGTCGACACTTTTAGTAAGATGGCACATTATATACCCTTCAAAGGTACACCCACTGCTAAACAATTGTCCCAACTTTTCAATCAACATGTTATTCGCCTTCATGGGATTCCTAGGGTCCTCATTTCAGACAGGGGCTCTCAGTTCCTATCACGATTTTGGAAGGCTTACATCAAAGGCCTTAATATTGACCATCGTTATTCCACCAGTTTTCACCCAGAAACTGATGGTCAGACTGAACGCATTAACCAAGACCTAGAACAACACCTCAGACTTTATTTGTTAGATGAGGAGGGTGACTGGCCTGACCACTTATGGACTGCGGAGTATGCTCACAATAATGCTCTAAATGTATCCACTGGCCACTCCCTTTCTTTATAAACTCAGGCAGACATCCCAATTCTCATGCTAATTTTGATGATATTAATGTTCCTGCTGTTCAAGATATTGCCCGACAGTTAACTAAAATTCATCACTCAGTAACCCAGAATTTGTCGATCGCGAAGGATCGTTACAAACACTTCGCTGACCGAAAACGTAAAAAAGAACCTGAGCTTCATGTAGGAGACTTAGTCTGGTTGAGTACAAAAATCTCAGACTCAAAGGTCCCCGTAAATTTCAGCCTCGTTTTATGGGTCCTTATCCAATTGAGAAGGTCATAAATCCAGTCACTTATCAACTATCTCTTCCTGGTTCTACCAAAATTCATCCAGTATTTCATGTTTCTCTCCTTAAACCAATTCAACCGGGGTTGCGTAGGGTTTCCCCTCCTGATCCTCTGATGGTTAATGGTGAGGCGGAGTACGAAGTTAAACGAATTTTGGATTCAAAACTCATCCGCAATGAAATTTTCTACCTTATTGATTGGCAAAGTTATGGACCTGATGAACGTTCCTGGGAAAAGAGTACTAATGTCCATGCCCCCCGTTTAATTAGAGCCTTTCATGCCAAATTCCCTGCCAAACCACGACCGGAGGAAACCCCGTTGGGAGGGGGTACTGTCAGGACTCACGGGAGGTTTCCTCCTTCTAACTGTATGCTGGCTACCATTTTCCCCCTACAAACTTACCAAAAGTCAGATAATCCCTCAAGCTGGAGTGCTTGTTGGCACCGATGGAACTCCAAGATGGCTGCCAACATGCACATACTGCGACAGCACACCACTGTTAGCAGTCTAGTCTTTTAGGCTTCATGACATCAGGTGAAGTGTGCTTCAACATTCCACTGTGCACTTCACTGAAGAAATAATTTGAAGAGCACCTGTTTTCCCAGCGTCGTGGAAGTCAGTTAGGGTAGTTGCGATAAAATCGGGGTTAGCTTCGTCGGAACTACATTCCCTCACTAATCAGGTTAGTGTTAAACTTGTAGCTAATATAAAACATTCTGTGAGAAAAGGTTATCGTGTCAGAGGTAAATTTCTATTTAAAGAGAAAAAAAGGAAACAAGTCAGAATATATTTTCCTTCGTTTGAAAACTGGAAATACTTTTTTCAGTAATTGCTTTCCTTAGCTGAGAAGATTAAATAAAAAGCTTTTTGAATCAGCTGTCTTTTTCAGCTGTTCCAGAATCTGTCAGACGCAGGCGTGACCTTTCAACACGCAGTGTCTTCTTAGACTGAAACTTGTTCACTCTTCTGAGAATTAATTAAAAGGTGAAGTCAGGGTCAAAAGCCCGGCATGTTTCTTTCTCATGCCATGTGTTAAAGAACTCCAGTAATGTTCTCCTCACGTATGGCAGAATAAATTGTGCTTCCAGCAAACATTAAAACCAAAGGCCTGAATAAAAGGAACGCTTCCTTTTAACATTTAACCTAAGTTCTGAAGCATTGTTTAAAAAACTAATTAAAGACAGAAAACCAGTCATCCTACTACAGAAACCCCAGTTCAAGGCCCACTCCAGTCTCTTAACAGTGAGTTAATAGAAAGAAAGAGAAACCCAAATAATACATAAATTAGGAATACAGAAATAAATACTTACCTTATCTTTCTTACATTAAGGAATAGCAGGATCAAGTGCAGATTGTACCTGAGAACGAAAAGGAAAGAGATCTGAGTGAAGACTTCTCATACAACCTAGCAAACAATACATGAGAAGTAGAAGAGAAGTAAGCTTCAGTAAACATTCTGGTAAGATAAGTTATTTATACACCATAGAAAAAACAGTAAGTTAAAAGGCACAGTAAATAAAGGTTTTTACATGTTAATGTTGCAGTCCAGTAAGAAGAAGAAGACGTAGCTGAACAGGCAGAATATTGGAGCAGTCTCTTCTCTGTCCCCAACCCCTTTTCCCCCCTTAGAACTTACCTGCAATGGAATACTAAAAGACCTAGCAGGGTTGGTTCTGAGAAGGGTATTGGGACCTAGCGTCATTCTGCTCCTGTGTGGTTCAGACAGCAAAAGGGATTTAGACCCTGACACATGCCTAATAAACCTTTGCTTGCGTGCGCCACCTCGGCAGGGCAATAGGAGATACTTGCCACCCCATTGCCCTCTCTGCACCTCTCCATGCCCCATATATTCATGCCTCTATAGAACAAACCCCCCACCTGCTTGCGCCACCTTGGCAGGGCCATCAGGGTACTTACCACCCCATTGCCCTCCCCGCGACCACCCACGGGGGACTCAGCCATTAGCTCGCTGAGGTCCCCTGGTAGGACATGCACTTCCCCATGCTTACGCCCTAACCCAGCCATGCCTCCATCAGCAACCCCCTTATTGCGCCACCCGGCCCACCCCCAGGTGTCATGCTGGCATGCAACCTTCCCCATTGTCGTGGCCGTAACACCATCTCATTTGAGCCATGCCAGCCTATCTGTGATTTGGGGAGACAACATCGTTATGCTATGAACTTACGCAGCCCCCGCTGCGCGCCCTGCTTGGCCCGCGCCTGCATTTCTTCCTACAAGCCCCCACCAGTCTCCCACTCTGGGTACGAATCGCGCCACAAATTGTAGCCCCTGATATCCCCCAACGTCCCCCTGCGCGGTCTCAAACCTTGCTGAGCACTGCGTTATCTGTGGTGCGCGTGATACACGAGCTCCACTAGTTAGCCGATCCCTGGTGCTGTTTCGCAACAGCTTGCGCCGCCCAAATGGCCGTCCCTAATAATCCCCCCTCCTCCCCGAAGGGGTTCTCCGATATGGACACGCGCCAATTTGTGCGCAAACATGCTCAAAAATCATTCCTTCACCGTCGCCCCAACGAGACTTTGCTTTCGCTGCCCCAGCCGTACTTTCACTCTGCAAGCGGCCTCAACCGTCTATCCCGACACATAGTATCCACCCAATATCCGAACCCCCCACGATCAAACTACAGCATCTGCGGCAGTTCACCACCCGCACCCTTCATGGCCGATACTTGTCTCCATGGGATTGTATCAGAAAACTCCGGTACATTGCCTCCCGTATATTCGCTCGAGATGATCGGAATGCCGCTTTCATCATCGAGTCCACCGCTACATTGTATCCCTCCATTGTATCCATTGGATCCTTATCCGATAACACCGGGACATTGCCTCCCATATATTCGCTCTAGATGATATGATGTGGAATGTCTCTTTATTATGGATTCCACCGATACATTGTATCCCTCACATTACCCAGGCCCATACTAACCCGCCGCAACCGGGAATCGAACCCAGGACCACGCGGTCTTCAGCCTAACGCTCTACCTACTACGCTATTCCCGTTGTATCTCCTACTCGACATCCAGGCCCTTCTCTACTAACCTCCCTCGGCCTGTTCGTCTCTGTCGCTACGCCGTGAGGCCCCCTCACTCCGGTGCCCGCCGCAACTATTTTTGTTGCGACCTGCTGGGCGCCCGAGGCGAGAGAACAAAGAGGGCTCCTCCCTCGTGTCCAGGGGTTTTTACAACATTTCCCTGGGGGAGTCGGGGTCGCCTGCGCCCTCAGTGAGTGACGCCCCTCCGTGCCTGCCCTGCACATCTCTTTACCCAGCGATGACCCCTCCCACTCTTCTCCGCTTACACCGGACACTGGACACCCTCCGTCTCGCGCCCGAAATGCCACTATAGGCACCCCGCCCCTAGGTGCGGGGGGTGCCTCTTAGGAACTTCTCCGGTAAGGAGCGACCAACTGTGGGGCATATTAGCAAGCGATTTATCGCCGCTTTAGCGGCACTTTTTGCCGCTAAAGCGGCGATAAATCTATCGCCCTATCAGCAAGCTGTCGCTAACAGCAGTTAGCGACAACTTTCTGACGAAAGCGATCGGTTTGGGTGCCGCTTTGCATGTCAGCGATGTTTATCGCTAATGACATGCAAAGTAGGCGTTCCCGACCAACATACCCTGTAAACAGACGCTAACAGGCCTATCACCTATTAGCAAGGAGTCCCTGACCCCGGTTAGCGACGTGAAAAGTCGCGCTAACCGGGGCCATCGCCATTTTTTTATCACCTGCTGGGGCATATTATCAAGGAATAGCGATTAGCGATAATTATCGCTGACATGCAAGGCGATGTGAATCCCGGTTGCTAACGCCTAAAAGCTGTCGCTAACGCCTGTTAGCGACAGCTTGCTAATAGGGCGATAAAAATATCGCCGCTTTAGCGGCAAAAAGTGCCGCTAAAGCGGCGATAAAGCCCTTGATAATATGCCCCGCTATTTTCCTGACTTAGCCATACATTACATGGGGGGTGGATTATGCTGATACGACCACAGGGTCGTATCAGCAAGGTTTTCCACCTCCCCCATGCAACATCGCTGGTTTTGTCGCGATGTTGGCCCTTCCCTCCCGCTATCGCTGGAATATTTATCGCCATAGCGCTAAATGTCGCTAATACAGCGTTAGCGTGGCGATATATTCCAGCGATAGCCGGCGATAAAATAAATCACGCTAAGCAGGGTTAGCGATGATTATCGCCTCTTCTTGCTAATATGCCCCTGTGTTTCTTAGCAGTATTATCGGGTCGGGAGACAATGTTTCTCCATTTGAATGAACCTTTGTAGCAGGGTTCTGTATTTACTTGTTCCACTACCACTATGTCAGCCCAAGACGCGCTGCGTGACCGGGAGGCTGCAGCAGAGGCGCGATTTGAAAATTTACCGATTGTGAATGCGGAAAGTGAAAGACAAACTAACAGCACTAATACTAGTGACATCAGAGGATTACTACGTAAACTTGAAAAACTGCAAAAAAATGAACTAACGAAATGGTGGGAAAAAAAAATCCCTTGAGAAGTATCAGGACGCCGAAAGAGTACCACGAGGACTGCGCATAATGATTACACCCACCTTTGAGAACCCCCACCCAGACATGCTCGTGGAGTGGGCCACGAACCACTTGTGGGCCTCCATGAACATGGTAAACATCTTGATTAAATATGCTGAAATAGACAGGGACAGAATCCTGAAAGAAATAGATGAGTTAATAACGATACTTGAAACCAGTGACCAGAAGGATCTGATTTCAAAGGGCCGTGCGGACATCATGGCGAAATTAAAGCAACATGAAGATACAATTAAAATTCGGAAGGCTTTCAAGTTTGCTCGGGATCGAGACGATTATGCCTTGGGAAGGGTATTCACCTTTTCCCGCAAATTCGATAGCATGAAAAGAAATGCCTTAACCAAGCAAGAGGCATATTTACAAGGACGGCGATAAATACACGCAAAGCGCGCTTAGTGCTTTTCTACTTATTGCCGTCTATCGCTGGATTATATCGCCCTGTTAGCGCGTTATTTACAACACATTTCCCCAGGGCGATATAATTACCAGCGATAGCGGGGAAATCGCCGTTTTGCAGGGAACATCGCTGGTTTTCCAGCGATGTTCCCTGGAAAACGGCGATAACCTTGCTGATACGACCCTGTGGTTGTATCAGCACAATCCACCCTCATATTAGGTATGCCTAAGTCTGCATTTTAGCAGATGTTAGTTTTCGGCGAAAACAGCGATTTTCGCCCAAAACTAACGTCTGCTTAAATGCTGGGGCAGCCTTGTAAATATCGCGATGTGCACATCAGCGATATTTATGAGGTTGTACTGCCCAGTGACGCCCACTTTGCATCTCATTAGAGATGCAAAGCGAGGCGTCGGGTAAAAGGGTGCTAACATGCGCTAATGCATGTTAGCACCCTCTTGTTAATAGGGCGATAGTTTTATCTCCGCTTTTTTGGCTTTAAAAGCCAAAAAAGCGGAGATAAAGCCCTTGTAAATATGCCCCCAAGTACCTCAATTGCATACCGCCACAAAGGAAGGGGCGAGCAACACTAACCAGGATTCAGAAACCACTTCCCTGACCAGCGGGGAGTCTGATGATGGCAGTGAGTCTACCAGCATTACACAGCCACTAGTGGGAATCAAGTTAACTCCTGGCGAGAAGTTGAATTTTTTAACAATGGACAGGCGTTCAACGCTACGCCCACGGAGCAACCAGAACATATCGGCCGCAACAACAGCAAATGCCGCAGGGAGAGGCGCAGGCTGCGGGTCCAACATATTGGGCCGAGGAAGAGGTGCGAGGAGATGGAATCGCTGAACCCACAGGAGGATAATACTATTATCAACTTAACGGACACCACACTCACTAAAGCTGAACTCCAGCTGCTAACTTTAGGCCTGTCATTTTGCCCGGAGTCGAACTTTTCGTACAAACAGTCACGTATTGACATTTACAAGTTTATCCGTAAGATTAAACTAAAAAAGTTTTTTCAATTGAATAAATCTGTGTTACCAGCATCAAATGAAAGTGTCAATATGGGTAATCTACTAGCTGGTGATCTGCCTACTTTTCGAATGTTACAATCATTAGCTAATGAAGCTGCAGTTAGTGAGGTGTCTGACAGAGAAATACAGCCTATAGAAGGGATTAACACAGGATTGGCGGCTGCCAGTCCGTTCCGTCCCCCCTCCTCCTTTTATCCTATGATGCCTAAAGACTCAGTGGATGTATATAGCGAAATGGTAATTGAGGATTTAAAAAAGTTGAATTGTTCTGTACACTCACAACGCAAACAGCATAATTATTGCTTAAAGAGTTATTGGGCTTTGATAAGGAAATTGCGTATGAAACATGAGGTTGTGGTAAGCAGTGCCGATAAAGGCGGCAATATTGTGCTATGGTCAAAATCTGATTATCTCTTAGAGGCTCAGCGCCATTTTTCTGATATTAGCTGTTATTTAAGATTTAACCGTGATCAGCTAACTCATGTAAAAGATACTGTAGGCAAACATCTTCACCAATGGAAAAGACATGGGGGCATATTAGCAAGACCGGCGATAATGGGCTTGCTAATATGCGTTATAGAATTCCAATAGAAGCCCAGGTTAGATGTCCTGCACATCTAACCTGGGCTTCTATTGGAATTCTATAACGCATATTAGCAAGCCCATTATCGCCGGTCTTGCTAATATGCCCCAGGGTCTTCTGTCCAAAAATGAATTTTCGTTTTTAAAAAAGAACTTTCCGACCACTCCGATCATGTACTTCATACCTAAAGTACATAAACATGTATCCCCTGTTCCTGGCAGGCCTATTATTTCTGCCAGGAATAATGTATTGGAAGTGGTATCCAAGTATGCTGATTACTTCTTGCAACCATACATGACCAGTCTGCCCTCCTTCATAAAGGACACTGGAGATTTTCTGATGAAAATTAGTGAAGTTGAGTGGCAGTCTGGTTATGTTCTAATAGCTATGGATATAGCTTTGTTGTATACAAGTATTCATCACACGCAAGGATTGGAAGCTGTGCAATATTTCTTAAATGACCGAGACATTGACTTTTATGACTACAACTGCATATTGCTCAAAATGATAGAGCTATGCCTTGACAACAATTTATTCTTGTTCAACAAGTTGCTTTATAAACAGCTGAGAGGAGTTGCGATGGGGGCGTGCTTTTCCCCCACATATGCCTGCCTTTTGGTGGGGTGGTGGGAGGAGCGCGTCCTCAAAGTAACTCATAAAACTGATTGGGACAACCACATCAAGTACTATTGTAGGTACATTGATGATGTATTCATAGTATGGGATGGTACAGAACAGGCAGCGACTCAATTTATTACCTCCATAAACGATAATACTATGAATCTTCGTTTCACGGCCACATGTAGTACACAGAAAATAGAATTTTTAGATGTGGAGGTGTATATTTGTGATAACCACATACAAACAAAATTACACAGAAGGAAGACTGCAGGCAACTCTGTACTACATGCTACTAGTTGTCACCCTCCCCACCTTATCCGCAGCATACCGTATGGCGAGTTTCTCCGCCTACGTCGTATATGAGGTGTGGAGTCTGATTTAATTAAAAGTCAAAAAGAAGCCTTGGATCGATTTTTGGTTCGTGGTTACAAGCTCTCAGATTTGCAGTTGGCCTTAGACAAAGCCAAAATACTACCACGCCTACATTGTCTGCCTACGAATAGAGAACGTGGTTTTGATCAATCAGGGCAGCCTGATGTACAGGACACCCAAACCATCAGACTCATTACCACCTACAGTAAACAAGAGAAAAAAATTCGCAAAATTGTTTACAAACATTGGCCTATCGTGTTAACGGACCTGACATTGAAATATCTGTTACCTTCCCTACCTGCTATAACATTTAGGAGGGCTCCCTCCATGAGGGATGCACTTGTAAAATCAAGCCCAGAGCTGACACCTACCATCACTTGCCTCACTAAATTTGTTTTTTTTAAATGTTTGTCATGCCGGGCGTGTAAATTTGGCGTTAACATGTCAGAGTATCGGACAGCTTTTAGTGACATTCAAATTAAAGAACATTACACATGTTGCACTGAATATGCAGTGTATGTGTTGGAATGCTCTTGCCATCTAAAATATATTGGCAGCACTAAGTTGCCAGTTTTCAATCGCATACTACAACATTTACGTGCCATAATTAACTCAGACTCGACTTATCCAGTCGCCCGTCATTTTAAAGCCATTCATGAAAACAAAGTAAGTGAGCTAAAATATTTTGTGATTGGGGCACTTCCTTCTTCTTTACGAGGAGGTGACAGAGAGAAGAAATTGCGGCAATTGGAGTCCTCTTTTATATTAACTCTTGACACAAGGATACCCAATGGGCTTAATACAAGTGAGGACCTGCACAATTATTTATAGCATTGTACTGTTTAGGGTCCCGCACATTTAGTTAGAGTTTCTATGGGGTCCACAAGTATGAGGTCTTGACTGCCAAAACATCATACCTCTACCACAGTTCTGATTCGTTTTAACAACAATTGGTTTTATGGGTCTAGGTTGCCATGTTGTACACATAGATCTGATGTCATGTTCTGTATTAAGCTAATTTGTACTGTATTTGTCTCGCATTAGCACTTTATGAAAGTAGTGCTATGCACCTTTCGAATAACACTATTAGCGCCTCTTTTGCATATGCCCACCACTTTAAATCAAAAAAGCATAGTGTTTTTTACATATAGGGTATTGTTTTAAGTATTTTATATTTTCACATAGCACTTTGTCATATTAACGGAGCGGAGAAGGTTTTTCTTAAATACTTTCAGTATTGTGACTGCTTGTTTACTTTTACTATAGATATCTGAAACAGAGAGAGTGTTACTGTTTACAATATAAAATCTTCTATATTATAGAGGGCCATTTTAGAAAATGAAGAGAACGGCTTTCTGATTTAGAAGGAGTAAATCTAATCTAATTTCACTAAATGTTTATAATGGGCACTAGCCAAGTGGATGAAATTATGACATTTGATCAAATTGATTATATACTGCTGTTCTCTGTCACTCAAATTGATTACAATTTTAAAGATAATCCTTATAATTATTCAGGAACAGTTACATTTATTTATTTTTTGTACCTATATATTAATCTCAGTCTATTTACACAATAGTTAATGTTTTACAAGCGTTGTCAGTGTATTTAAAAGAAAGAAATATGTCCATGGTCAACAGGCTCCGTATTATAGTATGACTTTTATGTCTATCACGGTTTGTAATTCACATTGACTAAATCCTGGATGATGATTGGCTGTAGTCAAATTAAAAGTGGTGATTCGTCACCAGCGCGTCAAGTGATCAAGATCACGGAGGCGATCGAAACGCGTCTGGGGCGGACACATGTCTGTCACACTTGGTGGTCAATAAAGGAAACCATGCACTTTTGAACCTGTGTCATTGGATTTTTGACTGGAGTAAATTGGAGGTCCGTACCTGTGCTGTGACCCTTACATAGGGTCGGGACGTTAATTTGTGTTTATATATATATATATATCCCATACACCCAAAATCCAATAATGCACGCTCTCAGGATGCAATAAAAGGGTAGTTTATTGCTCAAAGTAACGCTTTTTGGAAGAAACTTCCTTGATCACACAATGAGGTGCAATACATAGTCTCGGTACTGTGGTAATAGACATGAAAAGAGGACTCAATGCAATGAACCTGGTAGTTAGCACAGAGAATGTGGCGGCCATTTTTAGAAATCAAGCTTCTATATACAGCGAGTCATTCCAACATATTCTGTACAATTTACGAGTACAAATACTTAGTTTTGGATCATACAGTTTCTATATTATTATTACATCATAATATAGGGCACAGAAGGTGTAGAAAAGGGATGAAGACATGGCGAGCTGCTGAGAGCGAGAAGGAACGAGAAGAAGGAACTGCAGCACAGATGAGAACTATCTTGCAGAGGAAAAGGTTATGATCTCACGATTCAGAGAACGAGGGTACCCGGAGTGGGTACTAAACAGGGCAGTGTCCAAACTGAAAACCATTGACAGGCAGTGCACCTTACAGGAGAAGGAAGAAAAGAATGAGCCTCCAGAGACGAGAGTGATTCTCACATTCAACAAAGACTCACACAAAGTACAGAAAATTCTTAGTGAGAATTGGAATATTCTCAAGAGTGATCACATCGTGGGCCCCAATATTAGTGATAGTCCCAAAATCACGTATCGCATGGCCGTAGTCTTAGGGATATACTGATGCACAGTGACATTACTGAACCCCAAAACGTCACCATGCACAATCTCAAGGGTTTCTACCCTTGTGGCCACTGTAAGGCGTGTCGAGCTAGCCACATGGTCAAGGAATTTAGTACACCTGATTCCAATAGAAAAAGAACAGTCCCACAGTTTCTCACTTGTAGCACAACCTATGCTATATATATCTTGGAATGCCCCTGCCACAAACGTTATGTAGGGAGTACTACTCTAACAGCTAAAAAGAGGGTCCTAGAACACCTTAGGGCTATTAACAACAGTTCCCCATTATCCAGTGGCAAGACACTTTGCCAATTACCATCTTTCCAACAGTTCACTCTTGAGTTACTTTATCATAGAACAGGTATTGGTAGGTCCTAGAGGAGGCAACAGAGAGCTGAAACTAAGAAAAAAGGAATCCAAATGGATCCTGGACCTTGAGACTAGGTACCCTAAGGGACACAATGTGGATGAAGAACTTGCCACACATTTAATTGAAGAATAATGTTATTGTATCCCAGTGTACCTTAGTACTGTTATAGTTTCTTAACATTCCATGATGTTTTGCAGTGTGTAATTGCTATTTTAATAGTGTATAATATACACAGTATGGTAATTGTTATTGTTGTAACATTTTAATCTGATTTTGTGTCTTATTTTTCTTTCTTTTCCACAGGAGGAAAGGAAGGGGCCCACCGATAGTTTGCGGGCATTTCATGGGCCACCTACCCTTTTCTTCCCCTCTACTGGGAGTGCACCACCTACCAATAGATAATACTATTTTTATTTTTAAAATTTCACATGTAGTCACCATTTTTGTTGCCTATCCCTTGCCAGTACTTGGGTATTTAGAGGACTCTGCCACTTGGCGCTAGTATTGGTCATATTTGCACGGATAAAATGTTTGGGCCATGCCCAAGGAGTGAATAATTATGTAGACTGTGGGAGATGTCCATGCCACACAGCGCACATCCTTGTATGTGTGTCCAGCGCCAGTCGTTTACCAAATGACATGGCCTCTTAAGCACTGTTAATATATACACTTTGTACTTATACTCCCTAGACTAAATTGGTGTATATAGTGATGACTTTGCCACTTGACGCTGGTATTGTTTTTGCACAATTTTAAGTTTAGGGTTATGTCCTAAAGAAAGGATCACTACGATGATTTGTGTATGCAGTATTAATGTGTGTAAATGTGTGTCTAGCGATAGTCCTCTCTACCTCGAGTGACTACATTACGATGATTCCTTTGGGACAGACACACAGCCCCCATGAGCAGTTGACGTGATTTAATCAAATATCTAGTAGGTTGGGGATATTTATCTCAGTATAAACCATATAGGAGGGGATGGGACAACTCATTTTGCCCGGTAACATTGGCAGACATATTTGAAGTGGTGTGTATTTCTTCGTGTCTTCATCCCTTTTCAACACCTTCTGTGCCCTATATTATGATGTAATAATAATATAGAAACTATATGATCCAAAACGAAGTATTTGTACTCGTAAATTGTACAGAATATGGTGGAATGACTCGCTGTATATAGAAGCTTGATTTCTAAAAATGGCCGCCACATTCTCTGTGCTAACTACCAGGTTCATTGCATTGAGTCCTTTTTTCATGTCTATTACCACAGTACCGAGACCATGTATTGCACTGTTTTTTTCCACGCTCATTGTGTGATCAAGGAAGTTTCTTCCGAAACGCGTTACTTTGAGCAATAAACTACCCTTTCATTGCATCCTGAGAGCGTGAATTATTGGATTTTGGGTGTATTGAGTTTGATGCCGGCTCAGCTCTACCGGCTGTTTCGCGCCACTGAACCACGGGCGGAGCTCCCAGGAGGAGCATCTGAACTCTGAAAATATATATATATATATATATATTCCAACTATCCTTAATGCATAAGGAAATGACGACGCCATGTTCTGGCCAAAAAATCTTTTATTGTCGGCTAAATTGGACGCGTTTCGCCTGTCCCGCAGGCTTGCTCACCAACAAAATGCATAAAGTTTCAACCATTTTTAAATACGGTGATTGTGCAACATGTCACGTGACAAACTACAAACAAAGTGCATTAGAAAACAGACTCGTAGTTTGTTTAAACTCTTTCAATTATTAACAATAAACATCTAATTACCGTTATTGTTAAATTTCAGTTTTTAGAGCTTATGAATTTACAATCTTTGCAACATTATAAAATTACACTCAATAGAGCAAATGTTTTATAAAACAATTTTTTAACAAATAAAACCACAATGTCATACCCAGAGACTCGAGGCAAATCTTATTTGCCCTCCATCACTATTTGAGTAATCATTTGCTCTACCAATCTCATGAAGCCCAAGTGGGCAAATTCACATCCATGTAAAGTACATTCAGCTCAAAAATACTGTACAATTCATCCCTAGTGGGCTAAATGGTCCTACATGCCAAGATAACCATGCAATATCTTAGAACCATCTAAACTATAAACAAGTCTGACCTCCAAAGTGCAAAGTGTGCTAATCCAAAATTATTTAAAAACCATGGTTAAAAACAGAAATTACAGGAGAGTGTATTAGGGAAGCGTTGCTAATCAAAATTACATATTTACAAATGGGTATGCAAATCTTCTTCCATATTCAGCCCTGATGGAGTTCTTGTATCTAATTCAAGTATATAACATGATTCTAGTCTTCTCAGTTTTTTCTCTCGGTCACCTCTTCTACTATTAGCTGGTATAGAGTCTATCACAAAATACGTCAATCCCTGTGTATTCTTATTGTGATACAAATCGAAGTGACGAGCCACTGGGTAAGTTTTATCGCCATTTTTTATGGCTCTAAGATGTTGTAACACCCTTTTGTGGACAGGAAGAATAGTGCTACCCACGTACTTCAGGCCACAAGGGCATTGAAGTACGTAAACAGCAAAGTCTGTTTTGCAGTTGTAATGGCCCTTTATTTGCTTTTCTCTCTTAGATAACCCTGGTTGATATATGGAGGTATTCTTACCATGCATACAGGCTTTGCACTTTGTACATTTTGTAAAGCCTTCTCTTCTTTTTAACCAGGATGAGTTGATGGATGTTGGCTTTTTAGAAGGCATCATGTTGCTAACTATTGTCTGTTTTAATGATTTAGCTCGTCTAAACGTAATATTTGGACGTTTAGGAACTAACTTGCCTAAGATAGGATCGTTGCAAATGAGGTGCCAATGCTTCAACAAAATGTTTCTTACGCTAGTGTGTTGTCTATTATAGGAAGTAATCATTCTACACGAATTCATGTTGAGCTTCTCTTTCTTCAGCTTGGTGGTACTTGTATCAAAAAGAACCTCTTCTCTTGTTTTACTTTTCACTTTTTGAACAGCTGACTTAATACACTGGTCTGTATAGCCCCTAGAACTGAAACGTCTCTTCAGACAATCCAATTCAGCGTCTAGGGTTTCTGGTTCGCTACAGTTCCTCAACGTTCTTAAGCACTCCCCATAGGGGATGCTCCTGATTAAATTATTGGGGTGAAAACTTGTTGCGTGAAGCAACGTATTACCCGCTGTGGGTTTTCGATACAGCTTTGTATGTAGCTTACCATCTTTCACATAAACCATTAAGTCTAAAAAGTTGACTGACACATTATTGATTGTACTCGTGAACCTCAAATTAAGATTATTATTCTGCATCTTTTTAATAAAATCTTTAGCTGATTGTTCTGTACCTTTCCACACAATAAATAAATCATCAATATATCGACTCCAGTGTAAAATATTAGAGTGGCATTCTTCTTGATAATGGACCTGGACCACCTGCTCCTCCCACCAGCCCATATGCAAATTTGCATAGCTGGGGGCGAAGCAGGTGCCCATTGCTGTCCCACAGATTTGATGGAACAGTTCTCCATTAAACAGGACGAAATTATTTTTTAGACAAGTTTCAACCATCACCAACAGCATTTGTGTGTGTGCCCACAATTTTAAAGGTCTATTGCCTAGATAGAATTTCATGGCATTTAGTCCGTCTTCATGTCGAATGCTGGTATACAATGTTGTAACATCTATTGTAACCAGCAATAAATCATCCTCCCATGGAATATCGTATATACGCTTTAGGAAATCTCCTGTATCACGTATATACGATGGGAGGGTTCTCACTAACGGAGCTAAAAAGGAATCTACAAATTTTGAAGTGTTTTCTAATGCACTTCCTATTTCAGAAATGATGGGGCGCCCTGGGGGTTAGACATGTCTTTATGAATTTTTGGTATTAAATAAAACACTGGAGTAACTGGCTTATTGATTTTTAGAAACATGAATTCCTCTTGCGATATTATACCATGTGTATACCAATCATGTAGTTGCAAATTAAAGTGATCGTGACTATCAGTCATAAACTTTTCCGCAATCTTAACATAGTTAAGGCGATTATTCAGTTGTTTATATGCCTCATTTAAATACAGTTGTTTACCCCAGAGGACAACATTTCCTCCTTTGTCTGCATTACGCACTATACAATTAGCATTGGAAGACAACTTAACAACTAGCGCATTATACTCCTTTTGTTGCTGCGTGAATATTTTATTCTTGACACTCGTACATTTTTCAAGATTTTTAAGATCATTTATAACTAGGTCATTGAAAACATCAACAGAGTCCCTAGGTGTCATTGGAGTGAATCTTGAGTTCAATTTGAACCTTGTTTGATCACTTGCCGTGATATCCAAACCTTCCTCTCCTGCCAATTCCATGGCTTGCTCCCTAGAACTTGTATTCTGCACGCTGTCCACATTGGTAGGGACATCATTACCCTGCTCAAGACACCTGAGATCTAGCAACAAATTCATGTCTTTATGAATTTTTGGTATTAAATAAAACACTGGAGTAACTGGCTTATTGATTTTTAGAAACATGAATTCCTCTTGCGATATTATACCATGTGTATACCAATCATGTAGTTGCAAATTAAAGTGATCGTGACTATCAGTCATAAACTTTTCCGCAATCTTAACATAGTTAAGGCGATTATTCAGTTGTTTATATGCCTCATTTAAATACAGTTGTTTACCCCAGAGGACAACATTTCCTCCTTTGTCTGCATTACGCACTATACAATTAGCATTGGAAGACAACTTAACAACTAGCGCATTATACTCCTTTTGTTGCTGCGTGAATATTTTATTCTTGACACTCGTACATTTTTCAAGATTTTTAAGATCATTTATAACTAGGTCATTGAAAACATCAACAGAGTCCCTAGGTGTCATTGGAGTGAATCTTGAGTTCAATTTGAACCTTGTTTGATCACTTGCCGTGATATCCAAACCTTCCTCTCCTGCCAATTCCATGGCTTGCTCCCTAGAACTTGTATTCTGCACGCTGTCCACATTGGTAGGGACATCATTACCCTGCTCAAGACACCTGAGATCTAGCAACAAATTCATGTCTTTATGAATTTTTGGTATTAAATAAAACACTGGAGTAACTGGCTTATTGATTTTTAGAAACATGAATTCCTCTTGCGATATTATACCATGTGTATACCAATCATGTAGTTGCAAATTAAAGTGATCGTGACTATCAGTCATAAACTTTTCCGCAATCTTAACATAGTTAAGGCGATTATTCAGTTGTTTATATGCCTCATTTAAATACAGTTGTTTACCCCAGAGGACAACATTTCCTCCTTTGTCTGCATTACGCACTATACAATTAGCATTGGAAGACAACTTAACAACTAGCGCATTATACTCCTTTTGTTGCTGCGTGAATATTTTATTCTTGACACTCGTACATTTTTCAAGATTTTTAAGATCATTTATAACTAGGTCATTGAAAACATCAACAGAGTCCCTAGGTGTCATTGGAGTGAATCTTGAGTTCAATTTGAACCTTGTTTGATCACTTGCCGTGATATCCAAACCTTCCTCTCCTGCCAATTCCATGGCTTGCTCCCTAGAACTTGTATTCTGCACGCTGTCCACATTGGTAGGGACATCATTACCCTGCTCAAGACACCTGAGATCTAGCAACAAATTCATGTCTTTATGAATTTTTGGTATTAAATAAAACACTGGAGTAACTGGCTTATTGATTTTTAGAAACATGAATTCCTCTTGCGATATTATACCATGTGTATACCAATCATGTAGTTGCAAATTAAAGTGATCGTGACTATCAGTCATAAACTTTTCCGCAATCTTAACATAGTTAAGGCGATTATTCAGTTGTTTATATGCCTCATTTAAATACAGTTGTTTACCCCAGAGGACAACATTTCCTCCTTTGTCTGCATTACGCACTATACAATTAGCATTGGAAGACAACTTAACAACTAGCGCATTATACTCCTTTTGTTGCTGCGTGAATATTTTATTCTTGACACTCGTACATTTTTCAAGATTTTTAAGATCATTTATAACTAGGTCATTGAAAACATCAACAGAGTCCCTAGGTGTCATTGGAGTGAATCTTGATTTCAATTTGAACCTTGTTTGATCACTTGCCGTGATATCCAAACCTTCCTCTCCTGCCAATTCCATGGCTTGCTCCCTAGAACTTGTATTCTGCACGCTGTCCACATTGGTAGGGACATCATTACCCTGCTCAAGACACCTGAGATCTAGCAACAAATTCATGTCATGTACTCGCAGTCCTTCATTGGAGTTTTCACCAGAGACAGGATTACTGGCAGGAATTGATGTTTCATGTCTTTGATTCTGGTTTAATGCAAAGAATTTTTTAAGTTTGAGAGCTCTGGTAAACTTGAAGGTATCCACTCGGGTCTTAACATAATCAAAATCTGCTACCGGGCAGTAAGATAGACCTAATTTCAAGATATTTTCTTCTCTTTCTGATAGTGGAATATCCGTCAGGTTTACAATATTAGCTTCATTTTCCCCATTCAGTTCTTTGTCGTTTTGTTCTTGGACTTGTTGCCGTAATTTGCATTGCTTTGCTCCCTTACGCCTCTGTTTCCTCTGCCTCTTCCTCTTGGTGGACCTGGATTTACTACTGTTGGTCTTGGGCGGAGGTTGAACCTCCGCTCTTCTTGTAAAAAACCAAACTCGTCAATAACTGATGGAAACATTGCTGCATTGGGCATACTTAAACTTTCATCGCCCTCTACTTCCACATCTGAGCTTTGAATACTGCTGAGTTCCGACTGCATCTCTGCTGCTGCTTTATTTCCTACATTCATCCTTTGTCGGCGCAGATTTTCAAATTTTTTAGCAAAGGTATAGATTTGACCACGCTCGTAATCATTTTTATCCCGTAGGAATTTTTGTGCCTTTCTCTCTTTAATCGTTGTCTCCAACTTCCGAAGGCGTTCTTGCATTTCACCTTTGAATTTGATAATAACGTCTTGTTCCGACTCCTTCTCCAGCATGCCCAGTATTTGCTCAATTTCCTCCATAATTTTCTGGCGATCAATGTCAGCATATTTTATCAGTATTGCTAGCATCCTCCTCGACGATTCCTGATTATTCTCGGCCCATTCACGGAGCATGTTAGGGTTAGGCTCTTCATAAGTTGGGGCCACCAAAACAAATAAAACCACAATGTCATACCCAGAGACTCGAGGCAAATCTTATTTGCCCTCCATCACTATTTGAGTAATCATTTGCTCTACCAATCTCATTTGATTGGTAGAGCAAATGATTTTGTGGTTTTATTTGTTAAAAAATTGTTTTATAAAACATTTGCTCTATTGAGTGTAACTTTATAATGTTGCAAAGATTGTAAAATCATAAGCTCTAAAAACTGAAATTTAACAATAACGGTAATTAGATGTTTATTGTTAATAATTGAAAGAGTTTAAACAAACTACGAGTCTGTTTTCTAATGCACTTTGTTTGTAGTTTGTCACGTGACATGTTGCACAATCACCGTATTTAAAAATGGTTGAAACTTTATGCATTTTGTTGGTGAGCAAGCCTGCGGGACAGGCGAAACGCGTCCAATTTAGCCGACAATAAAAGATTTTTGGGCCAGAACACGGCGTCGTCATTTCCTTATGCAATTAAGGATAGTTGGAATTTAATCGGACTATGCTTGGTGGGTCCGCAGCGACGACGCGCCCTCTGTTTAGGTGAGCGACGGACTGCAGCAAGCAACGAGTGGACAATATATATATATATATATCTCCATCAACAATGTCCAGCTCACGAAGGGCGCTCTTAGCAGCTGGTGCCTGCGGCAAGGCTGGACTTCACCTTGAAATATGTTCATCACCAAATTCGAAATATAACGCAGCACTCTCCTTGGGGTTTTAACTTTTCTTTATTAATCAAGCCATCTACTCCTTCACCTATGCGTTTCAACCACACAGGTCTTGGTCATGGTGTATAGCGTTAGTCCATCTACGCTTTCACCTATTTGTACCAATTTCCCACTGAGCCATTTATGAAGCAATGTGGGATTGGTAGTTTTGTAAAATTAAACGAAAAACAAAACATAAATAAAGACAACATTTTCCAATTTTCCGAGTGGGATTGTCATTACACAGTTTGTTAACATCGTATTTTGTACGGTCATGTTCTTATATGGATGAGAATACTGCTCATAGAGTACCACAACTGTTTCAATTCTCCAAACACAGTGTATTCAAGCAGAGTGTCTTCGTGACACATCCACTTGTCTCTGCATGACTTCTCTAAAACATAGCATTTTTATGTCTGAGTGTCTGTCTCACACATGTTGATTGTGCGGCTGAGTGCCCTGATCGCAATCCATATTTTATATGATGCTATGTTTATAACTAAGTGTTTTATTCATGCTTGTTTTGCGGCTCAGTGCCCCTCTTGTGTTGGTACTTCTTTGTGGCACTAGCTTAGCCATACTCCAGGCCATTTTTTGTGTTTCTTCCAATTTCTCACATTTTACATATGTGCAACCAGTCACTTCCTCGGTTGATCCCTTAATCAGACAGTAGCTCTAATGATGCTTATATGATGTTAAATTTGAGAGCGATAACGCATATGTTCTTTTTAGTTTACAAATGTATGTACATTTCCTCGTCCCCATTCAGTCCTATGGGGATTTTTGTTTTGAACCTGATGATGGGTCGTGATTCCAAGCGTCTTAATTTCAAAGTCCTATTGCCCCCTCTCTCGTGTACTGGCACTGCTGCGAGTCCTGAATATGTCATGTCCAGCCACGTTTTTCCTTCATGTGTCATCATAATGTGTTTCGCCCTCGTACGTAGTATCCTTGTTTTGAGTTGCCCTGATGTGTTTCAGAATCCATTTTTTAGGGGGCATATTGTGCTACCTATGTTGCGTTTTCCACATGTGCACTCAATAAGATATACTGCATACGTTGTTTCACAGGTGATGGTTTCATTGATGTCAAATGCCTTTCCCTGTGGATCAGTGATAGTCTTCCTGTTCTTGCCAATTTTGTAAGCTTTGCAGCTACTGCACTTACTGAATCCCTTTTGTAATCCTTGTAGCCAGGATTCTGGTTTCCTCAGTACGAAGTGACTATTTACCAATTTGTCTGACAAAGATGGTGCTTTTCGAAATGTTATTTGGGGTCGTTTCCCCAGTTGTTGTCCAATATCCGGGTCTTTGGTTAGTAGATTCCAATACTTATTCAATATTCTGCGAATTTTGAAACTTTCTTTGCTATAGGTTAGAACATTCTTATTGTCTCATCTTTTTGTTTCCCCTCACTTTTTTGTTCACCAAGGTTTCAGCGCGTGTGAGGCATCTTGCTTTTTTCTCTCCACAGTGAATGTCATTATATTTATACCCTCTTTGTAGGAATCTTTGTTTGGTTTCTTTGAATTTGGATTCCATCTCTTTGGCCTCAGAACAGTTTCTTTTCATTCTGATGAATTCTCCGTAGGGTATGTTCTTTTTCAAAGTATCCGGATGGAAGCTCGTTCCATGGAGCACACTGGTGGTGGCTGTGCTTTTCTGGAATACTGTAGTTTCTATTTTACTTGATTTTACATACACCTTTGTGTCTAGGAATACTATTTCAGTTGCGCTGATGTTATGGGTGAACTTTAGACCAACTTCGTTATTGTTTACAATCGCAAAGAATTCCAGGAACTCCAATTCTGTACCGTTGCATAGAAGAAATAAATCATCTATAAAACGCAGCCAAAGTGCTACCTTGGCCACGTGATGATCATTTTCCTCTCTCCAAGCTATGGTTTTCTCCCACCAGCCCATTACGAGGTTGGCATAGCTTGGAGAGAAGGAAACTCCCATGGCGGTCCCGCAGCTCTGGGAGTAAAACGTTTTGTTGAACAGAAAAACATTGTTCCTGAGACATAGCACGATCATTTCTGTGAGCATCTGAGTGTGTTGTAGTTCCTCTATGGGCTTTTGTTTAAGGAAATACGTGCCCGCCTGTATCCCAACGTTGTGACTTATTGATGTATAGAGTGATACTACATCTATGGTTACTAATAGATATGCCCTTTGCCATTCAGTTTCCATTACGGTTCTTAAAAAGTCCCCAGTGTCTTTGATATACGAGGTCAAAGTGGGTACTATTGGCGCCCAAAAATGGTCCACATATGAGGAGATATTTTCATAGAGCGACCCACAGCTGGAAATAATGGGTCTTCCTGGGGGTCTCGTTAGTGTTTTATGGACCTTCGGAAGGAAGTTAATTGTCGGTATTATTGGATTGTCATTCCTCAAATACAAAACTTCCTCATCACTCAACAGTCCTCTTTCATGCCACGTTTTTAATTTGGTGTTTAATTCCATTACCAAATCATTAATGGGGTTTTTCTTTAATTTCATATAGTTGGTTATGTTGTTGAGTTGTCGCATAGCTTCCAAGATGTATTCTTCTTTGTCAAGGATCACTATGTTACCCCCTTGTCCGCCGGTTTAATCTCTATTAGGTTGTTATTCATGAGTGACTCTAGTGCTTTACGTTCTCGTTTGGTAAGATTTTCCTTATTGTGTCCATGCTTTACATTTTCCATCACTTCCAATTCTGATTTTACTAGGTTGTGGAACTTATCTATCCGATTTACAGGATGTAGTGCAGGACACAATTTCGATATATTTTAAAATTTCGTATTGATGTGTTTGTCAGTCCTGATACCCATTTCTGACAATACTTGTGAATCTGAAAGACTGTCCTCATCCGTCTCATTGGCTACGCCATATGCCGTTCTCATGTTTTCTACCTCTGAGATTGTAAATTCTTCCGATGATTCTCTATTTTCGGCTCCCTCGTTTGCAGCTAGTATGGCATTTTGTTTGTCTTGTTTGTTAAAAAACTTTGCCAATTTCAATTTGCGAACATATTTATAAAGATCTATTTTGGTTTCAACAAGATCATAGTGTTTTTCCGGGCAGAAAGTGAGGCCTTTATTTAAGAGGCTTTGTTCATCCCTTGTTAGTTCATGTTTTGACAGGTTTATGATTAAATTGGGTTCCATTCTTCCTTCCTCCGCTATTTCTTTGTTACCCGATTGCGTAGGTGGTAGCCCTTTGTTTTTTCCAGAACCTCTTCTTGTCTTTTGTCGCTTTCTCTTGTTGCCATCTGGCCTCTTCCCCTTCCTCTTCCACGTCCGGTTCCACGTCCTCTTCTCCTTCCTCTTGGTGCTTTCTGGTCTAAGTACAGCAGTTTCATTGCGTCTAAAAAAGAAGTACGATGAATGGATGTTGCCTGTCCCTCATCTTCACTGAAGTCAGTGTCTGAGTCACTCTGTGTGGTGTTAGGGGACTCTTGTGGTGTCTTTTTGTTTGTGCTCATTTGTTGTTTTAGAGCATCAAAACATTTCGCAAAGGTTAGTATTGCGCCACACTCATAATCATGTTCATCTCTTCTAAATTTGCGTTCTTTACGCTCTTCTACCTCCTTTTCATGTTTGTCTAGTTACGTTCCTCATCCTTTCTTAATTTTTTGGATTCATCCTCTTGTTTTAATGCTAGGATACGTGCCTCCAATTCTGCCACACTTTTATGCAGTTCCTCAATGTCTTTTTTTGCGTATTTCACAATTATTAACATCATATTGCGCGAACACTGCAAATTATTGTTGCACCACTCTTCCAGCATTTCTGCTTTCGTGTCCGGATGATTTGGCAATGTAAAAATTCTAAGGCCCCTGGGAACTCTTCCATATTCAATATATTTCTCAAGTGTAATCACTTCCCAGCTTTTCGTTATTTCTCTTCTCAGCATTCTTTCCAATTGGACAAACATTTGTTTTAATGTCATCTCTCTTGAGTTTACTTGTCTGTGCTCATCCGTTTTATTTCCTGTTGTTTTGTTCCCTTTTTGGAACATTAATTCGGCTCTTTGAGTGCGTTTTGCCGCTCTTTTCTCCATGGTTGTGATGTATACGTGATTTACTCTTGTGCCACTTTGTAAACAGTAAACAGTTCACTTAAACAGTGTGTATTGCGCCTGTTACAAATGTCCGGACTTCCTCTATTTAAGGGAGTATTTGTTTAGATGGCAAATCCTTTCATGCGTTAAACTTTCCCCCATGCGGTAGTGAAAATAATTCTTAAGGACCGCTCGTAACACTTCGTGTGTTCCGTGCTATTCCCTTCACTCGCTGCGACACTCAAACAATCTCCCAAGCGTGTTTCACACAGCGCTCTCACCTGGTGGTCTCCCGGTCCCACTGGGTCTTCCGACACTGCGCTCCTGCTGCTCAGCCTTTTGAGTTGCGGGAAATGTTTAGAGATTTTCCTGATCAATGTCCTTTTCTTTTTAATAACGTCTCTCCTCGGCAGTGCACAGTTGTGTTTCCTTTGTGCACGCGGTTGACGTTAATTCAATCCTTTGCAATTTTCGTCTCGTTTGGACACAGGAAAATAGTGTTGGGTGCTCCTTCGAGTAATTTGAATCCATCAACAATGTCCAGCTCACGAAGGGTGCTCTTAGCAGCTGGTGCTTGCGACAAGGCTGGACTTCACCTTGAAATATGTTTATCACCAAATTCGAAGTATAACGCAGCACTCTCCTTGGGGTTTTAACTTTTCTTTATTAATCAAGACATCTACTCCTTCACCTATGCGTTTCAACCACACAGGTCTTGATAATGGTGTATAGCGTTAGTCCATCTACGCTTTCACCTTTTTGTACCAATTTCCCACTGAGCCATTTATGAAGCATTGTGGGATTGGTAGTTTTGTAAAATTAAACAAAAAACAAAATATAAATAAAGATAACATTTTACAATTTTTTGAGTGGGATTGTCACTACACAGTTTGTTAACATCGTATTTTGTACGGCCATGTTCTTATATGGATGAGAATACTGCTCATTGAGTACCACAACTGTTTAAATTCTCCAAACACAGTGTATTCAAGCAGAGTGTCTTCGTGACACATCCACTTGTCTCTGCATGACTTCCCTAAAACATAGCATTTTTGTGTTTACGTACTGACATGTCCGTGCTCAAAAAACTATGTGGGAAGCACTATGTTTCCTGCAAAAGAACGCATCCTGGAGCATATGCGTGCCATCCAGAATAAAGACAAAGTTTATCCGGTGGCACGCCACTTTGAGGAGGAGCATAAAAGTAACCGCAATCTTTTGCGTTTCTATGTTATTGATCGCGTACCTCAGACCATCAGAGGGGGGTGATAGGATACGCAGATTAAGGCAGCTAGAATCCAAGGGTCTAATTTCCAAAGAGGAATTATCATGCTTTTTGGGTGATTAATTAAGTTTGATCATCGTTTAGAGGGATCTAGTAACCCCTATTCCTCCCGATGTTAACTTGTACTCTGTACTCTGTAAATTAGGCTTATTTTAGCTTATTTTATTTAATATTAAACAGTGATATTTTATATATCACTTGATATATATTTGAGATGCTAACGTCAGGCCTCTGATGTCACAGTGGTTTTAATCTTATTTCTTTATTCTTTATTTTATGTGTGCTAACACATTTTTCACTTTTATAAAAAAATAAGTTTTTTTTTTTAATGTGATAGAGCATTGGTCATAAGGGCCTAATTGTGATCAAATGTTTTATGCTTTTTACAGGTTGTGTCATGAAGCGGTATATGCCTTAGCACAATGATGGTATCCCTATGAACTTATGAATTGGTATTAATATTGTAAATCTTGGAGAAAAGTATGCAGGTTCAGAATAACTGTGGGTATAGCATTATATTTCATCCAATGGATGTACACTAGGATATATAACAATGATAAGATTTCGGGCCCACTGGGGCGGGATTGTTGAGGTGGTGATTTAAGGCCATTGAATATCCACGGTATATGCCCACTTGGGCATTATTGTTTTCATGACTATATTAATATTGGTGGATATTGTTTATCCCCTTTATATTTGTTATATACCGATTATTTCCTGCAGACATGACATTTATCCAAGTGTAATAGCTACTTACAAATTTTAGTATATGTAGGGATGTCATCGAACACAAGATGTATTGTTATTTGGTTATTGATGTTTAAGAGATGCGGGCATGTACTACCTGATGTGATGCAATTGGCATTGGTATATGAAATTTGCATTCAGCCATGTATTTAGATATTTTGTTTATGGCGATGATGGTTTAGTTTTGTTATTTTATCAATTATCATGATCAAGAAGTGCTAAGACGGTTCTACTATCGTGGTTCTGTCTATATGCATATGCATATTTCCAATGAAGACTGTTAAACGCACTGTTTTACAATTGCATTACAAAATAGCCGATTTGTTTACATCGCGAGCAATGCTCTTTTGTAAGTCCCTTGTTTGTTTTACATCTTTTTATGTCTTCACGTTGCACGCAATCATGTATTGAAAGGTGATTCCCAAACTTTGTAATTCCACCCGTGATCAAGGCGTGTATATGCCGAAAGCGTTGGGTTATTCGGCTTGGTACCTTGAATAAACTCACCCCAAGCCCTATTGGATTGTGCCTTTATTTTGCGGAAAGGAGTGTGCGCCTGGCAACTACGTTGCAAAGTGAATCGGAGTTTGTTATAGGGTATCCTCGGACCCTGGCGCGCACCACAGCTGTTGTGTCCCGGCCTTGGCGAGGCAGGTGGAGTTGTTGATATGTATGTATATGTATATGTGTATATGTATATATATATTCACTGAAAAAACCATAGGTTTTAGGGACAGTTATAGTTAGTTGGACATTTCACTCGTACAAAACCATAG
This sequence comes from Calotriton arnoldi, assembly GCA_963921515.1. NCBI lineage: Eukaryota > Metazoa > Chordata > Amphibia > Caudata > Salamandridae > Calotriton > Calotriton arnoldi. The sequence continues at coordinate 1,878,635 of CAWUFW010003249.1, forward strand.
AAATTCCCCCGTTATAGTTAGTTCAGCTAACTATAACTCGCGCCCGCAATGCACTGCTGATGACGTCACATATTACATCACTCATGACATGGTCAGTGACATCACTGATGACATCACTGATGACATCTCAAATGACATCACTGATGACATCATCCAGTGACTGTGTGTTTCTGTAAAGTTTAAATATGTTTAATATATATAGGGAAAGGCGTATTGAAGAATGAGTGGGTGTATAAGTGTCTGAATGGATGATTTAGTATGTGCGTGACTGACTCTACAAGTGAGTGATTAAACGTATCTTACTGAATGCATGGGTTAGTGACTAAACTGTGTGAATGTCTGTATCCATCTGTTTGTTGGTGTGTAAGTGGATGCATGGATTTGCGAATAGCTACATGAGTGTCTATATGGGTTATTGATTGGTTCTCTGAGTATCTGTATGGCTGCCTGAGTGTTTGTGTGGGTGGGGTGTGTCTGACTCTGTACATAGATGTGTGAGTGGGTGATTCACTGGGTGCATGATTTCAAGAGTGCATCTGTGATGGACTGCTTGGGTGGGTGAGTGTGTGTATGGGTGTGTTAGTGAGTGAATGTATATCTCAGTGGTACATGTGCGAGTAACTACATATGTAAAAGGCAGTATATATGTGTGTTAGAGTATTTAAATGGCTATAAGTGAGAGTGTGTGATTGTGAGAGTGGCTGTATGGATGCGTGTGTGCTTGTATCAGTTATTGTATAAGAGCATAAGCATGTGCTAGTATTTGTATGAGTAAGTGAGCTGGTGTGTGTATAACTGTATAGGTGAGTAAATGGGTGTGTGATTAATTTTTTGCATGACTGACTAGGTGTGTGAGTACCTCTATGGATGAGTGGCGGTGTGTGAGTGTTTATATAGGTGTATGAGTGCATATGATAGTCCTGTACTGAGTGACTGTAAGTATGAGTGACTGTACGGGTGAGTGAGTAGATGTGTGTGTGTAGACCTAAGAATCAGTGAGTGGGTATGTAGTTATTGGTATTGGAGTGTGTATGGTTTTGAGAATGGCAGTCTGTAATTTAGAGTGGGTGTATCAAAAGTTATATTAGGGTGTGAGAAGATGCATGAAATTATCACATGGATGATGTCATCAGTGATGTCATTTGAGATGTCATCAGTGATGTCATCAGTGATGTCACTGACCATGTCATGAGTGATGTAATATGTGACGTCATCAGCAGTGCATTGCGGGGCGTGAGTTATAGTTAGCTGAACTAACTATAACGGGGGAATTTCTATGGTTTTGTACGAGTGAAATGTCCAACTAACTATAACTGTCCCTAAAACCTATGGTTTTTTCAGTGAATTTCAAAGGTTTTTTAAATGCTAATTTCTAACTATAACGTGTCTGAAACCTATGGTTTTTTCAGTGAATTTCAAAGGTTTTTTAAATGCTAATTTCTAACTATAACGTGCCTGAAACCTATGATTTTTTAAAGATTTTCAAAGGCTTTTTAAATGCTAGTTTCTAACTATGCCTACAGAGGTAGGACATGTGAAGAAAGAAGAAAAAACGCACAGAAAGAAGCAAAAGATGTGCAGAAAGAACCAACAGAGGAGCAGAAAGAGGCCTTGTTGCAAAATCATCCTGTGCCCACAACTTTTTCAGATGGGTACTGGTGGTAACTGACTCTGACTAACCTGAGCCAGTGCTATGCTAAAAGACACTTAGAATACAGTGAAAACACCTACATACACTAGGGAACACTATGCGTTGGGGTACCCCTGTGATTAGCATGACCTCCTCTGTAAGTCCCTAGTACATAATAGGGCAGGGGGATTAAAACTACCTCTTAAAACGCGCTACAGGGCGCGTTTGCACAGTGGTGAAGGGAGGGGTGCCTGAGGTGACATGTGTGCAAACGCGCCCCGTGGCGCGTTTTAAGTTGCGGGATTAAGTCCCCTTGAATCCTGAGGGTCCCTGGGGCCCAACTAGCCCCTCAGGTACCTACAGTTAGGACCACAGAGCTGAGTTGCAGAGAGGCGTTCCGAGGCCACGCACCTTTTTCACCTCTCTGCAACGCAACTCTGTTGTGCTTACTGAAGGTACCTGGTGGGCTAGTTGGCCCCAGGGTCCCTCAGGATTCAAGGGGAATTAATTCCCCAACTTAAAACGCACCACAGGGCGTGTTTGCGCACATGTCACCTGAGGCCCCGCCCACTCCCTTCACCACTGTGCAAACGCGCCCCGTGGCGCATTTTAAGTTGGGGGATTAGGTCACCTTGAATCCTGAGGGTCCCTGGGGCCCAACTAGCCCACCAGGTACTTCCAGTAAGCACCACAGGCCTGCGTTGCAGCGCCTGTAACAAATTGTGCAGTTGTGTTTAGGTAGTGAAGAGGGTCGTGCTGGGGGTAGTGTTTTAGGGTTTAGGGTAGTGCAGTGGTGTTTGTGTAGTGTAGGGGGTCATGCTGGGGGTAGATTTAGGGTTTAGGGCAGTGGTGTATGGGTAGTGTAGGGAGTCGTGCTGGGGGAGTGTTTTAGGGTTTAGGGTAGTGCAGTGGTGTTTGGGTAGTGTAGGGGGTCGTGCTGGGGGTAGTGTTTTAGGGTTTAGGGTGTAGGAAGGTGGAATCTGACTATATGGTTGCCCCCACTTTTTTTATGGTGTTTTGCTGGTTTATGACTTAGTTGGACTGGGATCCTGCTATTCAGGGCCCCAGTCTATCTGCTTTCTCTGTAAAATGGTTTCCATGTGCCTTAGGCACATCTCTGATTGGAATCTGGAGTGCCCTTATAAGTCCCTAGTATATGGTATACTATGTACCAAGGGCATAGGTACCTCAGAGGCCTACCCGGGGCTGCAGCACGTATTGTGCCACCCCTGGACGGCCATCCAAACTGACACCACAGGTCTGCTACTGCAGCCTGGGTAAGGTGGTGCATGCACCCCTTACTGTGATATAGGTTACCTATATCACTAAATACATACACACATATAAACCTATAAGTCACTCCTAAGGCAGGCCTTATCAATCCTAAAGGCAGAGTGCATGGTTCCTATGTGAGAGGGTGCCCCTGCATGAGCAGGGCCCCTCTGCAGCGTTCGGAGACCATCTCTGATGCTGTTTGTAGTGCAGCCTGACCATATACTCTTAAGCGCATTATATCCTCGCGGTAAAATGCTAACTTTGGAATGGCTGCACCTAAACATGTCGTGTTTGGTGTCAAACATCTTGGAATTCTACCCCCCGCCAATCCTGGCGGCGGGGGTAGCATTCCACCCTTCTAGAGGGAAAGACATGGTAACTCTGGCTTACCCGGTAACTTCTTTCTGAAGCCCTGGCATCACAAAATGGATGCTGCTGCCACAGACACAAGTCTGGCCTCCTGCTGCTGGACGAAACTCCGGCAGGGGAGGCCTGGACAATAGGTTTCCTGTTGCAGGGAGGTGTGACCACCTCCCCAGACAGGATAATGTGTATTGGGGCTGGGTGGGTGCACTCTTAGAGTGCTTTGAAGTCCTGCACTGGGGGAGCAAAAGGCTCCTCTGTGCATATGCCAGTTCAAACCAGCTCAGGGGCTACCTGCCCCTGCTCTGGCGCGAAACTGGACAAAGGGAAGTGGGTGTAGCCACCCCCTCCCTTGACCCTCCCATAGGTGGGGTCATAGAGTTAGTCCAACCCCTATTTTTAGAATAAAGGTAGGAACCCAGTCCTTAGGACTTTAGATTATACCTGGACGAAACTCTGACACTGAATCCTGGACCTTCGACGCTCTACGACAAGATTAGAGGACTGAAGAATCTCCCTTGGGGTCAAGGAGTGACTCCCCTGCTTGGCAGGCACCAAAGAAGCATCTGTCCGGTTCGCATTACTGAAGCTCCCGTCGGATGCCGAAGTCATCGCATCACCAGAGGTGGATTCTCAGACTTCCCCGAGGCTACCCTGAGTCCCCAGCAAAGCTGAGGCCCGTGGCTATCGTGGGTGACTTGAGACCGTGACCCCTGGACACCGAGCACATTTGCAAGTGCACCATCTTCTGGGTCTCCCAAGAAGTCGTGCTTTGGGCTCCGAGTAGCCCTAGCCTCCAGCACCACCTGCACCGAAGATCACTGGCCCCCACTCCACGAGTGTCCTGTAAGCCAGCTCCACGTGCGGCGTCACGAGGCTCCTTCGCGGTCGCTAGCCCGTTGGCTAGTAGCCCTTAACGAAGGCCAATCTTTTCCTAACTTGGCATCCTAGTTGCTCCAGG